>OX454264.1:23627721-24300053 GCA_949715065.1 Periphyllus acericola
CTTTTCTATAATATTTTAGTGTAAATTCATTATGCAAATAGTTTTATTAACTATTGATATATGCGACGTACCTATTTTATCCGTGATCAGGGAAAGAAATGCTAGTTGTAAATACTATTTGAAAACTATTGTTTTTAATTAAAAGGTATATAGTAAATATATTTAAAGGGGGTATAGTTGGGTGGACATACATAGAGTTTAGTGCATGAGTAAGTTCAGCAATTTACCTACATAGTTAGACGGACAATTTAGTAATAGTTTTAGCTAATGGAAAAAATGGAAAATTTTAGCTAATGGAAAAGGTAATCTACTTTCACAGTTGATTGGTTGCATGTGAATAATGATATATTATCTAACTATTCATTTTCAAAAAATAAACACATTTCTAAGTGAATAATGTTTTTGTAAAACGAATATCCGCTGCTATTCGTTGCAAAAAAAATAATACTTCAAACTATTTTGTAGATCAAAACGATAAACATGAGCTGATTTCTATTGGATATTTTTATGAACGTGAGTCAACGTATAACGTATTTTAATCACGATGTAATTCATAATATAGGTAGGTATTGCAGTTTTCAGTAGTCAGACGTCAGAAAGTATCAGTTATCATACACGGGTTGAACAAAATTATGTATCGGTTACCTGAATGTACGTATTGTTGGTGAGGTCATTACCATTTGCAAAATATTATAATAAACAGACCGCCGGGCATTGGAAATACCAATGAATAAACATGATCATGTTTAATAATAGACAGAGTTATACTAGGTTATAAATTTAAAAACCGTTTTGTCGACTATACGAGTATAATGGTTGTTATATTATAGCCAATAGCTAAACGTGTACATTTTATTTGCTGCCATTAATCGCACCTATCTATAGACTTACTATTTTTGTAATTTTTTGGCTTTAAAATATATTTCATTGAAGAAAATATTACATGATTAAGGTTTGAAAAAAAAAAATTAAAAAACTGTAGATTTAATAGCATATTGGTCCCTAAATACGTGTTCAAATTAACAAGTTGTTTCATCAGATGTCGTATATTGAATGCAAATATCTAACTAAGGGTAAAAAGTACAAAGTAGTCTAAAAAGTACAAAGAAAAAATAAGTTTTTTTAAATTATTATTAAAAATAATATTATTCATTTTCACAAACATTTTTATTATACTAATTTTAATAATGACATCAATACTTTACCTTATACTTTTTGTAAAATATTGAAAAAACATAAGCTGATCATTTTACGGATATATTTTAATTATTTTAAAAAAATTATATTAATTATAATACATATAAATTTTGTTAGTATGGAAACTGAAAACACTATTTTAGGCAATCTATGTATTTTGTATTTATTATAATTTCAAGATTACTTCATTCGTAAAAATCTTAACACACTTTTATCAGCTACAAATAAAATAGCTTTTTAAAAACGTTAAGTCATTGATTTTAGATTTCGATTTAACTAAGGTAATAAACCTTTGATTTGAACTACCTAATATAAAAAAGGGAAAATATTTTCATCATTCATTCAGATGCCAATTATAATAAATACATTTTGTCTATTATACGGACTTAAATATAAAACTTTTTTGAGATATGGCATTTTATTTTGAATATAATTTACTTACTATTTGTTTTCCTTTCTATTTGTGTTGAATTGATGCCAAGCCGAAAAAAATTGTTGGATTTGGAACGAGCAGAATAAAACGGGTTTTAACATGTATTTCCTGTGCACGACATATTCCAATAAAAGATTTCACTTGCCATTTTGGCCTAATAACATTGCATACAATAGTCGAGTTAAATTTTAAAGTTATAAGTAAAATAGTACAAATGAAAAAAAATATTTCGAAAAACTGTGATTAAAAACGTTTGGTTGTATTTTAAATTGTATTTATCATACAAATGTAATTGTTAATAACATTTATGACTTTTATATTGATTTACACTTTACTTTCATATATTCTGCCTGTGTTCAATAATCACCTAATGCACTTTTTAACAGATGTAATTATTGAAATTTACTAGTATAATAAAAAATATTACAATTAATGCTTGATCAAAAAAAATATTTGAGCAATGTACTACATTTAAATGAGATTTCACTTTGACCGTAAAATTAATAAGTTAATACTGTCAAAGAAAACGAATACAATTTTTGTAATGTCAAATTTTTTCAGAGCTTAACCGTAAACTTATATTAAGTATTAAAATTCAAAAGTTGTGTATCAGTTTAGTTAAAATAAGTATTGAAATTTAAGAAAATATTGACTAGGTACTATCCTTAACGTCTTTACTTATACATTAAATAATATTTTAATTGAGTCCACGTTTATGATTTCATACAGTTTGCTATACACAAAATGAAAATATTATTTGTTTTTTGACATAATATTATGATCTACGAATAGTAATTTAAAATTACAAAAGGGTAAACATACTGCTTTACTTACACTAATCTATTATCTATATCAATTTTACAAATTTAAATTTAGTATATTGTTAACACATTAACACATCAAACGATTATTGGTTTTTTTTTATGACATTTTAATGATACAGCCATGTTGATTTGATTGTTGAATTCCATAGTGTAACTTTTTTTATGAATAGAGTAATGTTAATTTAATACAGGCGTAGACCTACCTATATTAAAATTAACCATGGTAGATGTTAAAACCGCATTAAAAACAGGGAGGCAATATTTTATACTTTAGTTGATTAGATTTCTCAATTCGAATGCATAAAATACACACTTACAGTTTAAACCCGGATTAAAACAAATGTCATGCCGATTTTTATTAATTTTGATGTTACAACCATAAAAGCTTAAAATTATCCCACTTGTGATTGATACATGAAAACAACATGCGTACATAATTTGTAGGTAAATGTGAAATGCATATTTATTAGATATTATTAATGAAGTTTGTTATAAAACGCTCGTTATTTTTAATATCAATTTAGTACTCAGATTTTCCATTACAGTTAACATTGAATACTAGGACAACAACATTTGTCTGGTCACACAAAAAATGTGCCGATATACGTGATTTTTTTATTTTTTTTTTGAATTAGAATTTAAACAATCTGTACTCGTGGTACAATAAGCTTAATAGATAAAATTGATTATATAACAGAATTACTACAAACTGATTTTAATTTTGTTCTTTGTATTACATTATTATAATAATGTGTAGTGGTAGCTGCTATATATTCGATTTACAATTATTGGTTTTTCAAAATAATTGTTTTTTCAATATGTTATAAAATATTATAAAGCAACAGTGCAACACGTATAATATAATACGAGTATTACAGTGCTAATCTCAAAAAAATTTCAAAATAATAATAAATGGGTCACATATAATATTCAATTTCAGTGCTAATCTGAATATTTTTTCATAGTTGTTTAAATTTAAAACGATAAATACACTAAACTGTGTTCAAGCGAGAGAGTGGATTGCCTATCACAGGAAGTAATCTTCATTATATTGTCTACCTATTATTAATTAATAATATAGGTTAAATGTTGAAGTGTTTTATTGTAGCTATAAATAAGTGTCATCAATTAATTGTCATTCTTCGTGTGTAAGAGTTCTATGAAGATTGTTTCAACATTTGAACAAGTCACCTTGTTCCATGTATCTTAGCTAACAAGTGTTTTCAAAATCTAAATTGCTCATTGTTTGCTGTAAATATTGCTTACATCAAGAGTTTGATGAGCTTAGTTTTTGGCCTAAGATTACAAGAATATATGTTTCCCAAAAGTTTTCTCATCATTACTGCTAATAATTGCCTATTCCATAATCAAAATATCATTATATTTTTCGTTGTCTAAGTTTTCGTCTTTAAATTTTGTTAGAACTTCTTTAAGATATGCTAAATCACCAGCAACTAATTTAACTGATTCTCTAATATAGCTGTTTTTTTGATACTTAGAATAAAAATATATGTTCATTTTGAAAATTACATTTCTAAATTAGAATTAGCACCTTTATACACGTTTAGCTAAGTATACTCGTACATCTATTTACTTGAGACATACTAAGATTCAAAATTATCAAAGCTATAATCAACTTACACTTAAACTCAACAAAATGACAACCACTTTTTAACTCTTAAGAGGTTTTTTTCGAAGTGTTTATGGGAGTTTTTATTTTTCAAATCTTAATTAATAGCGAGTTACTTAGACACTTCCCAGCAGTCCCAACTGCTTTCTTATTTTGTTTTTGACAATCATTTAACGATTTTTAGGCTTAGTTACTACAGTGGTTTTTTAGTATATTCTAGTAAATACATGACGAATTCTATGTAGCATTAACTTTTACTTAAGTAGGTGGCAAAACAAGTTTAGATATGTATAAAATACTACTTGCTTCTGTCAGAAGTAAATTTAGGTTATTAACACGTCGGTTCTACAAAATGCATTTTAACTTAATGCACTTATACCTATACTGACATTTAACGTTGACCAGTGAGTAGTGATTAGTCATATTTGTCGACTTCAAGGAATTCGCTAAACAATCACTATACTACATCGATTATTTTAGTGTAGCTATTAACTTAACTAAGTATGGTATGCATTCGAATTGATAAAATTTAAATAAACTTAATTTAATCGAAGGTCCGATACCAGTAGATATTTCGTTATTATGTAGTTTCCGGTTACAGTTTTACATTTTTAATCCGATATACCTTACGCGAGAATTAACAATTTACAATCCTTTCAAAATCTTCTACTTTCGAACTCGATTATTTACCGTTATTCTTGTGTTCGTAACAAAAATAATGCAATAATCTAAAAATATTATCTAATGTTTTGTCCAATAAGGGAGAAATGTTAGCATTTAAAAATTCCATTTACCATCAATATTTTGTTTAAAAACGTCATAGTAACAATAATATCATTATTGTGCCTACCTATTGTAAGTAATTTGAATAGTTCACAGAAATACGCATGGGGCGCAGTTAATATTTTATATTAGCATATACTCAGTACCTATCGTTATACTATTTAAAAATAATAATTATCTGTCACAAAACATCTTTTAAAATAATTTTCAGAATAATTTTTATAGACCGTTTAACGTACATTTGTATTGGTATATTTTCATATAGGTAGATACATAATAAACTGTATTTTTATAACCATATTGGTTTAATCAAAAAATACTTATTTGATGTAACAATGCGAAATAGTTGCGAGTATCAAATTTAATAAGTTATCGAATAAACAAACATTATTTTGGAAGTATCTATATGTGACTTATTATAAAAGAGAAAATAAATATCCGTGCAACAATAAATCATTTTACCGTATAATTTTAGAGAACGAGTATAATATGCTATATTTACCTGTTTATGTTTACGGATGATGATTTTATGACACACAGCGCAATTAATCCAAAACGATATCAACATATTCTTTTATTATACATTTTATACATAGAAAATTAAGTATACAAGTACCTACCTAAGTACTTGCCTAGTAATTAATGTATGAAAATAATGCAATTTGTACGGTATGTATTGAGAGCAGAGGAGTAGAAAGTATTATTGCTTATCAAATGCGCAGTAAACAAAAGTAAATTTGTAAAAAAAAATTCGTAATGTATCAATAATTTCGGAATGACTTAACAAATAATTAGCAATCGCGCGTTTCTTTTAACACGACTACGACGCCCGCCGAACCATCGATTTGATATATGTGCCCGAGGAAATAGGAAACGAAAATTATTTCAGTTAACAATATAAACAGGAATTCAATGACTATTCTACTGCACGTCCATTATTTCCGATGAATCGTTTCTTGTATTTAATATACAGGAGAAATCACGCTACCTATTTGTAACAAGAAGTAAATAATACAATACCTTATCCATTCCGACATCTATCGCGAAACGATAAACCGTCGTTTGAACTTTCGACACGTCAGCGAATACACGTCACACCCGTTGACTTCAAAGAACCAATTTGCATAAGAGGCGCATCGTTTATTTTCGAGCGTAAAAAAAATACCACTCGCTTAAACGTCACGTAAACTTACACGAATAACATACATGGTTCGTGAACATTAATTGTATACAACACTGGTATACAATTAGTACATACGATTAAACATTTTGTTATTCGTGAATTAATACTGAGATGTTTACAAATCGTTGACAATCCCCGCGAGCAGCGAATAATATTGGTACTGAAAATGTGTACCCCGAGGCAGAGTCATGTTATAGTTTATCGTTATTTGCCCTATTATGCAGTATTTTAAATCTGAAATTAATTTTACCGGGCTCGGATCGAGTCAAGTGATATCATTGCCATGTTGCGTGAAACTGACTAAACAAAATATACATTTTATAACTATAGCTACTATACGTAATAAGACTAAATATTTTATCAACTTAAGTTAACATAATATAGTACGTCGGTACGTAGTCATATTAATTTCGTATTATCTGAACGATCTAAATATTAAATTAAATACTTGTAGATTCGTTGACATGTTGATAAATTTGATGGATTTTTTTTTTCTTTCCAAAGAATAAATAACATATTTTTCACGTAATACTCATTTCAAGCACAGTAATATTATTATAAGTTAACAATTATTAATACGTCATATACCTTTATGAAAATATAGTCATATAAGTACTTTAGTACTAAACGGAAATAGAAATAAAAATGTAATAAAATTACTTCTAAATTACTTCTAACAATTAAAATTGTTTAATCTAGTAGAATAAAATAGTAATAATTATTTATAATGATATTTATATTTGTGTAGAAAGTGATAATATCATGGTTATTAATAAATTAATGTTACGACCCGCGTTATAATTTTTATAATACTTCAATCATGTAGAAAACATAAATTAATGTTAGGATTAAGTTTCCAATAATAATTGCTATTTTAGTGAGTTACCAATCATTAATTATTAGTATTGTTGCACTAATAGTTTGTGCATATAGTTAAAAAATACTCGTTCAATCACATATATTTGCGTTGAACGTAAACCTATGAACTAGTTCGGACAGTTTTTAATTAGATATTTGGTCAAAGTAGTAACTATAACGGCAAATTATTCTCGTAGGTGCAGTGATTGTACGATCTTCAATCGAGTGAAATCTAACCTAAGAAATATTATACGGATGAATATAATTAAATAATAAGTTCACAGTATTTTATCAGTGTCAAAATAATTATGAAATTAGCACGATGCATCTGATATTTTAGCAGAAAGTAGTGAACCCGGAAAACAGAAAAACAACGTGTCCCCGAACAGCGCGATATACGAGTACCTACCATATTGTAGTTGTACTAGTTCCGAGAATATTTACCTTACATGCTATTGACGCCCTTACAACATAAAGGATGAACTATTGAATATTGTTATTAAAATATATGTTTTACGGTAAATTATTCGCACGATAAATATAAAAAAAATGTTAGTAATCGATTGTAATCAGTTAACTTTTTACTATTCGGCTAATCAATTTAATAACATTGATTTTATTTTTTTCATTATAGGGGTAGTAAAAGTATCCGGATATCAGTTTTATATTTATTTGCTGTACAATTACTGCTGTGCTCGGTTGCGATTAGCGACGGAATCAAATCGACTAAAACGCCGTCGGGTGCCGAATTCTTGAAAAATGTCATGGGTAACTTACGCAAACCACAAACCGCTAACCGCAAGATACCCAACGATCGGATCGACGTCGAGGAATATATACCCGAGGATACACCGAACTTGGGCCAATCCAACGAAATAAACATCCTGTCGAAACAACCGTTCAATTACAACGGACTAAATGTAAGTGTTCGTTTATGAATCTAGGTAAAGTGTTTGAAAGTCAAGTGTCATAATGTCGAGAGCCATAAAATCAATTGTTATAAAATTAATTTCTAATAAATGTCATGTGTTATAAAATTATATACAGGTAAATAACAATATGTAGCAAACGTTTTACTTTTAATTTTAAATATTCTGGCCCATAAGAATGATCGTTAATTGAAAAAAGCTTATCTTTTGGATCAATCATATGAATATATTAAAAAAATAAAATACGTTATGCACATGGTACTCAATATTTATACCAAATTTCGATACTGTAAAAATAATTAATTCAAGTTAATTAAAGTTCAAATTGGCTGTACAAGTGCCATTTTAACAAAAATCATAAAAATAGGATATAAATAATGACAAGTGTTTTTAGTTTTGGTTTTTTTTTTCATTAAAAAAGTATATTAATGTATTAAAAAACTACACATTATTCTCAACATAGCTAGCAACGATACTTTTACTCATAATTTCAAAATAATAGTCTTTATGTTCATCTGGCACTTGTGCTTCACATGTGTCATTTTAACAAAAATCACAAAATAAATGTTGCACCTTAAATTTATAAATAATCGTTTATATTCAATGTATTACGCTTTTCAAGATTTTATAGAATGACGATCAAAGTTAATTCCATTTTCGTTGAAAAAAAGTTAAATTATAAAAAAAAAATACTACATCGTACGTGTACTGTGTATAATATTCGTATTAACTATACTCTATAGCCGGTAATTGGTACCTTACACCAAAATAAAATTTTATAATACCCGATTTTATGACACTTTTTATTCGAACAATTGGCATTGTACCATCATTTATTGATCAGGCTAGGGTGTCGTTAAAATATGTGTTTCACTTATGTACAAGTAGTATAATCATTGTTCACAATAGCAGGCGAACGCGAACAAAAATCAAGCTGAAACACTGTTATCGCAATTGTTGAACCCCTATTTTGCCGAATCACAGAACAAGATAGTTTCTCAACAAGCTCCTCAACAGTTTACTTCGTTGCCGAATAATCCACAAACGCAGAATCTAGTCAACGTTCTTTCGTCTGGTAAATTGAATTCAAATTATAAAACTGTATTTCTATGTCTACCGGTAATTAAATATGAAATTCAACTCAAAAAATTTAGGAATCTGAAATAGTTTTTGAACATTTTTTTATCTGTGATTTGAATTTTAGAATAGGAAATTATTTACTTTACTATTTATTAGGTCATTTTCTCGGACGATATATTTATAGCCATTCAAATTAATCTAAAAAAATCGTTTAAAATATGAAAATAAATAGACACTAATATAGTGTAACATAAACATTTAAAAAATGTAATATATATTTTGTAAAATATTTAAAAAAAAAATAAGATTCAATATCAAACTTTTAAATGTAAATTGTTAGTAATGTATTATAACTCAGTTGTTTCAGGTCACATGCGACTTGAACTTGGTAAAAACTATTTTATTGTGAATAATTTTAACCGTTTCGAGGCAAATAAAAATTTGTTTTTGTAAACAATTTTTGAAACTAGTATAAAACCTAGAAGTAGAGCATGCCCGAAAAATAAGTTTTACTCGTTATTAATTTTTATTTTAGGAATAAAGATGATTTTAGAAATACTATTTAAGTATTTTTATTTTTCCTTATCTTATCACAAGTAAGTATAGTTAATATGTACAATGTACATATTACATAGATTTTTTTAAAAATGTAGATTTTGTCGAAAAACAGTCATAATAATTATTCTTACATCTTCCATAAATCAAAATTAAATTGCAAATAATACTGATATTTTATTTTAATATTTAAGACTTTGAGCTGTCTAGAATAATAAAATACTTCTAATGCACAAAAAAAAAATGAGATATTTGAGAAATTTTTCATTGTTATATTATATACTACATTATCAATATTCTTGATATCTAAATGAATTATTTCGTCTGTGTACCTACGTCCTACACTATTGGTACACGTATAGTACCTATATTTATTATTGTTGTTGCACAGGCGATCCTATGAAGCAACCGGACGGAACGATTGGCGGTTACAATTATTTCTTTTACCCGTTGGACAACAATGCCATAAAACAGTTTCAGAACAGCAACAATCAGCAGGGTGATAACAATCAGCAAAATGGTCAAAATTCAGCAACGGACATGATGGACATGAACAAACAAGAAAATCAAGTTACTAAGTCAAAAGTCGAACCGTTATTTGTGGCCATGGCCGGTTTCGTAGGCGTTGCCGTGGTCTTCCTCAGCGCGTTGATGTTTATACCGAGACTTCCCATATCTGCGCTAAGCTCGAAGGCGGTGCTGAAACGAGCACCCGAGGAACTGGCCTCACTGACTAAGCTCGTCACCGAATCGATCGACGGAAAAGACTGTAGCGAGAGAATAGCCTGCGAAGTCGGAAGAGCCATGCGATCCATGCAAGTGGGAAGCAAACCCATCAGGTACATATTTCTACCGGCTTTTGTCGTTTTCTGAACACATAAGACGATTAAAAATATAATAAACAGAATACATAATAATTTAGACACCTACCAACTATAATACAAAAAAACTAAAAAAAAAACTGTAGTTTTAAGACTTGTAATTTGTATAGATGTTATATTTCTCGTCCTTAACTTTGTTACAAAATAATTGTTTTTGTAGAACCACAGCCGTAATTTTATAACTGTTAACAATCTATAAAATTATTAGTGAAACGTTAGAATTCGTGTTAAATTTATTTTATATGTGCGATTTTAAATTTTCCGAAACTGTAAAAGTACGTAAAATGTAATCAACTATTACTGTGTAAATGGGTCAATTAGTTTTTACATACATGAATACCACTGAATAATAAATGTTTATACGTATGAACTCATTTATCAATACAATAACGTGTCAAATAATATATATTACCCACAATTTATAAAATCGAATCAAATTAATTTTTATAGATCTTAAATAATATGTATTTTAAAAAAAACATTTGAATCACTTTTGAAAACAAGTTCTGACGCCAATAAACATGATTAAATAAAATAGAGTGATATTATTTTTAATGTTATATGTTACCTAGTTCATCGCGTAAGTAATATAATGTGTAGCCTATTAAATGTGCTTTGCTGCTAACGAAACTGCGCAAACTACCACAGGCTACACTCTTTATATGTCATCTAACTTTGTGTTTTTGTTACCTTTCCTTTTAACTTATTTTCATGGACCGATAATTTCTCGGTCTTCGCGGTTCGATATAATACCAAAACGATTTAATACCTAAAACATTTCACGTTGAGTAACTCAATCAAATTGAGTGTGTACGAAAAGCGTTCAGATATCATATTCTTGATCTATTGTACGAGTAATTGATTTTCTATTGATTACAGAATGATGGAAATAATTCTACCTCCTACAGTCGCAAAACAACTGGCTCAGATAAGAAGAGCTGCAACAAGAAAAGAGCAGTGTCATTTCATATCATGTAAAAATACTGAAGGTACACTTAAACTGGTGGCGAAATTGAAGAGACCAAACAATAAAACCATAAATGACGTCAGAGAAATTTTCGACATGCATTAGACATCGTACTTCTATTGATAATAATTTATTTTAAATTTTAAGGCTTTATTATATTATGAAATTACTAATGAAATTCATCGCTATATAGAATGCATATTGCTCATACTTATGTAATATTTGTGCTCCCTGCGTGGAACTATATATTATTGAATATTATTCTTTAGGTATGAATACAACTCGAGATATACTTAGATTATCAGTAAATATTATTATATTCATTAAGATGCTCAATACAACTTTAGAAGAACTGATAGATATTATAAAAATGTATACGAATAAGTGAAGAAATAAAAATAATAGATTTTACTTGACAGACGACAGTATTGGATTAATTTCGAAAATCATCACAATATTATATAATATTTTACAATGGTTATAGTTAAATAGGATTAAATATTTAATTTTTCTGGAGTGGCCGCGCAAGTTTTTGAACAAAACCTAGCCCATAGGTTGATTTCTACAACGAAGATTCTTTTTTCTATTTAGTTAAGACTTATACTTTGGTTTTTCTTGACAAGAATAAAAGCTACTTATACTGAATAAATAATTAATTTTATATTGAAAAACTATAAATATTATATGATGCTGAGAGTATCTAAAGCGTTATGTATAATAACTAGTTTCAACCGTTGATCATGTGCATATTCAAATGTATATTTGTAATTTATGTAATGTATATAATATAATGAGTATATTTAAAAATTAATTTTATACTCTATATTTTAAGAGTATCACATTTTTAAAACAATTTTTAATTATAATTTTTATAATTTCGTATAATCTTACATCCAAAACGTGACACAAATAAAATATATAAATAACAATAGAAGCATTTAGCAACACCCCTCTAATTAGCATTATAGCTATTGCGTTGCCGTGTTAGGCAGTTTAATTTGAGTAGAAATATTAAAATAATATGTACAATTAGGGTTGCCACCTCTCCGGGTCTCAACCGGGTTCCGGGTAGTCCGGTTTTACATAAAAATCTAAGGGCTACGGGGCCGGTGAATTGTTCTCCGGGTCGTCATGAAATAAGTGTACGCTATTGTTCAACGCGTCTCTGATGGAAAATTTGCGAAAGAAATCGTCTGTCGGTGGAAACGGTGAAATCAAAACTCTGTGAAAGATTATTGAAATGCGCATGGAAAAATGTAAAGTATAATTTTAAATATAAATAAAAAACTTATTTCGCATTTTTTAACGATAAAATATGTGATTATATTAAACATTTTTTGTATTTCATATTTTCATCATCTACCTTTTCATCTTATAAACCAAGCCGTTTGCACAGGCACTATACATCTTTTGCCGACGACTTTTTTTCTTTTTCTTCTTTTGCTTATCGGTCTGTCTCCGGGTCGGCAATCTTTCAAAGGTGGCAACCCTATGTACAACGTACATTGTACATATCGCCTTTTATATATCAATTTATTTGATTAAATCTACATTTTTCAAATACAACTTTAATAAATTTAGTCTTTTACTGTATAAAAGTCAAAAATATTATAAATTAAACATGATATAATAACTTCATAATTTAATTGCTACGGATATAGGGATTTTTATGCCAAATCTTTTATAGAAAACAAGTACATTTATAAAAATATTTTCTTTGAAACATGTACTATACCTGTGAGAAACACAAATAATATTATTCTTGAATAAATTAACACGTATTTTTAAATCGGAATTGATTAAATCAGAATTAATATTGAGATAAATATAGTTTTCGTTTAATTGTGTTTAATTCACACAAGTAGTTTTCAAAAACCAATCTATAATATCTTTTATTACATTTTTAGCATTTGTGTTAACTGTACAATGCATATATGGTTTTATCATGAATTAAAATCGCAGTATGATCTACATAATAAATTATTTCAACATTGATAAGGATAACCATATTTAATAAACTTTTTTAATACATAATAAATAGCAGATCTAATTTTAGAATGTTGTTAATTTCTTCAAAAAGGTAATTTAAATATTTCTTAACTAAAATATCACATTCAAAGAAAACCATAAATCAAATTTTAAACCACTCACTGCTATATTATAGTCCGCTTGGTGATAGTAGAATATATTTCATAATAAACTACTGTCATAAATCTTTCCACGGTAATAACATCATCATGAAATCCTAAAAATTGACTCCAAGAAGTTTATCAAGTGATTCATCTAATTACACTTTAGTATCATAATCACAAATTTATTCCTAACATTATTTATGAGAGAATTTAAAATCACTGTAATGTGATTAGACTTTTTAATAACATTAATGACTAGTAAAATTATTTAGCGTTGTTGTATATAGGCAAATTCGATATAAAAAAAATCTATATTTATATAGGTAGTTATAAATGGATGTTGGTATATTTGAGATTAATAATCTACCAAAATCCATTAATTAATTTATGTATATTACTGAAAATATTGACTTTTTGGAAATGATAAAAATGCCTAAGAAATAATGTTAATTCCTAATGTCGTATACCGCACTTTCGTGGGTATCGCTCTATCCTCTCTTTAGTAATCAAAACTAATAGATATTAGTTCAATTATTAAGAGTAGATGGGTTTTCAAAATAAAACAATAATTCACACCAAAAGCCTATTTTAATAAAACACAAAATAAAGAGTGGTGTCATAGTCTCTACACATACGTGCTTCAACCAAAACACACACACTCTGCATTAGTCTCGTCCAACCGTCTGTCTTAAATATTAATTTACAATATGCTACCTCAGCTCATTTGCTTCACTGGCCTATCTTACTAATAAACTTTATCTATTTGACCATTTTTATAATAATTCAATTTTGGCCTAGTTGGCACATACACAACTAAGAATAATTAGAAATGCTAATGCCCAACAAAAACAGGCAAAGATACACATTACACAGTAATATGTTATACTTCGAAAAAACCGTTAAATACCGTTATTAAAAAAAGGTCAGTTTAATTTTTTTGTAAGATATTTTAATTTAATTTGTGTCATTTTGATCTTTCTTGTAGATTACATATTCATAGTTGAAATTATTGTATTTAGTTATATAAAAAGACGCAACTAAAACAATTACATTGAAAATTCTTCTCTTATTAATAAGATATTGAACTTTGTGTTTCACAGTAGTACTGGAAATTATTTGAAGAGCGAGACAAATGAGCTAAATAATTTCGAGTACGAGGCTTCTATACTTTAAGAACGGATGCAACATATTGTATAATATATTTACAATTGTACGAGTCAAATTTATTTTTAAGAATATATTTTGCTTTTTATTCATATATAGACATCATATTATTTATTTGATGTTCTATTGTATTGGTTCGTGATTTTTTTTTATAGTTATGAAATTTTAATGACAATAAGACTACAATAGAACATACTTGCAACAAACAGGACTAAATATTATGTATATACAAAATAATTTGTAATGAAAATAAATTAAGTAAGCTAGTAAAAAGTTTGCCTAAATGATAAAGATAATATTTGTTTTTACTATTAAAGGTAGAAAGATAATTTAATTTAAATATTGACAAAAATAATTGTACTTTTGAGTGCAAGTACAAAACATGTATGAACATAAATTATCAATGAGTAGAAAATGTTGTTTGGTTACAAGATGTAAAAATGGATTTTTGGACTTTAAATAACAATTCAAATTTTAAAATAATAAACCAAGATATTTGATATTTTTAGTGATATTTATTGTGTAGTATAGCTCTAGATTTCATATGATATTAAGAAAAGTATATAAAAGTGAAAATTCTTAATTTTTGTTTAATACCGTTTTTCAATTACTTAATCTATAATTAAATAATACATCAAATCTTATTTATGTACCGTTTTGGTAAAAAATGTAAAATTGAGTAAAAGTATAAATATTCTTTCAATCATTCAAATAGTAAATACTGTTGGGTGCAAAATTTCAACATATTAAAAGATAAAAATAAATAGTCGGAACATTTGAATAATTGTAATGATAATACATTAATCAAAATAAAAACAAAAATAAATGAAAAAAAACATACAAGGCAAATATTAAAAAAATAAATTAAGTTGGAAAAATTAACAACGGCTGTAGGTTGTCTGTCTGTATTTTTTATCCATTTCTCTATTTTTCACATATGTATATGCAGCACTTCCTCCCAATACAATAGCGTTGGAAAACCACCATGTAGAAGACTTCCACTGGTTATACCAAAATGAGGCTAATATTGTTTGAAAACATGATTTGGCTGTACCAGAAATATTGTGGGTTAATGGTGATGTTACCTGGAATAAAAATAAAAATTTAACAGTGGAATTGATAAATCTTTCATGGATGATTTAAATGTAATAAAATTATGTATTAATTATGTAATCCAAAACTAAACATATTGTTTTTAAAATATATATAAACATACATTTAACTGTCAGTTGTATACCAGGTATTAAACTTATTATTATACAGCAGTTTTGAATATTATGAATTATCATATATATGTAGACGCAATAATATCTCTATTAATTCAACTTTTAAATATTATTTTCACTTTATGACGCTTAGAAGTATTTACTTTTTTTTTCAACGCAATATTAAAGTATATTTACATAGAAAATTATAGCATTTTAGTTTTGTAACAACAAATACAGTACATATGTAAAATTTTGATTTTATATAGAAGCAGCAAGCGGTTTCAATATAATTATAATAGGCTTTATAAATTAAGAATTAAAAATATGTTAACATTTACAAATTATTACTTATTATAATATATCAAAAACACTATATTTTTTAAAAAAGCTTGCTACTAAAAATGTTTTATGTCTTACAATAAGATGCTAATTTCATGAGTCTATGGCGAGAGACGCATGCGGCTCGCAAGCCTCAAATTGGCCAACCCTATTATATAATCATATTTATTGAAAAAATTATTTTATTAACTATTTTATTGAAAAAAGTTATTTTTCTTATAAATATATAAATAAACAGTATATTTAGCTGTTTGTGTCAGTACAAATAAATTTAAGTTATTATTTTCTATTAATACTCGCCAAAAAAGGTTGTTTTTCACTTTTAGTTTTTAAAAATCATAAAAATGCTTAAAATATAAATTAAAACAAGAAATATAATTTATGGTTATTCAATACTGTAATAAAAATAACCCAATTAAATCATTTATATTTCATTATTTTATTATTAATAGATGTATATTCTATATTTATCATTAAGTGTCATCTTGTAGCTAAAAGCGATAAAAAAGACATTGATTATAACATAAACACCCTGGTAAGATTCAAATTTATATTCAGCAATATTTATTTTTTAAAACTTTAGTACTTACAGTATATAAGATTCTGATTGCTCTTATCTATGAGATGATATTTTATAATAAATATACACATATTAATAATATAATACAATAAATATGACAAACAAAAACTGTGCCTCAAATGTATAGGTTTATTTATCATTAACTATACTTATATATCTCTTCTTTTTAGTTTAAAAAATATAAAACAAATAAAATTATTTAGTAACATGACATTTGCTGATTTTTAACAAAGAATAAAGTTTATGATTTTTAACTAATTATACCTACTTATTGAGAGTAAAATTATAAAGTGGATGTTATATTTAAATTATTAAATTTATTAATTCTAAACAATAAATGTTTTGAAAAGGAAAACAAAATCTTACAACTAGTTAAATGTTTATATATTGATTATTATTATTTTTATTATACATTAAGCTTACTTGTACTTGAAGAACTGTTACATAACCAATTGATAGTCCACAGATACCACCAAGTATCATGAGCAATAAAAATTTATATTCAATCAGTTTACTGTAGTTGCTTAATTCTTTGGCTTCGAGTGTTAAAAGTGGTATGAATAAAATTGTGGCATATACATTATTGAAGTATGAAAGTAACCAAATTTGGTTATTTACTTCAGGCAGAACTTTTTTTATTTGTATTGAGTAATAAGCTAAAGAAAATGAACTTAATACACCAAATAATGTTCCAATTAATGAAAATGAACCTGTAAAAAATAACAAAAACAATAAATACTGTTATATCAATCAATAAAAGCATTAACAAATTAATAAATAGTCTATTATGTTTTTTATTTTTGTATCATGGTCGTCTACTCTTTATGGACAGTAAATATAAGCTACTATTTAATATCTTATAAGGATAATGCCAAAATTGAACTAGTATACTTACTAAATTTAATAATCTGAAAATAATAAATTTAATGTAAGAGGAAGGATTTTTTTATTAAGTAGAAAATAATTTTAATAATTAATATACTAAAATACAACAAAGTGTAAAAAATCAATAGTTAGATTTTCATAAAATATTTCATCCATATAGTTGTAATGTGTATCCAACCATTCAAATTAATTGCAAATATAAATTGTACTTTAAGTATAGGCCCTTACATTTTATCACATTTAAGGAGGTAGTTTAATTACATTTGAAAAATATTAGTTAAAATAATATTTATAAGCGGTGTAGATAAGTTGAATAATAGTTTTATAATACCTGAAATATTTTCTTGGTCTACACCCAAAAAAAATCCACAGACTACAGCTAAACAACAAGTAAGACAGCTAGTAGAAGTAGTTTGACCTAAAAAAATAAAAGTACATTTTTTTCCAAATCAAATAATAAAAAAGATATTTCATAATATTTTAACATATCATATAGAATCATTGAGTTTGTTCCACAGAACCCTAAGGTTCCGTGGAATGTACTATACTATATCAGTTGGTAATCAATAACTCATTATTCTGAAGATTCCTAGAAATTGTTGTTAATATTTTATAATTACCTAATATTACGTAGGAGAGTATAACGTTGAATACTGTGGTGAGCGATCGACCCACATAGTAAAATGTGACATCAACAAACTTTAAACAATAGTTATTTGTAGATATCATTAGTATATATAATACTGATAGCGGCAATACCTAAAATAAAAATGATTTATAATGATTTTAGTTTATGTGACATTGTACCTAGAGAAATACTGAAGGAATTACAGGGGCGTATTTATGGGGAGGGCACATGGGGCCCGTGCCACCCCCATTGACCGTATTTTATACTTTTTTTATTACTCAGAGTATTAATCTCTCCTCACACACGAGCGCTTGGTATTATATCATATTATTATGATATGACACCACTGAACAAAAATATTTGTTATAGGTAATTAAGAAATCATAGTTGCATATTCATTAGTTAATAGTATTTCCGTTTCATGTAAGGAACGTTACGAAACGTTTTTCATTTTTGTGCTATCATAGATACGATGGTGATTGACTGATAACAACTATAAACATCATGAAATAAGATTATATGGAGTTGCAATCATATTTCATTATTTCCAACTGCACGTTACATTTTACACAATACATATTAATATTCAATTTAATATTTAATAATTCCTCATAATGAATTCAAAACCAATGCAGGCAAATAAAAGAGGAGGACAAAAGATAACTGAATATTTTTCAAAAAAATCCAAGTCTAGTACTGGTAAGTAATTACAAAGTATTGAATACCAAAAACAATAATGATTAGTTAATAATTTATTCACACTTACATTTTTATTTATATGTAGATCCAACTGATCCACATTCAAGTATCGCAAATAAAAAAAAAATGAAGTAACAGAATCAGACGGTATTCATGAATCAAATATTGAAGAATGTAAGTTTTATTATATTTAATTGGTTTATTTTGTATGTATATCATTTTTTAATGTTATTGTATTTAGTGAAGTCAATGTTTGTAATTTCTTTTGTGAACTTTTGTGAATTTGTTAACTGTTGTGTATATGTTTTTAGGTGTCATAACTTTAATAATATTTGTTATTTTGATAATTTTAATTAATTTAACATGTGAAAAAGAAAATTACTAAAATAAATGATTAAATACATTTTACATTTAGCACCTTAGTTTTTTTTTAAGATTATTACATTAATCTAGACCAGACATTTAAAATACATTATAGTATTTGGTATTGGTATAATAATTTATTTATTTTTAATAAACAAGTGGAAATTAAATTGAGTGTGTACTCGTATAATTAGTATTATTCCATTTCAACAACTATTACGAATAATACAATTATTAATATAAGGTACCATATTGATATTAACAATGTTCTGAGATTATTATTTTAATGTTGATATAAATTCTAATACATCAAATTGATTTTTGTATTACATTGCTACCAAGGAATTTATTTAATTACTTAATAATTAGAATATTTCCAGTATGAATAATAAGTGTATTTTAATCAATTAGGACTATATTTTATAATATCCATGGTTTTTATACTTAGAAAATATTTACATGTAAAAAGCAATCCTCTAACAAGTAAGTACATTTTTTTTAATTTTGTATTATTAGAAATTAAAATTTTATTTATTGTTTGTATTATAATGCTTATAACTGCTTGTAACTAACTGTGCTAACTGTGTTCATTTTTATTTTTGTGGAAGGTATTTAAGTTAAAACATTTAATTTAATTTATTATTATTTATTTATTCCAAAATTAGATTCAAAACCTATAGATCAACCTTCAGTCAATGACAGTAATTTTGATCCTCTAGATATTGGATATTTTTTAAACAAATCTCTTACATTATCTTATGAGAATAGATATAATTTGATTAAAAAACCTTGGTTTCCATCAGAAAACTTTAAATTTCCAATAGTCGCTCAGGGAAATAAAAATAGGAAATTCCAAAGAGATTGGTTGAACAAATTTCCATGGCTTAGCTATAGTGTTAAAGACTGTGGGGCATATTGTCGTATATGTTTTGTTTGGTAGAGATTTTGGCAGAGTAGGTGCTCAAAAACTCGGAGTTCTTACATTACAACCTTTATCAAAGTATAAAAATGCTGTTTCTGATTTTAAAAAACATTCAACCTTGAATTACCATGCATTATCCATATTAAAGTCAAAACATTTTTGTGCAACTTATGAAGGGAGAGATACAAGTATAGATGTTCAGTTAGATTCCAATTTAAAAAAACAAATAACAGAAAATAGGAAAAAAATTTTGCCAATCGTAAAAACCATTTTGTTTTGTGGAAAACAGAATATAGCACTACGTGGACATAGACATGAAACAGGAAATGTTTTGAACCAAAATTCAGATTTCTTTGAAAATGATGGTAATTTTCGTGCTTTATTACGTTTCCGCATTGAATCAGGTGATTCAGATTTAAATGACCATTTACAAAATTCCAACAAAAATGCCACGTTTATTAGTGCAGTCACTCAAAATGACATAATACAATGTTGTGGAGATATTGTCATAAAAAAAATAGTAGAAAAAGTAAACAAAGCAACATACTTCTCTATTTTAGCTGACGAAACTACTGATATCAGCCATGCAGAACAGTTGTCAATCAGTGTAAGATATGTAGATTTTGACTCAAAAACAATTCGTGAAGATTTTATTCAGTTTCTTAAAGTCATTGATTTAAGTGGAGAAGCATTAGGAAAAACTATTGTTGAAATAATAAAACATATAGGATTAAGTATAACAAATTTAAGAGGACAGGGCTATGATGGGGCTGCCAACATGTCTGGCAAATTTAAAGGTACTCAAGCTTATATTTTAAAACATCAACCTCTAGCTACATATGTGCACTGCTATAGTCACTGCTTAAATTTAGTTTTAATTAAATTGTGTTCAATACAACCAGTACGAAACACAATTGGCATAGTTGAAGAAGTTACAAACTTCATTAGAGATTCGCCTAAAAGACTTGAAATTTTTAAAAGTAAAGTTAAAAAACACTGTCCGAATCTTAATTCAGATATATTATTAAAACTATGTACCACTAGATGGGTTGAACATCACGAAGCTTTTATAAGATTTAATCAAATGCTTCCTGCCATTTTATCATTTTTAGAATATATAATTGAAAGTTCTGATGGACAAGTTTTGACGAAAGTTAATGGATTATACAACTCAATATTAAGATTTGATTTTTTATTGACATTACAAATTATAATTAATACCATGAATTGTACACTACCTTTATCAAGGAAACTTTAGTCTCCAATTGTTGATATATCCAAGGCTCAATATTTAATACAATCTGCTCTTACTGTTTTGACAAATCAACGTAATGAAAATGACTTTAAAGATATTTTTAAAAAATCTGAAGATTTGGCTAGTAAATTTAACATTGAAATCAAGATACCACGAATAGCAAACAAACTATGTAATCGCTTAACAATTTCATCAGAATCAAATACACCCGAGAGTTATTATAGGGTTTCTGTTTATTATCCATACCTGGATTCCTTGTTAACTGAGATTAAATACAGATTTGAAACAAGAAATAGTAAAATATTATATTTAAAAGGCTTAATACCTAAGTATTGTATCAATATTGACGTTTCAAATATTTCAGATGCAGCATTATTGTTTACAACTGATTTACCAGCTACTTTCAACGAATTAGAAGGAGAATTGAAAACCTGGAGTGTAATATGGAAAGAAAAATCAGTAGATGAACTTCCATCCACTGCATTGCAAACAATATTTTTACCACTTATGGATTTTTATCCAAACATTAAAAGGTTTTTAATACTATTCGCAACCATTCCTGTAACTACATGCACATCCGAAAGGTCATTTTCTTCACTTAAGAGAGTAAAAACTTACCTAAGATCAACTATGGTAGAAAATCGATTGAATGGATTAGCATTGCTGAATATACATCCAGAAATAATTATTAAACCTGAAGAAGTAGTTGATATATGTTTAATTTATTAAAAAAAAGGTTTTATTAATTTTTTACTAATTAAATGTTATGTTTCTATCAAACTCGTGTATTTTGGTTTTTAGATATTAAATTATGACATTATTTTGAAATGGAAAATATGAGTTATTTTTTAACTGTATATAATTTGAATTTTTTGTTTGTGCCCCCCCTATAAGGCATTTCTAAATACGCCCCTGGAAGGAAACATTGTTTAAATAAATAACTTAAATTTTGAAATAATTCCATCAGCAATAATAATAATTATTCATATTTTTAATTTATATTATATTTTTATTGGTGATCGGGGTGCATAAAAACATAAACATTTAGCAACCAGTACTTAAGATTAGTAACATTTATTATTTCTAGATTACAAAATAAATTTGGTTATCTTTTTCTAAAAACATTATGTAACTTTCAGACAATGAAATTAAAATCTTTTATATAAGACAATACAACTATTTAGAAACTTTATCATTAACAATTATTAATAAAATTACTTACTTTTTTAATAGTGATTGTATTGAAAGGGTTTCCAGCAGGAAACTGTATAGCATTTGGAAACACTTTAGACAAACGACTCAAGGTAAAACAGATTATAGCTGAAACTAAACATTGGAACCACACAATGAATATAGGAGCATCCACGTCCAATTGATCAAGACTCAATAAAGTCTTGTTAACAAATACTGTTAAAATGGAAATTATCCTGTAAAAATCAAAATCAAAAATTTAGAAAGCACATCATACAAATTTGAATCCAATGAGAAAGTGCAACAACATATTTTTTTTAATATCAACTGTGAATAATTAATAAACGTTAATTCACACACCAAATTATCAACGTAAATGATAATGTTACACGCGAGATGGAATGTTTTTCGATTAGTGTCCAAAAATAATAATGAAATCAATCCTTCTACTTACCAATAAATAATTACGACGAAAAATATCTGAATGTATTTCAGTGACAAAGTGTCGAACGTCATTTCGAAAACAGTATTATGTCCAATACGACGAAACGCAAATCAACAGGCGGAAACCCCTCGGAGATTGATATTATCCGCCGGTCGGTTTACTATTGTCCTACACTAATAATACTCTCTCGTTTTAATACTAAGTGAACCGAAAGGATTACTGAGAAAGGAACATCGTGGGCCACGCACATGCATAACATTTGAAAATATATAAAACGCGCGCGTATCGGAAAGAGGAAAAAAGGACCGAGTTATCCGTGATATTTCGGTACTCGTGCACCGGACCCGGAGCAACAATAATAGCGACGAACCATCGTCAACGGGTCACTGGACCCCCGGAGAACGCGGCACTATTCGGATTCATTTATTGCGGTAAGTCACAGACGCATTATCGTTATTAACTCACCGAACGGTTACGGTGCAAACGTCACGATTGCGGTGCGAGTACGAGACGAACGAACGAACTTTTTTTTTGTCAATTCGAACGGCGGTGCAGTAAAAACGCCGATGGTAAATTATTGATAATGACGACGGCAGTAGCACCGTTATCGGTATTTCGATATCAACACGCCGCCCGACCGTCCGATAGCGTTATCACGGATGGGGCGCACACGAGGTAGCTGCCGCCGATAGCGCCGGCTGACGGAAAGGCTTCGGCGAGACCGTTCGTGAGAATAGCCGTCGTTCTGCAATTTTTCTTCTCTCGCGTCTTTGAAACGCGAATAACTCGTCGAACAACGTATTGCTATGATACAATAAAATGTTGTCACTGAAAGTCGCCCGGGGTTTATCTTGCCGTTTGGCGACCAACCGAGTCACCGAACGAGTGTTACGTTTGCCCGCAATTTGCTCGACCACGAACACCGCGGTCCGAAGGCGCTACGGCGACGGTGACGACAAATTTGTCAAACCCAACAAGTACAAGGTTTTCAAAGACGACGATTCCTCCGTGATTCTGGACGTGGATGAGGAACGAGCTCTGTTGGATTCCCAGATCGTCGACGAAGATCTCGACGAAGTCGATCAGTTCGCCGGTTTAAACACATCTCGTAAGTACAGCGTGACTGATGGCATTTTTCGAGCTTGCTTTTTTTATTTACAGTATTCGTCTTTGAAGCCCGAACACCTTTAAAGTGTTCAAAGTAATTGATCAAAACCAACGTATTGTTCCTAAATTTAATTTATTTTTAGTGACAGATTTACAATATTCCGTGTATATAATATGTAATGTATCACAATATGTACTCAAGTGTCATCAACTTGTAAGTATCTGCCCTGGTACCTGCATAATATTTATTGTTTTTATTAACTGAAATTTGAATATCTTCATATTTTATTGAATATATGTTATCTATGCACATTTTACAGTCAAACCGTAATCACTGATCATTCTTTAAGCTCAATTTATTAAATGTAGGAAGTACACTTTAGTTTTATAGAAGTTCAATATTTAAGATTCTCCTCAATCATTTAATTATGTATTATACTATTCTAATATACCAATTTTGGTGTATAAGTGAAGTAACGATATTAACAAAATGTACGACTTGAGCAAATCTGATGTTACATCCTACGTTTATCTAATTAAACTTTGTATTGGCTGATGATTAAGATTTTTTGTTATACATATATTACAAATGTTGACAAATACTAAACTTGTCAGTGAATTGTTAGTTGATAGATTGATAACAATAACACTGCATAAAGATATTCACTTGTGAATATTGACATTTATAGTGACATTTATATTTAGAGTTTTTTAATAAATGTCGTACACCAGAAAGTTAGTATATTGTACCTCCAATGTTAGTTTATCATATAAATTGGCATCTTTGATACATTTTACTTTAACTTACTTGACAGCTTAAACTTAAGAAGTCTTGATACATGGTGTATTAATATGTTATTGTTATTTGTTTTAGTATTAATTCAAGTATATTTCATAGTACCTACATACAATTCCAATACATTTAATATCCAATAAATCAATCGACAAAATTGTTTAGTGTTAAAATAATGGACTTTTGTGTAATTTCAAAAATCTTGATAATTTTTCTTGTAATAATAAATAAAATCATTTAAAACTGATCTATGGTATTTAACAATGGTTTTCAACCTGTGCGTCTCGGCTCTCTGGGGAGTTATCTATTATTATCAAGAGAGCCACATCTGCTATAGAAACTAAAAATAAGATCTCAATATATTGATGTAATTATTTTTTCACATACATATTAAGTGTTCAGACTAGATAAACTTATTCTACAGTAGGTTTTTATCTAAGAATAGCAAGTTCTTGTTATCTTTGAAATAATATTTACGTATAACTACAGCGGAAAATACTTACTAAATTATTTAGCCCTGTGTTCTTTTTTTTATTTTTTTCTGTGATAGTAGTAGAAATAAATAGGGAAAAGTTTTTAAATTCTGTTAAAATATTTGATTCTGAATGGAAGTGTCTTCAAATATAATTTATTTAAATTTTTTTTTTATTATAATGATTCATTATGGAGCTGTTAGTTTGATATCAAAATCAGAAGAGCTCTGGACCCAGAAATGTTGAAAACCACTGGAATATAACATTCAATATTAGCATTGTATCTATTGTACATTTTTCATTCATACATTCATAAAAACAGTTATGTAAATGTTGACATTTAATAGTATACTTCTATAAAATTGTTTGTAAAAGATTTTGGGCGATTTTTCTATTGTATTTATTTTTAAGTCTGTGTGTAGGGTGTGGTTTGAGACATAGGTTGAGGCCTACAAATGATAATTTGTGATTCAATGAGTTATAGATTAAAATGTTTGAATTTTGTAGTATTAGATTTTTTGGCCGCCTTTCCCAAAGTTGTGTACCGTAAGTCAAAATTGGCATCAAAAGAGTTTTATGTTGAAATTTGAATGTTTACCTAGTAAATAATAAAAAGATTATTTCCATCACAAGTTCAGAAAAATATGATTGTTTTTTATATGGCCTGCCCTGGTTAGACGTTGGTCAAAGATTAAATGTAAGTAGCGAGTGTTACAGTATTACGGTATGTTATTATTATTGAAGGAGACCAGTGGAACTATTCCTCGTCTTAGAGTAGACATAAAGTGATAAGATCTCATGGATTATTTTAAATGTCCATTTAGTGTACCATGGCAACATGTCTCATAGATTTTAGATTTTATGCAAATCTGAAACATATAACAATCCTTATAAATGACCAGTAAGTGATGATGTTACTTCAAAAATATAATATACGTATTCAAGTATTACCACAAATTATACATCATATAATATTTATTTTTTTATAAATAAAGTGTAATTCCTTTATTATATGTTTATTCCTATATTGGATAAATATTCTAATGACTTGATTATTTTTTAACAATAATATGCTTTCTTTATCATTAAATAGTTTTCTTTCTCCTTACCTGTTTACCACCATAGATTCACTCCTAGAATTCTTAACATGTTTAATACGGATACAGTTGAATCTGCTTGTTATGATGCATACTATATGTACCTAACAAAATTCTGGTTAAAATGATTTACAGCAAAGTATTTGTTTGTTTTTATATCATATGTAATTTTGTTCATACATAACAGGGATGTCTGATAACTTTTTGGAAATACTCGACCAAATTATCGTGGGCCACCTACATTTTTATTACAATACATTTTACTTATAATTTTACCATATCGAATAGTAGGTGGAAATAATTTTACAATATAGCATTTATTTATGATTAAAAGAATATCATTTTAAAATAACAATAACACACTATGGGTATTATACTATTTAATTAATTTCCGGTTTATTTTGTTTTTAAAATGTTTTAGTTTTATTCTTAAAAAAATATTTTTCTCAAAATATATAAAATTAATTGAAGGTTTTGAAATTAAAGTAAGGGCTACATTAAAATTTACTGCAGGCCACAGGTTGAACACCCCTGAGTCCTGATGTATAACAATATTGGTTTGGTACAATAATAGTCGGGCCATATGGGTATAAAGATGTTATTTTCAAATTAAATTTGTTTTATACTCGACTATATCTGCAACAAAAAAAAATTTAAAAAAGTAAAAACTTGATTCTGTGCTAAATATTAATGGATAGAGTGTTGGAATTTTGAGATAAATAATTAGGTATTGAATAAATTCTATGCAGAAATTTACAAAATTAATTGTTATAAAAAATTCAGAACACAGAAAAATAATTTCCCAGCAAGAGCAAAATTACACAGAACGGGGTTCATTTTTGAAAATATTTTTTTTTTGTTTTCTCCCATTTTCTCTTTACTAACAAATACATTCTTACTTCTAGAACTAGAACTCTACATTAATATAATTTTCACCACCAACGATTGGTATTTATTCTCAAGTATAATTTGGTTCAAAATACAGTAATAAATGGTATAAAAAATTTATTTTATAAATCAAGTTCTCAAAAAAAAAAAAAAATAGTCAAATTATTTCGGAAATCCGCGTATAACCTAGTTCAGTTAAAACGATCTGATATTCTAAGTCCCTCAAATATCGTTATTAATAAATTTGACTTTGTGTTTGGTTTATAATGTTATTTTCTAAAGTCAGTGAAGTGCAAATTATATCAGAACAGTCTGATTAATAATGTTGATAGAAATTTGAACCAATGAAGATGATAGTATGTTTTAATAATGTAACACTTATAACTCTTACTACGAGGTAGGCGACAAATTTGCGTTGACATTCTTGAACGGATGGAAAATGAACGAGATTTGTTGAAAAAGGTGATAACATGCGATGAAACTTGGATTTTCCAATATGACCCCGAAACTAAGAGACAATCCATGCATTGGAAGACTTCCGCATCACCAAAATTGAAAAAAGCTCGAATGAGCAAGTCGAAACTGAAGGCCATGTTGATCGTATTTTTCGATATTAAGGGTGTAATAATGACAGAATGGGTACCTCAGGGACAAACTGTGAATCAACATTATTACCTTCAAGTATTGACAACACTCAGAGAACGAATAAGAAGAAAGCGGCTTGAGTTGTGGGAACATGACTCTTGGATCTTGTATCAAGACAATGCGCCGGCTCACAGTGCCTTATCTGTAAAGCGATTTCTAGCTAAAAATCGAACTCCAGTGCTTCAACACCCCCCATATTCACCAGATCTCGCTCCATGTGACTTTTGGCTTTTTCCAAAAGTAAAAAGTGCGTTAAAGGGCACACATTTTGAGTCAGTTGAAGCTGTAAAAACAAAAGCGACAGAGGTGTTAAAGACATTGCAAGAAAAGGATTTCCAACACTGTTTCAACCAATGGAAAATTAGAATGGAGCGATGTGTCAAACATGGAGGGGAGTATATAGAAGGGGAAAAATGTTAAACCATTAAAAAATATAAATAAAAAGTTTTTACAGAGAAAATCTCGTTATTTATTAGCCACACCTCGTATATAAGAAGTTCTAAATTAATTTCTAAAACTCACGATTTTAGTCTATCATTCAAATAGTTTAATAAAGTCAGTTTGTTGGCAATAGATTCAATATTTGTGTATATTACCCATGTATAATATTTATATTTAAGTCAATGTTATGAATAATTGTAATGATTAAATTCTTCTAAAATGTTGTTGTAGTATTATTTGTTATTGTAAAAAAGTAGACAGATTTATAACAAATAAGATATATATGGATTTTTTTATTTTTTCTAAATATTTCTGATACTAACATCAGATGAACATTTTTTTATAGTTGAAAAAAGTTAACTAAAATCTATAACTTATTTAACTGAAATTTCAGATAAAAACCTCTACCAACAATTATTGAAAAAGATTGTATATTTTTATTTTTAATATATACACAAAACAAAATAGTAATGTATTTGTAAACTGACAAAGAGAAATCACAATAATGAATAAATTGGTAGTATTAAAATTATATTTTTAGTATTTAAGTCGAAACAACATTTCAAATTATGCTCATTTTAAAATAAATGATTCTTATTTTATTAAGAATGTAACGAATTTTTTTTAGGTGGTGTGTCTGGCGTTTACGAAGTTGAACATCTAGTCGAAGTACTCCAAAAGAACAGTGCTTCAAATATTTTCGTTGTGACTATCCCATCCAATATAAGATATGTTGACTATATTGTCATCGCATCTGGTAAATCACAAAAACATTTAATGTCAATTGCTGAATTTGTACATAAACTCTTCAAGAAAAAACGTAGGCCTACGGACAGTATACCAAGAATTGTAAACAAAAAACCTATAGACTGGATTGCTTTAGATATAGGTGAGTATTTTATTATAAACTTATTATTACCGTTTGTTCTATCAAAATGAAAATTAAGTGTTTATTCCATAAAATATACGTGCCGATGTAGGTGTATGCTCCTTTAAATATATATAATATTATTTAAAAGTTTAAAATTATACATTCGTAGCGCGCGTGGTATTTACGTTTTTTTTATATAAAATTTATTAAGCATAAAATATAAAATAATTTTTATGATGTTTGAACATGGTCTGTTAATAACGCAATTATTTACTTTGGAAACTTTTTATTAATGGTATAGAAATGGAATATAATTTTAAAAAATATTGCTATACGAGTATAATGTATGTACATTGTACATACAATATTTATTATAATTTAAATTCATATATATGATAATTTGTTCAGTTGTTTGTAGATAATTGTTTTCTGTGCATTTCACACTGGCGATCGGCTACGTTGTTTATGATGCAGGTAACATTTGTGTTCTTCTATTGTTATGGAAAAAATAGAAGAAATTAACAGACGTCGCTGCGGCATACAAAAACAACGTAGTCGATCGATCATAATGATAAAAAAAAAAAAACAGTGCATTTCTTATAAGAACTGTCAGAACAAAACTGGCAGTGTTGATATGCTATTATTATATAGGTATACTATATTATTATGCATATTATACACCACTACGAAATTATTTAGCTATAATACTATCTGAGGTAATATCTATACTCGACGACAATGACTGCATCAGAATTTTGAACCCAATCATCTTACAGCAAACAGCTTTTAATAGAGGCCGTCGTATTATATATTTTATATTTGATTAATATTTTTAGGAGCATAATAATATATTTAAATTTTATAATCTTATAATTGATAAACATTTTGTATTGTTAATTTTAATTCTTAATTTCTTTTTCAGGTAATATAGCTCTACATTTGTTAACAAAAGAATCCCGGGAAAATTTCGACTTGGAAACAATTTGGAGTGTTGGAGAAAAATTCGACTCTCATCTCAATTTGCCTGCAGATTCATTGGTCACATTGTTAAATGATCATTCATTTAGTTTACAAAATTTAGAACCAGTAGATATTGATAATATTAAGACTGTCTAACTCTTACTGCATTTAGTGATATGTAAATATTTTTATGATTGTATTCAAAATTATGAATTATAATTAAAAAACAAAAAATATATAAATTAATATGTGTGATTTCTTATGATAACTTTAAAAACTATGATGTATAATATGAACTAAATAATTTTTCCGTATATCTCAATTAATTACTTATGATATTCGATTAATGGTTGTATTCTAATTGTATATAAAAATGAAGTCTTGCAATAGGTTTGTTAAATTACCAATGAAATAAAGGGGAGTTTCATAATATACTTATCTAAAGGTCATATACTTGAATGATAAATGTTAAAAGTCATATACTTGAATGATAAATGTTAAAAGTCATACTACCAAAAATGTCATGTTGAAATATTATTCCATAAATAGGTTTTTAGTGTTTATACATTTCATTCCACTACTTACATCATTTAGGTCCTTTATTGTTTAACATTTTTATAAATGGGATTTTTTCTATTGCCTCTCCATGCCGTATAATACTTTTTGCTGATGACGCTAAAATATTTTATACAATTTCTAATTGAGAAGATTGTCTTACTCTCCAAAAAGTGTTAGATCAATTTGTTAACTGGTGTAATACAGTCGGATTAACTCTTAACGTTGATAAATGTAAAGTCATGTCATTTTACCGAACTCGCGAAATGATAAATCACAATTACTGCCTTAATAGAGTTCAGTTAAAACGTGTCTTTCAGTTAAACGACTTAGGTTTTGTTTTTGTCCCTTCGCTAGACTCTCGATCACATATTGACTATGTAATTGGCAAACCCCTGCGTGTTTTAGGATTTATTCGTCGTAATACTTCAAATTTCAAATCTCGCGATTGTTTAGTGGCTCTCTATAGCTCTCTTGTTAGATCCACTATTGAATACGGAACATTGGTCTGGGCACCTTACACAGCAGTTGACAAACGCCGGCTTAATAAGGTTCAAAATAGATTCCTAAGTTACGCCGGTTATACCCTAAATATAGTACACCCTGCCCACGATTATGGTCCAATTAATCAAATTCTCAAGCTTGAGTCTTTAGACCATAGACAATTAAAATTCGTTAACAATTTTATTGATAAATTATTAGGTGGTGATATTGATGCCCCCCGATTACTCGAGCGACTCGATATTCTTATACCCTCCAACACTAGGTTTCAAAGCCAATTTTATCTACCCATAATTACCTCAAATTTTGCTAGGAATGCACCTTTAATCAGACTTATGCGTCAATACAATTGTAACCCCTATATTGTACGGAGACATTTTTATGGACTTTTATTTTTATTTTTATTATTTTTATTATTATTCCTACTACTACTGCTACTATTATTATTATTATTGTATTTTCAAAAAGCCGTTAGGCGTTAACAAATAAATAAATAAATAAAAATAAATTACAAGTTGTATGTGATATGGTATAGGCTGGTATTTTTAAACTAGTTTTTTAGTCTAAAGTCTAAAGTATAGAGCTTACAATGAACATTGAATAAACATAATTTATGTATATAAGCATGTGCTCATATATAGTCTTAAGTTTATGTTGTATAACATTAATTGATTCCATACTATGAGTATTCACTGTGGAAATGCATTAATCTGAACCATGTATTTATTAATGTAATAGTAAAACAGCGAGTCCAACCATTGTCGACTACTCATTTGTATCTATATATTCCGGTCATATAGTGTAATTACAAATACATTTAATTTACTGCATTATTTCTGTATTATCAGCATCTTACAATATCTTTACTCTGTACACATTGATAATTGCCCTCTATAAAGTTCAACATGAAACTGGAGTTCCCTTGAAATTACCCTAGGAAGCAACAATTCATAGAAAAACAAAATATTCAGTAAACAACAACAAACTAGATTTCTAAAATGTAGATAGAACTAAAATACCATTATAGTCAACTTTAGTTGAACTGTTTAAGAGATATTTGATATTGTTTTTGATATTGTTTAAGAGATATCACAAAACATAAGCTACAGTAGTTAAAACAAAATATTTCATAATAATAGATCATAATAAATTCAATGATAGGTATTTTGCTAATATGACATTTTTAACACTCGTCATTTGAACACATGACTTTTAAACAAGGAACTTGGACATGGAATAAAAACTTAAATGTCCTAGAAATTTTACATACAAAATTATTCATTACAATAACAACAGGATAAGATATAATAAGAGAAAGAAATAAAAATTGATTTTTTCAAGAAGCTTGTTTCTACATTTTAAGAAATATATTATTATTAATGGTCTTGTCACCTGTCACTAATAATTGTTATTGTATTATGATTACCTACAATCTATGTTTAAAAAATTTTAAATGTTTATTTGATAAAGATATTTTTTTTGAATGAGCTGAAAAGAACTTGTACTAAAAATCAGCTTAATTTTTTCATATTTAATGAATCAAATATATATATAATTACTTATTTTACCATTCGTGATATTTTATTAGTATTTTTCTAGAAATTATAAATGAAAAAATACAAAAATCGTATAATATTAACTGATTTCGTTATTATAATTCATAGTTTTTACATTAAATTGTATTATATTAGAACCTTAGTGTTCTACTTACTTCTCCAATTATTATCATTATTGGGATCATAATTTCTAATTTTTTTTTTTTATTATTATTAAAAATAGAATAAGTATTGACAATCTGTAACTTGTGTAGAAGAAGCAAATGAGATAATTACATTTTTTTTTACATCGATTTGGTCGGTATGAGGAAGGAGGCTGTCTGTCCAATGACAGAACTAAAGACTAATGTGACTAAGAATAAATTTCTAATTTTAACTACATTTATACTTCTCAAGCTATATAATATAAGTAGCTACATTTTATTAATTGTATAAATTATAATTAATATTTGAATAGTTGATCACATAATGATAATATAATTGCTACTTAGAAACATTGAACAGTTTCAACATATATTATTTAAATTAAATTTAATTGGTATATTTTTGTTTATTCATAACTTTAACTATTAGTGGCAACATATTGAATTGAAAAATCAAAACAATATGCACGCTAGTATTTTAAATAAACAGTGAGTTAAGAGCTAACATTATTTATTGTCTTTATGTTATTTAATTTCAATTGTAGCAATAATAGGTCTCATAAATATGTATACACTATAAATTACAATAAATGGTGATCATTGATGGTGATCATTGATCACCATTGATCATCAAGTAGGTACTTGTGTAAAAGTATTTGAATAAAAGTATTCAAATACTTTTTAAGTACTCAAATACAAATTTTATATACTTATACTCAATATTTTAAATATTTTACCTGAGTATCTGTATTTAAAATCAAATACTTTTTTTAAGCCTATCACATTAAAATAATAAATGAATTGGTAAATTTATATTGATAGAATTTATGAACCATTTTCAGGATGTGTAATATTAAAGTGTTAGTAGTGAAACCTATGTTCTTTGCATCAAGATAAATAAACTATACATAGTATACAACTATACTATATATCATTTATTTAAAGTTTATACATCTCGATGGTTCTTTGTCACATCCTCCACATAATTAATGAAATACATGAATATATTTTTAAAATGCGTTTAAATTTTTTTTATGATTTTAAGATGAACAAAATAATTTTTTTTTAAGTATTTGAAAGTATCTATAAATACTTTTGAAATCAAGTATCTGTAGCTGTATTTGAATACTTTTACAAGACTGTTGATCACTAAGAACGGCAAGTATATATTATAATCATTTTTTTATATATATATTATGTAGGTAACAAATTATTAAATGTTAAAATAAAATAATGATTGCTTTTAATTGCAATGGTAGGTATCTACCATTTTTTTTCAAATTGTCTATGACAAAAATAATACGTCTAATAAATAATTACTATTAGGCTAGGTTCTAATTCTCTAATTCTCAGTGCGTGTTAAAGCACAATAGTGCACAAATATTTCTCTATTCATTTTTTATTCAAATAACAGCCAAACAGTGCAGTACCTAAATGACAAATCGGGCAAACAAACTCGCCAGGTTGTCCCCACTACATTGCATTTAATCGACTGCTATAAGATCACTAGTAGGTACACTTAGAAAAATTGCACGCGAAGTGAACGCGCGTCCTTTTAGTCCTCCACAGCTCCAAGACAGTATACGTTTGGAATTACCGTACGCATTCCCCGCCACGGTGTAGGTACGCATAGGGACGGAATTGTTAGAGCGGAACGCTATTTGCAACTGCTAAGGAAGCGCAGGCATAAGTGCTTATTATAAAACTAATTGTTTAATCACGTCACCGCGATGGTTAGGTATTCGAGTAATTATTTATAATATGTAATGAATGTGTAAACCTAAGATTACAAGCCCATTATTTTATTATAAAAACATAAATTATAATCATTATACTATATGAACACATTTTTTTTTCCGAAATAGATAACAACAATCGATAGTGAATTTTTACAAACAAAGAATATAATAATAATAATGCGTATAGTGCGTAGGTACCTGTACATTATATGCTTGTCGGTCAGCTAGTTGTCTGGCATGACTTTGTAACCGATTTTAATTTAAATACCCAACTTGGTCATTGTGGTCAATAACTCGAAAACGATCACGGGTATTTCAGTCATACGCGATTGTAACCGATGTCGAGTATTTTTTAAAATTCGGTCAAACCCGATTGCGCAATACTTGTTAAAACTCCAAAAAATTAAAATTAATTCAACATTTTCCATACGAATTGATTGACAATTACTAGTTAAACATTTTAAAAAGAAATGAATTCTTAAAATGTTCTTTACGGCTATGTTTTTGTATAATCTGTTCGATGTGTTTTAACTATCTACATCTACAAGTCTTATGAGATATAATATTGTAGAAAACACGAACTTCTAATTTATTTTAGGCATTTTAGCAGTCTAATCTTTTATATCTACCTAAATGCAATATATATATAGGTAATAGGTATACTTCCTTTGTCCAGTATAAATCGTTTAGCACTTGAGTAGATTGGTAGTATCTTAACATTGTAGGGTTTGGACTGTTAAATGAAAGACAATACAGTCCACAGTATTTAGAGTAAAAATGTATACATATATGATATATATATGTGTCCCACGTATTGTTACGACCTATTCATTTTATATTTACATTATAATGTATTATCGAATTTTAATTTGACTACCTTCCTACGTATTTTTAAATGATAAACTCAATTAACTAATAACGTTTACATTATTATTATACTTACACTCTGCGTACACTATGGATGATAATTTATAGTTAAGTTGAACGCAGAATGCAGGGTTTCTATAAGCAGGTACTAGGTAGGTAGATAATCAGCACACAATTCGAAAAACTTAAATATCACCTATGCACGTTCACTTGTGTAATAAATGTTTGGATATTTTAATAATACTTATGAGTTATGACTTATGAAACAAAAAAATATTTGGAATATTGCCTATGCCGTTGGCGGGATACAGGTTAAACATTAAAAGTACACAATAGTGCGGTAGACGAACAACATTAGCCTTATGGGGACACCGCAGTCATCTACTATGTGCTCTGTTTGTTCTCATTGCGGTGTACCGTCACCAAATTACTTTGGTGGTGTCACGTTTCCTACGTTGAAATTACTGAAGTTTGGCGACACGTTAAAAAAAAAGTACGTTTTTATTTAAATACCTACACGAAAAAGTTAACATTATCATGGTTTTTCATTAAATTGTAAAAACGATGAATATGTCTACCGATCGCCACCAAAATAATACTATGATATTGTTTCGCTAATGACAATACAACTATTAATATTACGTTATTTTTCATTCATATTTCGTAACTGATGCATTCGTATCCAAAGAATGTCTGGCCTCTGTAATGACAGTGACGAAGAATGTTGTTAAAAATGTAGTGTCTGATGTTGATATGAATTTAAATTATGTTATTCAAGTATTTCTAAAAACTGATAAATATTCCCTAATTTATACAAGCTATTGAAAATAGCATTAACCATCACAATTAGTTCGACTACTTGTGAGAGAAGTTTCTCTGGTATGAGAAAAATAAAACCTGGCTCAGAACATCGATGCGTCAGGATAGGTTCAGTAGTATACTGTAAATCGAAAAAGATATAAGATATAAGAAAACAAAATATATAAACAGTGATGATATTTTAATTAACATTGCTGACAAAAAAAAATACATTTTGACATTTTTGTTGAAATAAAATATGATAAAAATAGTATTATCATATGTACGTTATTCAGTCAATAAATAACAATATTAAATAATGTTAAAATATATTCATACTTTTATTAGTTATGTGTTGTAGTCTTGTGTAAGAAAAGGGGTGAGGGTGCGAAGCCCCTGCGAGTCATTTTACTTTTGATGATTCTAGCTCCTTAAAAATTCAACCATATATCCGCGTATAGCATATGAGTAACCATTATTTCCACAAGACCGCATGAACTCAGGTCGTCACTCGATTGACAGAGTGACAACGACTTGAATGTAATATCTAAAGCTGAAATACCGTGAATACCATACACGCATAACACTAAAAACGCAAAGCAACTAATAAAAGATTTATAAGATGATATTGATTTTTGCATACACATATATTGATAGGACCCAGGTACAAGATAATGTATTGAAAACATGACAGTTAATATTACATATTTATGTAGACATCATTAATTATTTTATTAACTAAGATTATTATTGATTCAATGAACACACATAATGTTACTTTACCGCGAATGCGAGTGTATTGATTCAACTATTATAGTTATTAGTTAGGTATTATTAGGCTAATAATATTGAACTAGCAGTTTATTGGATACCCACATAAACTTTGTACTTATGCATGCGTAGGAAACTCATCAGATTATCACATAGATATGACAATATATTTCATAATTTTTTTTTTTTTTATAAAACTACAATATATTATGCATCTTTATTTTTCCCTATACGACTAGACCAGTGGTTCCCAACCTTTTTTATTCCACGCCCCCTTTGTAGATTTTCGAAACTCTCGCCCCCCCCCCTTCTATAACATGAAAAATATATCACTTTTTTGTGTACTTTACAAAGAAATTATAAAATATCCGAGATGAATTCAATTTTATTAATGATAATAATTATAAAATATAAATCATAGTAAAATAGTAAGTATTATAATATAATGAAATTTACAATTTATTAATGTGAAGGCTGGCAACACTTTTCTTTATACAATTTTTTTATGTCTGGCTCAATGTTTGTTTATTAATACTTTATCAATATATTTTTTTGATTATATTTATGTCTCTTTATCAATACTCAATAACCGGTCGTCATTAATTTTTCATATTTTCCATACATTTTAAAATAAAAACAGTATTTTGTAATGACTGCTTACGCCCCCCCCCCAGGGGGGCGCGCCCCCCAGGTTGGGAAACAGTGGACTAGACCAATTTAAACTCAGTGTAGTCATAATGTTAGTTTCGTATACATACACGCATTGGTGTTTAAATAAGTATTTATAAAAATATGTCCGATTGGTTCAAGTATATTATTGCTTCAATTACGAGTACAGCTATTAGGCATACATTTCATTAAAACTATTAGTTAAATGATAGGTAGAGTTTACACGAGCGTTATTCTTATTCATCCGGGTGAATGGCCTAACATTAGTAAGAAAAAAGTTTAAAACATCATTTAGGCGAGTATTTAACCGAATTTATACTCAATAGACCGGAAAAAAACGAATAAAATAAGAAATTATTGTAGAACAACAAAAACGGTCTCTTCGATTGAACACTTCAAAGTATAACATTACTTATAGCTTCTACTAAATCAAAACTACAAATACACCGAAAATTCAGACAACTAAATTACTATAATTAGGTGGGCAATAGTTTTGGTAAAATTGATATAATTTACCTGAAACACGATCGTACTACGTTTACAATTATTTTAAGTTAATGCCATGTTTAAATACAAAAACGAACAGCTCAACAGCTCACATTTTATTACTATATCTTATGCAACTTGAAAAAATATAATATTATTGTTATCAAAATGTTGAATTATATTTAATTTTGCAAAAAATAACATTTACAATTACTTCAACTATTTTTTTCGACAATTTAAACAAAAAAATGTACATAAAGAAAGAAATATTTTCCTAGTAAATCATTGTTGTCTTTTAATTTATAATAACTCGTGGATCATGAAGTATAATAAAATGTAATACATATTTATAAAACAGAATATTCACGAAATTGCTTAACCTCAATTTTCATAAAATTAGGTCACTATAATAAGCAAACACAAATTTTCTGTTTTTTTATGTTTAATGATATATGCTGACATACTTGACAATATTATTTAGTATTAACTGTAAAATCACACTATAACGCTCGTCATTAACAATAACAATAAACATAAATACTCATATTTCATTTGTTGTTTGTATAAAAGCAGCTTATTGTTAATAAAAATGATCACATCGTACACGTATTAATAAAATGCATTTATATGATTTTTCCCACATATTACAGTAGAGCAAAAACCACATAAAACGTACCTACTCTTACCAATTGTTTTTTTGAGAATCACGTTGTATTTAATCATTAGTTAAAGAAATCGTGTTGTAGAATAATACATTATAGACCGATTAATATATGCAAGCAATTTCAGTAAGATAATAATTTTATTTTTTAAAAATAAAATGTATAAAAAAAACTATATGAGAGTAAGTTTATTTATAATAGTAATTTAATACCATTAAATGTGAATATAACTCGATGGCTTCGATGAAATAATCTAAGATAAAATAATATAAATAAGCAGTAACCGTATAGAAGGATTTTAAGACTTAAGTAATTACTACAAATATCTGAGATGGAATCTTTTTAAGAGGCAGATAATGTAAATTTCAATCCTTTTTCTATTTGTTTCTTTGAAAACTTGTTTATTTATTTGTATGTTGATATTTTTATCTTGATGGCGATAAACAAGTAACTAATGGCGACAATTTTCTTCTGCACAGTATATTGTGTTTTTTTTTTTGTAATTTTACATGCTATACAAAATTTATAATTAGTAGGAAAGTGCGATAACAGTGATAGATACAATAAAATATGAGACAAATTAGCGTACTCGTATAACGCCACCAGACTCCATTGTGTCCACTAACATTTTATTCGTTTATCAAGAGACAAACATTTTATGCTGTAATTGTGCACAAACATTGGTAAATTAGTTTAAATTCCTAGACTCTAGTTGAAAACGTACATTTATTTCTGCATTTTTTTGTTTTTACAATTTATCGGGAATGTTCATTGTTCCTTTTTATACCGTTATCATTTCTACTAAGATACTCTTTGTTATTTTACAGATGAAATTTTATTGTTAGCCAATTTATATACCTTTGCCATTTAGCCTATTAGATCATATATTACTTGTAATATACAATCGCTAAGCATCTAGTTATTCAAACTGTTTCAAAATAATGTTTTATTATACATTCATATATTCTTAAATTAAACAATTTTCTAATATTTCTACAGTAGATCTAGAATTCAAATAACCTATTGAATAAAAATTGAATTTGAGTTACATGCTTTATTTTGAATGAATACAAATATTATTTTTACATAAAGTATGGAAAAAATGATAGTTTCCTACATACATTATTTTTTTTGGTTATCAAAATACTTTTTTCTTTATTTGAAACTGACAATGTTATTAACTCCCTACATATGTGATTATTTAAAACAAGGATGTCCAACCTTTTGGAAAAACTGGACCAAATTATAAAAAATTGAATTTAAAAAAGTTCGTGGGACACATACATTTTTATAATAACATATTTTACTTATAATTTTACCATAATAATACTGGGTGGAAATAATTTCTCAATATTACGGTTATTTATAATTAAAAGAAGAAAATAATTTTAAAATAACAATAACACACTCATAGGTATTATACTCTTCAATTAATTTAAAGTTTATTTTAATTTTAAAATGTTATAGTTTTATATTCTTCAAATAATTTTTTCTCAAAATATGTATAGTTAATTGATGTTTTTGAAATTGAAGTAAGAACCACATTAAAATCTACCGCGGGTTTAAAATGTCACCAAAAGTAGAATAATTATTATTTTATTCTTCCCAAACTAATAGTATTGGGAATCTTAGTTATTTTTTTGCAGCAGCAGCAGCACAATGTTAGAGTATTTTTTTCTCGTCACCTAAAAAATTTATAAATGGTCCATGTAAATAAAAGGTATATTCCCACATGAAATTGTCCTCTGTATATTAACAACTGTGTCTTTAGAGACAAAATAGTTATCATAATTAGCGCTGGTAGAGTATCAGACCATCAGCTGCGTTATCACGATTTCTCAGCTCGATAGCATGAGATTATATACTTGGAAGATTTTTTACACATATACTCGTATTTACACCAGCTCAATCAATCCGACTTAGACACATTTTAAAACATTCACAACAATATTAATTTTATAATTTTATTATCATATTGTCTACTAATAATCCATCAGTATAGCCTATTTGGTGATTAAAAAATAACTATTTAATTGATAACCTTGATGAAAATAATAATTTTCGGTGAACTGATGTGGCGATTGTATATAGAACTATTTTAAAAATGTTTAATTAAAACCAAGATCAGTAGGCAGTATTTTTATTTTTATGTGAAAATTCGGAAAGAGTGTAACAATAAATACATAATACATTTACGGATTTATATACGTCTTAAGCCCTTGAACACTTTTAGTTCTTCTTACATGTTATGCTATATGTAAATATGACTATTATAATTTATAATACACATTAATCTAGTATCTTTTAGTGAAATAAAAAACCATTATCACATATTATTTACTTAATTGACATTAAATCTAAATTAATTTTGGTTCGATGTAAAATCAACCTGAACCACTCTACCAAAAGTAAAAGTGTGAGGCTTTAATTAATTAATCGAGTTGGTGTACAGCTGTAATTGAAGACTATCCAGAGTTAATCTGATAAAAAGAAAATTGGAAAAATGTCTAGTTGTACCGAAAAGTTATTCGGCATTAAGGATTTGTGCCGACATAAGAAATGAAAATATTCATCACAAGTTGTATTACACAACGTATTCTAAAAATGTACCATTTTCAGGTATATATAAATGTTATAATAAAATATAAATATTAATTACTTATTTTTTCTAACTGTAGATTATAAATTCAAAAATATATATATATATAAGCTACAACACAAACACAATAACTTTTACAATACTAGTGAAATTTAAATATTCTGTATAAACGTATATAAATAGTACAATGAAAGTACGTTTATACGGATGTACACAACAATAATAATTGTTCGTAGCGTAATCGATTTGCAATAGTTGACACCAGGAGACTCACGATCTTTAATAATTAGTCTGTGAATTCTTCCAGTGCCAAGGTTCACAGATCGTTTTTTCACGTTTTCTTCTTTGCCGCCGTATGTTCCGACGAAAGGACAATTATTAATTATTATTCTAGTATAACTACGACCATTCGTTTCTGTTTGCGATTTCGCTAAACAACAAAAAAATGATTCTACTGAACATAAATAATTATATTACACACGCGCCGGTCACATTGCGTAATATATAAGCATGCACAATTTGTAACACAAGTCATTGAATAAGAACTGTTTAGAATTTAACAATGACTAAAATTGAAATTTATCATTATTGTTTCTCATTGTTTGTATATAATAAAAATACATTACAATTAATATAGCACAATAAAATCATGTGCGTGTTTTAATTTAGGGTCATTGACATTGTTGTAAACTCATCTGCAAATTACGATGTATAGCAGTAGGTAAGTACCTGTAAAATTATGCATTTACTTATATTCCATGGTTTAATAGAAGCAAGAATATGTAAACTTCATTTGTATAAGAATATTATTTATTCTACGAAACAATTATTTTATTGTTTAATTGTTTATTTTCCACAACTGTACGAGTATATGGTTTTAATAAATCTGTATACTGTTTGTTATAAAAGGTTTTTAGTGATTTATATACAATATAATATATATTATACAAGATCAGAACAATAAAATTTATTACAAAACTGAATTTATATTCAAGTAAGTATTGCATTTAATACGTTTCAAATATATATAAATAAAAAAATTAAATTAGAACTCTCGTTCTAGTTATTACGTACTAAGAGAACCTATTGTACGAATATTAATTTACGGGATCATTAATTTGTGGTTTGGCAGATGGATACGTCATAAATTGACCCTTAAATTAATTACTTATTACTATTTGAAAATTATCTAAAAATGTGTTTACTGAATATATATTTATTTTAAAAATGTAATTGATAACAATAGCAAAAACTGCAGTTTTTACGCATTTTTTAGTTTTTTTTCTTTCTATAAAATTGCTTTAAATATTTTAATTTAAACTGATTATTGAGAAACAAAAATAATTTTAACCATTTTGAAGAGGTGACGTTGTTAAGTACAATTTATTTTTTCCTTTCAGATAACGTAAATATTAAAAACATAACTTTTTCAAAAGTGAAACCATGTAGAATTCTTCTTTTTTTCTAACGTGAACCATATAATTATGTCTGTGGCTTGTTTGTTTGTGTGGCGTAATCCTTGAAAAACACTATAGTTAATATTCACGTCAAGTAATAATCGTATTCATACAGTAGCAGTGACGTAAACTTTAAGTATAGCATTTAAACCAAAATTAATGTGTAGGTTCAAGTCTGCTACTTCGATTTTTTTTACCATGAAAAAATGAAGTTCAGTACAGTAAAATAAAACTCGATAACCTTATATAGTTTTCACTATTATATAAGAACATTAAATACGATTGGTGCGTATGTGGGGTTTAATTATTGACCCGATTTTTCGTTATAACATTCATACTATCAATGTATTAAAATATTCATTAAAATATTAATATTTACAAGTTAACGGATAACGAATTTGGCTTTTAAAAAACTGTGTGGATAAATTAGTGTGTTAAAACAGTTATTTTAAAGTCTAAGGAATCAGGAAAATTAAAATATGTTGAAATGTTTTATCCATTACATGTCCTCCTAAGTATTAGTCATACTGTAAACGAAAAATTTTGATTATACTGTTTATAAAAAAAATATTATAATAAGTAGCTTATCATTGTTTAAATTATTAGGTAGCAATACACATTCTGAATTCACATCATATAACAATTAAAATACAATTTACTTTTAGTACATAATATAACTGATACCTACGTAAATTATCAATATTTTCTGTGCTTCGTATTTATACTTATATTTATTTTACGGTGTTATGTTACTGGTGCATACTACATACCTAGGTAATTTACATTATGTACATTATTATATTTTGTAAAATGTATAAAAATACAGTTATACTTTAGAAGTCAACTCGATTCACATAGGTTGTCATTACAAAATCGATGAATCAGGCAATACATTTTTGTGGTGAAATGTGCTTGTAAAATTATAATTATATTCCATTTCTGTGAATTATTCTAATAAAATTCCAAAGTTCCTACCGATATTTTATAATCTGTGGTAGAGATACCACATATAATGGTTAAAATAATGACAAACGTGGTCAACACGAATTTTGTCTAAATATTAATTTTTTTAACGGTTTATTAGTATAATATTTTGTATGTGTTATTGTGTTCAATAATATTAATTTATATAATGCAAAATCATATGGCTTAAATTTACATTGGTTGGACGGTTTCTACTTATTTTTGTTTTTTTTTTCAGTAGTCTTGGAAAATGTATGTAGTCTTTTAAATAAAAATGTAATTTTAGTAACTAAAAATCCAGTTCTCGGCAATTTGTTCGGTTTGAAATTCTGTATAAAAACTGTTAAGATGTTTCCAGTGAAATAACAAGTAGGACATAATTAACGATAATGTAGAAAAGAATCAATAATGATTTTTTAGTATATTTCTTTTACGAGCATTTTTTTTTTTTGAATTACAATAATTTGCGTAATATATTATTCTAAAATTAGTAACCATTATAGCTTGAGACTTAAGTACTTCCTACTTTATTTTTTAGGTTTCAATTGTTGTCTGAAATGTTTTTTAAATTATAATATTAATTGAATAATTCCGTAAAATCGTGTAGTGTTGAATAATTATATTTAGTCACCAACACTATTTTTCTGTTAGAGTAGGTAATTATTATTTTGTCGGCATATAATAATATATGTATATTTTGCTTTTTTTAATAAAATTAACATGCTTGATATCAATAAAATAGAATCAAGATAGATTGATATAACATATTTATACGTAGTGTTCTATCAAATACTCATATTTCATGAAATTGTTTTTAAATTTTGTTAATTATCTTAAAGATAAAATTATAGTATTTAAACATCAATAAAGCAAAATTGATAACTAAATAATTTTGTACATTTTTCAGTTGTTTCGTTATACTACTAATATGCATAATTTAATATATTTTTATTAAAGCTTTTAAAAAATACAAAGGTAATCCTATCGGTGGATTGGTTAATAACTGACTGAATAATGAATTACCGAATAAATTGTAAAGTTAAAAATATCCATTATTAAAGATCTAAGTCATTAAATCGAAAACTCTATTAAAAATAAAATGTAATCCATACGAATTCTAAGGGTTTGAGAAATTATTACTTTCATACAAGAACGAAGAAAGAAAATTTGTATTTAACAATCAATAATAATAAGTAGATACAATGGACATGTATAGTAATATATTAGTATAAAAATGAATAACTCTTAATAAAAGTCATCTTACTTTAAATAAACTGGAGTAAAATCATTACACCAACGCTTGAGTCTGTCTGGGTTTTATTCTCGTTGTATTGAACGCTTCTTATGAAAAAAATATTAACAACAAAAAACAACGGACACAAAAGACGCGCTAAAAACCTAATCTAACTGTATTTACTGACAGAATGAACCGGTGTACGACGAAACTGCCGTGTGGGCGGAAACATAGAAGGGGTATAATAATGTAAAATTATATGGTTTACGTTGGGTCTGTTTGGCACCCTTGCAGTAGTTGCGAGGGTGGAAAGTGTATTGAGTTCAAAACAACGCTTGTAATAAAAAATAATAAAAGGTAACAAAAATACAATAGAAATTAATGGTACCGGCAAAGAATGTAAAACATTAATGTTCAAAGAAACGATTTTTACCAGTTTATAACATATGATGTAGGTATGGAGAAATTCTAGGAGCTATTGTGTGCTATAAATAAATACATATAAATCAAGAATATTACTTTTAATCGATTACAAATTATAGCACTCATTTGACATATGGTTAATTGTATTTGTTACAAGAAAAAAAAACTTTTTATTAAAAAAAATATCTACTGAAAATGTTTTAAAAAAAACACTCGTAATTCGCATGCATTCTGATTATAATACGTTAATAGTTCTTATTTATTATCATTGTTTTAATAAAAATACTAAGAAAACCTTGTGCATTCATTAGTTTTATAAAATCAAATATTATAAGTTATAACCAATATTAAAGACTTACATTTTCAAGAACAATACTTTTCTACATCAATGTCGAGAAGATTTAAAGAAAAAATAAATTATATAATATATCAGAAAAATATACCAAAATGTAGCTATATAATTACTATTTAATTATTTCAGATATACAGGACACTTTTGTGACTTCGTTTTAAATATATTCTTCGACATAGCCATTTATGTTATACCGAACAATTTTTAAACATTTTTGTGAATTTAAATAATACATCATGACAATTGTGATAGTATAATAAATAATAATATATTATTTATTAATTTCTATTAAAAAAATCATTATCCGTAGGTAACACTAAAAATAAAACAAACTGTGAATGTTCACTATCACTCATTATTTATCCACAAATAACAAATAGTAAAGAACTAAGCAAAAAAGTGACCCTCAGGTCTATTTGGCTTATTCTTGCTTCGTTATCAGTTTCCTGTTCTTATTTTAGGAAGACGAATATATAATGTTTATTCAGGAATAAAAATACAGTAAGCCAACTTTTGAATAAGAACTACAAGGTTTAGAGATTATAACTGATATCAAGCTAACCGATTTCAACTAATGTTTTGTTTTATATTTATTTATGTATTTTGAGTGTATGATAAACATGAATAAAAGCAAAAAAAAAAGGAAAAAGCTTAAAGCATGATTCCTAATTTTTAGATTATTGTAAAAACAATAAATGAACCGGATACACACTTGTTTATTATTTTACTGCTCAATTCCAAATCTGACATCGAATATTTTATAACAATACACTTTTTTATTTTTTATATTCAATTTGATCAAATACCAATGTACTAACTCGGCAGGCTATTCGATTTATTTGTATGCGACTATTTATAAAACCATTTTACCCTAACATACTTGTGTATTATTGAATTGATATTAAATATAAGTATTGTATCATTTTTAAGGCGATCTCATTTTTCATTTTGCATATTATCTTATTATTTTATTAATCATAATTTAAATTAATTCGCATTATATTAAAAAAAATACACCATTAAAATTATTATATCGATTTCATATTCAAATTTATCCATAATTGTATATACTTTACTGTTTACATAATATGTGCACCTAAAGTTAGTACAATAAGTCAATCACTATTTATAATATAATTATTAATAACTTCTCTGATCATTCCAAAACTAGAATCATAATATTATAGGATTCTCTATCATATTAGATTTCATTTTAATATATTTGTGCCTATTTAGAGTTCTTCTGAATTATTTTTCATTAGTATTTGATCAGTTTAAAGTATTGTATTAATTGAAATTATTTAAAATTATATACTCGTACATTAAATATTAAACCTTGTATTATCGGTTTTTAGTTTTCTACTCAATGCGTAAGTAAAGCGAACTATTTATATTATATAGAACTATTTACGTATTTGTTTCTTAAAATATGATGTAACAGATATCGTGCACATGAATATATGATATATGACTGCAGTGTTGAGGCAGAGTAAGTAATAAGGAAATAAAGCCTACGGCGCGGCGCTATCGGTTAAAAAAAGTATGAATTAACCAAACACAATATTCCACTCATAATAAAATCTGTCATTATTGAGTGCATATCTCGCTCAAGTTTATCAAAGTTACCTTTTTTTCCAGGATTAAATATTTATTAAATATAAGTGCATATACTTATCAGCTATTAATGCATTTTTTCGAAAAAAAAAGTCTATAGTTATAAGTTAACGAAGTAAATAAAAACGTGATCCAATACCGGCTGTTTATATACTACTGAATAAATACATAGATTAATTACGCAATTGGTGCATTCGATGAACTTATGCTACTGTCTGTTTTACAGGCTAATTACCGACCATTATGGTTGGAATTGAAAAGCCACGTGTTCAGCTGATCAATATTTATACCTACAGACGCGGCGCGGACACATTAAAAAATATACCAACCTACGTTAATAGCCACGAAAAACTAGGTGAAACGCTAAACTCAGAAATGACGTGCTGTTGTATCTAGTAGAAAATATTCGTGGTTTTTGGGGCCAGTGTGTCACTGACGATAAAAAATAAAATAAAAAAAAAGAGTAGGGCCAGGTGACTAGTGTTTACGGGCGTGTATATTTGCATTTACTTCTACATGATGATCGGAACCGTTTTCTAAATATTAAACACACACGGAATAAGCTTAATATATTATACGTACTACATTGCAGATAGTCGACCATAGCTGTTTATAAGCAGGTTGATTTTTTCCAAACCGTTCACTATATACGTGCCGCAGCGTACAAACAAATGTTCCTGGGCACACTGTTATATTAACACTGCACACTTACCCGACACTTAGTTTGAATTTCGATCCTCGTGGAAGTCTTACAAGTCTTCGAAGAGGGTGTCCCACAAAACCTTTAACGTTCGACAAAACAGTGGGTTATTATTATGTTTTAACTTCCTGCAGCACATGTAGTTAATATATAATGCATTATAATTGGTTTTTAGAGTTTCAGTAAACATAATATATTATCTATGTATTCAATTGGAACCATTTCACTAGTATTAGTACAGAACCCAATGTGTTGTGATTCGTGGGTAAAAGTGTAAACCAAGAAATCAAAGAAAATTTGAAAAAATAAAAATACAATCACCTTGTGTCAATAGATGTACTTTTATTTAATATATAATTAATATTCAACACACAAATGTCAAAAGGTAGAATACAGTTCGATTATTTGTTACGTTACACTTACATAATAATAAACTATCATTTATATTTTAAGCTATTACAATATTAAGCACGAGTGGTACACTAGTAGTGGTATAAGCATATTAATATTTGCTGTATAATTAAAGTAAGTATTATTATAATTATTATTTAAAAAGCACGCTGAAACTCAACGTTTTATAGATACACCTAACTAAAATACAATAAAATTACCTACCTACGTACATTTCTAAAGAGTGTTACACTACCGTGGGTTCGCCCGCATAATTATCTGCTCATTTGTTCTGCTACTTATTTCGAAATTCTATCCAAGATAATAATAAAATAAAACAGTATTATGTCCGTTGAAACGGTTAAAACTACTACTACTGCTACTACAATAAAGTTGAAAAAATTATAAGCAACAATAAAAATGTAGCCCTCGATTATTATACCGGTTCGAATGCAGCGATTTCAGCCAAAATCACTCTACAGACGCAGAAATTCTTTACAATAAGTACATAAATCGTGTACACTGTATAACCCCATTCAATAACGGAAATACACACACACACACACACACACACACACACACACACACACACACACACACACACACACATAGATACACATGCAATGTTTATGCGTGTAACTATTCGCCACCGTACCTATAGCTCAAGGCTAGTAGGAGGACCATTATAACTTAGCAAAAATTACAATTTACAAATAACAACGAGACGTCATGGAACGAATAGAACAAAAATAAAAAATAAAATATAAACATCGACAATTTTTTTTTTATATATAAAATATGAGACAATTTTATTTATTATTTATTTATTACAGCGTTAAATAAATACTATGTATGTTACGATGAAATAAAATAAAACGTAAAGCAATAATATATATGAACCAAGCGTTCTTTTACATAATTTTTAACATACGCTTGTACAAACACACATTTTAAATTATAGCCGGTGACAAAATAATTATTTGAAAATATAGGTATGTATAGGAATATATATATATATATGTATATTATATAAACATATGTACGTACGACTTGTTAACAACATGGGTTGTACGAGAAAAGTACTCGAGTAAAACTAGTGTAATTACGACGAATAAAAAAGGCATTATCGAACGTATAATTTATGTAAAGATAAAATGTAAATATTTATAAAGTCCAGCTTACCTAAACTTAAAAAATATATATATATATATATTATGTATATATACCTACATATTTACGATATGCGTACGTGCAAGTATTACAGGTAGGTACACACAGATAGATTGTATGGATAAGTAAGTACGTATAGATTATATGATGTGCTTGTGTCGTTGCGTGTATGCATATTTGATATAGATCGTTGTATATAGTAAAAGCTCTCGGGCGAAAAATTAACACATTCGGCTCACACGCAAAAACGGACAGATAAATAAAAAATAAAAATCAACGCGGAGACATAACAAACAAAACTAAAAAACTAAAATTAAAAACAAAAACAAAATTGATCCGGCGGCTCAGCGTGTTTAAAAAAAAAAAAATAAAACAATATGAGATGTACTATCTAGATAATATGTATGTACATATATATATATAATGATTATAATGGACGCCGAACACGGCACAGAAGAACTACGGGAAGTGTTTAAAATACCCCGTGAATTCTTTCAGTGCCATTTTCGGTGACACCACCATCCATTTATATAACAATATGATACATGCGTGTCTTCAGAGTCGCGAGGAGTGATGTGTGTGGCGGCCGCGCGCGTATAAGTCACCATCGAATAACAATAATGATGCAGGACGGCGCGCGCGTAGTGTTATGTTGTGTACAAAAAAAAAAAAAAAGAGAAAAAAAAAAAATAAACGGAAAAAAAAAATAAAAAAATGATTTCGTTACATTCGGCGGACAGCGGGGACAGCGGCGTGCGTACGAGACGTCGTAGGCGCGTGTAATAAATAAATAATGGACGCGGAAAGGAAAGAGAACAACGATAATAAATTACTCTGACAATATACGATCGCGTTACATCGCGTACAACAACGGTCCGATGACAATAATATCGATAACAATAGTATGAATACGGCCGTACGTTTTGAAAGACGGATGACGGATATAATAATAGTAATAACAACAGTGGTAATAATAATAATAGAAATAACAGTGTAAAAGCGAACGGAAAAGAGTGAGCAAGACAGGTTGTCGGAGCGAGATGGAGGCGGACCGACTGACGTGTTCGCGAGACGGACGACGACGTAGATCTGAACGAGAGAACGGCGTGATGATGATATTATTATGCGATATTGTTTCACGACGGATACGCCGGCGAGAGTGAAAGAGAGGAGAGAGAGGTGCCGGTGAGCGCGGACAGGAGGTGGCAGTGGATGGAGAGGGAAGCCCGATGACGGACGCGGACGTGACGCGACGGACGAGCGCGAGAAGAACAATGGGCAGTGGAGTGTACGGAACGGAGAGCGTCTTCTTCGCGCAGCCGAGAGCAAACGAATACTGACTCGTACGGCTAGACGTCCGCGACTTGGTCGGGTCGGCCGTTACGCGCGAGAGAGCCCGCGGCAGCGGATTTCTCCGGGGGGCCATTCCGAAACGAACGCGGCGGCCACGGTGGTGGAGACGACTGCGACGACGGCGCCGAGTGGGGGAGTGGGCGGCTCGGCAATGAGTTGCGGTCGGCGAAACCGTGGCGGGACACGGGGATGGGGGGGGGGGGCAACAGTCGAAGAACGGAAAGATACGGCGGCGGCGGCGGCGGTGGTGACGACGCTGCTTGGTGCTGCAGAGTTCTGTTCCGCCGCCGCCGCCGCCGCCGCGATGGAGCCTAACCGTCTCTGCTGGTCGCGGGACCGTGTTACTGCCTACGGGTCGTGCGTGTGTGCGGAGCGCGCGACGACGACAACGAGAGCACGGTCGCGGAGTGCACGCCGCCGGCCCCAAGTGTACAAGAGCGCGTATAAAACGGGGGGCACGCACAGCGGCGGCGGCGGCCTAGCTATTATGATGCATGGCTATGGGTATCCGCGTGAAGAAAAACGATGGTTTTTTTTTTTTTATTATTATTATTTTTCGGGAGGGAGGGAGGGAGTGCGGCCACAGTGGTCTGATGAACTCTGATGGCTTTTAGTCGTTGGCGGCGTTGCCGGGGCCGGAGTTATGCTTGGTCGCGCATGACTCACATTTTGTTGCACGACGTCGAGCGACAAAAAAAAAAAATAAAAAAAAAATAGTAATAATAATGATAAAAAATAAAATAATAATGAAAAAAAGTAAAAAAAAAAAAACCATAATAATACGCACAAATTGCCGGTCACCGTTGTTGGAGTAGTGTTGCTGTTTTGTTATCGGTGGCGATTCCATACATTATTATTATTATTATTACTATGCGACTGACCGAGAAAAAAAAAGGTTTCATGTAATACAAAATTGTTATTCGTACGACGTTTAAAGGGGATGCACCGCACGCGCACGATAGACGCTGCTCGGTAGGTAGGCATTCGGAAACCGGGCAGATGGACGAGCGAGGGAGAGTTGGAGAGGGTGAGAGAGAGAGTGAGGGAGAGAGACGGCTAAAGAGAAAAGGCTTCTTGAAAACGTACAAAAACGCCGCGGCACATATTAATAATTTATTATTATGCATAATGTAATGAGAAAACGACATCGAGCCGCGGCGTGACACGACGCGAACGAACACGCACTTGATTTCGACTTGAGCGCACGTTTCCGCGGTGCACGGCAAGACGAATAATGGAACATGAATAAAAGCGGAACAAGCACAAGGCGAGTCTCGGTAACGCGCGAGTTTCGTTCGACTGCAGCGACAGTGGTTTTTTTTTTTTCCACCAAAATAACACGGCGTACGAGTGTAAAACAATATGCCTACTACGTACGACGATAACGGAATAATATCGTAGCGGTTAACGTCGCGCCATACGCGTTTATTGTTATCGCGGCCGATGTGTTCACACGTCATGCCGGCACTCGCACCGCGTCCGACCGCGAAACGTCGTCGACTGCACCGCCACGATACCGGCGTACACGTCGTAGCGCAACAATACTGCGTGCTCGGGAACATTGTGAAAATATTGTTTCACCGGCCGCGCGCGATAACGCGCGTACACACGTGGTGGTGTTTCGACGGACGGCGCACACGTCGCGCGCGGGCACACGCCAATAACATTGTATCGCATAAATAATATGATATTGCGACCAGCGGCGTAGCAAGGGTACGGCGGACCGCGTCTACAAATCGTGAAGGGGCGCAAATCTGCGCTTTGAGATCGGTACTTGTTTTCATCGATGAACAATCTAGCCTTAGAAGAGCAGGAAAAGAACATTTGTAAAGTTTGACTGTCGCGTATACATAAAAAATGTCGTTCCGTATTTTCGTCAAATGTTTTAATCACTAAAAAGGCGCATGTGCCTATGTTTGCCAGGGGCGCTAACGAGTCTTCCTAACCCAACCCGGTTGCGACGCGTAAACGTGCACCACTATCCGCTATTCTCGCCGATTCAGAACGGTCAGGAGGTGCGTGAAATACACACGTACATGTATAACACTCGCTCGGTGTATTATAACATTCATAACATACTGTTCACCGTACGCGTGCGTGCGTGATTATCATTGTGCACAACGATTTTCCTCCCCCTCCCGCCCGAACCTGCTGCAATAACGTTACGCCCGACGCGCACAAGTCGACTCGCCCGAACGTACAACAATCCCACCGTTCTCCTCGGCGTACGCATTGCGGCGTAATCGCATACCGATATGCACACGCGTTGTGCGATTCAAACACTATTTCGTTCATGCAATAATAACATTATACACTTTGCGGCCTTACCTTACCTCCTTTTAACATAATGTGTACGTTCGCGAGCGTACGAGAAACGGATCCATATCGACCATCTCGATCGGGCCGCGCCGGTCACCGTGTACGCGGGGGGACGCGATCATGAAATATTTATGTGCGGCGTTAATGCGATAATATAGCACGTACGCTGTGTCTGCCCGTACGGTAGCACTAGCGTAGGTATATCACGATATTATAATATATTATACGGGCATGCGATGTGTAACGTCGTACGGCGTTCTGTTTCGTTAAATCTGCATCTGTTTGAACAACGGGCTTGTCGTGCGTGTGCACCTTACCCGCGCGCGCGCGCGTAATGTATTATCACGAACATTGGAATCGTACAGCGGACGCGCGCGCGCGCAAAAAAAAAAAAACGCAAATACGGCTGTGGGACGGATCGATTGTGTGAATAATATTATTCTCAGGACGGATTTTAGATTCTATGCGTGGTACACCTAACTAGCACGGGCAAATAAATTTCCAATTTCCAGCCGGAAAAAAACTGTGCTGCGACTCGTGTAGAACCCCGTTAGACATACATATTTATTAGCCCATCATCATCATCATACGAGTGTCGGAATATGTTTAAAAATATTTAAGACCCTATTATATCTCGGTGCGAAAACGGAATATAAATTCGTATGAATCGTAGACACTTTTTTTCGGTTTTCTTCGAAATGTAATCAATTCAAATTCGGTATAACCTGTGAGTTAACAAAACTTGTTATAACGAGTATTACCAATAGTGACTGTTGGTAACTTAGCTTATGAAACACTTGCTTAAAAATTAAAATAAACGCATACCTTAGTTTATGGTTCTAATTGTATGTAAGTATAATATAACAGAAGTAATAAACTTAAAAATGCACTAAGATAACATTGATGAACTGGTTACCTGCTATAAATGTACGGTTACAATATAAATGCATAGAAAAATTCCAGTTTATATATATATATATATATATATCCAATATATGTACATAAATATCACTTATCGGCATCATGTTATACAAGTTGCAATAAAATTAGATCTAAGCCTAATCAAAGTGTCTATAAAAATGAATTCGAAAATTACCTAACCGCATAGGAATAAACAAGTATTTAGTTTAATCTACATTAAAACAATAATTTTTTACATTAGATGTTCGAAATTTATGTTCTGGTTAATTTCATAAACATATCTGTACTTTAAAAATTGTATGATTTAGGATTTGATAAAAAAAATGTTTATATCATTACTCATAGTTAAGTACCGACTTAACATGCAACTATAACTTCCTATACCTATATTTATATTTGCTGTAAATCAGTCTTTAAAGTATTTAATACTTAATTATAACCTGAAACTTTATACATACATAATTTGAGAAAAATTTTAATTTATTATACAAGAACAACTAAATAAAAATAAGATTATTTCATTATATTATGTACATAATAAATCCACTGTTGTTGGTAAAAAAAATCTTTTAATTTGATTTTTAAATTTTTATAGTACCTATAAGAATTTTGAATACCTGGTCTATACAGAAATATTTAACGTACACAATTAAACTGAGGATTAATGATTTAAAGCTTGTAAATATTTTAAATTATGCCCAAAAATAACGTACTCCAAGTTTTAAACATAATTATATTAACGGGAATGTAATTAATTTAGAAAATTACAGCAATATAATTTAAAATTTTGCATTGTTATAATATAATTATTATTTTTTAATATTAATTACATCAACGTTTATTTTAACAACAATTTTTTAGTTTTTGCAGTATAATGATGGCTCACTAATAAATCATTATTATCAATTCAACTAGACTAGGTAGTCTTTAACTCTTAATCTTTATTGTTTTTAACATATCATACACGGTAAAAATCCTTATTCATGTAAAACGTTTTTTTATCGGTAGATATTCGTAGAATATAATCATAGAATTATATTACGAGATTCACGTACTTCTTTAACTTTAAAATCTTGTAAGTACACTACAGTTACACCTACAGACAATTTAATCCATACAATCAATATCTTCGAAAAAAATAAATAAAACGCCTATTATGTTAGTGATATTTAACACAATGCAAATCATAAAGACATGTTGATGACATAATGACAAAAATATTAATAATTTCGATAGTAAATACCCATAGAAAATAAAAATGTTAATTGATATCATAGATTTTTTGATTAATTTACATGTTTCTCACTTGAATATTTACATTATAAATCGTTATTTACGCAATAGAAAAATTATATTAGGCAATAGGCTAACACTATCTACCCAAGGTATGTTATTATATTGTAGTTACGAATACTAAAATTAAAATGTATAATTTAATTTAATTGTTTTATCTTACCTAAGTTTCAGATATCCGTCCAATTTCTCTCAATAAGTACCATAGACCATAATACGAGTATATATCTGAAGAAGTATTTCTTAATTTTGGTATAAATGTTGCTCCTGAAATAATAACATATTAACCAAAATTTAATTACGTTTATTTTCTATGAATTATGTTAAAATGGAATTAATATAAAATACATTTTTTATAAAATAATAGACAAATAGTAACAACCTAAAAAAGATTAAAACATTTAAACATTATATACATACTTTTTTTAGTTTTCTTATAAATGGTAAAATATTCTTCATTATTCTTTTATTAAAATTAAAATCGAATAGGTGTTTGTTGTGTTCTGATCACCGAAATTGTTGAAATATTATAAAAACCGTTTCCAGAAAAGGTGTTAAATAAAAATGATGAAGTCATAAAGTTACACAAGAAAGTAATGTATTTTACGAGGGTGGCTCACACCGTGTTTACTGCAACGTACGCGCCACGACTGACGTTTGGGGTGAAGTGATGTCATCGAACTGTGTTTTTAACCATATAAAATAGTAGAATGCGCAAGACAGTATTCATATTGATCAATCAAAATGTTATTTTTATTTTGTACGAAATAGTAGGTACCTAACTTATATATAATTTTTGCGTGTCTAGCTTAGAAATAACGTGACAAGACCATTTAACCGTATTATTTTTTTTTTATGAATACAGGTATATAATATTGTTGTATAAAACTTCTGAAAAATATTTTTGCTAAAAGACCTCTAAGTGGGTACTGTTTTTATATTGAAATAAATTATAAATATATTTTGAACATAAGATACTTATTTAAATTAATAGTATTGAGAGGATTTATATTTTTATATGTGTGTGTGTGAGTGTGTTGGAATAAATATACAATATTTCAAAAAATAATTTATTTATATGTATGGTATAAAAATACTTTTTGATTAATGATATAAGATAATATTCACATGGAAGTGCACTATGGAGATGATTGGTTATCGGAGTTTAACAGTATAAGTTGCATGGTTTTATACCGGTAGCTAATAAAATAAAATAAAAAAATAAAACAATATAAGTTGTTTTTTACAATTATAATACGTCGTTGTTGTTTTTGCTGTTGTTATTTTTATGGTCTGATTGTCTTATATGAAAATATAATGACTATAATAATTATTCTATAACTTTAACTAAGAAAACAGCATTTTATGTCATATAGAGCATTTTCTAAAGTTAAACATTATTCCAATTTTTTTTTTCAATTGAATATGAAATTTCTGATCATACTTTAACATTAGTGTACTTATATTGGTACTTTTCCATAATTTATACCTAATACTCAGTTTTTCATCTGAAATAGTATTTAATGTTAAAATAAACAGGTATGTGTGCATAGCTTCGACGTATTGAACCCTTATAACGATTGAGTGCAATAATGTATCATCCAATAAAACACATACAGGTATAATTACCTATTACAGAGACTGCACATTACATTTACAAAAAAAAACCAGTGGACATTTAATCTTAATTTGAAATAAATATATATACTTATCGGAGGAAGAAAACATTGATGCATTGTGTGTACAAGTTAAATAGTATAGTATGTGATATGCCTTTCATAATATCTTCGAACTCATGTTTTTAGATCCTAGTCAGATTTTTTAGTTTTTGTCTGTCTCTAGACAACAATAACATTTAAGTAGTTATCTCATAGAAAAATAGAATAAACCACTGATTAATGTGCTTTGATTGATTATTAGATATACCACTACCTGACTTGGACAAATATCAAATTGATAGGGTATCGAAATTCGGATATTCATGGAATATTATAAAGATAATTTATGACATTTTGTAAAAGAAGAATTAATTTTATCCCTAACACTAATCAATCTTAACCCAGATCGAAAAAATCAAAACAGATTAGTTCAAAGCAAAAGATATCTTGACAATTTATAGAATTTAAGTTATTTGACGGAATTCTATTAAAAAGAATCCATTATGTTAAGAAATATATTTCTATTGAGGTATTTAATATTCACTTTTATAAAGCGCCGTGCTATTTATTATTATCACCGCACTAAGTGGTGCTTACAGAAAAATGTATAACTTCCCTCCGCACTCTAGCAATCACACATTTTTTTCTAACCACATATTGACGTACAAAGTTCTAGTTCCATTTATCTCTATCCTTGATTATCACAAGTAAATACATTAATTACACTCAGAGAAAGAAATATAATCAGATTGAGTGAAATATATCATACGATAAATAAGAATATATTATATGAGTCTCGTTTTATAACAAAATCATCATTATGATTACTAAATCGTCGAGATTCGTGGAACACAATATCTATAAATCCATGGCTTGATAAATTATAAGTTTCTAAGTCTCTAAAAGTGTACTCGTATAAGTGATAGATAAGATGGTATATGTGTAAAATGTTACGAAAGTATGAGTCTTACGAAATTCCATTTTAATCTGAGTTAATGTCTGTTGGTTTTATTTTCAGATTGACTCATATATTTATCATTTTCATCAGTAAATACTAAATACTAAACATATAGTAATAAACTAATAACTAACTAAAACTGTTTATGGAATCTTTAAAATAGTTTTCGTAGTTTATTAAACTGAAAATTTGTTTGAAGGACATAATTATAACTTATAAGTTATAAGCCTTAAAATTTCATATCCAACATATAATGAAAAATTATTTTTCTTTTTTTTAAAAAACTTCATTGCAAATATTTTATTTTCACAGTTTTCTAACGACTTATAAAATAATAAAAATTATAATTACGTAAAGATTTAAGTTAAACGCTTTTACGTCAAAACCTTAAACGTATTTACACTTTTTCTATACACCCATCAAATAATACGAGTATAATGTGGATTGGGTCATTATTCTCAATTGGTACCTATTTTAATAAATTTGGAAATTTATTTTTAAAAAATTATCATTAGCAAATAAAATAATTTTATATTAAAACTTGAAATATACTAAAACCCATTTAAACATTTTTAACGGGTTACCCAAATATTTGATCTCTATTAAACTTATGTAATAAACCAATAACATAAAATAAAGAATCTGAATTTACAGGTTAATTTTATTATTATTATTGGGAATAGTAACCATTTCATATTTAAAATATATTCCAAAAAGTCAGTAAGACTGTAAATATTTTTTGTAAAGACTTTTTTTCCAAAAAAATGTTTGTAGAAAAATAATTCTTTTATAACCCAAAACAAATTCAAAAATAGATAAATTATTATGTAAAAAGCATTCAGTTGAAATATTTTACAATTACTTCAGGTATTGATAGTCGTCTACGATTTCTAATCGAATAATATAGTTTCGACAATTCTACATTTCTACATGAACATTAGAAAAAACAAATTTTCATTCGAAAACATTATTTCAAATTCAAATTATTTATCCACAATATTCAAAATATTTTATTAGACCGGCACCATGCTATCATAATGATATCATAACACGAAGAAAATAATGTATAGTTACAAGTAATTTTAACATAATATAATTTATATTTTAATGTGTATAGTTGACATTGATAGCTTTTAAAATATTGGACTAATTTAAAATTAGTTGATCATTTATTTTATTATAATTATTATTATATTATGTTGATAGGCATGAGAGATATGTAAATTAATAATTTTACAAATTTATAAACAAATGACAGAAAGAACGTCTAAAATCTAAATGGATAATAGTGACTTATGATCTATCTTGTAAATAAAACGTGTCATCGTTCATGGTGATAATAAGAGAAAACGTTAATAATACATAATATACAATACTCTTTCGACATTTTCTTTACCCACTGGAGTTTGAAAATTATTGACAGGCAATTATTACGCAATCGAAAATATTTGAAGGCAAATGAAAGACAAAAAAACGGTTGAGTTATCAATGATAAAAATGGACACTGAAATATTTTGTACACATCGTTTTAAACGTTTTGATATTTTTTCCTGGGTCTTATGGAAAAACAATTAGTAAATAATCGGGTCAGAAACGTACTAAACAAAATGTGCAGAATTCGTACAATAAATGGGTACATTTTTTATAAATTATCTTAGGAAAATTGTATTACTTAATAATAAGAACAGTATAAACTTTATGTAGAATTATAAATTGTTTCACGTGCCACTAATAATTGAATGAGAACACTAACAGAAAATGAAGCCAGACGATATTATAATTTAATAAACGCATGAATCTATTGTTTAATGTACAAACGTACCATTCGTCGAAAACAACTTACTACAGATTCGCTTGTGAATTAAAGTATAATAGGATATCATTTAAGTAGGTAGTTGTTTTCTGTGGACACATACAATTGAATAATTTTTTTTATCTTTAATTAGTGAATTAATTAGCTAAATTAATATTAAAATTAATTATAATTTTTTTATTTAACATTATTAAACTTAATTAGATAGTTTGTTAATTATTCCAAACATTATACTTTAATCAAATAAAAATCTAATTTGTGCCATCGGAAAGTATGAATACGAAGTCGATTTTTTGCCGTATATGTAGAAAGTAAGTATATTTTTATTAATGTTCCTATTTTTTTTTTTTTTATATTACATTTATAACTAGACAGATTCATCGATTTAAACACCAAAGCATAACATTATTGGGTTGATGTCACGGTGACACGATGTATTTTTTTTTTTTTAGGATGAATGAATTGAACAAATCATTGAAATGACTTTAGTGGACCGTGTACCGAGAAAACTGGCGGAACCGATCATAAGAGACCGGTTCACAGCATTTGTTCACGTAGTTCACCGGTGGAAGGGAACATTGGGGAAAACTCAACCGTGAGACGGAATTTAGTGAATTGTACACTTCCTGCCTGGATGGGTAAACAGAAAACTGCGTCGAGTGTAAAACTCAAGTTGGGAAAATTAAGAAGAAAGAAAAAAATAATACGCATCTAATAGTATGGAAAACTGACGGCTTTCTGGTTATTTCCCTAATAAACCATAGTGTCGCTACATTATTTCCACACAGGTTGACGACCCCGAGGGTATAGCCGGTAAATTCATATTATATATATTTTTTTTAACTTAACGGTCCATTTAAGACCTTCGTCGCTTTATCCAACCTCTTCTACCTTTCTCTTTCATACACGCATCCTCATACTTGTATTGTTCATATTTGTGCCTAGCGTTCCTCACATTCGCTATTACTACAATATTACTTTTAAAGGTATCGTGTATATTTTAATAAATATTATGAACATATATATGCATTATACATGATATACATTCTAATTATAAAAATAAGTCTCTTATCTTTAAATTTTAATATTATTTTGCATGGGTAATATTGGTAAGTTATGTATTATAATACATATATATATATGTTTCCTAAATAAAAAACGAAATGAATCATTTGGGTTATATGATTGTAACTTATAATACTGTATTCCTCAATAATATGGGCGTGAAACTAACATTACTTAGTTGAACCGTGAAACCGCAAAAACGTACCCGAGAAGAGAAACAGAAATAGGAAACGTCATTATGTAGAATTATGTACATTGAGTTATGTAGAACTCTCCATATAAATATATATTGGCTTTATACTTTTGAATTTAACTCTATAATATATATTTATGTATTAAAATTAATTCTAAAATACTTTTTTATTGTTTGTTACTATTGTAGGAAATACATTTTGATATACATTTTGTTATTGCCTTCTACCAACATTTTTGATTAGTAGTGTTTTATTATAGTGTAGTGTTAGGCAAGTAGTAACTAGTAATAAAGTTATAATTAATATAACAATTATTAATTTACTGAAAGAAAATATTTTTGTAAATTGTATGTTACTTGTAAGTGAAAGATGAAATTAAATCACAATTCTTAAAAATCTTAAGATGTAATACAATCAAAACTATGAGCTATTGGTTAGTCTTAGAAGTTTAAGAATGTAATAACTAATAACACTAATAACAATAAAAACCTGAGAATGAAAGAGTTCAATATTACATTATCAAGATAAAAGATTACATTATCAAGATTTAAAATGGTCCAGGAAACACAAGTTTGATAAATTCATGTTTTTGCGTCTACCTCTTTTATTTATCAGAAAATCACTCTACCAGCAGAAATAAAATTTTACTAACCCTCTAATTATTCACAAATCACAAAAACAAATAGATAATTATTTAATTTGAATTTTTATATAGAACTTTTTCTAAGAATGTTTCACATTTAATTTTCACTTTGTAATAATAACTTACCAAACTAAATGTAACCTATCATTTACAAAATAATTTTCATTTTTAAAAAATCCTTATTAGTTACCTATTTGTTGAGTTAATAAATATTTCATTCAACATAACCTTTTCATACTGGGTATACGGATAACTAGATAAATACTAAAGTGTAAAACTTAATTTTAAGATATTTTCAACGAATTAAAAAGTGATTTTCAGTAACATTAGTAAAATTGAGTACATTTTTATCCTCACGTCACATCTCGTTCGTTGTCCTTTACAATAATTTATTTTTAAGTATAAATTGATGTACCAAGTAAAGATATTTAAATAAAGCCAACGCTTTAAATATTTACTTATATTATAATTTATAGATACCAAAGACGGATACAGAGGTCCTAAACGGAGTGGGCAATATAAATAAATGAATAAAATAAATTAATAGGAATTGTCTTATTATTAATCGACATATAATTAGTTGTGTACAGAAATCTGTCATACTCTCAACAGAAATACTGTTGATTGGCTTTATTGTTTTAGAACGCAAAAATTTTAATTTTGAACATGAAACTTATTTAAAAATGAAATCAATACCTACTAAGCCATATAAAAAAAAAGCATTTTGATCAAAATTCGAAAAGTGTTATTGAATATCAGTATAGTTATGTATTTGTATAAATTATCAAGAAAATATTGAACTTGCACGAACAACATTTTTGCCACAATTGATTTCAAATATAATATTTGATACTTTTTTTTTGTAAACGGGGGGGGGGGTCAATTTCCCCTATTGTCCCTCCCTTGTATCCGCCATTGATAGATACGTATATAGGAGATATTCTACTCATATTCAAATGTAATTAAGTATATATTACCTAAATACTAAAATATAGCTTGGTTATTATGTTATAATATATATATGTGTACATTCACAATATAGTATAACTATACATATGAACTAATTTATTATTAAAAAAAAGCAACGAGATTTGATACATGCCGATCTCATTTCTATTAAATATAAAATACTGTAGTATAATATAATATAGTTCATTAAGTCGTGTAATCTTTTGTTTTAATTTTAACTAGAATACCGATTCCGGTTGAATAGCATAAGAAGACTTAAAACCGAATTATCATCAATATGTAAATATTACTAGTAGTTTTAGCTACTAAGACTTACAAGTACTATAGTAACTATAGGTATAGTCATATTTAATTATTATTTATTATATAATAGCAATTACAAATTCAGGGCAACTCGACAATAACATTCAAAGACTAATATTAAACGTTTTAATATTTTATAAGCTAAGATGATTTAATCCTATTTTATGATAAATTATGATCGATTAGAGTTTATCATATATTTAAATTGTATACATTATATTTAATTTCACATCAAACCAATGTTATACATATATAGTATAGTTATTAAAGAATTAAAAATGATGTGAAGAATTCGATTTCTTAAAGATTAAATATGTAATAATTTGCTTAGAAGTATAATTGGAACTAGAGGAAGGAAAAAATAGTCGAGGTATTGAGATAAATTATATAAGAATATATATTATGAAACCTAAAATGTCATTCAAGGTATCAGAATTCAAGTTAAATCTATTAAACTCTACCGATTCAACAACTTGGAAGTTTGAATTCAATAGTACTCGTATAATATTTTTATAAAAAAAGGTCGTAATTGTGTCTTAAGTTAGTAAATAATTACATGTTAATAAAAGAAAATAAGGTACATTAAATAAAGACATACATCGAAATTATTTTCAAGATTCAAAGCTTAATTCATAGATTTAATCCGAGATTAAATCTTATAGATAGATCATTTGAAAAGTAAAGAACATAACTTATATTGGAAAAATACAGATTTTTATTAATGAGAAATAAGTATAATTATTATACCCAACTAATGCTTTAATTAATTAATAATATGAATATTTAAAAATGTACTGGATTACCTCAAGACTTGATTGTTTTTAGATTTCATAATATACAATTTTATAACATGTTAACTGCGTTTGCAGTAAACTCTTTTCAATTTAAATGTCTCTAATTCTGTCGTGTATACTCGTATGAACATGAGCCTATACAATAGTTGTGAATTAGAGTTTTTAATTTTTTCGTTTTTTATCATAGAGTAAGTTGTCATCACTGACAATAAAAAGATGAAAATATATTTATCAGTATAATTGTTGTTTGTTATGTTTTATAATCATTACTCGTAAGGTTCATAATAAAAAAAATTAAATTCTCTAACTATAAAAATTACACAGTTTATAATATTTTCCCAGCTCGAACAATCGTGTATAGCAACACAGCAACACAAAACACAATAGTTATTTTGCGTGAACTACCTTGGATATCATTAATAATATTCTAACTGTAATTGCAATCATTTCTACCAGATTTATTGAGAAACCCATGATATATTTAACCTTGGTTTCATGACCAAATCTGATTCCAAATATTTATAATTAATTCGGTTTTGGATTATTTGCGCCTATAAATGTTTTGTATATCAAATTGAAAACCATGTTATAATCAATCAAAATGTTCTTGATACTGAATTATATAAAAAAGAAAAACTAACAAATTTATCTTTATAAATAATTTTAAAATGTTATACTTTATAATAATAAGTTTATGTACTATTTACAAAAAAAAGTTAAAATTGTAAAAAAAAAATGATTTATGGTTCATTATAATCAATCACCATTATAACTACTTAGGTACTTATTAAGTAGGTATTATAGTAGAAGTAGTATATATCTAGGTAGATAATTATATATAGATCTACTAGTATGTTTATATTTTCACACTAGTAACATTTTTTATAGTTTAAAAATAATAACGGTATATTCCGTGGAAAGTAAAGGTTTCTGTTATGCCAATGTTAATTTAAATACAAATTTTGAATTTTTCACATTATACTAATTATTGATTTTATTTTTATACTCAATTTTTGTTCAACATTGCTTAAATAACAGTATGATAATTTTACTATTTCATAAATGTGTATAATTGTAATTGTTCATCATCAAATATTATGTATAGACATGTTGATACTCGGTTGCATGCTCTCTAACTCACTAATTCATTTTATACTGAATTTTACGCTTATGAAAACTCACTTCTGCGTAAAATGACTACATTTTTTTTTCGGTAATTCCTAGCATTATTATCAGATAATCATACTAATTAACATAAGTATTAACATTTATTGTGTAACAAAGGTATTTTATTACAATTTATCCATGGTACATGTACGATTTTGGAACATATAAGATTAAAATGTTAGAAACAGTTATTGAAACTTAATTGAAACTCAAATATATAAATATAACGCTCACTGTTTATCTTATACTTATTTATTTGTACTAAATTTAACCGTTAACAAATAAATAAAACTAGATAAAATGTGAGAATTATTATTACCTGTTAGTAAATGCACTTAGCTATAGTTAATACAATATAATATATTATAATAATTTATAGGTTTTAGACTAAAAATATTTTAAGACACTAGCTACAGCATAACATTTTCATAAACCAAAACAAATTTACCTCAACTTTGTGTGATGATTTTCAAGCTAGCTGGAAACGTGCACTTTACATGTAACAAATATATTAAGATAAAAATATATATACATTTATTAATTAATGTATTACGTGTAAATTGTGCGGTAAACAGAAAAATAAAAAAACAGTTTTTGTGGACAGAATTTTAAAAAAGACGAGTCTACAGTTTGAAAATGACTATTGAGAAGTTACGTTACATATACTTTGCAAACTCAAAAATTATGCTGGCAGACGGGTCTCAGGTGGCCAATGGCGTTTAATAAACAAAAAAAAACCTTCATTCTGGCAGGTGTGTATAACAAGAATACACAGCTTGTCTATCATAATATTTTGAGAAACCCTGTATACTGCACACCTGTCAACACTAACCACCCGTAACTGCCTTTTTTCGTTATTCCTATGAATGTGTGCGTCTGTGGTGTACACATATTATTATTATTATTATACCAAATGTATATACTTATACGTACCGGTGTAAGAATAAACGCAACGGAGTAAGATAATATTTATATTATGACGTGAACGTACAATAACGATAAAATAAAAAGAACGTTATGGTGACATAATGCGTTGACATCCCCATGTTATGGCTATAATTATACCGGCATCTGATAAGATAGGTATATATAAAAATATTAAATAATTTTTATCTGGAATCGGCTCGTATCTAGTCCAGTGCATCACACAACCCGTGGACAAAGCGACAACGCATTCAAGGCTCATCTATGAAAATACAAAATAAAGGTGTAACAAATAGTAATATTGTAAGTTGTTTCATATAACCACGAAATCTTTACGTGCACAAAGTGTTTCTATGCCGACAGTCATTAAGCATTGATATTATACGATAATTTGTCGCAGTTAATTTCTCATACGCAATCATTATTCCAGCGTTACAAACATGCGTCATTTTAGAACAATGTATTTTATTATTACCTTGCATTCATTGATAGGTTATAGCCTTATAGGCTAGTAGCGGTTACTAGTTAGTACTTTAGTGGATACGTACGACGTACCGTTATTCAGTTCGAGTCGAATGATATTTTGATAAGCTAATTATAATTTATAATGTATTACTTTTTAGGTAAGTATACTTTTAAATGTTCAAACGAAGCTACGAAGATCTGTTTTGTGATAACCGTTTGGTGCGTATAAATATACACTAAAAATAATTAATATTATATTATATATTACCGAAAACATAATTATATTATAGAATATGAACCCACTAATATCGTAACTTTTAACAAATCCTAATGCTATATAAAATATATGGATGTACAATTATTCGGTGTAGTATTATATTATTATTATTATGAAAAATTACTGCTTTATTTTGGTAATGAACGAGTTATGTTAATAACTCGAGTAACTTTAACACGAATACCATGCTCTGATGCTTGTGCAAATTATGCGCGTGGTTATTGTCTTATAAAAGAATATAATATTCTGGGAGGCATTTTATTTAATTATATTTTATTTTTTGGCAATTTTATTATACCACCGGTTGTGTTGTTTCCGAGTAGCCAACAGAAATATTAGCCACTGTAATAAAAGGTAATAGAAAACAATTTTCAATGGGTCAAAAACCTCCCATAAATACGGCCTTGATCATTTATTTAGTTCATGTTTTTTTCTTCACTAACTAGCGTAACTTGTACATTTTTCTTTTTCTTTGTCGGTAAATCGTTTTTATTATTTTCTATACAACAATTTATAAAATTACATGAAAAATAGTAAGTCGCTCCTTCCGAAACGTCGAAAAAAAAACCACCATATTTTTATATTTAACAACATTATATTATTATTCTACACCGTAAACGCTGCTAAGAACGTACCTATATATAATATACATACAACATTATTACTGTATAGGTATTGTGTATACATTTTGCATGCGCTTATCATAAATATTTTTTTCCCGATAAGTGATACATAAAGGTACGAGCGGTTTTTTTTCTTTCTTGCCTCACGTGTACGTATATAACACTGCAGGGTTTCCAATTTATACCTGTCTATTACTCAAGCACGCATAAGTATATACGTAAAATATATAATACAAGTGTATAAAATGACGTGTGTCGTGTACAGGTACAATATTCTGTACTTACACATAATTTATCAATGGCGATACTATTACACCGATTGTTACTGAAAGCATACACACGCAAATAGAATATATTATATACTCGTACGTAACGCGATTATGCGAATACATCGTCTGTTTCCCAACTTCTGTTAAATCGCGGAACCCCCATTTTTTTCCATTCAACGAAACGCAGACATATTTTTTGTATTACCTATATTAAAAATAATTTGCCATACGACAAGGAAACGTCCCCAAGAGAGCCTTTTGCAGCTATATATACGCGCATAGTTCAAATAGTAGTTCAAACCGAAAATATTATTGAGTATTTACCAATTTATTTTTTCCCAAAATCCTCACGGAACACCACTCGTGAAACACTGAATTGTAGTGTACCGTGTGCGATAAGTGTATGTGCCTATATGGCTATATGCGTCTATAAAGAAAAATATTTACGTCCATACAAACGTATATATTGATCCGTTAAAAATGTCCTGTGGCAATGTGACGTTTTATGGAAACATAATATCGTGTAATTTCGAGAAAAACTATTTCGGTCTAGGAGTAGGTACATATTATTATTATACGACGACGACGTATCGCGTTTCACATAGGCGATCTCGCTCTACGCCCACAATATTATCCAGATACTTGAGATACATAATCCAATTTGACAATAATTATTATTATTATTACTACTACTACTACTCATCGTTACAATTCAGACACACACACACACACACACATTGGAACCGGTCACCGGATATACCACGGTCGTTATCGTATTACGCGGACGACAAACGCGCGGTCGTCTTCGTGGCAATTAATTTACAGGTACAACGCTGTGACGGTGACAGACCGACAATCGTGTTTCCTCCCTGCGTAAACACTACGCACTACACATGTAACTATACTACTACTGCAGCAATAATGGTAATGGTCCGGTAACAAGTAACTACATAGAAGCCGCGTTGGTATATTATTCTCTTTATGAACGTGTAAAATAGTATACGTACATGCAATATTCTACGGGTATTAAGTAACCTTGGAATATTCTCCCAAGCAAAACAATGTACATCAATAGTGTAACCCACTCTACATACGTTGGAAATTATAGTAGACTTACGAGTTGATGATTACTAGAGAGGTCGCTTTTTCAAAATGCCTCGGACATTTTGTAAAACTCATTGATTGATCGCCAAGAGACGGTGGTCTGTATAGAAAGCCTGCAGTCTTGACCACGATTTATTCGAGTACCTAACCCTACCTCTTGTTGATAGGCAAGTTCAGAGAACAATAATTCTAGAAACTTACAATTTCGCCGATACCATACCACATAACTTTATTTCGGACAAAAACAATTTCCCAGCACTTTACTGCAATATTCGGAAGTTAATTAATTAATAATATTTGCTTTCCTTTGTCTTTTGTCACACTTTTAGCGAGCCACATTACTCAATGTCTCTATCTTTTTATCTTGAAACAAAGACAATTTTTTTCTCATAAAATCTGATTTAGTTATTTTTCTATAATTTCTTATAAGTGTTTTCAGTACTTCTCTTTAATGTTATTAAGCATTCGTAATACTGGAAAATATCTCTCGGCTGTTAACCGTTTCTTATTTTACATCAATATTCAACAAGGGTACACTTACGCAGAGCCTCCTGCATGAAATTCGGAATAAGACCAACATATATGTTTGACAACATAAATTTTTACAACACGCATAATACGTACATAATACGTGTACACTAGCAGCGTATTTTAGTGTTACACTTTGCCGGCGGCGCGGCGCAGCAACAACACTCGGGTGATGATAAAAATCATAAGCTGTTTTTCATTCTTTTTCATTTTATTAATTGATTACTTAATTCTACTTATTTTTTGTTCTTCTCGTCGTATACCGCGACGCGTTGGAACGTATGCTTCGTCATTGCCGGCGTCGTTTATGTTTCCTGCGTGCCGCAACGGCATAAGACCGTGCATATATATAATATATATATATACATATTGTACACAAAATTGTATAATCCACCGTGGTAGAAACGATTTATGTGAGACCGAATAGGTATGTATAGGTGTAAGCGTATCGCGTACCTAGGTATATAGCGGTAGCAGTGGTCGTACACGGATGAGAAAAACGTATATATATATTGGCGTTTATACGCGCGCTCGCTCACACGCCTACACAATATATAGATAGATACATAATATGTTATATATTATATCGAATTTATAAAAATCATGGAAAACGGCTAAATAAGTACCTACAATACAAGTGTGTTATATATATATACAAAGAAAGAAAGAGAGAGAGAGAGAGAGAAATAATAGCGATGGGAAGAGAGGTAGAGAGAGATTTCTTTGTTTGTGGATTTGATACACAATTACTGCGACGAAAGTCCCGTAGGTCGACCATCGCCACCGTACTAATATAATGTCGAGTCGGGTGGAAAAAAAAACGCTCACGGTATGATTCAAGGTTACTATGTGCGACAACCCGGGACGGATCTTGGCCTTTCTACCATTAAAATAAAATAATCTTTTTTTCGTTCTGCTGTGAAAACACAGGACTCGAACAACAGTGAATGGATTTGGTTTTTTTTTTTTCTTCTTTCATCTAGTTTTTTTATTTTTAATAATGGGTATATCTATCTAAAATTCAATTGGTTAAAAACCATCGTCTTCGTCACCGTCATCATCGACGACGTGCTCGTTATAGGTATGTATTTATATGTATATATACATGCATACACACCGACTAAGAATATTGTACGCACAATTCTCCGGTTAGGTATACGACGCGTATAATACGTGTACAGCACACGAATCACGCTACACCGGTGTAGGCGGAAACTTGAAAAAAAACCTTATAATGCAAGGGTGTATACCACATAAATACAGTAGAACCCGTTTAGGACGTTCTTCTAGGGATCAAACTAAAAAAAATGTGTATTAAGCGGGAAATCGTATTACACGGAGAAAAATATTACTATAATTAATAACTAATAAAAATAGATGTGACATTACGAATTGCGATTACATTTTTATATTGTTATTATAAGTTTACCTACTCTAAAATATGGTCGATTTTTGTCTGTTTCACATTTTTTATATTTGAAGTAATTGATATGACGTTTTGCCTGCACTAACGAAATTCAAAATTGTTCTTCTTAACTCGTTTACCTAAACAAGTTAATCTGATACAGAATGTACACATAAAGTATACTTCCGATCGTATATTATATTATGTATAATGTACTTACGTATATATTATTGTGATTATTATTAGTGGGGTTGTTCTTTAAATAACATGTTCAAGTAATTTACTCAGAAAGCATAATATACGGAAACACATTATGTCGAACGTGGTTAAAATCAAGGGACTCGTGAAAATGATCGTATTAAGCGGGTACTCGTCTCAAACGAGAGCGTTTTAAACGGGTTCTACCGTACATTTTACCGGGTCTAATAACAGGGTATAGTTCTATGCACCGTGCTCCCATGGGACTCGGAAAATCGTAGATCCGTTATTGCGTGATCGTTACGCGTTTCCGATTTTTCTAGGCCCCGAATAACGGACGTTATTATAATATACCGCGGATGACATCGAGTAGTTTTACGTGCATTTCACACGCGGGTAACAGTGTGTTGTTATTGCTCGTAACGATAACTACACCGACCACAACGGTAGCACAACGCGTAACCACGGGCGGTCGTACGAGAACATCGTCCGCTGAACAACGCGAAACGCACCGGCACTGTCATCATTGCAGGAACGATGCTATTGATCAACGGCACGCCGGTGGCCGTCGAGGTGCCGGAACGGTTGCAGCCGCCCGAGCGACGGCTGCGGAAGGTCGACTGCACCGGGCCCGCGCGGCCCGGCCGCGGGCTAAGCGTGTACAGGGCCAAATTCGAACGGGTCGTGCAGAGGCCGGGGCCGCCGGAGCCGTCGCCGGTGATGGAGCGGAAGTGGCGCGAGTCGCGGCTCCGGCTGGAGCAGAAGCGGCAGCGGTTGGCCGCGGACCGCGCGAACGTGATCACGCAGTGCGCGATGCCGCCCGCGGAGCCGGCCGCGCGGCCGCAGGCGGTTCAAGCGGTCGCGCAGTCGGACCTGAGCCCGCACGACTTGTGGTGGCTGCAGCGTAGGCTGCGCGAGGTGGTGGTGAAGACGGGCCGGGACGAGAGCACGCAGGTGTCCGAGTGCGAGCTGACCGACGTGGAAGCCGAGCTGCGGCGGTCCGCCGAGACGCTGGTGGCCGTCACGCTGGAGCGGGCCGCGGTCGCCGTGCTCGGTCGCGACCACGTGGCCGCGTTGCGCCGCGAGCGGGCCGCCTACGAGCGCAAGCTGTACACGGAGCGGGTCGAGCTGGACAGGCTGGAGCACGTGATGAGCTTGCGCCGGGAGCGAGCGCTGCGCGCGCTGACCAAGGCGGAGCTCGCGAGTCCCGACCGCGCTTACCGGGCCGTGCACAGCCGCGCGTTGGCCGACCACTACATGGCCGGCGTGTGCGCCGACGCGCTGGGACGGCTGGAGTCGGCCGAATACTTGCAGGGCGAGAACCAGTTCGCGGCGTGGTTCCGCGGCCAACTGCGCGGCCACGGCTTCGGTCGCGAACGCACCGGCGACGACCGGTTGAACGCGCTCGTCGGCGACGTGATCGCCAACCGGCCGCAGGTGTACCGGGACGCCGCGGCCGCTCGGGCCCAAGACGATTGAACGTTTCATTATTTTAACAATAATCCCTGATCTACGAATACACTACGGTTTCATTCGTTTATGCTCGTTCATACATGCGCTCGTTACAGCGTATTGCGTCAAAACTCTGTAAACTATTTACAGCGATATCACCACTATTACACGCTATATCATCATTCACTGTGTATGATGTATCGATTTTGTTAACGAGCGGATTTCCCTGGCACTGTCAAGTTTTCCACACTTGAAATAATATAATAATATACGTTATTACATTTCTTTTTTCTTATTCAATCCTTCGCTTCGATCGCACGCTGGCATTCATCGTCCAAAAATATAATCTTGCCTTTGGTTACCGTTATTATATAATTTTATTTTTTTTACTTGTGGCACGTGTTTACCACGAGACCGAGACACCGAGTACAATCGTGTAATTAATGAATATCAGGTTCTGCGAAACTCATACATTTAAAGTTCAGTAGAGAAGAAACGGTTAACAACTCGGTAAATGCACCGAACCATTATAATTACAATATTAAAACGCACCTGCAGTTAAAACTCGTTTATTTGTTGTAAACTATAGTACGTCCGTGCAACAGATGCTAGATAACCGTTTTTTCTACAACAAAAGAGCATTTATGTCTCGCGATTTAGCAAAATATTTTGACTGTTTTAAACATCTTATGTAAAATCTGACCAACGTAAAATATTCAGTGCGTTAAAAATGCTCGAGTTAAACTATTTTAATTCTTTATATTTGGTTTTAAACTTTATACATTTAAAAGCTACCTAATACTAATTTCGTATAAATACAATTTTTCATTTATCTACTGTCCATTTATTTGATGCAATCATACAAATAATTTGGACAAAACGGAACGGATTATTATTATTTTATTTAAACGATAATATTATAATTACCAATTATAAAATCATGCATAATACAAGATTTATCGCGTACATTATGATTAATATTATGTATGTATACTTTGTACGCAGTACAAATACAAATTCTGTAAGTAATTCATATATTATTATGATCATTATTAGTCATACGCTTATTTTAAATACTAAATTGAATACCATGATTGTGTAAAATGTCAACTTGTAATTATGCGATCTGGTGACGCTATTATAATAAACTATTACAAAATTAACGAACTAAAACATAAGAGAAAATTTAGAGGTTGATCGTGAAATCTGCCTATTCTTTTAAGTAACTATGTCCAATTAAATCAATAGGAGGTATTTATACTAAAGAGGTAGGTAACGTTAAGTAGATTTTGTTCTATATTCTTTACGCATTTTTTATTCTTTCAAATTTGTAATAAACCTAACCTAACCTAATTTGTAGTTAACACTTTGACATCGAAACTATTTTGAATATTTTAAGGGTATTTATTCTGTAGGATTTGTAATGAAACATAACAGTGTTTTAAATGATACAATCCACATGGCCTTACACAATGGACAAGTCAAAAGCGTATGTTAGAATGTGGTCTAAATGTTTGTTTTGTATAGTAGTAACAGAGAATATTTTATTTGAAATTTTGATATGAATAATTTCAGTATTTTTCTTTTTACATAACTCTGGTTAATTTTTCAAAATGTACATCATACTTATTTATTTTTGAATTTAATTTTGCTAGATGAACATGTTTACATGTACCTACATAATATGTATAATACATATAGTAAACCAAATTTTGTAAGATATAAATTAAAATCAATGACTTTAAGTATAAAATAAAGTTCAGTCTTCATTGAATAATATGTTATTTTGTTGTGTAGGTACTTCAGTATAATATTTTAATTAGATATTATTCATTCAATTTTTTAAGTAGTAAATACCTAGTTGTTTTATCATTTTTTTATTATATTACTCCAATCAAAAAGCAAGTATTTACTTTTAACTTCATTTCATATATTTATATACAATATTATTTCTTATAAATATATTTTGTAAATTTGAAATTACTATTTATTAATTGTAATTGTTTCCTCTTTTAGAATAAAGTACATATTTAAATTTGTTCATAAACGTTATATTATTTTTAACATAATATATAATACTAACATTAGTATAGTATAATCAAATAATTGATGATTTACTAAATGCTCGATGTAATTATGTATAATTTTATGTAAACTAAAAACCAATTAAACATATCTTTAATGAAATTGCCGAGTGAAAATAACGATTTGTTGGTTACTATTTGAACTAATATAACCATTATCTTTAACATCATGTGTTTACAAATTATACAACATTTAAGTAGCAATCTATTAGTAATGGAATTTTGGCATCGTCAAACTATAATAACAGCACAAAACATAACATTCGGTATTTTATTGCTGGTATAAACGCTATATACTAAATATTCAATACTCATAGATAGTTTATTTTCGTTAAAATGCATAAACTAACCCCGGTCACACAATATCTATAGTTCAAAAACAATAACCCTATTAGATTTGATGGTGTAAGGTTTTTAATAGGTTGGTACTGAAATTAATATGACAAATTCAATTAGTTTAAAGCAGCGAAACAATAAGCCGCATTTTATATCCATGTTTTGTTGCAAAACTCTACTTATAATAATTAATGTAATTGTTGTTAGCTATGTAATATATATCAAAAACAATCCTTTCATTTATTTGTACATAATATACATGTATATTATGCATTTGCATTATTGCATGCATCATTTACCGTATAAAGAAAACCTATTTGTGTATACTGTACATACTCAATACACCATTACACCATATAATATGAAATATTATAACATCACAGCAATTACAAATCATAACACATCATAGTACCATACCCAAAAAAAGCTTAGTCAAATTGTTCAACAAAAACATCGTGTGATTTTCAAACAATATACGAAGTAAAATTTATGCAAATCGATTTTAATGATTTTTTATTACACACTATGACAAATGCGTGGTAAAATTATTATATTAAGGAAGTAATAAATTCAAAAATTTTAAACCATTTTAATTATTAGCGCATTATTTCAAAATATGAATTGCGGCAAATTTAAAAGAATGCTCACTTTTTTTGGCCAGGATTCAGGAAAGGCTTGTTATCAAATGCTCTGTGCATATATATTTACGCTAAAAACCTTTATCATATAAATATATAAATATATTTCCTATAAATTCACTAAAATTTTCATTTGTTCTGAATAGATATTGGTTATTATTTGAATATGAGTCGTGGGTAAACATATATGAATTGCTCACTTTAATCTGTCAAGAATAACTTCAACATTCACTAATTCTCAGTAGCCAAACGCTCTGACAGAAATACTGATTATTTATAATCTATCGTCCTAACTAAATGATATTTCAGTGAAAAATATTATATACTATGTTTATGATTTCGTGAAGACCTCAGTTTGTAAAGTACAAAAAAATAACCGATTAATAAATATATGAATAAATTAATAAATATACGAGTATGACGGAAAAACGCTCATAAAAATGGTCTTGGCAAGGAAGGAATTTGTCAATTGCAGTGCACAGTACACACCCCCTTTTGTAAAAGAGGCAGGGACCGAAGTTCCAGTGAGATCGGTTCATCCCAAAGGATGTATAGTATAAGCACAGCATCCCATCGCCGCACCCTATTCATCGGGATACAATAGTGAAAATGGCGTACGAAATGTATTGCTAACTGTAAAATAACGAAAAATATATCATACTCAAAACGAAACAAAGGAGTACATGATTTATTTATTTTTTAATATAAATAATGTAAATATTATTCATGCTTATTTCAGATAAAATGAAATTTAGACTGAAAATGACGTCGTAACTATACTTGTCAGCAGCGTTATTTTCATTACACACGGTGTGCCTACATAATAAATGCGCGTGTAATAAAAATGGTTATTTGACCTGTGGTGATCTTTTGTTTTGGTCCGTTACGGAACGCCACTTTTTTTTCTCGTTCAATTATATGTGTTATTCATTTTTCTTTGTTGTTGCTACTGCTTAGATGTTTATAAGTTACTATTACGTTTCATTTAATTGTTTACGTTTTCGATTTTAAATGTGTATGAATATTGTACTATACTCGTACTACAGTTGTAGCATGTCTGTAACAACTGAACATTTTTCCACGAAATATCGCGATCACTTTTGAGTTCAATTCGAAGTAATAGTATCGAAGTGATATTTCAAAACGAATTCCTTGAAAACAAAAAGTCGAGTAAAAAAACTTTTATACTCGTATGGCGACAACTATAAATTAAATATAAGAAGTGAGACGCACAGACAAAGGCAAATCGCATTTAAATGTATAATATATTTTGTTTATATTGATTTGAAAATTCTTACAATTAACATACTGTGGGCATGCTCAATATTCCATACTCTCGAAGCGGGTATTATAATACACGCATTATTATTGAACTGTACAACCGCAATTTATCGTGACGGTACACGGCCGCAGTGGTGGTGATGGTCGTGTCGAATATATGACGAGAAAAATCATGGAATAAAAGTGTAATAAGAAAATACATAACGGAAGTCGGACTTGTAAAAAATAACATACTATTTAGTTACGTAATGGTAACGAATACGAAACAAAAATAAGAAACAAACAATACCTCCAAGTTACATACACTGTACACACTGCGTACTACTGTGAACTATGTAAAGTGTATACGCTTAAGACTTAACAAAAAAAAAATTGAAACGAGACTTTCTGTCCGGGATATAGGAACTGTTAGAATTATTGACACTACATAATGAAGTAGAAGCAACTCATTAAAGCAATTTGAAAAAGTTGTTTAAAAAAAAAAAATTATCTCAATTTTCAGCTTTTATGAATACCAGACGGAAAAATACACAAACGTCTCAATCGAACAGGTCACGAGGGGAGAAGTAGAAAAATTGAAATTCAGAATTTAACTTATAATTCTGATGACTATCAAAAGTAGCTCGGAAAAAAGTTACGCGCTCCGGTGCTCGTAATAACGTCACTGCGTCGGCGTGTGTCGACTTGCAACATTAATTTTTATCGATGACACTGCCCCCGGGCACTTACTTTTGGGGAAACCGTGAAACGTCAAAGGTCGCGCAGATAACGCCGAACTACTCGCGGCTTACGACGTTTCGAGCTATGAAGCTATTGTAATACTATGAACATCGCCTTTTTTGACCAATGTGCGGTTCGACCATAGCCTGTATCTGACCCGGACGCAGTTACGACCGTTCGCGTTTCGAACCGTGCAGAGCACGCATGGGACGAGCGATGCTCGGAGGGAGTGCTGGAAAAGCGGATAAAAGGAAAACTGCCGAATTAAATGTGTGGAAAAAAGAAACGCTTGCACCACGCGTACGTAATATTATCATCGCATCGACATCGTTTGTGAACGGCGGCGGCGGCGGCGGCGGCGGCGCGGGCTTTGTGGAAAATTCGGCTAGCGCACCGGCGTAAACATTCTTTCCATCTCCGCGGCCGTCGTCTTCTCCGTACACACGCGACCGCGTCGCGCACAACCGTACCACCGAAATAACACACTCGCCGCGTATACGGAGTGCTGCAGGAGCAGCATTATCGACCGAACTCTCGAGCAGTGCGTACACAGCCTGTAGAGCAGCGTCTGCCGACCGGCGAGATGATCTCAAGAGGTACGCGGAAAGAAAAAAAAAAGGTTTACGGCGGAGAAATGTAGAATTCGAAAACGGTTCGTTTCGGCAATACCTGATGGTGTTAAAATTCGTTTATATCAAATAAATAAATAAATAAATAAATAAATAAATAAATAAATAAATAAATAAAAATGTAAAACTTCTGTCAGAAAAATTAAAACCAGTTTCACAGTGTGATAGTAAGCAATATTATTAGTATTAATAAGTACGGTAACAAGCGGTCATCAAATCGGTTGGAGTGCACGGCAACATTTTGATGAGTGCGGTCACGTGGGAAACGCTGCTGCTCAGGACGAATGGGTAGGGGTTAGACTGTAGGAGAGAACCCCGGGTGCCCCATCGCAAGTCGGGTGTCTCGGATAACCCGAGAGACCGAGAGTACTACTGCGGATTTAAAAATAGAAAAAACAACATTTCAAGTCAAGTGTCTATATTTAATGCATATACTAGTTAAAGTTTTAACGATTTGCACTGGATGTCAAATGCATAATTGCACAGACGCTCTACGTACCGACCTATTCGCATTGAAAGAGTTTTTTTTGTAGTTTTTCCATCGCGTTTCGTGTACACCTATATCACGTCAAGTTTCTAGTGGGAGGTTCGATAGAAACGCAACGGTCCCGATCGGATATAATATATTATATACAGATCAGAGTATACAATTTATAATTTTTCGTACTACACACCAAATTCTAAATTAATGTTTGTATCCTGTGACGTTCTACAGAGAGAGAGAGAAAGAGAGAGTTGAGCCTATACGTTCTGAAAATTAATTTCAATCCATCACATAAGTGATTTGATTTATTGTATTTAGTACAAACCAATTGTACGATTTTTGTTTATGTATAAGTAGCAGTTTTTGGGACTCCAATGAATAAGATTTTATTACACACTTTCAAATTACGTGGTAGACACTTTATTCTTTATACTACACCAAGCGCGTCGTGGTATACACACAATTTTAGGCTCTATATATATTCATACATATGAGGTGTCAGCATGAAATACTCCTCGTGGACCGTATAGATCGTGCCTTAAGCCTAGCTACAATATACGAGTAAGCGTCGTGTAAAGTCGAGTCGCGCAGTCCGAGGACCCCGGAGGAGTATAATATTATGTAGTCGTTGTTCGGACCGCTCTGTATGCTCGCACGCACGCACGCACGAACAGGTCGTCGTATATAGGTATGCATATAGAACAATATATACATACATGTTATATACAGTATACACACAATACATGCATACGCCGTGCGCACGCACTCGCACAATCACTGCCGCCGCTGTTAATACGTGTGAAGACGCGGTGCACTGCAGCGAGCCGTATACATACAATATAATATTATACTATATACTGTACACAAAGAGGAGTCTCTTCTCTCTTCAACACACATCCGCCGACCGTATACACGCTATACACGCGCGTACCTATATGTGCATCAGGTACGGACAGACGCGCGCACGCGCAAATGCACTAAATAATATTATCATCATTATTATTATTATTATTATTATTATGAACGTAAAGATATGTCTGCGCTAGCCCCAAAGCCGCGTGTTGCAAGTATTTGGTAACGTACAGTATAGTATACACACACCATAAGTACATCATATGTGTGATATACGTCTATATACGTGTACCGAATTTTCGTGCAAGTTTCGTCCATGTGCAGCGCAAAGATCCGGCGCGTACGAGCGCCTTCCCATCGGCCTGAAGTAATTATTATTGACGCACGAAACGCGATTACTTTTTCTTCGTCATCTAGTTATTTTTCTTATACTCGCTGACACTCGCGTAATAGACCGATGAAGTTCGGAAAAAGACTCAAGAGAGTATTAATACTGTATTGACGCGATAATGGTAAAAGAGTTAAACGCACCTGCACCCGCGGACCACGGTATTATCTATTTGGCTATGATATGTATTATACTCCGCAGGTTTGTACCGAATTTAATAGTACCTACGTAGGTACTATGTTCACCTTCTGTATAATATTATATTGCTCCACTTCGTCGCGTTACACGCGTACGGCGGCGTTGTGCACGCGGCAGATGGCGAAATAATAGGCTTTTCCTTCTAACAATAGGATTTAATCGGTTTTTTTTTTTTTTTTTATATTATATTTACGTCCCTAATTGTAGTTTTGACATGCTTGTCGCTTGTACTTGATACATTTCCCAAACTGCAGCAGGTAAATAATTTGTTTGCGCATGAACTATGAAGAACTATGCAATGCTATTTTAAACCGTTTCGTACCTTATATTCTCATGTTTGTAGTAATTAACATTATGCAATTTACTGCGTATGTATAGTGTATACGTTTTAAGTGTAATCCACTTGTAATAAAACATTAAAAACTCTACACTAGCACTAAAAGTAATAACCCAATAATAAGCAATAACCATGTATTTAACAATTTAATTAATTTATTTATTTAACATTAAAAAATTAATGAAATAATAAACTTAACAGATGTCTTTCAAACGAAACATATAACTTGGCACAATAAGAAACTCCCTAAACCCAGAAATTCTGGTCAAATTTAACAAAATATAATCAACATCAAATAATATTCAACGGTGGATTAAAAAAAGTAAAAACAACTAAGCATTTCGACCTTTTCATAATAATAACATAATGAATAAAATATATAATATATTTAACTTTACTAACACTATTTAAAAGGTTTTTATCAAAAAAATCAGTGAAAATATAACCACCACTAAAAACAATTACAATGGTCTAAGAAAAATCAAAACACATCAAGAAATATTAAAATTGAAACAGGACTAATTTACGATTTATAATAGGCACGGTATAACTATAGAGGTAAACAACAGATGTATAGTTTTATAAACATATTATAATATTTATCGAACCAATGAACAAACAAAAAAAAAAAAAATAGTATAAAACCACATCTGAGGATAAACAAACTATATGAAAGATCATAAACAGATAAAATTCAAAATATTTAAAATACATAGTTCCTACACACTCGTCCATCAACATCAAGTAATGTGAATAGAACAGTACATAATACTCGTATATAGACGGTGCATTCATTTTTATTCGAAAAATAACCCTCGCTAGCAGTTAGCTTATTACAGGCTACAAGCGAAGCGATTTAGAAGAATACAATGTTCCTAGATTGTATAACCCGTCAACTCGTCAACAGTCAACACTGATAGTAAGGCACATATTATAAGAATGTTCCGGGAAAAGATAGACATTAAAAACACCACACAATTCAAGATCATACGGTACCCGCTGTGGACAATTTAAATTTAATAGCAAGATTTTATTTTACATTCTTACATACATTATATATAAATACGTTTATTTTATTCGGGCACATAAAATATATACAAAAAAATAAACTGAAAAATTAAATTAAAAACTACCTTTAAAAAGTAGGCTGTTAGTAGGCTAATGACTATATATTGTATACTATATAATGTTATGTTAAAGCCTTTATTTAAGTGTAAAAAACCGTTCGATAATTTGACGTTTGCCCCACGAGCGTATAGTGTGTACGTGTGTATAATATCATGCTTAGTTCTTCTTGGTTCTTTCCACTCATTAAACCGTATTAATCCATGAACCGCTCGTGGAAAATTGTATTACGTTACACTAAAATATGCATGGGAAATAATATTGTACACGGTACGTGGTATATATACGTACCTACCTACCTACCTACTTACCTACCTACCTATAATTGGACATTAGGATACTCTTTTCAAAACCAAAGTTGATTTTTTTATAACGATGTAAAAATGTTTGTAATAAAATATAATAATATATCTTCACCCGTAAACATAACTATAAGCTGCAAATGATGTTATGGATTTTTATAAAAAATACATTGATTCAGTAACACTAAGTCTGTTTCTAAACTTCCGACAAACGCGTGAGCTTAAATCAATTCCCCTACCGTAGTATGTAATTATAGGTATTTATCTACAAGCAAAATTAAAATGTTAAGCGTACTAACGATGTATTATAGTTTAAACAACCAATTTAGAATATTGTTTACATGTGCCTTATTGGTCAAGAATCTATTCATGTGTATAATATGTTTTTATAGAAATAATATCGTGTATGCTGTAGTATTATGTGCATATAAAAATTATATTTACGATTTGACCCTAAAAATCGTTAGATAAATAATTACCATCTCCGTTTACATATGATATATTTTTCAAAATAGCGTTTGACTAACTCTATGAGTGTTATATTGTAATAACTTTATTAGGTTTTTAAAGGCTGCATTTCAATCTGAAAACGTAAATGTAAAAAAATTAAGCCTTCTACATAGTTTTTAAAAGTTACAAAACATAAAGTTATTTAATAATATATATTTATATATTATACTATTAATACTATATATATAATATATATAGTAGTAGACAAATTAACTTTTTTTTTAAAATTATTTCACTTTTTAGATTGTTTGACCCATTTTTTTTAACCATATACAAGCTATATACTTGTTTAACATTTTCAAATCAATAACGTTTTATTGATCCTAAATAACAATTACATAAATGCAGGTAGAAAATTAGAAAGTAAATTAGTAACAGGACCGGCAATTAAAAGCCTATTTTGCAATATTTATAATTTTTTATACTGGCTACATTGTGATATTATTAAAGAGAAAATATTTCATATTACTGCAATTAATATAAACTGATTACAAATTCTTCAAACAGTCCCGCCACCCATTATAAATATATTTAGACATCCATCAGGATTGAATAATAAAAATTTGAATTTTATTTTCCAATGTTCATATTTAATTTTATTATTTATCATTCAAAATAATATTCTTATGTTTCCTAAATGCACGAATGAAGTTACAAAGCATAAAATAAAAAAAGAAAGAAAAATATGAAAATACTACAGGTATTTATGGTGTTTTATCGTATTATCAGGTACATTATTTTAATTTAGTACTTTTGAAAATATTACTTTAAAACTTATATAAAAACAAATAAAACTAATTGAAACATGTACAATTATTGTGGTATACATTTTTTTAACCTTCCAACTTTTTTTTTTAAAATTAGAACAGTTTTGTCTTTGATAGAGAAAAAAAATTTGGTGGCGTTTTATACCTCTTGTACTTCAAGTTTATATAAGGCTTAATCTGGTAAATAATTGTAATCACAAAGTTATTTGACTAATTTTAAAGCACAATTCTAATTTATTAAATATTTTTTAAAAATTGTATAGGTACCTATTGAAATAATAATAAAAATAACCCCAATAAATAATAATTAAAACATAACTACATTAAACCCATTTTTTTAAATAGGTCATTCGTTCTGGGGAAACTATAATTATTCTAACGCTAGTATACGAGTAGATCTAGTTTATAATATGAAAAATAAATAAATAGGTCATTCAATTAGTTTACATCTTATACATTTTAAGGTTAGTAATCGTCGTCTAATAAACTGAAAGGATAGAAATTCTATCATGTTTCAAAAAGTTTGCGGTGAAAGTGCACCTAGATGTAGATATTTTTAAATGTTTAAATTGGACTAGAAATTACTCTATGAGTTAATAGAATGAACGTGCCATGATAGTTTTAATGCTGATAAAACAGGTTTGTTCTTCGTTATATGGTTATACCAAACATCTATTTTAATAAATTTATAAGAGATGTGTTCTGGAGATAAATTCAGTAAGAAAAGTTTGATACGTAAATACGGACTACATATATGATAATATCACTAGATATTAAAACACTTTTTTATTGGACTAACTATGAAATCAACTTGTAAAAAAAGTGTCTTAATTGAAAATATTGAATTAGAGAAAATAAAACACATATGGAGCCGATTAAACAGCAGAAATTGTTAGTTAAAATATTAATATTGAGATTAATATAGTAAATCTATATAAAAATACCATAGTAAAATATATTACGTCAAAATAATAATGAAAAGTTTCAACAACTTTTTTAAACACTATTAAATCATGATGTGATTTGACATGTATAATATATAACAACTATTAACAACCGAATTTTTTTATTTACTTTTTTCCAAGAGCTTGAAAGTAAATTATATTAAATATTCATTGAATAATTTAACTTTAATCTCTTAACTGAATAATTTAATGTTCAAAGTTGTCCAGTTAAGATTCAAATGACTGCGAAACTAGTAGACATCTCTCGTCGAAAATCCAAAATATATTGGTTAACTTAATAGATAAATCAAATAAATTATTTTATGAAAAAAAAAGTTGTTAAAGTTTAAAAAGTATTTTATGCTTTAAAAAATTAAGAATACAGTGGACGTTGAATATTTCCCTTGCTTGTCTATTAGATTTTGCTTTACGCCAAAATCAAAGAAATCAGAAAATAATCGTTGAAATATTGTTATACATTTATATTCTAAATAAATAAATCAACTTCTCATCGTTCTAATTAGGTTATAGGTTATTCTACAAATTCGGACATAAAAATAGTTTAAATGACAATAATAATTTTAATAATAAAATAAAACGCGTAGTATTATTGTCCTAATTTGAATTCAACAGAAATTATTTTTAATAAAAACTCAGTACATAAAAACGAAATGATTCAATTATTTGCTCAGAAATTCTTCGTACAAATAATATCATTCGAAATGAAGTTTAAAAAAATGCCATGAATAGCACGTCATGTCAAGTTAAGAATAAAAAAAGGATACTTGCAATAATTGTGCTATAGCAGTTTTTGTATCGTAAATAATAACCAATAAAAAATGTGAATCAGTAAGCATAACACTTTAACACCAATGTTGTTTATAAGATGTATTTACAAACACAATGAAAACTCGATATAGCGTTTTTGTTTTTATCGCGATCTACACGTTGAAAATGGCCTATTTTACAACTTTCCATTCTGTGTATTCTCTTTTTCACGCAAGTATTGGCTCGAACCCTATTCCTCAACCCGTAAATTTTCATTTGACCTCTAACGGTTCTGCTTGCCCACCGGTAAGTACGAGCACATAATCGCGATTATCTGTTCTGCTTCGTGTAATCAGGGCCCGCGACCGCACGTAATTCATTTCCTTTTCATACTTCGTTCGTTTTAGTTGTTATTTTTTTTTTTGTTTTTTTTTTTTTACGTCTTATAAACACACGCAAAATCTTGCAAACACGTAAAATAATTGGTCAAAGACGACAATTCCCTACCAGAAACGATTCGATCGAATTATTGAACCTCTCTCTTGCCTGTATATGCGTTCAACATTATACCGAATTGATTGAAACCACTTTCCGGGGAGCAATAAATATATGTATACAAATTCAGTGACGAAAAAAACAAACCTATATAGTCGTCGTCTCGCATTATAGATTATGGCCCCTCCACGGTAAGTTTCCACACTGATTTGTTTTTTTTTTCTTCAAACGTCTTTCCGTTGACGTTCGATAACTACGAATTTAATTTTCACACCAACCGCTGTCGTACGATCGGTATATCGTAACGTAACGTAACGTAACAACAACAACAACAACAACAACAACAACAACAATAATAATAATAATAATAATAATAATATAGTTGTTTCAAAGCACACGCACCACGTCACCATAGAAATCAAAAATAAATAAATATGGCTTATTAAATCTGTACGAACAGTCTTTTTTTTTGCTCGAAAGTACACTGTTCAAGTCTGCGTATGTTAAGCAGTTAACGACATTCGACCTCGTATACGTTACCGCAAAACTACAGTAAATGATGCGACATTGGAATCCATTACGATATGGTGATCAATATTATTAATAAATTATTCACTTATCGACTACTATACGTTGTAGTAACATCAAAACATAGTAAGCATAGAGTTAAAAAAGGGGCGAGACTCCTAGGTCAGGTGAAACTCCTAGGTCGGGCAAGATACAGGGTTGAGTTAATTGCTGTATTTGTCTTTCAAACTTGAAACCAATTGCTCACCAAAAACGATTTTGAGTGAAAGAGGTTGGGTGCTTCAGATTACATTTCTAAAGGTAGTTTATTTAGTATGTTGTATGTTCCAACAAGGCCAAAATTTAATGATTATAAAAATGGTCAAATAGACAAAGTTTATTAGTAAGATAGGCCAGTGAAGCTAATGAGCTGAGGTAGCATATTGTAAATTAATATTTAAGTCAGCCGGTCGGACGAGACCGGGGCAGAGTGTGTTTCGGTTAAGGCACGTCTGTGTAGAGACTACGACGCCACGCTTTATTTTGTGTTTTATTAAAATAGGCTTGTGGTGTGAATTATTGTTTTATTTTGAAAACCCATCAACTCTTAATAATTGAACTAATATCTATTAGTTTTGATTACTAAAGACAGGATAAAGCGATACCCACGAAAGTGCGGTATACGACAAGTAGTAGATCCAAATTTCTTAATAAGATGTTAAGATATTATTAGTTGAACTTTGATTAAATATTGTTTATAAAATTGGTTGATTTTTCAACTAGTAACCATACAGACTCGATACCGGCCAAACTTATTGTGTACTGTACGGTCGATGTATTTCCGCGGCGGGTTACTTAGGGTCCGTCTACGACCCTCGGCCCTCGCACTAATGATTATTGATTATTATATTTTATTATGCGATACTATTTCGGTATATCAATATTGACTTTGGGGCCTGGGCACGTGGTTTGTGCTTCCAGAAATACGTGCCTCTGGCTATCCCCGGGCTAATCATATTGGACGAGAGGTTGGTGTTAAATATAAGCAGTATCAAGTATGCAAAATGTGTTTCGATGAGATTTCTATTGAATGCTAAAATCGATTTAATATCGATACATTGATAGTACGAGTATACGAGTATGTATGTTTCGGGATGCTACGATTAATATTTTTAGAATAGCAACCAAATATTTTGTATTCATGAAAAATAAAGAAGTGAATAGTGCGTGAAAAAAAATACTTAAGACGGTGCAAGTTTCGACTCTCAATCTCGGTTCAAGTTTTTTACACTTTTTTGATTTGTTTTTTTCAATTAATCGGAAAACTATTGAGAAATTCAAAAAAAGACGTTTTCAAAGTACGAACTCGACGAAAATTCCTTTTAGAAAAGTACCTGGTTAATCCTTTTGGTCGAAATCGTGTACACAGATACTAAAAAAGAAACATATCTTAATAAAACAAATACATTCTTTGTTTCAGTCAGGATACAATAATATGGTAGATTAGTAACATTGAATTATATATAATACTTATACACACGTGGATTTAAACGTATCGCAGAGTTATACCGGACTCTCCCACCAATTTTTTGGCCATTTTTTTATTCGATTATTGGATAGTAGATTATTGGAAAAGGAAGTAGAGCCATACTTGACATTTTGAAAGTTCCCCTTTTACGTAAGTAAAACTTATTCCCCTAACTTAATTTCCACAACTGCAGTTATTCTTCAGTTTAAATTTATTATAGAATTTAATTATTGGAGTTAATTCTAAGATACACTGCTAAGGTTAATTCAACCGGGCGGTAGATATGTATTTTGGTTGAACTAATCAATGATATCTTTAAAACCAATTCTATTCTTACTTAATCTTCGGATACCTTATTCTAACGTGCCGATTTCGCATTGAAAGCAAACGTATATTTATGAAAATAAATCTTTAACTTTCGGACTAAACCGGATATTCAGTTAGTTATAATATACTATAATCTATATATATATATGTGTGTATAGGTACTCACCTTCCGGGCAGCACGGTGTTGGTGTGTATGTATGTTTGTGTGTGTGTACATGTATATTATATGTATATAGGCGTAAAATACTCATTCTACAGCTAAAACCGTAACGGACGTCCGTATATGTACTATTGTATGTGCAGAACATACGGTGTGTAAGTGAATTAAACATTAAAATACGGCCTTGAATGTCGATTGTACACAAAAATATTGTACGTACGTCTGGCGTGCGTGCGTGTATGCGCGTACGTGTGCAAGCGTATGTATTTGTTATATTATGTGTGCGTGTGTATATGTTTTTGACTTGTGTGTGTGTGTGTGTGTGTGTATCTATTTGTATTTTTGTGTGTGTTGGTTTGAAAGAGTTGGACGTGTCGAAGGACCTGCGTGTGTGCGTATGTGCACGGCACGACTATGACCATGCGTGCAGCGGCGTGCGTACGTGCGTGTGTGTGTGTATGCGTGAGTGTACGTGTGTACGTGTGTATGAGTATGTATGTGCGTGTATAGTGTGTATGAGTGAGTGTGTATAGTGTGTGTGTGTGTGTGTGTGTGCGTGTGTGCGCGCGCGCGCTCGCGCGTGGAGGGAAGGAAATACAATACGAGATAATGTACAGGGTGTATATATTATGCGCAAATGGGACTCGAAACCCCGAATTCGGCCAAAAGGTGCCCACAAATTGGAAGTGAAATCGTTCAGCGCCGCCGGTGCCTCATGCACGTATACACAGTACACACATGCTAGGTCAAAAAGAAGATCGATACGAAACGCTTAGCACGCGTGCGCGCGTTATTTCCCAGCTTTTTCCCCATTGGACGGCCATCCCGGCCCAATGACAGAATGTGAACCCTCGTGGACTCGGGGCGGTTTTCGCGCGATCGATAAAAGCTTTATTATTATTTCTCCCCGTCCCCGCGCCACGGTCGTCGCCGCCTTCTATTATCGTCGTCCACGGTGGTAACTATAGAAATATGATACACCACCGAACGAACACAGTGTTCATATACCATACGAAATATAATATATATATATATACGTGTGTATATACACACTATGGTATATCATGTACCGTATATATCATAAAATAACTCGACCGAAAGACAGCGTTATATATAAAACGAAATGGTGCAATGCGTGTTTTAAACACCGAGGGCAATAAAAATTAACTTTTTCCACTGTATTTTATTCCGCGGCCCAGCCGTGTACGATTTATATATTATATAAAATGTGCCCCTATGCAGTACGTATATTATATAACATGTGTTTAATATATAAATGAGTTTTTATTTGGTATTTGAAAAGTCCCCCTCGCACGGTGTACCCATAGTACGTGGTTTGTGTACGACCCGGTAAGCGCCGTCGTATAAGCTGCAACATACTTTGTACTCGTACATAGGAACCTTTAGCTGTAACACGGCCGGAATAGTTGCTTGACAACACTCACAACAAAAGCAGAACCGGCGCCAGCAGTGACGGGGTGGGACAAGTATATGCCACGATATAATTTATTATACTACGCGATTTTGCAACCCTCACCGAATCGTATATTTTACACACACACACATATATACATAATAAATAGTTCGTGGCACGGGGGAAAGATTGACGTCGAGGTAGGGGTGTGTGTAACGCTTTTTAGCAAGACATGAAACTTTTTGGTTATTAAATAATGGTTATATACATTTATATATATATACATATTTAAGTATATTACAGTATAGAAAAAACCCGTAGGTAATGTAGTAAAATAATATGGCGAGTTCCGTCCAAGACATAAAAATGGTCACTTCTATAAATTGGCCATTTTCTTAATTGAAATTCACAGAAACTATTAAAAGGTAGTCCACTAAAATATTTATATGGTTTTATGTAAGGTATTGAGTACAATTATATTCGCATATATTTGTTCAATACAATAAGTATACGGATATTCGCTTAGCACAACGGTCACAACGGTTTTATAGGCATTGATTACCATCGCTTTTTATGTAACACATACAATTTGTTATTGCGACTTACCGATAAACTTTTTTTTCTTTGTTGACTTCAAAAGTCTGCAAAGAAGAACTTGTGAAAAATCTTGTTTTCAATTTTCAAGCTTTTAGTATTAAAAATAAAAGAATATAAGTACATTTTTAAGTATAAATTATACTAGTATAATTATAGATATTCGATTTTTTTTTTTTACATAAGTAATACAATTATTACAATTATGTAGGGAACTCCAATTTTAAGGTTTTTTGTTAAGTCAAAAATTATTTTATCATCTTTTTCAAAAAATAGTTCTAAGAAAACTGAACATTTCCAATATCTTTAAATATAATATAAAACTCATAATCTTTTGAAAATCATACCATTTCCATAAGACAGTGATATAAGCACATTTGTAAAAATTTAAAATTTCTTCGGTTATTATCTTTTGATACGACGAAAAAAATATTCGATTATATCAATACATTTATCGCTCTAGGCAGAATCTAAATTAAGATATAATCCAAATAAAAATGTGTAGTAGTTGAATAATTTAGATTATTTTTATTCACATAAGTTGGGGCTATTTGTAGGTATTAATAACTGATAAAAGTATTAGTTAAATCACTAATAAGTTTAATATAATAAAGTGTCAATATTTATACAAGGGGTGTGTCTAACGTATAAGGGTAGATTTAAAAGTCCAAACCACCATCCCCAAATTAAATATCAATCTATTTTTTTACAGTATACCAAGTACTATAATTGATTAAATATTTTTTATTGTGTATTTAATATTTTAATCAATCGTATTACTTAAATATTTATACTTTAAAAATAATTTATTTAAACTAAATTAAACTTTTAGCATCTTACAATTGTTTTTGAAAATTTCAAAATAATTTTCTAATTTTCTTGTACTAAAAATGTAGATGTACTCTTATTTTTATAATTGCACAAGACGTGTCTTTTCGGCTTCTCAAATTCAAAACCACCTCTAAACCAAGATTCTCGGCTCGCTTCAGGTTGAAACGTTTTGGTATATACAGTGAAATCTCTAAATACCGGACACTGTCGGTCGCCATCATTGTGTCCGTTATTCAGAGGTGTCCGCTATTCAGAAGGAGCAGGGGATTCTCGAAAATAACTAGGAGAAATGAATAATTATACGAGTATATGTTCAAATTTATTATTTGTATAATATTTATAATAACGATATTTTTATGTTTGTATTATTTTCATGCAAATATTAATTGTACATATTATTATTTAAAATTATGATATTATTATGTATGTACAAATTAATGAAAATATAAATAAAAATAAATTTCAGATAAAAATTAACATTTATTGAAAAAATCAGTTACATTACCTTATTAAGACCTTGATGCATAGTATTTTCGTGTATCAAAGCATTTTCTAGTTCAACTGCGTTGGAGAACAATGAAGTGTTCTGTGGATCAATAGAAGAAATATATTTGCTAACACCCTTCACTACAAGTGCCTTCCGTAAACTTGCTTTTTGTGGAGTTTTCCTGATCTTGGGTCTCATATTTTTCTTTATAACTTTCTACCTCATTTAGTGAGGAGATTAGTTAGATAGATATTTCCATGATTATTTTACATGTACGATAAAAATTGTCAAAATCAATATTAAATTGCCATAAAAGTGTCCGTTATTTAAATTATCCAATTTTCCTATATAAAAGTAGTGAAAATGTCCCCGTGTCCATAGAAACGTCCGCTATTTAGAAGTGTCCGTTAAGGGAGGTTTCACTGTACATGTAATTGTAACTAAACTCAATGTTATATTTTTCTCTTCAAAATGTCCAACTTCAATTAAAATAATAATACAGTTTAATTTTACGACATTATAATATCCTTTTCTACTGCTTTTTAATTGTGTTATTTTTTACCAACCTTGACTTTGAATCGTTTTTTGTTATTGAATACTTTCAAATTTAAGAAAAAAACACCCGGCTCTATGTGTATGTATACACACTATAATGTTGCACCAAAAATTTTTTTAATATTTATGTTGCAATATTAGTTTTTACAACAATTATATACTAAAATTATTGCATGGTGCCTTGTTTTATAAATTTGAACCGTACATTTACCATAATAAATAGTAAGTTAAATTTTTTTTCAGTTCCATCAACAAAACAATCAGTGGCGTATATAGGATTTAATTTCGGAGGGGGCCGATTATGTATTATGAGTTTAGGGAGAAATGACGGAGGAGGCACAATGACAAATATTGCTTAAACGCTAAAAGACCTTTGGACTATTTGGACTATCATTACTTCACCAGAGAAAAAATAAACTCATTTTTTTATTTTTTATGAAATGTAATGTAAAAAATGTATAAAAACTCTTCATTGCAGTAAACAATTTTTTTACTACAGTCACTCAAAATTAATTACATATTTTCTTACAAGAATAAACGAATATTATACATTTTAAATACGAGGTATACCAACAAATTAATAATTAATAAATAAAAAAAAAAATTATAATACAAAATCAAGGTTTCTCGGCACACTAGCAAACTTATTAAGAACTTCTTCATCGCTTACATAGTATATCGCTTACGTAGCATTTCAGACAAATTGTGTGTCATGGAAAGCATGCTACTCAAAACAAAAAGATTAACAATGAAGAGTCTCTATTTTTTTCCTCAATTCTTAAATTACTCCTCAGCCATATGCAGGGCCGTCCTTAGGGGGGGGCGAGTAGGGCCCAGGCCCTGGCCTTGCGCTTTTTGCTTAAATTTGGGGCCTCGCGTTTGAAAAAAGTAGTAAAAGTTGGTTTTATTTTCTGATGTGTTGAGTTCTGATAGTGTCTGAGGTACCCACCAAATTTTTTGTGTGATAAGAATTATTAATGTCATTAATAATTATAATAATATGTTTATAGATAGATGATTTAATATCTAAAAGGTGTTTAAAGTATTTTCGCCTTGGGCCTCGCAAATCCTAAGGACGGCCCTGGCCATAAGTTATTGTTCATGTCCAAAATAAAATGTTTTAATAATTTTGTTTTTCATTTCGGGGGGGGGCCCGGGCCCCATCGGCCCCCCCCAAATATACGCCCCTGAAAACAATATAATGAAAGTTTCAAAGCTAAATTATAAGTCGAACCCTCCGACATGTTTTAGCGTAGTTTTTTTTATGACTCTTTGTAGTATGATGTATACCTTTAATATTAATAAGAGTTTTCTTATATTTAATCAAATAGATTACTTCGACGTCTGTAGTAGAAGTAGCACACATTTTGTCGAAATTTAACGAAAATGTCCGCAGTAAATGACGTACTATGAGATGGGAATAAAAAATGGGTTATTTTCAGAAACGTAGTTTAAATAATTCCTTTATTCGTATATTTGCATGTTTCGTGCAGTGGTGTAGATATATATACCGATTTAATTTCGGCTTTATGCAAAACATCTAAATTGCATGCGAAACCAGAAAATGAATAAGCACGCACGAAAAATGTGCTTTTCCCAACTTTTGCTTAATGGTTCATTTCGACAACTAGTGATGTGCTTTCACGAAAAAAAGTTTGATTTATTATCCAGGATTACGTCATCAACGATTGTATGATATATATTTATATGTATAATGTATATTGTGTAGAAATCAATAAGCACGGAAAGATTAAGTCTACTACAAATATTTTGTACAATGGAGTTCCATTGTGTATTGAAGTCAGGCGTTATTTTTTAATTTTTGATAAATCGTCTATCGGGCAGCCGTCTGTTAATAAATCGTTCGCAGAAGGTTAAATGAAATACAAAGTTAAACAGGTACACGCGTATACACGACAATGCGTATGGACGAGCTTTTGCGGTATGTAATTATTGAAAGAAAGACAAATTACCACAAGCCGCCAATACTATAGAAAATCCTATAGGTATAAATTATATACTACCTTCTTAACAAATGTATTGAGGTTTGTATAGGAATAAATACAAATAAAGCAATCACAATTAAATAACTACTGGACGAAGTTTAATTTTTAAAACAATAACGTCACACATAACAAATGTATTCTTTTAATCAGTTGGGATTTTGTTATTTCGATATTATTAAATTTACATATATGATTTAAATGATGTATTAAACACAATATATTTGCGGTCATATTTATGAATATTAGAATTATTTTTCTGACTATTATATTGTATAATGATCCTCCAAATAAGTTTTCTTAATGAGACAGCAATATACAGTGTGTTCACGCTAAGAGGTACCACTAAATATTTCAGTTCGATGATCTTGTACTAAAATGGGGTTTTCGCTGAATGACAGATAGTACTTAAATATACATTTTTAGATTAATTTAAAATTTTTAACACTTTCGATACGCGCATGCGCGATAAAACTTACTTTTTTTTAAATGGTAACACCATTTTTTTTACATATTCGGATAGAGTATTTTTTTCTAAACAATTTATGTATAAAAAGTTTTTTTCTAATTACAATATTGGCATATGAAATTTAATATTTACGAGTAATTTGTTTTTGACGAAATTTAAAACAAAATTCAACTTATTGTTACTTATTACTAGTTATTATTGTTTTATAGTATCCAAAAAAATGTTGTATATGCAGATCCACCTATTAATCTCCAAGATTTAAAAAACAAAATACGACTGGCTTGTAGTAATTTGAGAAGAGAACAAATAAACGCTGCCACATCAACGGAATTATTAAAACGTTTGGAATCATGTTTGGAACATCAAGGTGGAAACTTCGAACAATTTATCAGATAGAACTGTAGAACGTAATTGCAAATAAATAAAAATTGATTTCAAATTCACAATGTGTACAATTTTATAGTTTTCATTACCTTCAATTAGCTATCTTATTTACGATTACTACGATAAAAAAAGTGTTTATTTATATCTTATCTGTGTGCAAACAGGTATTTAACAATATTGGATACTTATAAGTTATAAGTTATAAGTTATAACTAGTAATGAGTAACAATAAGTTGAATTTAGTTTTAAATTTCGTCAAAAACAAATTACTCGTAAATATTAAATTTCATCGTTAAATTTCATATGCCAATATTGTAATTAGAAAAAAACTTTTTATACATAAATTGTTTAGAAAAAAATACTCTATCCGAATATGTAAAAAAAAAATGGTGTTACCATTTAAAAAAAGTAAGTTGTATCGCGCATGAGCGTATCGAAAGTGTTAAAAATTTGAAATTAATCTAAAAATGTGTATTTAAGTACTATCTGTCATTCAGCGAAAACCCCATTTCAGTACAAGATCATCGAACTGAAATATTTAGTGGTAAACACACTGTATATTATAATTTATATTAACATAATTTTATCTATAATTTTTTGTAACTTAATTTGAATTTGAATAATACCTATGAGATGTCAAATTTATAATAATTTTACTGTGAATTGGAGAGGTTTATTGCAATTTTTTATGAATGTAAATTGTTTAGAATTACTTGCGTCTTGCTATACTATAAAAAAATAAAAATACATTTTTCTTGAAACTCATAAATATTATGAGAATCTACTTTTATAAAATATATAATTAGAAATATTTATATAAAATATAAGCAGCTAATGAGTGCCTGATAAATAATAGGTTAAGGTTTAAAAATCTTTAGCTATAACTTATAAGGTGAACTATATTTTTTAGACATTTAGGGAGTTATAATACTATTTAAGTACAATTTATCCTTTAATGTATTATATATTGTATATACTTTGTATATTTATTCTTATATACTTGATCTTGCATGAGGTAAGCTTTGCTACAACAATTCTCACACGTAGATAATGGATTACATTATTCAAAATAAAATATTTTTCCACCTTTTGGTTACCTAAGAAATATTTTATTTTTTTTAATATGTTGATTTTAATAATCTCCAATCGAGGCATTAGGTATATGTAAATTAGTATAGAATAGTTAAATTAAAATAATATCATTAAGCCATACAACAATTATGCGATTTTTCCAACCTACATTTTTAATTTTTATACATCGAAATAGACATTGCTTTAATCTAAAATAGTAACATACGAGTATTTTCCCGATACCGATGAAACTATGAGTATGATATTTGGTCAGTAGTTTTGTTTTATGATGAAGAAACCCACTTAGAAAAGATTTTTCAAAATTGATTCAATGATACACTACTGTTTTTTGTGGGGGAAGAAATGGTATACACTTCAATAGACATGGTGGACAATATACGAGTAAATGACGCTACTAATATTCTGTAGGATTTCTGAATTCGTTGAAACCACTGGATCCACTGGATCTACCATACCATAGGCTTATTCTAGGTGTAGGTACTCCTATTATGTTGTTGCGAAATTTGAAACCACCTAAACTGTGCGACGGGACCCGGTGGAAAGTCAATGCCTTATATCGCAATATATTGGAAGCCACAATGTCGACTGGATGTGCGCAAGAGGAAACTGTATTTGTACCGCGAACTCCTAACGATCTTCCGTTCCAATTTAAACGATTAAAATTTCCTATCAAAGTCTGTTTTTCAATGACTATAAACAAGCCTCAAGGGCAGACTCTCAGAATTGAGTTTCTCACATGGGCGATTCTATACATAGCATGCTCGCCCAGTTAAGAATATTGTCTAGAAAGAGGTTTTCTAGATAAAATGTATACTAACTATTGTCTATTAGTTTAGAATTTTTTCTAAAATCTCTCGGGCGTAAGAACTTGAAATGTAATTCCTATTATACTCAAGATGGCAATAAGAAGGGATTTTGAAAAAATGTTGGTCCCAGCCAAGACTGTTCAGTGGAAAGCCGGGTAACTCGCTGCTAGTATAGTATATATATTTATATATTGCTGAAAGATCCAAAAACTCAAGCTTTTAATGAATCAAGTATTATTTCTTATAGTATTTGGTATTTTTCTCTCGAAATAACTGTAAAATAAAAGTTACTTTATTTATGTGACTATTTATTATTTAAGTAGGTAGTAGGTACTAATAATTTTTTTGTTAATAAACAAATAAAATACATCTTATTTAAAGTACAATCTTGTTTTTTATGAGTTGGCTCAAATTATTATCAACTGAAAATTCGGCAAAATTCGAATAATTGAGATTTAATATTCACGCTTCAAAACTTTTTCTCGCCCATACTTTTTTTATAAATAGTTCTCTTATTGTTTGTATTTTCGTGCTTTAGTTAATATAGAGTTATGTATAACTTTTCAACTTAAATATGTTCTTATATTTATTACTCCTAACTAATACATTTTATAATTGAGTAAACACATTACAAAATAACGTGTCTATTACGTTGTATTATTAATTTTAGATAGTGTGCACTAGCCAAAGCAAAGAATAAATATAAGTTAAATAAAGGTTCCTATATTGGTTTTATTTCTATACTATATAGGCAGTTGATTGATTTGACAATATCTTGTACACACTTACACTATTAATATGTATTAATCAAATGGAAACAAACGATCGTATACTTATTAAATACCCTACATATAAAGTCATAGATGTTTAGAGATTTTAAAACACAAAAAGTAGTGAAAACTACTAAAAAATCAATGAAGATATTAGCATATGGTAAATAAAATTCGTTTTCATTATTTTATTGTAATTCAGATAGTTGTAATTCCATCACCTCAAGTGTTAAATAATTAATAATTTTATATATTATATTTTAAGTATCAATTGTAAACAATTTGATCGTTTTACGACTAAGGTAACTTGATGCATAGATAATATTTAATCACTTGCTATCATTTTTTTATGAGCCCTTAAAATGTATGTACATTATATTATTATTTAAGTGGATTAAAATCCACTCAATATAATTTTTTTTTTTTACTCATCGATTTCATTGCTTTTTAATACTAAGTGCCACACCCAAATGTATAAGCACATTTTTATTATTTTAAATTGTTCACAAAATAATGTAGAACAAAACCCTAAACATTTCATATAATTATAGGAATAAAGATCATGCGATATTTAGCAAGCTAGTTATTTACGATTCACCTTATTTCCTATTTATTAACATCTACGCGACAAGTGTTTAGAATATGTAATACACTAAAGCTACAAAAATATAAACGAGACCAAAATAACGCATGATTACAGCTAATTAAAAGGACTGACAGGGATGGATATATTATGAGTCATAATTTATGGTGAACGCATTATATAGCCTATAGGTATCATTTGAAACTTTGCCTGAAACAAAATCTAAATATCTGAGTCCATAATACATCGGTATAACAGAGTTCTTAATATTACCTTTATGTAATACACCTCGGCTTGTCTGGTGTTTTAATGAATTTGATACTTTCAAACGGGGTCCTGTAATGAACGCCCGTGTTACTTTCAAGAGACCTCCGACAGCCTAGAATCTAGATTCTAGAAAGTCTAACAGGCCTATGTGGCATGAGTCGCCAGTTTTGATCATACGATAGTAACCTATTATTTGTAACAATACCTCATCGATTGTAGGCATGAATTTTTAAACCTACATGATATTTTATTCTACAGCATATTAGTATTAAATATAATACTGTAGAAGCTATTTAAATGGTAACTAATAATTATTGTACTCTCTAGTCTTTACGAATTTATTATAAGACGTCCAGAGCCGAGATACGATGGTAGGGGGCAAATGGGGCTGTTTCCCCGGGTGCCTTAGTTTTGTTAAAGTATATGAGCTCGCTGCGTTGTTGCGCTTATGTTCCCTATGAATAGTGTAGTCCCAGAGACAAAATAATACCTGGGGTCGTCAACATACAAGGTTTTACTCATTGTGATGTTTCCTAAGATAATGAAGATAATGAAATTTTGTTTTTTATTAGACTCGCCGGGACAAGGACTCCAAACATTTCATATTTCAATTTAATTTAATATTTTAGTAAAAAGTTAAAAAAAATTACTTTTTATTTTATTATTCTAGAAAGATTTCAACATTTTATTTTCGTTAACCTCATAATTTTAATAATTTTTTTAGTCTACAGTAACTTTTACTAGAGATTATCGAAAAACAAGACGATATTATATAAAATCATTTAATTATGGACTATTATGTTATTAAATATTATACCTATCATATAAATATTATTTATTAAAAATAAACTCAATAAAATTACTATTTTCAATTTTTTTGAAAAAAATAAAATAAAATAAGGAATGTTTTCCAGCTTTTTATCGAAACATTAAATTCAATTAAAATTTAAAATATCTACAGTCCTAGTTCCTGTGAATCTTATAAAAAACAGAATGTTATTATCTTTATTGTCTCAAGAGATATCGCAACGGGTCGGTGGGATACCCTGTTAAAGTAATACATTCAACATTGTCAATGTTTTATTCAGAACTTCAATGAGTGCAATTTTTTTTTTTTTTTAATAACTACCTGAATAATTATTTGAACTATCGTAACAGAATCACTGGATCAACTACATATATTAATACTATAATTTCATAGAAACATTGAAAAATGTGTCTTGGTACTACCACTAATACAAATACCTAGGTGTAAAAATCCAAATTTGAGAAAATGGATGACGTACTTAGTAAACTAGTACAATAGTCAACAATAAATACTCATTCATAATGGTCAAAAGTTTTTTTTTGGTTTTGTCATATTTAGTTGTCAATTATTAGACATTTTTGTTCATATTGATTATTAATAAACCTTTTGTTTGTGGGACTTCCATCAAGGTTAATATGTCAATACTTTACAAATTTATACAAGTTTTAAAAATGTTTTAAAATAATACATATTAGTATGTTGAATCTTACACATTCACATTGATTTTCGTAGAATAAAAACTATATAGATACTTAATCTATAAACCTATAGCATTATCATTGTTGTATTTTCATAAAACATCATCATAATAATTAATATGTACATTACCACATTAAATATACTTCCGTGTGTTGTTGTTTTGACTTATATGAATATAATCATTTTACTAAAGAACGTAGGTATTAGATACATCATATATTATCAATAAAAATATATGATATATCTATGTGATAATAATCGAGTATGTATAAAGCAATAAAGTTATTCTTTTAAGACGATGATATGAACTCGGTAGTATCACAGAATAAATGATTTATTCTGTGGTAGTATATACAGGACTTGTTAATGGGGAAGTAATTATAATTCAATGACAAAAAAAAATAATATTACCACAGTATCATATTTCTAGTTATAGCTAGTGAATAATGGCATAGTCAAATATGTGATTGCGTACGTTTACCTTTTTTTTTTCACAATAAAATAATATGTTTAAAAAATGTTCGCTTAATATAATATGACAATGGGAAGGGAAGATATTAACAAACCCCTTCCCCTATGTATATGCCAATGGATGAACCTATATGTATATGTACTGTAAGTACATATAAAATATTATAAAATTGGTTTTAATATTTGTCTTAGGTAAATTATGTAAAATTTAAAAATTCAAACATTTAACTTCACATTTTGGTTATAAAAAAAATCGCAAACATGTGCCTTAAAATAGGCAACTTAATTGTAATCTAAAATTCTAAAACATCCTTGTAATAAATAATTTATCTTGCTAAATATTCCTATTTTATTTATTGAAACTATAGTTAGTTTATAGTCATTACTCATTATTCATTAACTATCTATTTTAGTATTATTTTATTAACTGTATTATGTTCTATTTTATATAGCTTAATATATATACAATATTTTAATGCAAAACATCTAAACAAAAAATAATAACCAATTATTGTTTCAAAATACAAATTCTTATAAGATTTCCAACCACTTAAACTTTCAGATCAAATGCATATGTCTTAATTAATTTAATATCAAATCAGATCACTTTTTCTACTTAAATACTTTGACACACAATTTGAAATATCCTATAAGCATATACTATATAGTATATATAGTAATTATATCAGTTAAAAATAAGTTTTTTTAATAATAGTTTAATAACAATATTTTAATATAACAATGACTTTGTACTCTAATTTTAAGTATGCTTGAGTAAGTAATACTAAGTAATATTTTATACATTAAAATTTAAAAGTAAAATGTACAGTATTTCTACCACAGAAAAAACATACTTTAAAAGTTACAAATAATTCTTCTTTTGTAAATAATTCATGAAATATTCAAAATTAAATCTTGTTAATACAAAATAATAATCACTAAAAGGATTGTAAGGTAATACTGCAATACTACAAATATAATATTGAAAAACTGTTACAAATACTATTTAACCATCAAAATATTTATCTATATTATATTATTTTATATAGTATATATAATATTAGTTTATTTGAAATATTATCATAATTTAAACCATGAATTAATGAAATAAAACATAATGATTTAATGGTTATATCTAGAGCTAGGAAAATTATGCACTAAAAGCCTACAGTCAAGGCATTAAAAAGTTACAAATAATGCTACAAGAAAATGTTTTTCTAACCATAAAAATGCAAATTTTTAAGATTTAAAATTTACAAATTAACTAACCAAATATTTATCAAATACAACCCACCATACCGATATTCCTATAAATAGTGAATACCAAATAATATTATTATAAATGTAAACATTGTAAATTTGTCTATAGGTATCGTTTCATATTATCACTCAATCTTTCAAAAGTCCAGAATCCAGACAGTCAATGCAACCTCACTCTTACCAATACAATTTCTCTATCAACACAAAATATATCCCGTATAAAGAAATTTTACTCGATTATTATATACCTAAATGTTCTTAGAATGTGGAATGTGCATATCATAATTAAAAATTAAATAAAAATACTAATAAACTGACACTTAGTACCAACAATGCATTTATTCATAGATATCATAAAAAAAATGCAAATACTACAAATTCCTAGCTCTAATATCATATTTTATAAATGTTATGTTTCTGTATTTTTTATAGTTTTGAAATTTCAGGTTTTAGAACAAAGATCTATTATTTTTTATAATTATTATTCTAAAATTAGAACCCTAGACATATAGGAAATTGTAATGAACACCATTAATTCGATTACATTAATAAATGAAACCAGAACCCATATTTATAAGTCCTTAATTAAAATTCTGGTTGCTTATTTGAACTATTATATTTTTAACATTAAATATACATTATTTGATATACACTAGACATATAGGGTATAATATATAACATATACCCTATATCACATATATTAAACATAGGAAGTAAAATCATTCAATGTTATGTAATTATAGAATACAGTTAATGCAACAGACTAAAAACAATAAATTAATAAAATGGTTACGAATAGAACTTATAAATGTACTTGATAGTTAGGAACATTTTAAAGACGATTATTTTTTTCAGATAGAGTTCAATATGTAAATGTATTCACATATTAATATGTGGATGGAGAATCATTATTTTTAAAGAAAATATTTTGTTGTTTTGTATGAAAGTGGATTTTCCGTGATTACTTACAACCCAAGTAACAGTATATTAAATATATCTTTAAAAGTTTAAACCTTTTACCAAGTTTTTAAAAATATTCAAAATTAAATAGTTCAATATAATTCTGTATAATTTAATGCATAACAATTAAAATCTAGAGTAAAAGGAATGTATTGTTTATTCAAAAATATAAATGTAATATAATGCTGAGAGTATTTAAAATGTTATGTATATCAACTAGTTTCAATTAATTAAAATCTGTTTTATAATTTTAAAACTTAAATTTTTATTTATTTTAATAGTATTACAATCATTGCATGATAAAAAGCAATTATTAATTGGTGTTATCATTTCAGGACTTAATAAAAAAATTATACCGCTCACCAAATGTAATTACTGGTGCATAACAGGGAACAAAAATGATTTGCTCAACTAGTAACATGTACCGAAGGGGGACTTAATAAGGCAATTTAAGCTATACACCATTTTTAACAGGGACTAATTTCCTTTATTGATAAAAGACCACTAAGTAATACACTAGTGAAATGTGTTAACATTTAAAATAATAAAACATTATAATATCCGTACAAAAAATACATATGGTTTGTGCTTAATTATTAAATAATATTTTAAGTGGTTGAATAACAAATTAATTTTTCACATAAATTCATTAAAACATAGCCATTTTTTATGATTACACTAGGATCAAAATAATATTTTTCACTTCTTTCTTGCGGTTAAAATAATATGGATATATTAAAAAAAGCTTTCAAGTTAAAATAATAATTTAATATTATATTGTCCACCTTCAACTTTAATTGTTAAACTTCTGGCTTTAATTGCAACAGAAACACAAACTGTGTCAAGAAAGGTTTACAATAACAATTTGGTCGCAAATTGTAGATAATTTGTGTAAGTTTGAGTTTTAATTTTTTTTTATTAATAAGATGATTATAAACTAATAACTATATTCTAACTTAAAATGTATCCTTCCGTTTACGTAAATCCATAAAAAAGCTTGTATTATTTTTCAAATATGTGCATCTTTACTGCCACTTGTATTGGAATCCAATTTTAAGTAGAATAATTATCACCTAAAAAAAAATTCAGTTACTTGAATTATCAAACAATACAGAAGTAATTAGTAAAATTACTTACGTAACAATTTGGTAAAATATTTATTTATTTCGTTGATTTTAATCAAATAAAATTATGGTTAGCTTGAACCGCAGATGCAAATTGCATTAACTAATATTAAAGAAAAAATTCCAAATACTCATTTTCTTTAAACCTGTAAAAAGTTTTACAACATTAAATACATAAATTAAAATTTAGAAACATGTACAAATTAAGTATGGGTGTGAGGTACTTTCTCAATCCCCACTATCATAATACATTATTAGACATAAATAAATAACTTTAAAAGAAAATTGAATTGAAAAAATGAGTATCAAATAACAAGTATTCTAAACAACTATAAAATAGGTTTTTTGTTAAAATCAAAATGTTAACTACAATTTAGTTTACTTACAATTTATTGTTATAATATTGGTAAGTTTGATATTCTTCAAACTTTAATTAATATTATTATTATTATTATTTTATATTAATTTGTTGTTTTAATATTTGTAACAACCTAACAGGCAATTCAATATTTTAATTGTTGTTCACAGGCCGACGTCATAACTCATAAAATCATAAGAGATTAATGATAATGTTAATAATCTGATATGTAATGCAAATGCCCCTTGCACGACAAATTTAGAACAAAACAACCTTTCCTACTCTTCCCCAACCCCGAAATGATCACCATAAATAAAAAGATCAAAAAGTATATGGATAAGATAATAAAATATATTATATGGCCGTTTTAGGTGTATATTAATGAGTCAATGAATTATATTTAATATGCAACAAATTATTTTTTGTACACAATTTGTAAAATAGTAACTGTAAATTTATTTATTATACTGTCATTTTTTTGTGTATTATTTCATTATTTTCATTTAAGTGTGTGTGCCCAGCGTGTAAATGTATATTTAGGTATGGTCTGACCAATTTATATTCGACTATTAATTTTTTATTAATATTTATTATTCCGTATATGATAATAACACAAATTATAGTAGCATAATTAACATGATCAAATCACACCTATGGTAAACGTACATTTTAAACATTTTTTTATTATAATTACATTATTATTATAACATTATAAAATAATTCCATCTTTTTTAAAATTATTAATTGTTACTTACTAGGTTTCATTCTAATGAAGCGCAGGCGAACCCATCCTTGACTGGGCCAATTTATTAAATGTCCTGGAAGAAGAAACATCTTAGTCAAATTTCATTAATTTTCTGATATCCCCTAAATATACTCCACTTTTTAATCTTATAGACACCAGGATGAGTGGTATATTATTTTCCACACTCACCCAAATAATAGAAATTAAATATTTTTTTGTTTAGGCTTGATATATTTTATAACATATACTTAGGTCCTTAATTTGTATTTTTTAATTAACTTAACATCACTTTTTATTAAATCTATCTATAATATGACATTATAAAACATTTATATAACATGATTTAATCACTTTATTTTAGATTATACAATACAATACAAATTAACATTTTGTAGCTATAATATATTTTACAATATATATTTTGTGCAGTAGTAAATTTAGTAGTAAATGTATAATATTGTAGTAATAATGATGCAATTATACACCTATGAATAAAATAATATTTATCGGTTTAGTGTTAAATTTGACGAAGAAATGCAATGACCTATAATGTAATAAATTCAAATTTACAACTTATAATAGCATATTAGCTGAGTAATGCTAATATGATTCATTTACTTTGGCTAATGTATACCTTTTAATTTGCTATTGCATAGTTTCGACATTTTTGGCTAGTAATAACATTTACAAATCAATCAAATATAAAATTAATTATTTTAACTATCAAAAGTTTGCAGTGTCTTATAAGTATGGTAAATAATACATTTAATATCTAAGTTCCTGAATTAAGCTTAAATTGATAGAATTGTCCATGTAATACACATTATACGGCATGAAATTGACATGTTTAGTCTATATTTTGTAAGTAGATATTTACAGTGTCAGTTTTTTTACATTTTTATAAATAAAACTCTTTTTAATGATTACCTATTCAAAAAAAATGTCTGAAAAATTGAATGATAATGATTTTTGAGTTTTACAATGAGTAAATAAATTTTATAAAATTTTAAATCTTTGAATATTTGCCATTTAATTAAAATACATTAGATTCAATAAAATAAATAATAGTTATACGGCATTATCAAAGCCTTCGACATTGTGGTGCCTATGTAATGTTAAAATTTTATAGTGATATTATAGTACTCGTAAATGGCAATAATTGGCTTATGATAAATTATAAAATTGTTAACATTACTAATAACATGAATCAAAATGTCTCAAAAATAAATCTATAAAATATAACTCCTACAAAAATGTAATTTCAGTATCAATAATTTGTAGAACGAAATAGATCATGAAAAAAATTATTTTAAATAAAATAGGAAATGCTGATGGGTATGTGTAGTTCCAAAAATGTAAAAATGAACGACTTTGAACTCACAAATAACTGATTTTCCAACACAAACTATAATTTGATTACATATTATACTCTTTGTCTGCCTCTCTCCCCCTTAATACACTTTGTAAATTACAAATAAAGATATATCCTGAATTATGTAGGTACCCTCTTGATTTTCACAATGTTATACTTACAAAGATCAATCAATAATCGATGACTTGAATAACCAAATTACATAAGGTAGATCATAAAAAAATGTACTTGACTAGAAAATCATTATGTGTTTATAATAAACGGACAGAAATTAAAACTTTTAAAACGGTTTAATGACCACAGACTGTAAATAGTATTAATCTGGTAAATCTAGAGAGTGACGACTGAGCAGGAGACGCCACCAGGAAATAGTCGAAAAGTCGGAAACGGGTGCTACAAGTCACTACTAAAAATATTAGTTACCGCTGAGATAATATGCGAATGGAGTGATAATAGTGATAACACAATACGTTTCGGTTATCACTCGAAACACTAATTATCAGCTATCGTACTTCGGGGCTATCAATTGAATAAGCGCGACATAATTTATTCAGAAATTTTCACCTTTAAAACTATACCTAATATTGACAATTGTGCTAATATTTGGTTATTTGCGTTTAAAACAGATTTTTTTCCCGGCAGCATTAACACGAGACGACAAACATAATACGAGTATATTGTTATTTCACACGTAGTGTATAGCAAACAAATGCATGATAAACAATAATATGGTATGCGTACTCGTACAATTACGAAACATTTAAATGTCACAACATTTCATTGCACAGCATTTCCTCATTACACTACTCGTTCTAGTACTGTTGTACCTATTAACTGCCATCGTCGGTAAAAAGTATTGCCTAATATATTTCGTGACCTCTCCTTTAGCGTTTTTTTTTTTTTATTTGAATCGACGACACTTCAAATATATGCAAACATTTGCCTGTGTAACGTTTTATTTGTTGGTTTAGTTACTGTTTGAAATAGGATTTTATTTAGTTTTTGCTCACATATTTTTTCAAGTAGATCGTAGATGTATGAGTAGACAAATGTCAAGTAGGTAGGTACTAAGTATAGATATACAACTTTGTAGTTGATGAAGAGCTCTAACGCTCTCAATCTCTCGTAAGCCCCTTTGTTCATTAAGGTATTCACCCATTGACCCAAATAATGTATTTTATTGAAATTACAGAATAAGACTTTTTCTCATTTCTCACTTTTATTTGAAAACTGTGAAATTTACAAACGTGTTTGACTTACGCCAACTTGGATAATTTTATTATAACTTTGAAAAAAATCATATTAAAAACTTGAAACACAAAATCGTAATTTAAATATTTTGAAATTAGTAGCTGTGCTAACTAAACACAACAAATAAGTTAAAAAACAAAAGTAACTATGTATACCTTACCAACAAATACATACGTTTTCATTTACCTAAGTAAAAATTACTATATTGTTACAACTTTCAAACTACAATTTTATAAGGTTATATGATTCCATATTGTATGACTATGGTCTTTGGCTATACAACTGAATTGTTTTTTTTAAATGTGTAAATATTTTATGCTAACTCAATTTCACAACATTCTTTTACAGTACAATATACATTGTACACTTAAAACAAATCAATAATATTATAAAACTATATGTAATCCATAGTTTACAGGTAATACTATAAAATAACGTTTTGTCTTATAAATTATAATATAGGAAACACATTGATAACCACAATTATTGATTGGTATATTTTGTCAACAATTGATTATAATATATACTCACTGCTCAGTGATATTACTTATTCAAGACTTGCTAAGTATAGTTCAAAAAAAAATCTAATAAATTGAAATAGAAAACTATGAACTTGAAAACTTTAAAAAGTACATAATTAACGGTGTATATTATTTAACAATACTATCTGCCAAATTAAATGTCATATCAACATGTATATTGTACAATAATATAGGCATTTACTTTACTGTTATTAGTAAAATCATAATAAAAATAAATTACAATATCAACAAGGTAGTATCATTTACATTTTTTCTATCAATTATTTGATATTTATTTGTAATGTACCATGTATACATAAAAAATAGTTCTTGTGTGTATTTTGGCAATGAAATAATATAAAAATAGACACTGACTGTATCACTGAAATATACATTGTACAATGTAATATGTACACGTTGTAACTGTTGTCGCCCGTCACTAACTGTACATTTTTTATTGTTATTGATTAAAACAAATGTGCAACGAGTTGCACTTTTATTAGTGGCCCAAACGTGTTTCGCCCTTTTGAAACCAAACTCAGTTGATTCCATTATGTTGATTGTTGAAATGTACACCCGGAACTCTTCAAGATAACATAATATAGGACAATATTGTCAATTGTCACTTTTATTGATATATTAAGCATGATATACTTTAAAATGTTATACGAATTGCAAAGAATGTCGTAACTCGTATTTAATTGTTTGCTCGTTTCGCTATAGCAACAGGTATTTTTAATACCAAATTTGGATAGATTTAATTTTTGAAGTCATTTATACTTATATCCATGGCTCCAAAACCAAAATTAACTGAATGACAATGAGTTAATGTTTTAATTTATTGTGTTCAGGCGCATTTCAATCATCAAAGCGTAAGTTCGTTTCTCTGTCAATCTAAATTACTCGTATAATGGTTCTAAGTAAGTGTAATGTTTCGGCCATGAGCGAAAACAATGATTGACGTAAATATGGGAAAAATGTTATTTCAAAAATAAACTAAATTTACTTTCAAAGCATATTCTGAGTAACCAAAGTTTTTTTCCTATATAAATGATTTGATAGTATACGCAGTACACCCATCATTTTGCCAAAATATCTTGAGAGTATACGGAGTAGTAGTATAGTATACCCTCTACGGGAAGTCGGGAACACCCCTGGATATTATTATTAGACGATAACTATAAATATTGTACATATTGGTATAAGATAATATATCTGTACCTACAGCATTGGCGTGCCAAAGATAGGTGAAAATGATTTAATGGTGCCAAGGCAACATGTTGGGATGGTGGAAAAAACATACATCACAATGAGACGAGTACACGAGTAAAAATGTATTAATTTTTTAACAAAATATGTTACATTAAATACTAAATTATAAGCTATCTCTTGACTACGAGTACTATAGCACACCGTTATGTGTGTGTACTCGTATATAGCGCGGGGCCGGATCTTAACTTTTTAACACCCGGAGAAAATGAAAAATGTACGACCATTTCGAGGAGATGACAAGAATTAGTATTTTTTTTTACGAAAAATCAAGCAAACCTTTAGTTACCACGCGTTTATAAAGCCGTTCGCAGTAATATACTGGACTAAAAAGTTTTATTTACCGCAAATAATTTAAATGATTTTAACTTATAAATCGAAAATTTTAAAATTTAAATACTTAATAATACGCCCGGGGATAAATCCCCGACTTCCCCCTCCCCCCCCCCCCCCCGCCGCCGCCCCTCGATCCGGCCCAGGCAGCTCTGATAAAACGTGTAGAACCAGTAATGGCATAGTAAAATGTCGTGCGGGTACATCAGACATTTGCAGGCGATCGTCTTACGGGCCGTTACAATAGTATCGCTGAAGCGCACTTTGCCATCGGGAGCAACCAAAAATACCGGTAGGCGCGTTGAAGTAACGCGAACGTGTACAACCACTTGATAATCTTAATTTCTTAACGACATGGGCGCTGCAACTGGGTTACAAAATGATGCAATTCTGAACTTATTACGGTTGCAACGGTCGACCGGTTCGCGTTCCAAATGCACCGGGCCGGCGAGAAGGTGACGGTGCCGCGAGTGATTACGTCGTTACGACGACGCGGCGCCCTACCGTGTATGCGGTTACTCGACACACGACCGAACGCCGAACACGAATGTGGTTCGTATGGACTACATCAGAGATGGCGAACCTATGACACGCGTGTCACCGAGTGACACGCGCACACTATTTTAGTGACACACTCAACTGTGTAAAAAGTTTGTCATCAAAAACCACTGGTCGTAGGACGTAGACTAAAATATATTGAGATTAAAAAAATGAAATATTAATTTTTGAAGAAAAATTGAAGTTTTTTGTAAAGATCTACAAAATGAAAACCTGAAATATTTTCCTTATTTGAAAAAGCAATTAATAAATTCAAAACATTTTAAAGATAATCAGCTTGATATGAAATTAATGATAACAAAATATGTAAAAATATTAAAAAATGCATATGAATTATTTTCAAGCAGATTTTCCCAATTTCTTCTACTAGATTCAACTTTAGAATTTTTAATAAATCCACATAATATTAAATTTGACAAACTTGAACTTAGCTTTTTTGAGTGGTTAAGAATTGAAAATTTAGAAATGGAGTTAATAGAATTTCAGGGAAGTAATATTTGGAGAAATAAATTTATTAATTTGAATAATGAGCTGGAGAATAATCATAGTGAAATAGGTAGGAATATTAAATCGGAAAATTTGATTCTTAATGAGTGGAAAAGTCTTCCAAATTCATTTGCATCTATGAAAAAACTAGCGCTTTCTTTATTGACAATGTTTGGATCTACTTATGCGTGTGAGCAGCTTTTTCCTTCAATGAATTTTATTAAGTCAACTGTAAGGAATCGTCTTGGAACAGATTTAAGTGAAGCGTGTGTTCAACTAAAATCAACCAGTTACAGTCCAAGAATTGATTCATTAGCCAATAAAATGCAGCAACAAATTTCTCATTAAAAATGCATGTATATTGTATAAAAATTGTATTTTTTAACGTTTCAATATTTTTTATTTTTTATAAATTAAATTTTTTTACATACTTACGTGTTACTTATACTTTTGGTATCTAATATATTTAAATTGTTTGATAATATAATATTTGACTTGTGTTTTTATCATTCAAACCATAGATGTATGAATTTTTAAGTTTAAAGAAGGGTTATCAAACTAGTTGACACGCAAGGAAAACAAAATCCAACCAACATTTTTATTTGACACGCTGGTACAAAAAGGTTCGCCATCCCTGGACTACATAGTCGCGCACGGAACGGAACGAGTGGGTACGATATTTTTATATTTTTTTTATTCCCCCTTCGAACAGTACCGCACCACCACCGCGTCCCTTCGGCACCGTGCAGCTACTCACACCCGCCCGCCACTCAGGCCTACCGTGCACCAGCAGCAACACCACGATTGCCGCGGTAAAAACTTCACGCTGGCCACGCACCACTGTTGACCGCGGTGTTCGCGTGCTCCGACAGTCCGGGCAACACACGATTATCATTTCAGCGCCCGGTCGACCGAGCGCATCGCTGCAGTGGATAGCGTCCGAGTGACCGGCCGGGAGCAAGCGCAACAGGAGCGGACCGAACCTGCGGCAACAGCGAGTCCGACCGGTACGTACAATATATTTTATGGGCAGCGGCGGCGTGACACGTTTGTCCATATTATTATTGTCGTGCGTGTCCGTGCGCAGTCGTTGAAGTTTTTTCGGTTCGACGCGTGCGTTCAACATCGCGCAAACGTCTTTCACCGGACAAACTACTTGTCACTTGAAAAAATTAATTTTCTCCTTCCGCTTTCGTCTGGATTCCGGGAGGGGAAATATATATACGGTATAGCTCGTGTCCGTTGTACCTACATCGCGTATTTCCGTTCGCCGAGAGAAGGCGGTCATGGTCAAACTGCGGGCAACGAATTACACCGTACGCGTTTTTCCTCGGTGCCCTGTGCCGTGGATAAACTAGCGAGTGTGTTCGTTATTTCCCGAACGCCTTATCAAATGTTTCTCAACTCGGGAGGTCGTTGGCCGTTGCCTTCGTTTCGACGTCCGACTCGTGCGGATCGCGTCAGCGCTAACGCACAATACGTCAGACATTGTTCTCGTCTCTTGTAACGATGACGTACGTCCGATTTGGTTTTCGTGGAAAAACATTCACTCGAGATTTCGACATTTCGTCCTCTTAGAGTTATCCGTATCGTACGATACTATTATTATATTATATATCTCGCCATTTGATCGAAACACCATTTTCGGTGAACAGAAAACAAAAATATTCTAAAAAATCCGGCGGCGTGCACGGTCGACAATAGTGTCGCTCGTGAATTCGATCGCGTTAGGTGGTCATCATTTTTTCCGTGTGCGCCTAGCACACGGGTCGCGCGTCACTTGTCGGATTCTAATGAAATGCATCGAAAAACCGATGACCGCCGCCGACGAGAAATGCAATGGGCATCAACTCGCGTACCATTTCACCGGTAGGGCGGTCGAGTTTGTTCCCGACAAAATCGTCGAAAGATTTCCCGTACCACTTCCGGCCCGGTACTCGGGGGGACTCGTCGATATTCCCGTTTTTCTCCGAGATCACGGGGTCACGCATGTATCGTACGAGTGCGCGGACCAAGTCCGGGGAAGACAGCACTTTGTACGTTCGCCGCACGCACGCGCATCAGACAAAGACAGCGTGCCCGCGTGCGTGCGAGAGAACGTTGACGTCGTGGGCCCGTCCGTCCTCGTATGACGTGAAATGCGAATGAAATATGAAATATGAATCGCGTCGAGCGACATTTTCCACACGAAAATGAAGTTTTCGCCGTTTTCGTCGGGAGATGGCGCCACGGACGGCGGAATATCATTATTATTTTTTCGTCGTCGTCGCGTCCCGGCCGTCGGGGGTCATTCAACGCTTTCGCGATCGTTTCACTTATCACTCATCCGCTGCCGTTCCACTCCGGCGCCCCACCTACCCCGTCGCCCCGCGGGTCGCCTACGAGTGTAAAGTGTAATATTATTATGTATGCGCTTTCATAATAACTCGTTCACGAGCGAGCGGGGCGGCGCGCGCGATAGTGTGTTCGCGTACATTTTCTTAGTAATAATAATAATAATCGCCGCGGCTGTTATCAGTAATGTTTTCAACGCGAAATTAAAATATACATCGTACCGAGATGCAATAATTGATTTAATTGGCTCCACACCTGCCGCCGTATAGTACCTGTTACTCTCCGCGTACGCTTGTTGTTTTTCGAACGCGAATAATATTAGTGTTACGTTTTTTCTTCCCTTCCTCCTTCTCCTACTCCTCATACTCGTTACACTATCGTCCCGCCGCCGCCGGCGCACGTCATGTTGCGGCTTTTTAATTAATCGACGTTGTTTTTTTTTTTTCTCTCTTCTCTCACCGCGATAACACAGTCGACCGAGGACCACCGACCACATTCTGCCCGTTTCTACACACGCACACGCTCTGTGACCACTGTCTGCACCACCGTGTTCGGTGTGCGCGATATCGTTGTGTTGTTCGATCGGAAAACAATCGAAACTTAACCGGTACACGATGAGGATCATCAGCTTCAGACTGGCCAAGAGCCTGGAGAAAATGGTTGACTACTATTCGCAGTTCAACCCGTCGTCGCTGTCCATCAAACAGTTCATCGATTTTGGTAAGTGCGCCAATAGCTATTGTTCTCCGGCCATCCACTCGGTTTTTCCTCTTACAGTCTTACCACTATTGTTACGGTTACCTAAGCGTTCTTTCAATAGCGTTGCCGCAACGGATCCTTTATTCAATCGTATACAAGCACTGGTGTTTTATGTGTTGTTAAAGAATTATTTATATTTCCTTACACAAACAAAATCTTAATTGGGCTTAACTATTTTTTCAATCCGTTTATTCATCGGTATATGTTCCATGTAATTCACCATCAGATAACAACATTATCAAGAAAATTGTACTTTTTTTTTATTCAAAGGTCGCATCATTATATCTTTTGTGCTGCAAAAAATGTAATTATGTATTATAGGCCCCCACACGAACCTATTCAGTGGAGCCCATTATCTTTTCGAAGAAATAAATAAATAATAATAATATATATATATATATATATATATATAATAGTGCCTGGGAGTATTTATGTTTACTGTGTGTATTTATGTATAGTATTTTTTTTAACTTTTCCTTTTTAATCTGATACAAATGAAAATATTTATAGTCAGAGTGTGCATTTCCCCTTCGTTTTAAACTTGTTTTTTTAAATTATCAAGGATGATATTATTTTAGTACTGTACAAGGTATACAGCTGATTAAGGTAATACAACTACATTTACCTGAAGGTCAATGGTAATTAGTTTTTTACTGACCTAAAATTAAATTGTTATTTTATCATTGGGTAGAATAATACATTATTACGTATATTGTTATCTGATTTTTTCCATAAACAAATTACTAGAAATAAATAAATACTTTTATAAATACGACACAAGTCCCTAAAACATTTGATTTCTAGGTAATCTTTCATTATATTTTAACAACTATAGATAAAATATTTTGATTTTGTTATCATTTAATAACTACTAATTTAAAACTATTAAGTTTGTAAATATAATTAGCATATTCTTAATAACTTAGTAATTATCAATTCTAATAACATAGATTTTAAAACTATCCAATTATCTACATTATATCTTAGTTCAAAAAGAGCATAACTACACTTCATAACAGTAGTAGATATCTGAAGTTCATTTAAGGAAGGGAGGGATATTGGTCTATGATTCAAGGAGTCTTTATCCCATTAATCCCTAGTCTATATATTCATATCGAGATGGATAACGAGTATGTTTATCTATCTTTTAACGAATCCATCATAATGTTAGTAAATAATAACCAATAACTAGTACTTTAATCAACTACATCATCATAATTTGTCTGTAATCATATTCAATAATTGGTGTTGACAAAATGATCAGCGAAATCTGGGTATCAAAAAACCATATTTAGCCACAAGACATTTAATAATTTAACAATGAAGATATTATATGCTGATTCATTCTACAATTTAAATAAATATCCATAGAATTCTCAATTTTGCATTTCATAAAGTCTGACATCAATAAGTTCTTAATGTTTGTGAATAACTTAGTTTTATTTATGTTTCTTCTCATTTTGTTTTTATTGTATATCGTGTGTGTTTGGTATAGCGTAGGCACTGAACATTTATTTATAAAATAAGGTTTTTAGTTAAAATTCTTTTAGTATAGCTAAAAATAGTTGCGCATTTTACTTAAGAATATTATAATTTTATTCAGCTCTGAACATTTTCAAAATTAAGTGTATAATTTCTTTATAGAATATTAAAAAATAAACATGTCATTATTTAATTGGCATATTTATTCAATATTTTTGTTGGTTGTGCTTAAACATATATTTTCCGGTTTGAACCAGATCACCAGCAGTTTCCCTTTTCATGTTGGACCACCGTCTTCAGAGAACAAACCAGCACTAAACAATACATGCCAAAGCTCTTTAAAAAAATTAAATAAAATAAAATTATTAATTGGTATATGTAAAAATAATATTATTAATAAATTCTAAAAGCTTGTATGAGTAATAAAAAGTCTAAATGCCATATATTTCTGAATAGAAATTAATTTAATATGATTTTTATGATTAGGAACCTATAACTTTTATTTGCTTATTTTAAATTAACATATAATATTATCAAATACACATTGTGGGTGTAAAGTAATTTATTTTATTATGTATTACAGGATTAAAGGCTAGCGAACAAAAATCATATCAGTTTTTAAAGAAAGAACTGCCAGTTAGATTGGCAAATATTATGAAAGAAATTCATCTACTACCAGATAATCTATTGAAAATGCCTTCTGTAAATTTGGTAAATAATTGGTATGCACAGTCTTTTAACGAAATGATTGAATTTGAAGTTGATGATGGGTGCACAGAACAAACTTTGACTAAGTAAGTGTTTACAGAACTGAAGAAAAATTCAATATCATTAATATAAATTATGAATAAATAATAAACTTTGATAGTTAATTATTGATTTTAGTGTTAAAATTTATTTAGAATACCTATAAAGAAATATATATTATTATTTTATGCATTTCATTTAATGTCAGCTTAACTATTTAGGTTATTAGTTAGAACAGAATAGGACATATTTAACATTCAATATAATCAGTATAGTTGACCAGAAGAACACCTATATAAATTTAATTATTTAAATATTAAAAATGTTAGTTATTGCTTGATCAAGTTTTTTATCTTAATTAACCAATTCATTTTCATTGCTACCTATGTGATAATTTAGTAATAACTGTCCATATGTCATTGATCTATGAGCTTATTTAAGGTATTATTTTTTGTAAATCTCTAAAATATTTGGAGAATATATATTTTACTATCAAACATTTTCACATTTTATCTCAACAAATATGTACCAATTGTGTTTTTACTTTTTTTTAAATTGTGTTCACTTAATGCATTTTAATAATCAATCTTATAATTTTTAATTTATTTGTATTAAATGTAGATTTTGTGAAATTTTGGTGAAAATTCGTAACCGGCATTCAGATGTAGTTCAAACAATGGCACAAGGGGTAATGGAACTGAAAGATTCTCATGAAATTGATTTACATACTGAAAATAGCATTCAATATTTTCTTGATCGCTTCTATATGTCTCGCATTGGTATTCGTATGCTTATCAATCAACATAGTAAGTTGTTTAATCTATTTTGTTTAACAGTTAATTAATTTTATTAATTAATTTATTTTAAAGCATTATTATTTAGTGAACAAATCAATCGTAACCATCATCAACACATTGGATGTATTGATCCATATTGCGATGTGATAAGTGTTGTTAAAGATGCCTACGAGAATGCCAGATTTTTATGCGATCAATATTATTTGACCTCACCCGAATTACAAATCTGTAAAAGTATTGGTTAGTATAAAACTATTCAAGATAAATAGATGTAGATATTATTAAATTGTATATTTATTTTATAGATGCTGATGATGAGCCAATAAAAATTATTTATGTGCCATCACATTTGTATCATATGCTTTTTGAATTATTCAAGAACTCAATGAGAGCTATTGTTGAGCACCATAAGACTGATGAATTGCCACCATTACTTGTAACAGTCGTAAAAGGAAAAGAAGATGTCTGTGTTAAAGTAGGTTTAATAATTTAGTTAATTTTTAAACATATTAGGGATTTAATATTTTAGTTAGTAAAATGATTATGTTCATACTAATATAAGTCTTATTTTTTTTTTTATAACCACAAGTTAATTATTTCAAGCCTGAGCCACAACATTTAACCACAGTGCATTTTATTTGGTATTGTGACTGATATTGATTATTAAAGAAAGTCGCCTAAAATAATATAATAAGTATTTTTAATATACTTCTATAGATAAATACTAAAACATTGAATTATTCAATATTATAACTGTATTTGATCGATCATATTACAATTTTAACACATGAAAATCTGCGGCTAACATAATATACATGATTGTCCTTTGCATATTTATTATACCAGAAAACTATTAAAAATAAAAATAATTTTATGTTGTTTAGGTTTCTGACCAAGGTGGTGGTATTCCTAGAAGTTTGAGTGAACGATTGTTCCACTATATGTATTCTACTGCTCCACAACCTTCAAAGTCAGATGCACATACAGTGCCATTAGCAGGAAAGTATTATTTAGTTAATGTCTAATATTTAAATAAAAGAGTGTTGATTCTTATAGTGATGTTTAAATTTTAGGTTATGGTTATGGACTGCCTATATCTAGACTTTACGCTAGATACTTGCATGGTGATTTAGTTTTGTTGTCTTGTGATGGATTTGGTACTGAAGCTATTATTTACTTGAAAGTAAGAAATATTGTATTATTTAATAAATTAAAGGTAATCTCAAAACTTAATTTTAATTTATACTGCATAACATGAGAGTGCACTGAAAATATTTAAATTATTGCCTATATTTTGAAAATTTACCTCTTTAGTGTATATAAAATTTCTCGAAATATTCGGTGTATTCTATTTAATTTTAAATAATACTAACAATTTTTAATAGGAATTATTTAACATTAAGTTAGGTTAAACATTTTGTACCAAAAGTGGGATAAATAAACAAAATTTCTTTCTTTGTAACCCTTTGTGCAATCCTGAAATATTAATTATCTACGTATTTTTATTTTTCATGTTATATCACTAATTGTTGGATACATTTTTTCTAATAAATATTGTAATTAATTCTTTTTAGGCTTTATCAACTGAGGCTAATGAGTTATTGCCAATATACAATAAGATGTCTACCAAGTTTTACAAAACAACCGATCATACTGTAGACTGGAGAAATACATGTAATCATTTGCCTGTCAGTCAAACTCAATTCACTCAAACACAATAAGTACAAACTGATAATTTGAAGTTATTTAGTCGCCATTAATACCCTAACTTATAATTAAATTATGGATTTTTTTTTTTAATTTTAATTACTTATTTTAGTTTATTTTTAATTTTAGAATTTAGACATTTTTCCTAAATAATAACATGGTATGTTCAGGGACATAATTCCTATATTTTCTTAATAATGTTGTGTATTAGCTCATTTAATAAATGTATAATTGAGACTAAATCTAGGTTAACTATCATGGATATGGAAATTTTGAATTGATTAATTATTACACGAATAATAATTATTGTTGTATACAGTGTTGTAATTGAAAATTAATAGATACATTTAAGTAAATTATTTAGAACTGATAACAAAAATTATTTAATGATTAACATTAATGCATTGTTAGGATTTTAAGCATATTATAATACTATACAAAGGAACATAACAGAAAAATATTGAGACTTATTTCAATTGTGTATTTATATTATATTAAAATATGTATACTTCTTTTCTGTAACAAACTATATAAATGTTATGTTCCTGAAATTATTTAATTTATATTTTACGGCCCCAGAAAAGTCAGTTCTTTTATATTTTTAGATAACTATTTAATTTAAAATCAATTTAAACTACATTAGTATACTAATTTTTTTTTTTTTTTAATTTTTATTTCTGTTACGAGTTACCAAAATTTATTTATACACATTTTTGTTTCATTTTAGCAACCAATTTTATCTCATTTAAGCTGAAAATTATTTAAATAACAAAATCATAAAAAAAAATTAAAAAAATAAATCTTATATTAATGCTCATTAATAAATTCTCCAACTATCTTATTAAATTGTAACACAATAAGATTCTTACTTTATTTTATTTTCATGTGTAGTATGTATGTTGTACTAAACATTACAACTCTTTTTCTAATAATACGTATGGTATCTTATTTTTATCAATTTATACCTCTGTCATGTTTGAATTTTTGTTGAGATTAACAGTGTAATTATTAAATTTTCTTATGTATATTATCTAAAATAGCCTTGGGTTATGTAGGCAAAAATAATGCATACATTTCTATTGAATATTTATTAATTTGAAACAATGTAAATGTCTTTAATGGAACCATATTGGTTTCAAATGTGTTTCAACTGTAACCAAAAACAAAAATAATAATAATAATTATTTCAACACTAATATGAATTATTATAGGGTTTTAAGTTGGTCTACTTAGTTTTTTATAGTTAATGTAAATTAATTTTACTTGTGTTTCAGACATTATAAGCTATAAATAATTAGTACTAGTGTATGAGTATCAATATATGATATATTATGATAGTGTGAATTTTTTAAATGCATAAAAAAATGTACTGTTTGATACTATTTTGTAAGAAAACAAAAAACAATATTGTATAACAATTAAATACAAGAAATGAGAGTAAGGAATGATTATAATAAAATGTCCATCGTTTGACTGTAAAAATTGTGTTTATTAATTTCATAAATATTTGTTTTATCCTCAAAAACACTGATTTTTCTAAAGAAAATATTATATTAATTTTATAAATTTTTATATTACAATACGAGTACCTGTCAATTTTCTTAATTTGACGATTAAAACAAATTTATATATCCACGACTACATACAGAAAATAATATACAGATATAAATTATTTTTATAGTCTGTGTTATTCAATGTATTTTTATAATATACCATTCAAATTAGTTATTAATTTAGTTACTAATATACCATATTTATATTATTTGTTTTATTGTTATTTTCTTTCTTGAGTAAATTCATGTCCAGCTGTACACTAAATATACTAATAAATAAATTAATAGTATGGTCAAACTTAAAAAGTCAATGATTCTGATTTATTATAATCTATTAACATTAGTGACTGAAGTATTGACAACCGTTAAATTATTTTATCATACATTTTGTGTTTATTTAAATCTTTTTAAATGCTCTTGGGCTTGATTATTTAAATTTATTATAAATATGGTAGAATTCTATATATTTTACACATTAGATTTTAATATTTACTTTTGCAAACAAGGAGAGGTTTAAGGGTTCCTTTCCACTCTCCTGAAATGTCTACCTTCATTACATTTTCTTAAAAGCTGTTACAACATAAACAATTTTAATTTCTTACATTCTAGTGAAACTGTTTTCAATATCAGTGTACTTCAGCAAATTTTTACACACAGAAAATTTAGATCTAGAAAATGTCTAAAAAAAAATGTTCTGCTAAAGCTACCTTAACTACTTTAATAAATAATCATGAATTATTTAAGTCAGTTAAAAAAATGTGCAACACATTAGAAATTTCTGTTTATGCTCCCAAAATTGTATTCCAGAAAGTTATTACCGAGTAGGAGTATTTATCCCATATCTAGATAATTTCATAGAATAATTACATAATTGACTTTTGAAACATAAAACCTAATTTTAAAATTACTAGAGACACTGAAGAAAAACTGAAGTTAATACTACCATTACATATGTTCTATGCTACTGCAAAAGTACAAAGATATCTTGAATTATGATGACAATGATGATATTTTAAATGATTATTCATACTATGCTAAATTAAAATTATTGCATAGTAGCAATATCAGCTGCCATAATGTAAAGAAAACTGTAGCAGATGTATTCTTCCCATGTAGTTCACAATTAATGTATCTGGTCACTAAAGGGGATACCGCCGTGTCTTCATGTTAGAAAACATAATCAAAGCTTCTTGGAAGTCAATACTATTTGCTTCAGTTGATTCAACGTTAATCGCCATCATATCATTTAATCTATCATCGTTCATACTTAAGCGCAAAAAACTTTTGACTCTTTTTAAAGATCAAAAAACTCTTTCATTTGAAGCAGTAGTACAAGGTAATGTTTAAATGATTCAAAGTACTTTAAGAGTTTCAGAAAATGCTGAAGCAAGTTTTGACAAAGAGCTAGTAATTGTTGCGATATCAATATTATTTTTTTTTCTCTAATAATATTTTTGACGATTTTTGTGATGTGGCCAAGCGGGCAAGGTGGATTTGCCATGCAGGCCGAAAATTACAATTTAGAATTTTAGGTACGCAAATGACGCCCCTGGTACTGTATAGTGTATAACACGGTCTTGATATTCAGGACATTTCAATTTTCATTGTACCGAGTAGACTAATTTAGTACTGCTTACCTTCATAGAACTAAAAGAAATGTGTATGTATTACAAATCAGATTTATATTTTACCATGCTCAGTCGTGATATTTTTCAAGCATAAAATATAAACTGTAAACTAGCTTTAAATATGTTCAGTGAGTCTGCATTAACAGTATCAAAATTATACATAAGTATTTAGACAAATTAACTCAAAAACAGCAGCAGCTAATAATAAAAAAAAAATCAATTGAGGATATCCGGAAGAAAAAATTAATTTTTTTTTATATCTATTAATTGTTTTATTTAATATAAGCAATTTCTTCATTACATAAAAATGTTCTTAAAATGCATTGTATTTATAACACAAATATAATGGTTTTAATGATATTTACAAGGTACCAATAGAAGTAAAAAAAACTTACGATTCTAAATTATATTAACGAATATAAGTGAAATATTCAAATGAAACAGTTTTACTTTGACATTCAGAAATTTTGATTTGAGTTACATCTTGATAATGTCTAGTATAAAATTAAAAATCTTAATTCTTAAGTCGGGCTCACATGGCGTGGGGCTTGACAAGCGTTGGGCAGCGCGCTTGTATACAGAGCCCAATGTGATCGTGCTCCTAGGAGTATTGCGTGTTTCCTTTGACTCTGGTTGATCTACTGACAATTTTTGGATGGACACGATCCACGCCGTGCTATACAGAATTGAGGGTCTGATACAACGCTCACATCGTATACCAAGCCTACACAAGCCGAACCAGGCCTTGCGCCAAGTAAGCCTGGCTAAGATACATAAATTACCCGATTCGATGACAGGTTTAACACAAAAAAATTAAAAAAAATACAATAATGTCCAAGAATACATAACAACAATTAAAAATATTGAAGGATACTTGATTGAAAGATAATTAAAAATAAAGTTTGTAATGCAACACACTAAAAGTCAGTACCTGGAAATTGACACTGTAGGCCGGTTAGCATGCAAATTCATCAATCTTTATATTAAATATGTCCTTTTACGTTTTTCATGAACACAATATTTAATTAAATACTAAATATCCTTATTTTAAATAGCTGGAAATAACAATAGTTACATTTAAATATAGGAAAAAATATTAAATTACAGCCTAATAATATTTATATAAATTTAATTAAAATATTTCATATCAAATGAGGAATTTATACACTTATTAAGGAGTACTTATAAGTAGACTATAAATAATAGTTGTATATATACAATAATATTATATACTCCAATATAAAATACCTATTTTATTATAGTTTTAATTCATAAATATGTAGTATAATAAATATAAAGAAAATACGGAATAGAAATAGAGCAAATAATCACTTATTTTTAATTGGTGCATGATTCCTGTATATAATGACAATAATTAAATAAATAAGTGTACACTATTTTTACACAGTTATCATTATTTTATGATTATGTCTCCTGAGGTACTTGAATAATTTACTTAAAAATTTAACAATTTAGAGATTAACTTCAAAGACGACAATCTGGACCTCTAACTCTTGATCGAGATCTAGCTTTCACTTTGTCATACATTGAAACATATGATTTGAAGAATTGAACTTCATTTACAGAAGGATTTATAGTATTTTTATTTGTATCCATCTGATTTATAATTTTGGAATCTTCCTTTACTTCTGTTTTTATTTTTGTCTCAGTTTTTTGTTGTTCATTAGTTCCAACATTTGGAATTTTTGGATTTAAAGAAATATCTTTTGAACGTGTTTTAATTTGGTTATTACTATTTGAATCAATTTCATTTTTTTTCAACCTTTTTGAATGTCTACGATCAAGAGAGGTATTTTTTTTAGTATCCATGTGATTTAGAGTTTTGAAATCTTTCTTTTCTTTTGATTTGATTTTTGTCTCATTTTTGAGATGATCTTTTTTTCTTTGTTCATTAGTTTCATAATTGAAAGTTTTTGGATTTAAAGAAATATCTTTTGTACGTGTTTTAATTTGGTTATTACTATTTGAATCAATTTCATTGATTTTCAATCTTTTTGATTGTCTACGATCTAGAGAGATCTTTCTTTTAGTATCCATGCAATTTAGAATTTTGACATCTTTATTTTCTTCTGTTTTTATTTCTGTCCCAGTTTTTTGTTTTTCATAAGTTTGATCTTTTGAAATTTTTGGTTTCAAAGAAATATCTTTTTTCCCTGTTATCTTTTGATTATTTACATTAGAATCAAATTTAATAATATTCAATCTTTTTGAATATCTACGATCTACAGAGGTATCACTCAATTTCCTTTTTACCCCATTAACTTTGGAAATTTCAGTACCAGTTGATTTTATTCCAACTAGTTTATTTCTTTCATGCTCTTTATCATTACTCAACTTCTCATCAGAACCAATAGTTTCAGTCTTTTCAACATTTTTACATTTACCAAGCTGTCTATATTTCTTATCAACTGTATGTTTATACTCATTATTATTAGCTAAATAATTTTTAATTCTCATTTTTTTATGAAGATATTCTTCATTAAAATTGTCTTTAACTTTTAAAACATCTTTTTTTTCTTTTGATTCCTTAACATTACCATTACTGTTTGCAACAGGATTATTCTTTAGTTTGAGTACATCATTTTTCTTTTCATTACCATTATTTTTTGCAACAGGATTATTCTTTAATTTGAGAAAATCATTTTTCTTTTCATTACCATTATTTTTTGCAACAGGATTATTTTTTAATTTGAGTACATCATTTTTTTCATTACCATTATTTTTTGCAACAGGATTGTTCTTTAGTTTGAGTACATCATTTTTTTCATTACCATTATTTTTTGCAACAGGACTATTCTTTAATTTGAGAAAATCATTTTTCTTTTCATTACCATTATTTTTTGCAACAGGATTATTCTTTAATTTGAGTACATCATTTTTTTCATTACCATTATTTTTTGCAACAGGATTGTTCTTTAGTTTGAGTACATCATTTTTTTCATTACCATTATTTTTTGCAACAGGACTATTCTTTAGTTTGAGTACATCATTTTTTTCATTACCATTATTTTTTGCAACAGAATTATTCTTTAATTTGAGAAAATCATTTTTTTCATTACCATTATTTTTTGCAACAGAATTATTCTTTAATTTGAGAAAATCATTTTTCTTTTCATTACCATTATTTTTTGCAACAGAATTATTCTTTAGTTTGAGTACATCATTTTTTTCATTACCATTATTTTTTGCAACGGGATTATTCTTTAATTTGAGAAAATCATTTTTTTCATTACCATTATTTTTTGCAACAGAATTATTCTTTAGTTTGAGTACATCATTTTTTTCATTACCATTATTTTTTGCAACAGAATTATTCTTTAATTTGAGAAAATCATTTTTTTCATTACCATTATTTTTTGCAACAGAATTATTCTTTAATTTGAGAAAATCATTTTTCTTTTCATTACCATTATTTTTTGCAACAGAATTATTCTTTAGTTTGAGTACATCATTTTTTTCATTACCATTATTTTTTGCAACGGGATTATTCTTTAATTTGAGAAAATCATTTTTTTCATTACCATTATTTTTTGCAACAGAATTATTCTTTAATTTGAGAAAATCATTTTTCTTTTCATTACCATTATTTTTTGCAACAGAATTATTCTTTAGTTTGAGTACATCATTTTTTTCATTACCATTATTTTTTGCAACAGGATTATTCTTTAATTTGAGAAAATCATTTTTCTTTTCAGTATTGTAAATTTTTTCCTTTATTAAAAGTTCTTTTTTCTTATAATTATTGACCTGCTTGACTTCAAACATATTAAATTCAGTTAATTGAATTGTGGTTTTTCCATAATTTTTTGATTCAGAACCTAAAATATTTGTATGCTTATAGTCTTTTTCTTTTAAAGTTTTGGAAGTTTTTGTAGAATATGTTCTACGATATATATTTTTGATTTGCCCAGTTTCAGTCTTTTGGTTCACATGTTTTTTATCTTCAGGGCCATCATTAACATCAGTGTGTTTAGGACGATTAAAACCTTCAGGATTGTTAGGAACATAATTGTCAGTTATAGAGTTGATTTGTTTTTTATTTATTTTTTTTTCATTTAAAGGTGTTTGTTGAGAGGCTATCAATGATTTCTCATGAACTATTGTCTCACTATTAAGTGCACTTGGCTCATTCTCAGGTTCACTTGAACTATTATTGTGGATGCTGATAGGCTTATCAGCGTTATCAATTTGCACCGTCGAGAAAGTGGGTAATTGAGGAACATCATTCTGAAAATTAAAAGATTGGTGCGGTTCTTCAAGCATATAATCTGCGAGCAGATTTTTAAGTCTTTCCTCAGTGAAAACATCTAGATTATTCATTACTGATATCATCAAATTTGAAGGAATTATTATAAACTCCTCTTGATTTTCGTCAAACATTTCTCCAAAATCAAAAAATGTATAAGGCATTACTGTATATATTAGAGATCTATTTTCTTCAATTAATTCTATTAATCTGTCAGGAGTTCTAACACGATTATCTTGAGTATCCTTGCCAACAAAATTGGAAGCTTGAAGAGGTTCAGAAGTTGAAGGCAAAAGTACATGACTCTCTGGTGGAGTTTGATGATTAATGCTATCATGACCAGTGACGTTTAATCTTTCAGGGGTGCTAACACGATTATCTTGAGTATCCTTACCAACAAAATTGGAAGCTTGAAGAGGTTCAGAAGTTGAAGGCAAAAGTACATGACTCTCTGGTGGAGTTTGATGATTAATGCTATCATGACCAGTGACGTTTAATCTTTCAGGGGTGCTAACACGATTATCTTGAGTATCCTTACCAACAAAATTGGAAGCTTGAAGAGGTTCAGAAGTTGAAGGCAAAAGTACATGACTCTCTGGTGGAGTTTGATGATTAATGCTATCATGACCAGTGACGTTTAATCTTTCAGGGATGCTAACACGATTATCTTGAGTATCCTTACCAACAAAATTGGAAGCTTGAATAGGTTCAGAAGTTGAAGGCAAAAGTACATGACTCTCTGGTGGAGTTTGATGATTAATGCTATCATGACCAGTGACGTTTAATCTTTCAGGGGTGCTAACACGATTATCTTGAGTATCCTTGCCATCAAATTTGAAAACTTGAAGAAGTTCAGAAGTTGAAGGCAAAGGTACATGGCTCTTTGGTTGAGTCTGATGATAATTGCTATCATGAACAGTGACATTGATTATTCCAGAAGTGCCAACACGATTATATTGAGTATTCTTGCCAACAAAATTGGAAGCTTGAAGAAGTTCAGAAGTTGAAGGCAAAGATACATGGCTCTCTGGTTGAGTCTGATGATAATTGCTACCATGACCAGTGACATTGAATATATCAGAAGCTCCAACATGATTATATTGAGTATTCTTGCCAACAAAATTGGAAGCTTGAAGAAGTTCAGAAGTTGAAGGCAAAGGTACATGGCTCCCTGGTTGAGTCTGATAATTGCTATAATGACCAGTGACATTAAATATTGCAGAAGCGCCAACACGATTATATTGAGTATTCTCGCCAACAAAATTGGAAACTTGAAGAGGTTTAGAAGTTGAAGGCAAAGGTACATGGCTCCCTGGTTGAGTCTGATGATAATTGCTATAATGACCAGTGACATGGATTATTTCAGAAGCGCCAACACGATTATATTGAGTATTCTTGCCAACAAAATTGGAAGCTTGAAGAAGTTCAGAAGTTGAAGGCAAAGGTACATAGCTCTTTGGTTGAGTCTGAAGATAATTGCTATAATGACCAGTGACATTGATTATTTCAGAAGCGCCAACACGATTATATTGAGTATTCTCGCCAACACGATTATATTGAGTATTCTCGCCAACAAAATTGGAAGCTTGAAGAAGTTCAGAAGTTGAAGGCAAAGGTACATGGCTCCCTGGTTGAGTCTGATAATTGCTATAATGACCAGTGACATTAAATATTGCAGAAGCGCCAACACGATTATATTGAGTATTCTCGCCAACAAAATTGGAAACTTGAAGAGGTTTAGAAGTTGAAGGCAAAGGTACATGGCTCCCTGGTTGAGTCTGATGATAATTGCTATAATGACCAGTGACATTGATTATTTCAGAAGCGCCAACACGATTATATTGAGTATTCTCGCCAACACGATTATATTGAGTATTCTCGCCAACAAAATTGGAAGCTTGAAGAGGTTTAGAAGTTGAAAGCAAAGGTTCAACATTATTAAAGAAGTCATTTATACATTCATTAGATGCAAAATCCAATTCAATTTGACTACCATTTATAGTATATCCATTTGCTGGTAAATTATTGACGGCTGCCTGCGCCTCTGCAATCTAAAACATTAAAAACAATAGATCATTTTTGAGACTTCTAATAGAGAATTTGTGAAAAGATATCCATATATATATATAATATATATATATATATTTCAAATACTCGTATATGAATTATTAAAATAAAATAACTCAATCGTCAATATTCATGAAGAAAATATTTGGGTATGCACATTTTAAACTTTTAAACCTTTATAAAAACAGTTATTTGGTTAAACCTGGTTTTTGATATTTTCACATATTTGCAACTTAATATAAATATTATTATTTATTTATTTATCTTTCATAACTTTATTTATAAGTTTCTTTCAGTTTTCCACTGAAAAAATACAGAAAATTGCAGAGAAAGATTGAAAAATTGGAATTGAAAAAATTGAAAAAATGGTTAAGATTTCTCCTATGTTTGATTTTCTACCTAAATGTTATGCTCTATGTCATACAGTCAATAAACCCAGACATTTAAATAATATAAATAGAAAATATAATTTTTATGAAATAAATAACCTTGCTTATCTCCGAACTGAATAAATAACTGAATTGGTATATTTTATAAATTTCATTATTGAAAAATATATACATTGAAATGTATGTCAACAACATACCTAATATTGGAGTTATATGTACTCATAGATTCCTCGTCGCAATAAGAATTTTTCATTCATACAAATTTAATAACAAAATATATAGGTAGTATAATTTTATAGAATTTAAAACAAGATAGTATCATTATAGTTTAAATTCACATACAAATATTTTAACCTAAGATATTAGTTACAATTGCTATCGAATAATAAAATACTGCTTAAAGCTTACTGCTTTTCAAAATTTTACCCCACCAGACACCTCAATAATACGTCTTATGACTAATGCTACATTAATATATTCTAACAATAATGTACAAAAAATTAATGATTGACACACTAAAATATGCATGTAATTAATCTCAATTTTGTCCAGTAGATTAATAGGATTTAGAACTTATATTTCTTAACTATACTGGGTCCAAAAATACTTTTCTAGATATATACGCATATCGAAAAATAGGCTTCTTTATATTTATACATGTATCTAGAAAAGTATTTTTTATTTAATACAGAACAAAAGAAAACATTTAAATCATTTTTTTCAATCATTTAAATTACAACTACCGTAAATTTTTCGTTTAAATGATTAGTTATTTGCTCATTAGAAAAATTTTATTGGAATTTGGGTATCATAAAAATTAATCACTTAGTTTTCAGAATATTAGAATACATAAGAGATTTCATTAATTTTAAAATATACCAAAAATAAAGATGACAAATTACCGTTTTGAAAAACACTAAAGCTTGTTTTCGTGGCCGATTAATTTCGCACAATGTGATGTCGCCAAACATATTAAAACAATTAATCAAATCTGTTTTTACATCAAATCTTTTGACACTGCCTATCCAAAGACAACGAGTTGCCTCAGACTTCCCAAAATCCAATTCAATAATACATTTATTGACTTCTTCCCCATTCAGGGCATTTATAGAATTATAGACACTAATTATGTCCACAAATTCTAAAAATAAATAATTTTCAATCTTGGTATGGTCAGCAAAGAATTTAACGTAGATTCTCTGAAATTTAAAAACACAAAGAAGTTAAATATAAATATAATATTATAATAATAACACAACTATAGTCAATTAATTAATTTACTTACAATTATTTTTCCGAAAAATTCAAAAAAAGTGTTAATATCAGACTCGGTGTTAAATTTGAAATTCTTAACAGCTAGTATTTTGGTTGGCCTGTCACTGAATAGTATATTCTTCATATCCATCAACCTATAGTAAAATGTACTCAACTTTATTTATATTCAATTTTTTAATATGCCGATTAACTTTTTATACTTTGTATAGACTTAAAAATATTAAAACAACAATTTTTTCACAGAAATTAAACATGGAATTCAGGCAATCAGTAGTAATAAATTATAAATGCTTATGTTTATTAACATGACTCTACGGTGGCACCTAACCACAACCTTCCAAATAGTCTTCATTGACTATAGAAATAATTTAAAATTGTTTTGTACATTTTTAAATTATCTCCTTTATTTTTTCTTAAACATTCTTTAACGGGGAGGGTCAGCTATCATATTAATCATACTCCCCTTTAGTTTTCAGTTAAGAAACAAATTAATTGGAAATGATTACTAGGTAAATATTTAGAAAAAAAATTATTCGGGTTAACTTTAAAATGTATAAATAATTATCATCATTGGAGATCTTTTTTAAATATTTGAATCCATAGAAGAGGGGGGCTTGGGGGTGCTTAGACCACCCAACTTATTGCCAAACCCCCGAAATGAAGTATAAAGTAAGTTATAAGGAATTATGAAAATATCACTAATTATTCTACAAAAAATGATTGAATAATAAAAATTATAAATTTTATTTTTGAGGTACATAAATAGTTCTGATAACAATAACGGATAAAACTTGTTGTAGTTTAAGAAAATTTATCTAGAACAATCAAATAATTTATTAAAGAATAATAATAATATTATCACAATACGTAATCTAAGTATAGTGAATAGTGATATGATCCAAGACCTAACCATGACTGTAACGGGATCAGTAGCATAGCGTGGAACTTGGTAGTCCTAGGTCCTGTAAAAGACGGAGGCCCTCTTTAACATAGAAATTCAATATTTTAATTAAATATGGATAATTTGTAACAGTTTTGAATTTCAATTAAAGCAATCCTAAGATAAATCAGAGTTAAGCCTTATGTATTAAAAGTTTTAAACATTTTTAACTACAAAAAGACTTTGGTCGAATTTTAGCTCAAATTTTAAGTATTCTACATATTGTCAATACAATCGAATTTCAAATTTCAAATGCACGTACTATTAACGTATTCAAATATAAAGACTTTTTTCTATTGATATAATGATCGCTATCCCCCTCCCCCCCCAAAAAAAAATAATGTAAGGCTATTTTTTGCGCCCATATTTTGAATCAATTGAAAAATAGGGCTTTATTTATCTAACCCATCAAATATCAGTCAATGGCTATTGTCTTCCCTACTAAACCAATATTAAGCCTTATAATATTTTACAAGAAAAAATAAATTGACTGGGTACCTGTAACCATTATTGTACACTATTTCTTGACATGAAAAATTAGTACGCTGGATTGATATTCTCAATGTGTGTCTGTTTCCCAGGTAGTTTGTATCCTTACAAATATAATTGAACATATTTTCGTAGCTAAACATGAAATACAAGTGAATACGAATGTTAAAAATTGTTTTTATTATTATTTAATATCAAATTATAATTATGTTGATAATTTATTGATATGACACTTATGACAATGACTGATTTTCATCATTGGCAACAAGTAAGTAACATGGGTTACTATACCTATGCACAAAATGCGTCAGTTTTTAATTGTTTCATTTTTTCATAATCCGAGTGCATCTGAGGTCCGCAATTATACGATATTTAAAATAAGCTAATTGACAATCATATATATATGACTTTTTAGGACTCTTTTATAGACTTTAAGAGACAAAATCGACGATAAATGATGATAATAATACCTACATTACTTAGTAAACTGAGTAATTACTACAACAAAGACTGTAGCAACGGTGAAGAAATGTCATGTTATTATGAACTTTGATGATAACTGAACACGAAAACAACTATTTTAAGACAAATAAATAACGTGTTTTTTAATTCGAAAAATCACATCTCTAGATTACATAATAACGATAATTAAAAACTGTAAATTGTAAGTGTAAATACTTATAAAAAAAATTTTCATTTTAATCATTAAAAAACAAAAACAACATTATGGTAGATTTGTGAATGGTCACTTAAATTACTACATAAAACAAAAAAAAAACTAAAAATAAAAAAAACCTTTTAATTGCAGAATATATCAATATCAATAGTAAAGTAGTGTAATATACCCAGTATATTACTATTATTCTTAGAAGTAACATTAATTCTTAGGAGTAATATTAATACTCGTTTAGAATATTTTATTATATTAAAATAAAACATAACCATATAAGTATAAATTCAAAACTATAAATGGAAAGGTAAACTTGGTCATTATGTGGATTTCTAAAATACGCAAAGGAACACATGATTGTAATAAAATGAATTATGCATATTGCATATGCACATCAAGCCGAGGCCAACAAAACGACTTCGCAATACGTACACTTGCCAAAACAAACAGCGAAGGACGGGCGGCAACCCGGATGCAACCATGTGTAAAAGAGGACCGAATGGACACCTAGAGTCAGACGTATCCAGCCATCCAGTACAGAAGCTCTGCCTGATATCATCGTTTAGAAGTTTAACTTATGTTCTTATGTTGTTTGATTTATTTACAAGTGTTAATAAACGTTATATAGTACAACTTCACGTTAACTTATTCTTGGAGTAGTTAACGTATTAACATTTGAATATTGTTACTGCTGGCTTCAAACCCGGCACGCAACAGTAGTAAGATTGGATTTCGCAAAAATGTAATTTAAATATCAGACGGTTGAAAATTAGGTAAAATGTACATGAAAAATAAAACCACTGATCTTAAATCATAGGACATAAGCTATTAAATAAGTACACTTATCTAGAACTATATTGGGTGTAACTTATACCGTGTAAGTCAGTTCACCTCCTCATAGTGCACGCTTAATTCAAATAAACTAGGAAACATTTTGGCTACGTATAAAAGAAACTATTTTTTTTCTCCAATTGTTGGCACTCGGTATATTAAATAAGAACTTTTCAGTACGCACACGAGAAACACCCAGTAACATAATATATTGTAAATATATAAAAATTATGCACATACCTAAGCTGGTTAGAATCCGGTAAATTTTCCAAATGGTGAGTGTGATTTGGATTTCGGGCTTCGTAAGTCCGGCTACTTGATAACCATAAAACAAAAACAAAAACATATTATTTATTATAACTTATAACTACAGTTAAGACTTATCACTATTTAGTGTATTAGTAAAAAAAATAAAATTTCAACAATGAAAAAATTTAAATTAACTATTTTTTCTGTGCAGACATAATACTCACGTTACAGTTAATAATAACAAAAAACAGTAAGTTATATATTACATGTTCATAATGTTTTTTTGAATTTAAGATATAGAAACATGAAAAATGTCGGAGACACCTAAGTTAAATCATAATTGTGGTCTTCCAGAAAAGATAAGATAATTGTATACAACTAGTCCAAAAAATTAAGGATTAATAGTATAATTATAGTAAATTAAATTAAGATATTGTGTAAATGGTTATAAGTCAAAAGTGGATATTACATGAAGATGTTCTCTGGCATCATTTAACTTACTTAGTTATAGCTGGTACACTCGTATGCTCGCTCAAAATATTGAATGATTTCTCGGGTATATATTGAGCTTTTGTACTGTTTTCTCGGTGCAATGCAATCTAAAATTAAATTTAACATTATTACTACCCCATTCTCAAATAATATTGAACGATTGGCAATAAAATATTAAATAATAAGAGATCCTTCCCTATATATTTTATAAGCTAAATAACTAAGAAATTAGTATTTTAGAAATAAAAAGTAATTTAATTTCAATAAGTTGATATTTAGGGTCGTATACTAAGCAATACATTGATAATTAGGTTAAAAAATTACCTGCTGAAAAATTCCACTGTTTTCTGACCGATGATTTTCACTAAACTTCGCCATATTCACATAATATTCATTTTTAATGCTAAAAAACAATGACAAAAATGATTATACTACAACAAAATGTATTGAATACCAAAATCAGAGTTATTAAGTTATTACTTATTACTAGGGCTCGGATTTTCCAGCAAAATAAATCCTTAAAAAAGCATTTTAAGTAGCCAAAAAAAGCCTAAAAAAGCATTTATTAATTTAATTCTAAAAAAGCAAATTTCAATTACACATAAATTAAAATATTAAAAAAGGAATTCACAACTATATATTTAGTCAAGTTACTTTCATTGAAACTCATTCTATTGGGTGCTAATATATTTTTATACATAGAAAAAGACCTTTCCACGTCAACCGATGTAATCGGTGCATATTTCATATAAACTAAATTGATATTTACCGGCCAACTAAAGTATTAGCACGTGCTATAAAAATACGTAGGTATAATTCAGATAATTTTCCCTTTCCTTGAGTCGTAAATACAACTATAGATAATTGTAGATAAAACTATTTCGGCACAATAACGACAGTAATAAAAAACAATAAAAACCAGTAATAAATATATGACTGATAAATTCTTAATAAATTTAATAAATTGAATAATTATCAGTCATATATTTATTACTGGTTTTTTCACTGGTTTTATAATTTCTGGTAATACTAATATAGTCCAAGACGTATAATATACATAGAAATAAGCTAAGTTTTCAAGAAAAATATATAAAAATCAAGAAAAAATAACCAAATAGGGGAAAAGCAATAAAAAGCAGATTTTATAGAAAAAAGCAAAAAAAAGTTTACTTCATTAAAATCAGAACGATTCAAAACGTATTTATATAAAAGAATTATATTTCTATCACATTTCCCTCAAAAGAAGCATTTGCTACAAAATCCGAGCCCTACAGTTATTACATTTGATTGGAATAATAGACTTTTCAAGAAAAAATGTATATAGGAGAGAAATAAAAAAAATAAAAGCAAGCTTAAATAATAATAAATTAGAAAATAAAAATATGTAAAATTGGTGTTTATAATTGATCGTATAAGTAATCTAACTTACTTTCTTTCTTGAGTTATTTTATCAGATTGAGTTTCATTTTTCAAATTTATTAAGGGTTTAGAAACAGTCTTGTTAGAAACAAGAAATTCATAATTTATTTCGTTACTGTTATTAGTTTTCTGAGGATAAACAAAATACAAAAGGGAACTCGAACGGTCATGAAATTTTTTTATAGCACCTTTGGAAGCATAATCAATCTGAATTTTTTTATCTTTGAGAATAGAGCCGTTCTTTTCTTTAACAGCTAACAGAGCTTGTTCAATCTAAAAAATTCAAAATAAGTCATTTTAGTAAATTCTAATCAACATTTGAAAAATAAGATTGAAATTATAAATAATTAAAAGTCAAATGTGGCTTTGAAAATGAATCTAATTTGTGCTTATTATTATTATATAAAGTGTAGTATAAAATGGTTGCCATACATTTTTCATTTTGATATATAACAGCAACTAAAAAATACCCAACTAAAATAAATATTAATTTTTAATTAGATAATTTCAAAAATTTTTAATCGACTTATATATTATTATTATGTAATAACTGTTATTATCATTAATTACTGTTTTATGTGCTTATAGAACACTGAACAGTAATGGTATTGACATTTATCAAGTTATTGAAAATTTATAATATAACTTTATAATAAAGTACAAAATACAAATTAAGTTATAAATAATATATTCTAAGATTAAAGTTTAAAAAATAAATATAATACAATGATAGTTTTTTAAATGTTTTATTATATTGCATGTTCTACATAGTATATAATATACAATATTACAATCTAATTATGTTATTTCTCATAGAACACATGAAAAACTGGTACTATGAAACAATATACTAAACCAGCGGTTCTCAAGCTTTTTGTTCGCGGAGCCCATATGTTCCTAAAAAAAATTACTGAGCCCCAAAATTCAGAAATGTCTGTTTGAAACAAGAATGCATTATGACTGAAGAAATTATTATATTTCGCGGAGCACAGTTTGAGAACCGCTGTACTAAACAATTCTTTCCTTCTGTCCGCGAAAAATATAAATATATTTTATTTATTTATTTGTAACATTTAATAATTATATCCCTGTAGCCCAAAGCCTAGACATGCTTTTATCGACCATATATTAAAAATAATAATAATAATAATAATATTTTAAATTTTACTCGCATTATATTCATATTGGAGCCAATGGGAAATATGTTTTTTAAAAGCAGGTAATGGCATATTAGCTGTATGGATAGGCATTAAGTTATATATCTGAGTTCCCAAGAAATGGTATACTTTACGGCATCCGGTTTTTTTTGGCCAATCTAAAGAAAAGTTATTAGCTGCGTGTCTAGTATTAACTTCATGGATAATAGGAGATAATTGGTTATGCTTTTTTAAGTATATAGTAATAATTTTTATGTATAAATTGTTTATATTAAGAACGTTAAAATCTTTATACAGTTTTTTTGTTGGATATCTCCAATCATTTTTAGTCGCAACCCTAATAATTGAGTTTTGGCATTTCTGAAGCTGCATTAGAACATTATCATATGTCCCTCCCCATCCTATTATGCCGTATGTGATGATATTGATTCAAATAGTGTTAAATATATATTTCTAATTTCCTTCAATGGTAATATCTCACGTAATTGTTTTATTATGTATATCATTTTTCTTAATCTGTTAGACACATAATTTATTTGTATTTTCCATTTCATGTCGGAACACATTTCAATACCTAAATATTTATAGTTTTTAACTACAATAACTGATTTACAGGAACACGAGTCTGTTATTGTGCAATTATATTCATGGATTTTTATGTCTTTTATTGGTGGTAATGTGTGCTTAGATAAAGAATGTAGTATGATAGCTGATTTGTCGAAGAAATAAATTATTAGTACATAGCCAGTTATCAATACATTTTAGATCATCCTCAATGTATCTTAGAACTTCATTCCAGGTATTACCTATACAAATTAATACAGTATCATCAGCGTAATATATTATATGGCTTTTTAGATTTAATAATTTAATGTGCTTATAGAACACTGAACAGCAATGGTATTGACATTTATCAAGTTATTGAAAATTTCTAATATAACTTTATAATAAAGTACAAAATACAAATTAAGTTATAAATAATATATTCTAGGATTAAAATTTAAAAAATAAACATAATACAATGATAGTTTTTTAAATGTTTTATTATATTGTATGTTCTATATAGTATATAATATACAATATTACAATCTAATTATGTTATTTCTCATAGACACAGGAAAAACTGGTACTATGAAACAATATACTAAACATTTCTTTCCTTCTGTCCTCGAAAAATATAAATATATTTTATTTATTTATTTGTAACATTAAATAATTATATCCCTGTAGCCCAAAGCCTAGACATGCCTTTATCGACCATATATTAAAAATAAATTACAAATAACAAGAACTAAATAAATTACATTAAATCACTGAAAAAACGGCCGGGTGAGATACAGGACACGGGTATTACCTACTGTGTGGGTCTTTTAAACTTGAAACTAATGTACGAGTACCATTGCACTATAGAAAAACGTGATTCACAGTGAAAGATATGAGGTCGAATGGATCAGTAAATACTTCTTAAGATAGTTGATATAGAGTAAAACCAAATTTTTAATAAAGTAGGTTTAACATTTAATTAAAAACTATGAAATGTCTATAAAATGCTAATATAAGTACTCAATAAATGTATCGAGTCTCTACAATATTAACATTAAATAAATATAACTGAAATAACTAATATCGTACAATCGGAAATCTCGGAAATACTCAATTTTTGTTAAAATTTTATTTTCTAACCATTATCAAACTTTTTTGCGACTTTCACGGAAAAAATTTAAACAGCTATTAAAATCTTGTTTCCAATTTTCAAGTCAAATTACAATTTTGTGGATTTTTAACTACAAAATGTTCCGGATTTTCTTGATTTTTGTCATTTTGTCTAAATTGAATACTTAGAAACGCAAACAGTTTTTTTTTTTTTAATACATTCAATATTTTTTTCACTAAACATTTAGAGTTTTACCAAATGAGGAATTTTGATTGCATTTTTAATACTTTTTGTCAAACCAAAATAATTATATCGACATTTTACGAAAAATAGTAAATTTTCAAATACCTAACTATATAAATAGCTATATGTCAAAACATTTTTATAATTTTACCATCTATAGCGAATGGTGGTAGCATTCGGTGAAAATGTCAAGTCTCTATGAATAATATTTTTTGAGTTGCGACGAAAAAATTAAATCGGCTTAGTCAAGAACTGGTGTGACGTCAGTTTTTCTTAATTATTCGGAAAATTAATTATTTTTAGTACTAGTAGTATTCTCCAAAATATAAAAGTAAAAATAATATTGATCCAAACAAAGTTTATCCAACACGAAGGTAGTAAAAAAAAAAATAGCGTAGTTGCCACAGCGGGAATATATTGACAAATGTAAACAGATATAGAATTTGTTTGCGTGGTAAGAAATGGTGGTGGTGTTTGTTACCAAAGGACGTACACAATGTTTAAAATGCAATGTTGGGTTATGTGTAATTTGCTTTGCTTCATATTATATAATTAATAGTTGATGTTTTATTTTAATATCATATTGTATTATTTATGTAAACATAAAATATTGTTTTTAATAAAATGGATAAAATATTAGAATAAAATATGTACATCCATAATTAGTAAAAACTAAATAGTTTTAATTTCAATACAATATTTTAATAAAAATAATAAATCGGGTAATAGTCGAGTGTACCCGTACGGTGACATGCTAAATCTCAAACTTGGCGTATGTCAATAATTTTTTTTTTTGTTTGATACATAAATGTATGATACATGAACCTATTTAAGGTGAAAAAAGTACAAAAATTAAAAAATTAAAATTCTCGTCGTTGGTGGGTCAAGCAAAGTTTTTACCAATGCAAATCGCGCTATATTTGTGTAATTTTTTTGCCCAGCTCTACAGAATTAACGACTGAAGATAATAAGTCGTATAAAGGTATATTAGCCGATTGGTCAAACATCTTAGAAGTAACAACCAAAAATGTTCCAATACTTTTTACGGCCGATTTTTCGGATTCGGCGAAGAATATTCCCCCGATCCGCCGTTTATCGTTCCCACTACGATAAGAGCGCGCCGCCGCCTCGTTTGCCGTCCGCCCAATTTTTTTCCTTCCAAGCAACCGGGCAACATGTAATATTATTAGCCGAGTTGCCTTCGCCGTGGAACAAGTCAGTTTACTAGTTTCCCTCACGTTGTTGCGACGGCGACGACGCGCGACGTAGGACTACTGACGACGCGTTAGAGTCAACGACCGGCGACAAACACCGTGCGTGTGCGACTACATTATTAAACAATATTATATACTCGTATTCTGAAATTAGTGATTTGTGTACAATATCAAAGTGATGGGAAAAAATGTGTTACAGTTCAATAAAAATAAAACAAGTTTTTCAATAAAAACACACCAAGGTAAAATTATTACACTCCTCGCTTAGCTTATAATCTGAATTATTGGTCTATGTTAAAACATACACTGACACTTCTTATATTTCATTCAATTCATAAATAGCAACAAAAAAAAATAGCTGATATCCCACCGAAAACACTCTGCCAAACTCCGTGTATAAAAACGCTAAGTACCTATAAAAAAAACCAACTCTGAAAATTGTGATATTATTTTATAGCTAAGTCATAGAATTACAGATATAATTTATGTTTTTTGTTCATAATTGAACTTTGCTTGGCTACTTGAAATAAAATTAAAAAATATAGCATTTGCATTCTGTATGGAGAACACATTATGTGATAGGTATATAATTTGCTCTGTCTTGGAAATAGTGGAACAAGTGTTTTAAATTACCAAGCCGAGTTCAATTATTAACAGAAAATGTTAACATAAATTAAATCTACAATGACTTAACAATAAAATTATAAAACAAGTTTTAGCGCAGATTTTTTTTATTCTTGGAGTTTTTTTACACGGAGTATTTTTGGTGGGATTATATACACAAAGATTGAATATACTACATCTGTCGAAAAACTGCAAGCTATGTTCTCAGAAGCTAGTGGCTTTAAATAAACTTCAAGGTTCCTATTAGCCAACTATACCAGTCGCATACCATTCACCTCAAACTAATATAAACGTTTTCTTATCTGAAATTCTGAACTAACAACCATAATGCCCTCAAGTACCAGTCAAAAAAACTGCATAAGGATTGGATATCAATACTGATACCGAAAACTATTTAAATATCGTCAAATGATTTTATTTCTCAATTATGTACACATTCTATAGTGGGATACAATACTAGATATTTATTGACCATATATTTAGTAGAAATATCAATTTAAGTCCACCAGTAATCAAGACTAGTATAATAATAATAATAATATATATTTATTGTTATAAAAATCAATAAATAAATAACACCCCAAGGGGTATGAGTACAGTAATATTTATAAGAATTATGAACTAACAATTATTAAATGAAACATTAACATTAATTATTTGAATTATAAATACAAGTCTTCAACGTGGTGCATAAATCAAAAAAGAAATCGAAATTTTTTATTTGATTGCATAACGTTGGTAGGCGACACATCGGACTATTAGAGAAATAAATAGTTTTTGACTGTGGTATAGCAAAAGGAGGATTTTGTCTTGAATTGAAGGAGGGTACTTTGAGAACAATTTTTTGTAATAGTTCAGGACAGTCGATTTCTCCATTAAAGATTTTATAAACAAAAGTGGCATCAAAAACTAACCGTCTGGTCTTTAGTGATTTTAAACCTGCAATTTCAGCAATCTCATCCGTATTTAGGTTAAATATCATTTTTTATATGCATAAAAACGGAGGAAATTTCTCTGGACTTTTTCTAATTTATCGATAAATTTTAATTGATTAGGATTCCATAATATCGTGCCGAATTCAAGTGATGATCTTACTAATGAACAATATAATACTTTCAAACATAAAGGGTTATTAAAATCATAGCAAGTACGTTTGATGAACCTTAAAACACAAAGACTTTTCCCATATATTTTATTTATATGTGCATTAAAAGATAAATCAGCTGTCAGAATAATACCTAGATCTTGTACTTGATTAACAGAAATGAGGGGGACGCCATTTATATGATATTTTGATTTTATATGAGATTTAGAGCGGTTGAATGAAATATGAACACATTTAGAGGTAATAAAACACATACCATTTAATGAGCACCATAATGAAAATTGAGCTAAATCGTATTGTAGGTATAACTGATCACTACACAATATTGTAGGTAGGTAAGAATCACAAAAAAAAAAAACACTTTGGTGATGATTTAAATCGACTACAACAAGGTAGTTTGATTGCCATCCATTAACGAATGGACTGGGTTATTTAAAACAAATAATACTATTAGTTATTACGGCCATCAATATTTTTAATAAACATTTATTAGATACCATATACATATATAATACATTATAACATAATTAAAGCGAGCTGTACCTAAAGGTTGCCAGACGACACAGAACATATCAAACTGATCAATAAATTACACTAAGATACAGAATATTTAAGAGAAAAAAAATGAATACATAATATATTATGAAAATAGTTTAGAGAAAATCTAATATAATAATAATAATCAGATATAAATCGCTATACAAAGTATGTGTTACACATTTTATTGATTATGATCAAATATGTAAATTTATTATGTACATCTGTCTCTTTTAAGACTAAAAGGCAGATTTTCCGTAGTTCTTCTATTTCAATCTCGTGTTTTTTGAAAAAAGTTACCTGTAGTGGTGATGTCAATCCTCTAAACCAAAGACCGCAAACCTCTTATCGATCGATGTTATATATTCGTTGAAGACAGAGGTGTATGTAGAGATTTGATGTTAATTGAATATATAAAATGTTGCCCTCAAAGTTTAAACATCTTTTTTTTTTGGTTATTACAAAAATATTTATAAAAAAAAATTTTAAAAATAATTACTTAAAATAATAAATTATAAATAGAACATGACATACAATTATTTAATCATATAAATTTAGACTTTAACATAAGGTTTTTGGGCAACAAAATCTTCAAAGATCTCATTATAACTAAATGATTTGGTTATCTCACATTGTATATTCAAAATGGCCAAATTGTTTGTTTTAAGTGATTATCATTAGTTGAAGATCTTATTGGAAAGGTTTCACTCTTTTCAAAACAGTAAATTACCTTTCGGCACAAACCGGACAATACAGGTACATATAGATAGGTACGCTTGAAAATTTAAAAATACAGACGTACTAAACTGTCTTACAAACGTAGTGAAATATGAGACTGGTACATTCACATTGCATACCTATGTAATATTATTTGTTCAAACTTTTTGAAAAAAAAAAATAAATAAATAAATGATTTGAAAATTAGGAAATGTCTATTTAATTCTTATATAAGTACTCAATCAATGTATCGAGTTACTAAGAATAATATTTATAGAATAACAACCAAACTACTAATATCGTGCAAAAACAAAATTTGTTGAAATACCCAATTTGTCAAAATTTCATACAATTTCATTCTAATGCAATTCTAATGTAAAAGTAGTTTGTGACAAACCGATAAACATTTTTAGTGGCAACAAAGAAATTAAATATTGGCAAATAATGTTTTTAATATTTTATACAAAATATTTTTATTAAACACAGTCTCAACATTTTGTGAATAATTTCTCCAAGATTATATTCTTCAAATGAGTACTAGAAAAATATGTTTAATTTTAAGTTTTAGTCAATACAGTACTATTTCTGATAAATGTATTTTCGAAGAAAGATTGAAAAATGTTTTTAGTTTTTACCCAACATTTCAAAATTTAGGTCGATATATTTTATTGTTAATAGATTTTTTGGTGCCAACGAATAACTTACAATAATCCATAAAGTATAACATGGCAAATCTTGCATTCAGTAGAAAGTACTAGAAACTGACTAATTATCAAACATCTAACATCAACATTATTGTCATAATTTTTAAATTAATTTTTTTTGAGTATAGGTAAAATAATTATAAAGTTATATTTTGAATTGGGTTCGACCTCTGTATGAATATGTGTACTAATAAAGATATCTTCTCTATTGGTAATAAATAACTATAAGAATATTTTTTATGAATTACAAATAACATTCAAATTAAACTATTATAAGATGTATCATTATTGTACCAAATAATATAAATATTGGAAAACTACAATGTATGTAAAATGTATACGCAATACAAATCAGTCATTAAGATATTGAGCGTAGTCAGGAAAATTTTTTTTAAACAATTTATTCTTATTTTTTTTTCGTTCCTTTTTAATTTTTACACAACTTTTTTTTTTGTTTAGGTATTTTCTTAAATCATCTTCTCCAAAAATGCTTAAAGTATTAACTCCAACACATCAGTACGGAACAAGAAAAATATTGACTCCCACTTCAAAATCAATATTTAATGTAGCCCTGCAGATTTAGAAATGACACCAAAAATGAAATACTGTTTATCAGAATCAACCCAAATGCCAAGTCCTATTAAAAATTCTAAAATTATTAATTACATCTCAATAAGCCTAATGAAAGTCACAAGAAAATATCTCATACTTCAGGAAAAATTAAAAAATGTTAGAAAATATTAAAAAAATTGAAGTCAAAGAATTTTTTAATCGATCTAAATTTTGTTTGATTAACTCAAAAGCTCTATTGACAATGCAAATGCTACATAAAAACCGTAAGCCTTGGTCAAAGGCAGAAAAAAAATTGCATTGTCAATTTACTATAAATCACCTTCAACATATATGAGAAGACATGTATAGTGTATACAATAGCATACAATACACAATACCATTATTGTGTTACCAGGTGAGAGCACAGTGCGGAAATGGTTACGATCAATAGAATACATTTTATTAATAGTATTTATAATCAATACACATATCTACACACGATATACTACATTATAATGTGTATCCATTGTTGCACTAACGGTTATTACGTACGCTTAGTAAAAAAAAAGGGGTATAAATGAAAATTATCAACGACATGACAGGAAATAATATATATTTTATAGTAGTAGAACCAAATTTCTTAATATGGTAAACTTAAAGTGTTTCGAAAATTATGAAATTTCTATTGAATGATATATCTATTGTCTAGTCATATTAAATTAATTAAATATAATATTACTTAATAAGATAAATATTATGATATCTGTACTATGGATTTTATTATATTTCTAGTACCTTAATAATTTTTTTGTCGAATTATTCAAGAAAACATTAGGATTGTTAATCCAGGCAAATATATCACTTGGATTTAAAAAGAGGAATTGAAAATATTTTTATGTGAGTCCTTATTGAAGATAAAATCAAGGTAGTTGTTGGAATAGATGGCTTTCCAATAACAAATGGTAACTCTAGCCAATTCTGGCCCATTTTAGTAAACCTACAACTATCGAAAGAAAATATTTTTATAATTAGACTCTATCATGGACTTAAAAATCCGTCTAATAGTAATGATTTTGTAAAATATTTTATAGACAAAGCAAAATATGTGGTTCAGAATGGTATCGAACAGTTTCTATACATGCAATTTGCGCTGATGCTCGAGTCAAGTCTTTTATAATGTAAGTCAAAAACTTTACAGGTTGTTCTTGCATTAATTGTTTAGCAGAAGGTGAACATCTTGGTTGTACTTATTTCCCATTCAAAGATATCTCTAGAGAAAGAACACATGCAGATTAATACATATCCCAAGTTTTGACATGGTGAAGTTGTTTCTCTTAAATTATATGCAGCTAGTGGCATTAGGAATTATGAAGAAACTCCGTCATTTTTGGTTGCATAAAGGTCCCTTAATTGTACGGTTACCAAGATGAAAAATCCAAAAAGTTACTACAAATGTAATGTGTCTTAAATCTGATTAACTCTTAAAATTTTTATCAACAATTTTAAAGGAATGTATAACTCAAAATATATTTATAGAATAATACACTTATCCACAGATTATATTAGCTCCGGTTTTCTTGATTTATGTTATTGTTATCCATTTGATAATCATATGAAAGTTTTAAAAAAAATAGTAAGAAAACATTATAAGCCACTTGACCAAGTTATTCGACGATATGAAGAACAATTAAAAATATAATAGTTGAAAAAATTCAAGTGAGCAACATAATAGAAGTATAATTTTTAACTATGGGCATAATAATGGTATTTTATTGGAAAATACCTGTTGTCTTAAGTATTTTAAAACGACACATCATTCTAAAATTATAATTAGGTAATATATGAAATTTATATAATATAACATAATATATATCAGGGGTGGCCAGCATAAATATGTTTGCAAGCAGCATGAATAAATAAATTGTCAAGAGTCAACATTTTTATAAATACATTTATATAATTTAAGTAATCCATTTCTAGTTAGTGTCACTAAAAACAGATGTCCAATCCTATTGTAAAAAATAAAGCAGGTCTCAAAATAGAACTCTTAGAGTTATTAGAAGATGAAGTTCTTAAACAATCCAAAAACAATTGTCCTATATTGTGGAAATCTTGGAAGCATATTCCTATTTTAAAATACAAAAATTTTAAAAACTGTGTAGTAAATATAAATTTTTGGAATGAAATATTTACTTTATTCAACAATGTAAATAATTAAGTTATCATATCACTCAATTTTAAATAATGATCATCTAACAGAACTACACAGATTTACTACTTTTAGATCAATGCAACCAAATCTCAAGAAACTCACTAAAAAAATACAGCGTAAACAAATGTAGATTAACATTTACATTTTAATCATAATTTATATTTATTTATTTATCTATATTCTATACATTTTACAATAAAACATTGTTTTTCTTAAATATATACCAAATATATTAAGATTCATAATAGTAATAGGTACATTTTGATTTTTGTAAATAAGACGTGAGCCACACGCGACTATGATGCGAACCTCTCTTATATTTATTATCTAAGACCATAGAAATAGTTAAAATAAATAATATTACACTTTGTTCTTTTATTACAGAAACTATTATAGTTGAATATAATTTTAAAAATAGAGTCATTCAAAGAAAAATCAATTAAATCAGAATAATTAGATATTTACAAAGTAAGTAATTTACCTAAACATTTAAAATTTTAAAAAGAAACGAATATTAAAAAAAAAAAATAATGTTATTTTCTACTTCTCTACTGGAAACCACAAAGTTACATTTCCAAAACTAAAGGGAGTTTTATAAAGAACGCAGTTTTTAATTTTGCTATAAATCAATTTTATTTTATTAGAAATACATTATTAAGGTGTATATTACTTCACTATGACTTGAAGTTTAAGTGTGAAATACGATGCATATGATCGTGCATATGATCTGCACTCGACACGCAGTGACTCTATCAATGAAATTACAAATTACGTTTTCACAGACTTGCCCATCGAGTTCATATATGACAGAAATAAAAAGAATAGTACCACCAAACTAACAACAAAAAATTACCCGCTATTTTAAAAACTGCATTCTTTATGAATCACCCTATACATTCAAAATTTTAATAGTTCATTATTAATTATTACAAATCAAACTGTTATAAATTGTAAATATTGTTTTAATTTTACCCTAAACCAACAAAAATCAACTTTTATGTAAATGATTATAAGGGATGATATACATGTGTTTACAAATGTATACATTTTATAACAACTATAAATATACCTACCCGATCTAATAACTTTCTAATTTTTATAACTATTTAATTTAATTTTCAGAGCTATGCGGATCATAATACATTTTACTCCAGACAATTCTGTGTCAGTTATTCCAAAATCAAGGTGGAAACATAATGTTTGACTATAAATAAGTAGAAAAATAAGAATAAATTATTTTAATGAAATAAAAAACCAAACAATATAGATTATGAATATTTTAAAAGTGAGACTGTTAAATGTAAATTCTATAGGTAATAATTGAAATTTTAGTAAAAAAATGAATTTACAATTATTAAATTAAATTTGTTTCTACCATATTTTTAGTTTCTTATAATGAAGCCAAAACTTTATAAGCACAAAGTACATCAGAACTGTCCACTGCAGAAAATTTAAAATTTAAATTTAAAACTAAAAAGTAAAAAATTTATCAACATTTGAGAAATTCACCACCTAATGTATGTTCCTGTTCTGTTCCTGAATTTTTTGAGATTAAGATAAGTATTATGTTGTATTAGTATCAAAAAATAACTACATTTTTATTCTACATCAATTATGCTTTATATATTTTTCTACCAGAATGAATTATTTTTTATTAATAGGCTAAGGAACTATCAAGAAGAGTAGGCAAATCAATATCAGACACGGTATGGCAAAAATTATTTGATGATACATGGCTCAAGTATTATTCTTATAATGGAAAAAACCAATTGTAATTTCTTAATTCTAGAAAAATAATTTATGGTAAGAATTTAACACTTTATAATACAAAGTAATAACTATTTTTATTTTATAAGTACAATTCTTAAAAAAATTAATTCATCTATGCTCCAAATTTGAAAAAATACTCGATATGGATATTGCATTTTATCTTTAAGGAAATGCACAAGCGAGCAATAACTTGAAAATTAAGTTTAAAGATACTGACCAAACAGAAAAATAGTAATCAAAGAATATGAACAGTTTTTTTTATATATTTTTCCCATGCATTCTAACCAAAAAAATGTTTTATTTTTTAAATTGTTACTTAAAATCAATTATTATTTTATTCAAACCTTCAATTTTACTATATTTTTTTCAAATTAATAACCATTATTTTAGAGTTAAAAATTAGGATTTTACATTGATATTTATAAATTTTTTGAAATATTTTACTTTTTCATCTGTAATATGCTAGATATTACTTATGATTAAAAATTAGAATTAATAAATCAATAGAATACATACTTAACATGACAAACACATGTACAATGTAAAATGTATGATTGAATAATGTATTTTTAAATGTAAAAAGATGCATAAATAATTTACACAAGCAAGTTGCACAAGCTACTTAGTCAGCTGAATTAGTTATACAATGAGATTCAACAACACCATCAGGTCAGATGCAAATAGGAAAAGGTCATACAGACATATGAGGGATCGATGCAAGCAGAGTATACAACAGTTCTGGATTTACATAGAAATCAGACATATTTAGTTGTCCAGTAAAGAACTTTTTTGTGACAAGCCACTATACGTTTGACTTAAAAGTTGTACTTATTTTACACTGAATTTATCATAAGTGTTAATAAACTAATGAGATACATATATTACAAATATAATCTATTAAAATAACTTTAACCATTAAGGACATCATATCAGTTACACCGACACCAACGCCGGCATATAATAATTTGGCGCTGCGGAACAGACTTTGAGGAGGCAGCTTAATCTAAACAACTGTGAGAGGAAGCTCATTCCTTTTTTTTGAACTCCAAATAGACAAATTCAACTATAAACTATTAGTCAAATCAACACAAGTGAAGAACAATGCCTATAGCAAACATTATTTTAACGTAAATATTACTTATTTAATAACATACAAAGGTGTAAAATGAACTAAAAAGAGACTAGGTATATTATTATTGAGATTTGTAATGAGAATTATTATTGAATATTATATTAAGGGGATTAATTATTATTGATGAAAAATGTTATGAAGATAATTGTGTTACATTTTTACTAGTGAAGAAACTGATACATATCCATCAAACTTAGCTATTTTAATGAATAAAGAAAACCCCATTAACGATTTAAGTAAACAAGAAAAATATTTCAATAAGTAAAATTAAATTCAAAATTTTGAGAAAAAATTAAAAGGATTAAAAGATTTTAGCCCCAAATATTAAATAAATAGGTACTCTAAGTAGTAACAAAACTGAAAAACCCAGAGTTAACCTTTAAAAGAAAACCCAAAATAAAAATGACTCAACCTATAACTGAGATGACTTTATGATTGGATGATGCAATTAAATTGATACATCAATGCTCCGGAGAAATCGACTTGCATCAATTCATTATTGTATGCGATTTAGCTGTAAATTCAGTAGATAGTAGACAATGCATCAATTTTTTTAATATGTTTTAAAACCAAAAATAATTGGGTAAATCATTGAAGTAATTAAATATACGGATACGACCAAATGGGTAAATATAAAGAAATATTTAAATGAAGCGTTTGAATTGCAATATTCAGCTTCTTTGCAATTACAAATAAATTCTATACAAGTGAACAATGGGGAAAGTGTTAAATCATACACCAATAGGATAAAACAATTATATTACAATGATGTAACATTTACACATTAAATAAATCAAAATATGAGGCTGAAACTATTCAATCACTGTTAATATGCAAACATTAGCATTATATATTAAAGGGCTGATTAGTCAATCCAATCAATTAAAGTCATGGTAAAAACTAGGGATCCAAAAACATCAAAGTAGCAAAATATAAAGCTAATAAGAAAGAATTATAGTCAAATGTAAAAAAGGAAATACAAAATTTATTTAATATGAATAAATAATAATGCAGACCCATCAAATTATAATAATTGCAATCATAAAAAAAATAATTATAATAGCCATTTTAATAATAAACCTATTCAATGTAAGGCTTATCAATTAAAACGTTCAAACATAGATTCCATTGTATGTGCAACAGATTATGACAACATCACATACACCCATGACCCAGTCACTGATATCATATATATATTATATATATTATACATTGTATATTCAGTTATTTAATATAATAATTTAAACCAAGTAAATTATAACACATAGTTGGTAAAGCCCTGCATGTCTTAGGATTTATTCGTCGCAATTTTTCAAATTTCAAATCTCACGATTGTTTAGTGGCTCTCTATAGCTCTCTTGTTAGATCTACTATAGAATATGGAACATTGATCTGGGCACCTTATACAGCAGTTGACAAACGCCGGCTTAATAAGGTTCAAAATCGATTTCTTAGTTTCGCCGGTTATACCCTCAATATAGTGCACCCTGCTCACGATTACGGTCCAATAAATGAAATTCTTAAGCTTGAGTCTTTAGACCATAGACGAGTAAAATTCGGTAAATATTTTATTGATAGATTATTAAATGGTGATATTGTTTACTAGAGCGACTTGATATTCTTGTACCTTGTAATACTAGGTTTCAGAGTCAATTTTATTTACCTTTAAGTAGCTCAAATTTTACTAAAAATGCACCCTTAATTAAGCTTATGCGCGAATATAATGATAATCTCTAGCTTTATACGGAGACATTTTTATTTTTATTATTATTCTATACTTGCTAAGTTACTCATTGTTTACTATAAAAAAATTGTACTAAAAATTGTACTACTATTATTATTATACTATTATTATTATTATTATTGTACTACTATTATTATAATTGTATCTCCAAAAAGCCGCCTGGCGTTAATTAATAAATAAATAAATAAATAAATAAACATATATTGTTATTGTAGTAATAATCAAAATATACATAAATGGAAAAATGGTAATAAAAATATTTTAGTAAAATAAAATGATTGCAATAGTCATATATTGTAATAGGATAGATAATTTTCAATAGATAATTAATTTAATGATTTATGTTGTTATATTATAATAAGTAATAATCATTAAGATTATCAGGTTTTTATGAAATACTATAATTAATACTTGTAATCAAGTATAGAATGTTATAAAAAAACAAAATCATTAATAGATTCTAAAATTTCACTATTACACCCTGACATTTTTTCTTTGGTGGTAAAATGTAATATGTTAGATGATCGCTTATATTTTAAAATTATAATTAATAAAATTGAAATAAAAAAGCTTAACACGACAAACACATGTACTATGTATTATGTAAAACAATTTGATGAAACAAGTTTTCTAAAAGTTATTGTTGCAATCATATGGAATTCTCTGCCTCAAATCATTGTCACAATGTTGTGACAGTAATTTAAGCACTTGCATAATAGAAACATAATTTAGCAAAATGTATATGTTTTTTGTCATGTGTTCTAAACATGAATATATTGGGAATATATTTTGATCTAAAACGGTCAGAACATACACAAAATATCAAAAATAAAATTAGAAGGTTAAGTGTACTATTCTACAAAATTTGTTTTCTAGAAATATTGATTAGAAAATAAGTATGGCATTGTGTAATTCAATCAGGGTTGGGCAGTACAATTGTATCTTGTATCATGATACATATTCAAAGATTATCTTGTATCTAGATACATTATTTTCCAGTATCATATATAATTTTATGCAAGAAGATACAAAATATATAAAAAATTTAATTTTATACTAGTCGATAATTAAATATTAGAAAAATTAAATATTATTTTATTATTTTAATTGAATTTTATTGTTTTTGTACGTAATATAATTATATTATATAACTGCATCACAAATAAGTAAAATTTGAAATGTTAAACTGATGTGGGCTATCGTAGGTACTATTTTTGTGAATCGTCAAAAACTTGTATGACAACCAAAAAAATATAGCAATTAGCGTCAAAGACATTAATTTTTTTAAAACTATTTTATACTTAAATGAAATAATTGGTTAACAAATTTAATTTAATAATCTTATTACACACAACTATTACACCTACTACTATATTTGTATATTGTTATTAATATTATAAATTATAATGAAAATATTGAACATGATATATTTTTTTTTTACACAATTACAATAGGTAAAAAAATGTTTATTATAAAATAAAAATTATATTTTCATAACTATCTTTTATGTATCATTGATACGTATCTCATATCTTTATATATACATTTTTCTGAGTATCTTGGCCAACCCTGAATTCAATTATGTTTATCTGTAAAATGTCCTGGCAGGCACAAATATAACTGTCATTAATACATTACATACTACCCAAAATATTAGTTAAAAAATTGTTCAATGGATTCCGTTAACATACCCATCAGGGGATTTATTCATTCATAAAAACACATTGGCTTTTTATAAATTATACATTAGAAAAGATCTAAAAAATTCCAAAGTAAAATACAAAGACACATATTAAATACCACAGATATAATATAGAAAATATAACAAGAAAATACATAAAACCACCACATACATCTATAATTAGTTCAAGAAGCTCCCCTATTTATGTGACTAAAATTATTTCAATAATTTAGAAAATGAGGTTAAGACTCTAATAAAAGTATATGAGAAATTCATTCAGATTAATACCAATGATACAAGATCCATGCAAAAATATTTATCAATAAAATAATTAATAACTTTAATGAGAATGTGGGTATGCGACAATGAACTCTCCTGATTTCTAGAACTAGTAAACTTTCCCATGGTAAACTCTCTAGATATACTATCTAGGTACCTCCAAATATTTTACTTTTATTCATCACAATTTTATAAATTATTATCATTTATTCTAATTGTAATTCAATCTACTTCAGATCAAATTTAAACTATTTCAGTTGGATTAATGACAATAGGTAACTAAAAATAATATAATTACATTAAATTGTACAACAAATGCGAATAAAACAATATGTCTTCCAGGATAAAAGAGCTAAAGAATTTTTTGGTTTCTCACTAACAGGCGTGTAAAAAAAGCAAAAGCATTATCGTGAGTTTAGAGTTGGATACAAAATTATCAGGAGGCGCTAAGTAGTACGTACAGGACCGTGTCACGATTCACGAGTTGGAGCCCTCCGTTAACCGTTAGCGCCCATACCATTTTTTTTTTTTTGTGGTAAGGATCAGGTACGTTCACACGATGGCAGTTGTAGACTATGACAGTAACATACAATTATTGTGTAAACAACATTAAATAATACTGTTGTCGTGTAAACGCACCTTAAGTTACTCAATATTGACCTTGGCATCACTGGTACGTCGCGAAGCGTCGTTACTGTCTTCGACCATATAAACTATATTTTGTAGTCAAAATAAAATGTTATGGTCGAAAGCATAACTATATAATATATTATATACAATATATATTGTGGCCGAAGGCACGAACTGAGATATATTATGTACTCGTATATCTTGATTCCTGGTCGAAGGTTACAGTTTGTTGTTATCAATGATACCGCTGTCAGTAGATACCGAGATACCACTGTTATCATCATGTTATCATCAATGGAATACTATTCTGTGATAATCTTCGCGAACACCCCATTTTAAGTAAAAATTAGTGCGTCGGAGTGTCGGGATCGCGATGTCTGCCAACGAAAATCAAATAAAGTCGCCGTCCTATAACGGGCTACTTCAGATAATTTGAGAACCTAAAGCAAAAGCTCGTGGTTGGGAGACAAAATCGCCCACGTCGTTTGAAAACAAGTAAACAACAAACGATTTATCGTTAAATTTAATCTTTAGTTAAAGTGACATAAACCGAGTTCAATAGGGAGGGTCACGAAACAAGGGGATGTATTATTAAACACATTGATTCACACATTAATTGGATGCATTACCGATTACCCCATAGATTCAACCACAAATACACAAATTCCCAAGCATTGATACAATATCTACACACAATTAAGTTGACAATACCTCATATTGTCTAACAGTATGATATATTACAAGAATTTGATTTTGAGATTTATCACACACTATTGGCAGATTGATATAAAAGAGACCAGGGGGCTTAACTTATTTGAATAGTATGATAATTTCTTTATTTCAATTTTTACATAAATGCATAAATAAAAGTAGTGAGAAAATCTTATACTGTATTAATATACACCAGGGGTGGGCAACTAACAGCCTGCTGGCCGTATCTGGCCTTCGTACCATTATCATCTGGATCACCTTTTAAAATTGAACACTCTAAAGTTTGAAATCAAAAATGATATAAGAATTTATGTTCTACATTTTATCCCAAATATCTAAATATGACATCTCGTTCATATCTTATAGTTATTTTGTCTTATCAAGTAGTTTTTTTTTCTGGTCCGCTAGATTTTAAAAGTCTAAAAACTGGCCTTCTTGTAACTTAAAGTTGCCCATTCCTGATATATACCATATATTTATAACTTTAAAAATTACCTCATCATAATATAGCAAAGCACTGTCTGTTGTTCGATCAATTAAACATCGAACTATGTTTTTAAATGAGGGATCCATATGATACACCACATTTGATGCAGCAGTTGTTTTGCCAATACCAAAAACCAATACATTCAAGCAAGGCCGATGTTTTCCAAAAGAGAGTACCACCTGATATTTTTTATGAATTTCACTCTTTAATACATTTACCACACTATCTATGGTGGTAAATTCAATTAAAGCAAATGGTGTAGTAGTGCTGATAAGTTTTTGATATTTTACTTGAACTCTCTGTAATTTAGAATATGGTTGAATCAATTTCTTTCTTATTATTTATTATCAATTAAAAGTTAAAAATGTACTTACAATTATTTCACCAAATGACTTAAACATTTTCCTCAATTCTAAAGCAGTTATATTGGATTGCAAATTTCTAACGACAAGTGTTCTAGAAGGTATCTCACTAAATCCTTCAAATGGCCTATAAAAGAAAGTATATTTAAATACAATTATAATAAAAACATTTATATATAGTAGATTTAAAAATTTGTCTGCATTTTAAAATCTTTTTATTATGTACAATATGTACATTATTAATAAAGGATTTTTTAAACCGATGATTCAAAAAAAAAGAATTCATTGATTAAATAACTTAAAATCTTACTGGCAGTCATAGTTATCGTCATCATTATTTTCAGGGCGTGTAGAGCTGCCGCTTTCTACAGATGTCATTGTTGTGTTCATTGCCATATTCTGTTTATTATAAATTATAATATTAATAATATATTATTATATACTATGTACATATGTGTATATTATATTTTTGGAATCAGTTAGGAAAACAAATGGAGTTTGTACTTATAGAATAAAAATGTATAAAATAAATGCACTTTACATTGGTCTCGATGATAATTGTTCAACAAATATCAACCTTAGCTATAGTTCAATCAAGAGCGATGTTAGGTTTATAAGTTGAATAACTTTTCCATTCTTATCATAGACATGGGTTTTAAACTGCTGTTCATTGCGCAACCATATCAACTAAAATACATTAAATAAATAATTATTTAAATTAATAATAACCATAAGATGATCATGTAAGTATTCTTTAGGAGTAGCATGATGAGTAGGGCTAGGGACTTAAAAACCTTAAAACATGCATGCAGTTATGTCCCAAAAAATCACTTAATATGCTACTAAAATATGCATTTAAAAAAAAAAGTTTTGGTTTTGGTCTAGGCATTTTAATTATTTTATTATGGATTCACACGATACTATACAAAAATAAAAATGTACAGCACTGAGCACGAAAAAATGATACGAATAACGCACGATAAAACCGCAAAACACCAACTGTCAACTGACAACTATAATATATAATATACTATATATATATGAACTAATTGAAAACAAGAATATTCGAGATAGAAATACAGCCATACACTTTATAGAATGTTATTTTTATATCATTATCGCATTATAAGGGAATCATTCGATCGGTGTACCGAGAAGTAACAATGCGAGTGATCAGCGAGGAAAATACAAACATTAATTTTATATAAATAGAACCATAAGGCTCGGCTTCGGAAATTATATTTAAAAAAATGTTCTTTCAATTATAAAATATTTATAAAAATTACATCATTATATAAAAAATGGTTAAATATGCACTTATAAATGAAAAATGGTAAAATATGCAAAATATGCAACTATACATTTTAAATAAACGAGTAAGCTCGTATTGCTCTGAAACAGATTTCTATCCTACGTAGCTATGTTTTGAATGATTATTGAAAAACATGCAAACTCCTAGAAGTCCCTAGCCCTAGTGATGAGACATATAAAATAAACTAGGAAAGCCCACTTTGCGAGTTGACCATAATATTTTAAACAATATACTATAATTCTAAACAGTTTAAAAATAATTTAGGAACTTCCATATGTTTATTAACAGAAACCCAAATAAATTAAATATCCTAGATCGTAAATACAATTTTTATATTTTAATACCTGTGTTTAATACTGACCAGTATGTATGAATGTTACTATTTAAAATCATATTATCAACTATCGTAACTATACATTGGTAACCGAACGGACGGACTTACCACCTACTCAATACTCACATACTTTCAAAAACTGACCATACATCTGGATGACTACGTATGAGTAAGTAGTACCAAAATGTATGGATAAACGCATAATGCAAAACGACAACAGAGTATAAACATTTCTTATTATTACCCCATGAGACAATGCTGCGAGTTGTGTATGTTAACCTGTTAAGCCCATGCGAGTTATTGCGCATAGGGTGAACGGCGTCCCATTACGAGCTCCCATTTAAAAGATTTAAGTCTGGTCAACGCGAAGGTACTTAAACATGTTCAAAGTGTTGCCCGGCACTTACCTCGAGGAGTCGTCGTGCACGAGAAACGTTGGAAAACAATAATATTTTGTTTGCTGCAAACGGAGCGCGCCGATAGCGTTATCAAATAACTGCGGCACTAGCGATCTACCGACGACGAACAGAGCAGAAAGCGTCGGTACGTGCGTCGCCGTTATTTGTTATCAATACGCCGGCGCAACGCGCACCCGTGCGACGGGAATCCGTATCAAAGCCCGGTTGACCTGTAGCGTCGAAAACGTAAAATTGCGAATAAACCGTCCGTGTACACCGGTATCGGACACGGCGCGAGGTCTTCACGAGAAATACGCGGTCGGCGGAGCGCACTTTCCGTTTTTCGTTCCGCCGTAACAACACTAATAATCGCGCACTAACCGTTCGTTCGTCTCGGACGAGTAACGCGCGCGCAGTCTGACGGGTCACGGGTGCCACAGTGATTCTCCGCTATGGGGTTGGGAAGAGGTGGTTTCGGGTCGGTGCCTCGCACGCACGCGCAGCGACGTGTCTGTATGGTCCCTACGCACTACGCATGTTCCCGCTTGGTGCCTTTGTGTCATCACGTACGCACAAACACCGTTCTCGCGTTGTGCGCATGCGTGCGCCCGGAACGTGCGTATTATACCAAACAACAACAAAATGGACGAAACCATGAAACCGCTCGCGAGCGCGGTCATATAAATATTACATTTTATTATCTCCTTGGACTGTGACTCTCCTTCCGACCAACACACTCTCTCGCTCTCTCACTTACCACTCTCTCTCTCTTTCACGCTCTTTCCTTTCTACGTTATATTTTTTTCGTCGGTCCCCGTGTTACCAAACAACATTCCTGCACTGTAAACACCTAATATTACAATCGAAAAAAAAAAAACCTGTGGTGGCGTCTTCATCGGTAATGCTCGATTTCGATTTTCACACAAATGTTGACCAACCTTATATTGGAGGGGAGGGGTCAGATTTGGATACCTACGTGAAACCTAGTGCCTTCATAAAAATACTGTCATCGAAATGAAATTCGTTTTATTTTATAACTTGCGAGTTGTCAACGCCGCGGGTACGAGAGCGTAGACGATGCGAAGAAATCTGTACAATAGTTGTTATTATTATAGTAGCGCACTGCAAACCAATGATCGTACTATATATTATTATGCTGAATCTAATTATAATGAAAACATTTATAATAAATTCTAAGCATAAAAATCGATAACCTCATAATATAAACGCATAAAACTCAAAAATGAGATAATATGTCCTGGGCTCAAGGGGGGATAAGTGCAATTCCCCCCCCCCTTTGTTCACAAAAAAGTGATTTTAAAGTTCATAAAAATGCTTTTTTTAGTATGGTTTAGTAAGTGCTGATTTCAATTCTAATTAAGTTTAACATTCAAAATTAAAAGTTTATGCATTTATAACAATAAGACCCATCACCAGTATTTTTATCGACAGTATCTGTATGCGACTAATTCTTATGTCAATTAATAATAAGACGATTCCTATGCCTATTCCTATTAATTAATTTATTCATTTATATGTAAGTTGTCCCCCCACCCCCACCCGGTTCAGAACCACTGTATCCGCGCTTGCTTGGGCTAATAAATAATAATTTGCTAACATCGCAAATATTAGTTCCCCACGTTAATTCATGGAAGTAATTTTACATACGCATACAATTTTATCTACGTTAAAACGGCTACTAATATTTTGTGTCTACAACTATTCTTCACTTAAAAGTCCAATAAATATAATTTATTTTAAAATAGTTCGATTACCGACGAATCAATTTAAGAAAATTTCGCATTTATAACATTCGTAAAAAAATGTATGCAGAAAGTTCAAAGAACAAGTAACACATTTTAGAAATGGATATTTTACTGAGGCTTACATAATATATTCTGATAATTATTTCGATTTTAAAATGCATACGTCTATAATAGTGTTTCTAGTAAAGTAATACTAAGACTTTTATATACATCAATAATTATAATTTTTTTGTTTCAAAAGTGTTTTCATATGAAACTGCATTACATCAAGATTATCCTCAATAAGTTAGTCTAATGTTAATGGGGGTGGCTGAGAGGGCTGCAACCTCTTTCTAAAATGAAAAATAACAATGTTCGTTTTAATTCTACTTTATAACTGAATACCTCCCCTAACCCGTAATAAAACTGTGGATAAGCACCTGGTTTCGACTTATTGTATCCAAACGGACTAAATAAAAATAATGTAATTTAAAAAATGTTTAATCCACGTCAAAACTGAAAAAACATTCGCAATTTTTTACTACGTGTCTTAATAACTTAAATGGATGGTAACCGTCGAAAAAAATGTCCGTAGTCCATAACGATAACAATTAACAGCAAGTTATCGCCAGAACTGTTCTGTTTCTGTTCTGGTGAACTAATTTTAATTACTTCTTATACAATCTAATATTATTTATTGCACGCACTTGAGGTGCATCTTTTTCTTGCTGTTTTGAATCCACATAGGTGGCACATACGTACCTATATTGTATTGTATCTTTTTACATATGAGCGGGCAATGTTAAAGTAAAGGTTGTGTACTTGTTAATTTGTATAATTATTATATTCAAGAATTTTTTTTTTATATGCCAATGCTTTAGCATATACTTGTGTAAGTGATTGCGTGTAAATCGGTTCAAAAAATATTTCCAAAACTCATAATGATATTTGTCGAGCAATGATTCTCACAAAACAGATTGTGTGAACGAAGAAATGTCGGTAGCTTCGGTGCGAAGTCGGCAGTTCACTACGACTGTACAGTTTTAATAGGTTAAATTGATCTAATAGAGCTAGTGTAAAAAAAAAATGATAATTTTATCTCCTCTCGCGCTCAACGTACGCGATTAATGTGGTAAGTGATTTTGTTATATTTTTTATTTTTTTTCCACGCCGGGTCACCGTTTCCGATGCACCACAGATAGGGAGGTACGCATCCGTGGCACGTCTTAGCATTGACTTTCAATTACTATCATAAAATTATTACGAAATCAAAACGGTTACGGAATTGATGGCACGGACGACGGCGCGTTAGAGGGAAACGAGCGGCGGTCCTACCCCCCCTCGCCACCGCCCGAAGCGCTGACGATCACGTACGAGCGTACGCCGCATCTGCCGCCGACGGGCGCAATGTTCCGGACGCCCGTGTCGGCGGACCGGGGTTCGCGGTGCTCGTCGTCGGTTATCTGCTCTCCTCTCTCGCCCACCCGCGGAATTCCACCGCACCAAGTGGCCGGGTCTCGATCGGGTCAAGGCGACGTGAAGCGGCGGCGGCGGCGGCTGTTACTACATGCTCGTCGTCCCGCAGCCCTCCTCACGATCGTTTTAGGGTGGTGCCGTCGAATACCGGTTATTGTCCGGACGAGTAGCAGCTGCAGCCTGCCACGGTATTGATTTTTGTTTCGTGACGGCGGCTATCGGCCGGGTTCGGCATCCGAGAATATTATCATGCCGAACACAATGCGTTACAATCATTTTTCGGCAAACATAATATCGGTATTGGAGCGTTACCCTTACGTATATGTAACAACAAGTGCTGCTGTGCTGTTGCCCACGGTCGGGGATAGGGCTATATTTTGATAATACCGGCAACTTGATCTTAAGGGCCCTCGAACGAATGGGCCGCTGAAAATGTTGTTCAACAATTCATTTGAGAATAGCGCGTTATAAAACCTTTTTGATGCGTCGTGATAATTTTAATAAATCGGTGTGGTCGACATAGTACTTAACTATGCAATCAATCATTAACGTTGTATTTATTCATATATGTATTTGTGATACGTATGAAACTTATATAATTAAAATTTAAACTCATTATTTGAGCCAGCAATAAAAATAAACGTTTTCTCCTATATTAATTATTGATCACCAACTATCTTGCATCCGTACACTATTTTTAATGCTGTAGCTGCATTTTCAATGAGCCGTTTCATTTATATTCATAATTCTATCAACGAACTATGATCACTACAAAGATGAAAATATGTTAGGTATTTTATGGCGAGGGTAACATTTTAAAGCAAATTTAAACTTGGTAGCGATTTTTCTATTACCATTCGTCAAAATACCAAATCATTAAATCAATTCATTATTGTTGTACTACGGTAATAACTAATAATTATTAGCTATAATTTATAACCGCAACGCAGTTAATAATATTAGTTTACGGCTATCCAAAACGACGAAGCGCATATTGCGTACTCTGTGCTGCGTTATGAAATACAAATTTTTTAACGTCATGTGAAACGAGTTGAAGAGGGGGACAAAAAAATTCCCGGACACCAGCCGCGGACTCGCCAATGTTGTTATTACAATTTTAGCCGTCCCTTGAACGGGAAATTCGATCGAGACGACATTTCCATCATGACGACGGGACCCGCAGGCGTTTACAAGGCCGGCACGCCGCTTGCGGTTCGTCCAATTATCGCTAGACGCCACAATCGAACAAACACGGACGAGTTGGTGGCGGCGGCGGTGGCGGCGGCGGCGGCGGCGGCAGAATCAACAAGAACTCGACAACTTAATCTGTTAGACATCGGGGGGGGGAGGAGGGGTAACGTTGAAAATTATATTTTGAACGTCTGCTGTAGCGGCTCGGCACTATGCGCATGCGTCGCTCACGAATTATTTAATTCTTTACGTCTCGTTGCAGCGGAATCCCCGGGCGACCCTACGAGCATGCGCCATCCCGGGTAAACCAACGCTGCGCAAACATCCACCCCGTGTCACCCCGTCATCGGACAGTGGTACCATCGATTTTTGTTCTCCTCACGGGATCCGTCTATAGGTACGGTTCATCCCTGTCGCGTTTCGCCATGTTTTTCGAACACGGTTTTGGTGGTCAACTGACGCGCACCGCAGTCCATACGGACGTCATTATGCCTCATTTTTTTTTTTAACCGGACGCAATGTTCTACGAGTAATATTGTCGGATACGATACATCTGTTCGTATGATCAGAGCTGGGGACGGCTTGTCGTAGCATTTGTTTGGGGTGCATTTCGTCGACTCAGAAGTACGATACGTTCGTTTTTTCCACGAAATCTTTTATACCTAATTATTTTTTTGCTCGTTGACCATATGTGTTACCAGTTACCACTTCTGTTGGGAGTATCAGAGAATTCAATAGATTTTTTTTTTTATTACGCGGATTTGTTGTGTTTTATGATACAGACTTTATTGCCGATTTTCGACCGTTGTGATCTAATGAATAATTTGCACTTCGTGTTATGAAAAATATTATTAGGATATTATTATCATATATTAGGAATATTATTACAATAGGATCTATAATTTTTCAATAAGCTATATAAATTTACCATATTCAACATCATCTTACTCATTGTTCGTAATTCGGATCGATTACTACTTCATAGTATTATTATTATCAAAAAATATAAATACTATATTACACAACCAAAATTTTAGCTTGTTTGATAATGTAACCATTTCGATTCAAACCTCAAATGGGTGATATCAGAAAGCAAAAGCTTAGCGTATCTACGTTTTATCGGCTTAAGTTATATTTTATTTTAATTTATATTGTGCACATAATCCAACGGTGGAGCAGTGACTGCAATGACGTAAAATGAAAACAACCAAAATATAAATTACAATTTATGTTTTAGGCGAAATAATGAATGTTCCAATTTCTGGGCCCGAGCGAAAAAAAATAGAATAATATAAACATAAAAATATTCCTTAAAAATAATTATATAGGCAATAAACGTGAAAGGGGGTGGGGCTCGAACGTCCGGGCAGAAAATTGAGAGCCGCCGCCGTACACGATAAATACAATCGTTTATTGGTCCCCGTTTCGACGTGACCTTATGTCGTACTAAAATAGTGAACAGTCAAATAAATATTAACCTTGCGAAAAATGAAAGTCTTAATATCCGATGTCGTTATTACTATTTATTGTAGGTCGCATTCAATCTATTTATTTAATCTATTTATTTATCATGATGATGCTGCGAAGCAATAACGACGACGCGTCGACGCCCGCCGACCGCCGCGCCGATGTCGTAACGATCGGATCCGTTAACTGTTGGGGACCATTTTGCAGTTGGACACTGTGTACCGATGGAACACGATCGAAATGTTCTCGTTCCGACATGTTCCAACAGCCATGTATAAATCGTTACTTTTTACATCTTTCTCACTATTACGGAAGACTAGAGAAGTAACCATCCCCGTCGCTTAAATTATAATTCAATAGACCGTGTGCAATAACTATGACGCATAATCGGTACGCTTTAAGATGAAATAAATTGAAACGGTATGTCAGCGGGTATATTATCTTGTTGCAAAAATTGGATCCCAGGACGTTTTGCGGAAGTGCATTTATGATTATAAAAATTGCTGTTGTCGGCAATTTGAAGCTGTTGATCCGTCGATCGGTACAGTGTATTGCTCGTGACGCAAACGACGAATTATGGTCATCATTGGACATAATTTATTTTATAACAAATATGTAGTTTTGTACCGAGAACTAAAAAACGCCGCCACGGTGAGGGTAGGCCAACCCGCTAACAATCGCATTTTACGATTGTGGCAAAACTCATGGAGAGTGTATTATTTGTAACACATATACGCTAGAGCACTCTAGTTTCAATGCATGAAAGTATCATCGAATACGATGCTTATCAATTTTCATGTAATCATTGGTGTTTACTGAGCATAAAAATATTGTGATAAAACACCGTAGTACTCGGAGAAAACCATATTTATGTTATAACTAATCATTAGTTATGTTTTATGAATATATATAATTTATTAAAAATTAATACAATCATATTATGATTGAGTAGGCACGTACTAAAATTAGGTGTAAAACAGTAATATCCCAAGCGTGAAAAGATGTGTCTCAAAAAATACCTATAATACAATACCGCCAAGTAAAAAGAAAACAAAAAATTCTGAAATCTGTGATATTGACGTGAGTACGTACAGTTACAATTGGCCTTTCGAGATAGATAATTTATACATAATGTTAATATATCATGTATCTATTGATATCTTATTGCGTTGAGCCGTTGACCTATCAATTGCACTAACTCCTAGATTTCATAATAATATCACATATTGATATACAGTTCATAGTAGTCACTAATCCATATATATTTATATATATATATATATATTTTAAAAAGTTAATGCTAAAAGTACACCATTACTTTGATTACTCTAAATTGATGTAATGAGAGAAAGGAATTGGAACTAGGAATATAAATTAGTGTTTATAATGGTAATTATTGTAGAATATTTAATTACTTACATATTACCGCCAAACACCAATAATGCATTGCATACATTTCCAAAAAGTTGCTACCTATTAAAATGAAGTAATAAATGTGTAAATGTAAAAGATAATTAAAAAGTTTTTAGAAATATTTTTTTTTACTAGTGAATGTTTTTGGGATAGTTTTGGTAACATCTTATTACCGTATTACAACATATATTTTATGCAACCATATTATTAATGAACATGCGTCACCAAATCTTCATTTTTGTCTTATCAATACTTACAGAAAGTCCCATTTAGGTTATAGAACAGTGTTGTACAACTTTTACATTTCCTAGAAATAAATATATGTGAAGTCTGTTTATATGAACTTCTTAGTGATGGTGATAATTGACAACAATTAGCTAATAATTATTTTATTTATTCATTTCTATTAAAATTATCTTAAACTTGGGTTACAATATTTATTATTATAACTATATAATTTATAAATATTTCATAAATTAAAATAACATTATACATTGACTTTAACTATTGACCATTGACAGAAAAAGCATAACATTAAAAAAAAATTTTAATCTGGATTAATTAATTATAATTAAAATTTGATGAACAATATTAATAGATTAAATGCCTATTACAAAACAAATAACAATATAACGAATATCATTCAAATTTAATTGCACTTTTATCTATTTATTTTATACAAAGAGTTTAATAATACTACCTATGTAATATTAATATGATAACTACATACTTAGGTATTATATTTTATGTATAATATTTTATTAATCCATAATCTTCTAACTTCATAATTGGATACCCAAATAAAATTGAGTTAAATATTTGATATTCAATCCATAAACCATATTTTAGAAAAATACAATTTTAAACTAAACACTATGATCTTATTTGAATAAAATACAATTTTTTTTAAAAAAAAATGACAGTGTTTTAAATTTTAAAAATATTTCCATCTAATGTTCTTAGAGTAGGTAAAGTAATTTAGGCTGTATATTTTAATACAATATTACAATTAGCTATCATTTGGTTTTTAATAAAAATTAGGTTGTTCTTTTTTCTCCCTAGAGAGACTTTTTTTTATTTCAATATGATGTTTACTCAACTTTTGTATAAGAAATTTTGAAAATATCAATTAGATTCAAGATTTTACTCTCTTTACCTGAACATAAATATAATAACAATAAAATTTTTTTAAAAAATTGATAAAAAATCAAAAATGCGTAAAGAATTTTTTAATAAATTAAACCTTATGAAAAATAAAACAACACAGGGTCTTCAGCATACGCACCATATTCACATTTACATTTCAATCGATCAGGAAATTATTAATTTGTTTTATTTTTAAATAGTAAATCCCACTGCTTATGTATTTAAATTTATCTTTTTTTTAATGTGATTTAGAAATCAGGAATATAAAATGTACTTAATAAATTAAAAGAAACTTAACAAAATTAAAATATTTTTCAAAATTATTTTTGTGTTTATGAGCAAATAATTAATTGATCTGGTAAATTTTGTGTTAACATTTTTGACTAGAAATCTCTTTAAATGTAGCTGCTATAAGTACCTACAAAATTATGACTTTTTTGTAGTTTATAATATGAAATTGAATAAATTTAAAAAATTTAAAGCCTTACAATTTAAATTTCTCTATAAATATATACATAGATAATTAAGAAATATTGTTGAATATGTACTTATAAAAGCTTAAAAGTTTCTTCTTATTTATATGCCGATAGTCTTATTAAGATATATCATACATTTATTACTATTTTAGATATCTAAGTATCAACATGCATCACTAAATAAATATCTAACTTAATACTTTTGAGATACAGTTTAATAAATGCTACAATTATGTGCTAAAAATTAATGTTAGCTAAGTCAAATCACTTAAACTAAATAAATATTTGAGTAATTTTAAAAATTTGATATACAACATAAATATAGTACTTTGTAATATAACAAATCAATAAAAAATATTACTCATTTACATTTATTACACTAAATATACAACACATATACATTTATAACACTTATTTTACTTTGTAAAAATGTTAAAGGTAGTTAACATTTTTATAATTTAAAAAAAATTGTCCTGTAAGGTGTATTATGAGGTAAGCAGGATATTAAGCCATTGAGGCTGATGTATTTTAATCTTAAAGTCATGGAATCCTATTCTATTAAAAAATCTATTCTGAGTGGATTCTTGTTATATATACCAATATTATATCGTATAATCTCATGAAATAATTGTCAGATTAGACATTTAAGGTATTTTAAATGTAAGCTAAAGTAATAGTAAAATAAATTATACACTTACATTTCAAGTCTTAAAATTTGTAAAGTTAAGTAACAATAGTTAAAATATCAATTAACATTTAATTTGAAGTCTCTAAAATTAATATTTTTTAATTATAACATATATAATGATCATTATTATAATTTTAATAAATTATTCTTCAACATTTTCAATAATCTCTAAATTTTCGTAAATACAATTTGACAATTAAGAAATCATTACTTTAAATACTATCCATCTCAAGTTCTCAATATCTATGAAATTTGTTGCGTAAACTTTTATTTAATTTTTTTAACTGCTTATAATTATCAAGCACAAATCGTATCAATGTACTCAAGTAAGTCTATGTATTACAGTAATCCTTAAGTATTTCACAGACTTTGAATATGTGATAATAATTGAAAAAATCATTTACGTAAATTGTAAATTCAAAATAATAATACAAATATAATAACTTACTAAAACACATAAATAGTATATATTATTACATCTGAAAATAATTTTTTTTATTATATTTAAGTAATATAAATATTAAAACACCTTATAACTATTTAAAATAATACTGTGAATATTAATTACCTATGTTTTTTTAAAAAGATTGTTTCTATTTGAATAGGTTATTTTTTGGTATTAGGCCAATTGCCCCTATATTTAAAAAAAATTTAATTTGCTAGATTAATCTATAGATATATTACTTAATTTACTAATTTACTAACTCCTTTTGAAAAAATTATTTTTCTGAAAAATCACTAGGTGAGGGTTTTTCTTGGTTGAATTGCAGATGTTTTTTCAAATCAAATAAAATATTTTCAAACAAACATTTATGTTCATCAGATATATTTACATTACCATGACAAAAATATAATATTCCTTGTATGAATATAGTTTCCATTTTTTTTTGGGCTACGGTAGAATTTATAATCGCTTTTTGCCAAATGTTTGATACTGAAATCATCGATGCAATATCATTGTAAGATAAATATGAGATTATTCCTTCCAGAATAGGATTAATGTTTACGTTCTTTGTAAATTGATTCAAAAAATCTATTGTTTCCTGACCTTCCATTGACACATATGTACGATAAGCGTTTACTTGTTGGTTTGAGGCTTTTTTTTGTAGTGTTTGATATTTTGAAAAAGCACCACGGCCAGTTATGATTTCATTGATTTCAATATTTTGTAATTTATCAATGTTTTGTTTTAAAGTGTAATTCTGATCAGTTTTAGTTGGTGATTGAAGTCTATTATCAACACATGACGACTCATCATCAAAGGAAAAAAAAAATTCAGGCTTTTGAATGCGACAAGATGAAATGCTTAAAATGGTTTTCTTTTTGTTGATCTGGTCATTTGTGATTTTAGAAGAGGTAGGAGTTATTAGTGGCTTGTTATTAATATCACCAAAATACTTTTCGCATGATTGATCAACATTTTCATTAATAGTCGGATTATTAGTTATTGGTTTTTGGAATAAATTCATATTAGATGACGGTTCATCGAAGGAGAAATATTGTTCAGATATTTGATTGTGAATAGATGCTTTGCTTGAGATGGTACTCAAAGTATCATGGTCACTGTCACTTACACTTCTGGATGGTGTTGTGGTTATCGACGAATTACCCTGATTATCACAAACTTTTTCTTCGCCGGACATTGCTTTTACTAGGTACCTAATAAAATAAAATTAATGGTAAATAATATCGTAATTAAAATCATTGAAAGATGGTCCATCGAAGATAGTAGTTAATTTCAGTCCAATACATATTTATCAGTTATAGTTTAACACAAAAGTAATGAAAATATAACGAATAAATACAATTTCAATCACTCTTGTAGATTATAGCATATTTGATTTATTTTGCAATTTGTACACAATTAATTTTTGTCCCTATGTGTTGTTTAACTAATACCATCCCATTTAATAAACTAGATATAATTGGATCATTTTAACCTGCAATAAAACAATTACCCTAATCGAAATGCACTTATATTACTCTAATAGCAATTTACCAATTATACCACAAAAATTATTGTTCTTAGCTCTACTTAAACTTTAGTTTAAAGACAATTTATAAAGAATAAAGAAGTAAGAAAAAACTTTTTAACCATACATTTAGTACTCTGGGGGGCATTTACCTAAGTTGTCTATTGTTTATAAGTCAGTATAACCCTAATTAAATCGGAGTTTATAATTATATTGATGTTACGTTATTTAATTTCGAACAAAATAAAAAAAACTATGTTTATAAATTATTATTTCAAAATTAATCTACCTACATTCTACATTATTAAAATAAAATTTGCCGAAATTAACGTACGAAAATATTGTGATAATCTACAATTCTAATATTGTCTATTCTCTTATACAGTTATATAATATTTAAAGTCTACTAAACTCGCTCTAATTAATAATTATAATGTTATACTGCAATACGATTATATTATAGATAGTATTAGATACTTTACTACAAGCTACTCATTATAAATGATATAATTTACAATAAAAATGTATAATAATTAATAACACCCTATTTTCGATTTAATTAAATTACTTTTGGTATCCACGTCAACTTTAGTAGATCTCTTTGTTAAAATTAAGTGAATACTAAAAATATCCTTTATTAATAAATCATGTTTCAGCATATATTTTTCACTTACCTATGGCAACAATTATAATTGGATATATCGCTTTTTATAATTATTGAACGACACGTACCTTGATAATATATTTTTTAATAAAACCACGTTAATAATTTTAAGGTTTGTATACTTTATGAAAGTTTCAAATGTTTCAGTTAAAATGTCGTTTGATGTTGTTCCTTGTAGAGCAATTACACTTCTAGTGGTTGTTCATTGATCGCTATACCTATAGTCTATACTACAAAGTGGGTCGCCGCCCTTTTATTGATCGTTGTAGTTCCAGTTGAGTTACCAATAATATGGTACAGCCAACATAATAATAATAATATCACCCTTTCGTATTTCAATTAGTACTTCGATTTGTCAGCACTACCAACATAAATGTTAAGAACTCAAATTATAATTAAAGTGTAGGTGGGTATGCGATATTTTGGAATGTAGAGTGTTTGCTTTCGTCTCAGAATATTTCTCTATCTTGACGCACGACATTATGTATATGGTAGTTTACAATCATCGTATTATTTGAATCATCGAATACGAAAAATAAACTTAAACTGAGCCATTTACCAAATATTGTTAAACTTGAAACTTCGCTTCAATTAATTTTCTCTCAACTTTTCAAAATGTCATCCTAATTCTTTTCCAAAAACAACACTTTTAGAAAAACTATTACATTGCTCAGAATTTATAATTTAAGTTATAATCGTCGTAATTTAAAGTATTTATCTAATTAACGAGTTGGTGGGTATGTAATTGTATATTTCACGCAAAGGCCAAAGACGGCTTTAACATTTACATCTTTCTGGGGAAGATCAAATAAAACCTTACCTTGCTTCGCTCAATTTACTTTATAACTCAATTTAAATGTTAAAACGTTCAAAATGTATCACTAAATAGTAGATATGTTCACAAATTTACTATTGATGTACGCAAAAACTATTATATTTAATTTAATAATTATAATTATGAAAATAATTAAATTTTTTAGAATATTTATTTCATTTTACCCTCAATTTTTTTTAAAAAGATCAACATGTTGTGATGAAACTGCTGTAGAAAATTTACTACGTTCAGATTTAATATTGGTTAACTCTGAATAATGATAAATATGTAGGTGACACTGATATAATTCCTTGATACCAAACATTCACTTAGTAGTATTTAAAGTGTAGTACTGTTATATTATAACTTTCTGCCATAGGCAATAGGCATGCACAGACTTACTTGTATTTCAGGGGGTGTCTATAATATTGTTGGGCCCATTTCTTAATTTGGGCCCTCTCTTAACAAAACATGTTCATTTAATAAATTATAAATTATAGTGTATGAATAAAACTTAATATTTTTATTTAATTTTGTGGTATATTAGTTCCAAGGAATATTTTTTTTTAAGATTATTTCTATTTTTATTTATAATTTGTACTTTTGTAGTCAAAAACATCAAGCTGTTTTATCATAATAAGTTTTTGCATGTATATTTAAAACATTTTATTTTATTTTTGCTATTACAAAACATGATTTATCAAATATCAAATATTTTAGAATAAATTACATTTTATTTGAGTAATATCAGTCAAAATATGTGCCCCTAAGAGTACATAGACAACATTTTAGGGCCCAATTTACAAAATGCCTGGGAATGCCCAGACACACCAATGCTTGCTGCTCCTGCCATATCCTTCAAGAAACTAATTTAATATTTAAAAATGTCCAAGTTCAACTTTTTGGTTAAAATAAAGTAACATTCTTCTAGTAAAATATACTGAAATGCATAAATTATGTTTTTAGTTTTGATGGTTCTCAAAGTATAAAATCACTCATTTCGATTTATTTCATCAAGAAATATTTGGTATACCTTTAGCAAATTAATGTTATGTAGGTATTAAAAAGATCAATTCAATCATTTAACTGTAAAATAATTTTAGTCTTTTATAGTCAAATTGATATTATTTTAATCAAGTAAGCTTAATTAATTTATACATCAATAAATTAAGGTTTTTTTTAATATTAACAATTTTTCTATTTAAGATTGTAATTGTTGATCGGTTTGCTAAGTGACAACACCAACAAAACAAAAGAAAAGAACTGTTATAAATATTCCATAAATAAAGATATCTTATGTTAAAATGTATATGCTATATTAAATGAGTGAAGGGACCATTTTAAGTTGTTAAAATAAGTTCAATTAAATCGTAAAATATGAGTAGGTATATATATTTATTTATTCATATTTTTAGATACATACTGTTGTTATTTTTAAATGTAAAATGAATACACATTGGAAATGGATGTTAATGTTATGAATTTATGAATTATTTTCCATCATTTTTTTATTATTACCATGGTTACCAAAAAAAAAAAATCTTCAAAATAAATACATTATTTTAAATCATCTTTGCACCACTAAATGATGTAATCTGTTATAATAAGTCCATAAAAATGTATTATTCAATGAATGTGCTTAAGGAATAACTTTGACGAATAATAAATATTTTTTAAAAAACCAGCAGTGCTCCATTTAGAAAAAACTATACAATCATTATTGAGTAATACCATAACATGGGTAATAACAAAGTTATAATTTAAAAGATAATTTTGATAATGCCGTTGAAGTTGTTGGTAGTGTAACAATTGTTACTATTATATATACATATATATTACTTTTAGTATTACTATTATAGAAACATAATATAAGCTGACTATACATTAAGTTCTCCCCCACACAGTTTATATTGTAAGGCCTATGGTCGACAATCGGTATGTAAGAGAAAGCCAGTTCTCCGCGATTACCATCACGCTAACTAGAACTCCATGTAACTACTAAACAGCCCTATGATTGTTAAGTATGTCAGTAAGTCTTAATAAACCTTTATATATTAATAATTATTTCTACCAATACGCATTTATTTGTAATATTAAGATCCTATATACCATTTATGCTCCAGAGCTACGGTTAATTATATTCAAAAGAACCTAAATTCTTCCCTGAATATCTTATATTTAACGGGTCATCCCCGACCACGTTACAGTAGGTTATACCTATAAATACTAAAAAACCATCCCATTGATTATGAAATATCACAAAAGTTGAATATAAAATGTTATGTAGAAAAAACATACAGATAATCAACTTGAACACAAAATAAATATAAAAATACTAATTAAAACAAATAAAAAAAGGTGGCTAGCCAATAACTATAAATTATGTATATGATCATTAAACAATGTCCCGAAGAATATAATTGGGAAAAACAGTGGCAAAATACAAGGGATTCAAATAAGTCTGGACAAATTATGCTGACATCAAGATATGTTAAGATAATAAATATTTTTTTTCGTAGTTGTTTTTCATCGAAACGACCGTTAGGTCTTCGTCAATGACTTGTCACTTGGAGGGATAGAGTGCAGTGTAGCACTTGATATCCCCTTCTCTAAGAAGAGAATTTGCACGTGTGTAGACTTCACTCCCAGTGGAGTGAGTCCGGTGAGGAGCAGTGTAGAGCAATCAGAACGATGGCAGGGGGAGAGACTACAGAATTAATTCTGCAGAATATTTTTTGCACTGAGCCGGATACGAACTGATGACTGCGCACGTCGTAGCCAACTGTGTGACCACTGCACCACACTACTCCTTAATAATAAATATGATAAAGTGTATTGAACTATAGAACCATTGTGAACCAGAGATGAAAAAGATTGGAAAATGCTTAAATAGGTATTTATGTAAGTATTTTCAGCTATTAAAATAATGTAAGCTGTACATTAAATGAATAATAATATTAATGAAATAATTGATAATTTTTTTTTGGGTAACAATCATTGTAATTCATTAAAAATTAAAAGAATAGATAGATAATGTAAAATATTACTAAGAAGGCAAAATCATATTCGATTAATTAATTATTATAAAAAATATAAGAATAAATTGTTTTCGATTATAAAATGTGCAAAAATGACTATTTAAAAAGAAAATTAAAATAACAGTAATATAAAACAGGTTTGGAAGGAAACTGGAGAAATAGTTAACAGGGAACAGAATAAAAAAATATGGCCTTCTCAAATAAATTGCAATAATAAATTAATTTATACAAATAGTAATCCAAAACCATTTATTTCTATGTTTAACAGTAACTTTGTAAATAAAGGTAAAAAAAATTGCAATTCAATTAAAAAAGATAATAAAGCATCAGATGTTTATGAAAAATCTCCAAGTAATATTAATAAATACAGCTAAAACAATGATATTAATTTAAATTTAAAATATTTAACTGAATAGTGTTAAATGTGATAAAAAAATTTTAAAAAGGTGCAATGCCTAGATCTGATGGTATCTCGCTAATTTACCTACTATTACAAAAAGGCAGAATATACGAGTATAATACAACCAGTAACCTATATAGTTAACTTCAACTTTAAAATATTATTTATCTGAATGTTTATAAAAAAAAAAAATCTATAATTACTTCAATTAATAGATAACCCAAGGGAACTTACAAATTATACAGACCAACAACTTAATTAGTTTCAGCAATATCAAAAATAATGGAAAAACTAACTAAAATTGACAACACACATGTATTAAAGTGAAATTTTCATAAATTATATGCAACAAAGATTTTCTGAACATATTGATAGTGAGTACGCAATTGCATATTTTGCAAACTTAATTTATAGTTCACTAAATAGTAGTAAACAAATTTATAAGTGTATTTTAAGATATATTTAAAGCTTTTGATTCAGTATCACATCATCTAAACCAGGGGTCCTCACTAGGATTTCTGAAAGAGCCAAATAGCTCATATCAAATTTTCCTCAGGGCCGCAAGTACAAATTGTACAGTTAAGTCAGGGTCTAAACCTAAACAGTATAGGTTAATTACAAAATATATTTTTCTTATTGTTATAATACACTATGAAGTGGCGTTAAATAACTTACAAACAATATGATTATAACATAATTTTATTACATCAAAAAAATTAACTTTTTTGCGTATAAAAAAGTAGGGAAATGTCTTTTACTTAATTTCATGAATAGGCCTACTTGAATTTATTAATTCGTTGAAGTTGAAGGGCGAAATCTTTCATAACTCTCTAATATGGCATCTATGTTAGCATTTTTTTTTTCAAAAAAATATTTGTTTCAATAACTCTAAAATGTATGTTTATCTATCCTTAACAATCAGTCTGAGAGCAGCAAAAAATTGTTCCGCGGGCCGCGTAGTGAAGATCGCTGATCTAAACTTAAAAAGTCATAGGTCAATATACATTCTTGAATGGGTTTGAACCGTATCTCTATAATAGATCCTAAATTGTATAAATTAATAAAACAGTAAGTGACTCAAAAAATATTATATTATATCATGCACGACACAATAACAATGGGTAATGCTTTTACAACATTTTAAAAAACATTACAAATATAAGGAAAAAAATAATGATTGCGTCGCATACGAAGACTTTCAGTGATTAATGAAAAACAGACCGGTTCCAGAGTTGTCCCCGGTGGACATTGACACAGCACGGTGGTCCAGGATCCCTGCCAGTGATAGATTCATGAGCAGGTATCCCTATGGCAATGCTACATGTCACATTATATTCTGGTGGTTGATGAGAGAGCTAAGGAGCATTTGGTGACTGGTGTTTTGATAACATATTGGAAAATGCTAAAATGTGTCAACTGCATATTGGACCTGTAATACCACATAATATAATTATTAAAGAACTACATAATATCCATGAGCAATATTAAGATGATTTATGTTGCTTTAGTAGAACTATACAAACAATACACTCTAATGGTATTTTAGTAGTATGGGGTTCTGAAAACAAAAAAGCTTCAGAATCACTAAATGTAGCCCATATAACACTGGGTCGAATACTGTGGAAATATTTTTATAATGAGAATAATTGCACAGATAATCAATTTAAAATTTTAAAAACAATAAATATTGGTCAATCATATAAAAAGCCAGCTATAATAAAAATGAATAAATCAAAAAATCAATTTAAATTAAAGAACACAATCATTTAAAGAATTACCTAATTATATTGAATCAATTGATAATATATTAAAATTTAAAATTGAAATAAAGAAATATTAGAATTAACTATTTCAACAATGGTCTTATTTATTAATATGAATTAATTTTTTTTTTTTTATTCCATTTATATTACCTTATTACATTTACATATCCTATTATTCTGTGTTGATTGTTATTTTGTACAATATAAAATGTGTATTGTAATTTTAAGTTGTATACAGCATTATTGACACAAACATATTATATATTAAACTTTATTTGTATTTGTATGTTTTGATGTTAAATAAATCAATAAAATACAATTTCTATCATAACACACATTCCTAACAGGAATTTATGACATAAATTATACTAAGTGCATTATAACAGTTTTTCCATTAAAGGATATCTATTCATAATAATATGGTATTATTAAAGTATTATTATAATTTATAAGTTTTTACTATTGCAATAGCTGTGTATTGGTCACACATTAGACCGGTGCTATTAAAAAGAATAGAAAACTTGGAAATTTGATTAAAAAAAATAGTTTAAATCTTACCTGTAAAGTTTTTCAACATCTCCTTCACTGAACCAGGAATAAACCATTTTTTTGAACATTTAGCGTCAAAACGCTTTGGTTCAAAATATAATAAACAAAGTTATCAAGCCCGCATAGAAAAGTGTACTATCTGTTTCATATGCTACTACCTATTTATACCTTTGATCAGGATGGCCAAGAAATCTAAATAAAAAATAATACATTATATTTTATTAAAGCGAATAACAGAAACTTAACTTTATTTTGTCGTTTAATCAACGACTAGGTGGTACCTGCATGAGCAAGCAATGCTTCCGCTCGGAAAATAATGAACATACTTGTATAGGCTAAGGCCTGGATTCTTGAATGAAATGCTACTACATACAACACAACCAGAAGTAATGTTTACTTTGTACATTTTTAATCGAGTATAAATAATTACACATAAATATTCAACAGTAGTCCGTAAAATATTAAAACATTACCGGAGAACAGAGTTGCTTATAAATTATCACGCACATCGTACATGCACAAGCATAATCCCGTTCTTTAAAGAAATCCACGTATATTATAAAATGCAATAAGAGATTTGAGTAATTGACGAAACGGGATGATGAAAATAATAAACATGAAATGTGTTATCGACTTATCGTTATGTGTGCGTGGTAACTGTGTGCTGACTGTTTCTTTGCAATAAATGATAAAGAGTTATAGGTAGGTTGGTATACGAGGCGAGCACAATGAAATAAAATATCGACGGTAAAGGGGTGATGGAAGTGGACCATTGAACCTTATCGCAAGAAAATGTAGCGATAACCTATTAAGATTTATATTTGTGTCCAATATTAAGAATTAAATATTAATACACACAACTTGAAGCACCATAATCAATGAAATAAAAAGAATTCAGTGAGTCTCGGTGGTAAACCGTAACTTTTTCGTGTTCACAAAATTGCATGTTTTTGTACACAACGTTATAAAAGTCGTTACAACGTCTTTTCCTTAATTTTCCTTAATTTAATATCGATGTTCCGTCCGGCGACGTACAACCCTTCATGAAATATTATCTGGGTTGTCGGCTTGCCGTGTCAACAGATCAGACTCTTCTCACCACCCGGCACCCATCGTCCAATTTAATATCCATCTTATTCGTAAGCGGGAAATAGGGTTTTAACCTGATACACCGTTCTCGGTTATAATATTCATAGGTACTTCATAGTTCATCGCTCTGTTCGGGAGTAACGCACTAACGTCGCCCGGTTTAAAAACACTAAAAACGAAATGAAATATTTTATCGAGTGCAATACAGACTGCAGTACAATGTACAAATATCGTAAGAAATTATTAAACATAATAACGTCCGCAGGAATTTGTCAAGGGGGAGGGGGCAAGGTATTTTAATTTTTTAATTTTTGTTTCATTATCTGATTAGTGACAAAGTACCATATTGTTTTGACGTGTTTTCTATCATACTATTCATACTCGTATAATTAGGGGACGTAAAAATTAAACTATTAATTATGTGTATAGTTAGAACGTTAGAACTTAATCTTACAATATTAATTTTAATTAATTAATGTGCAACTTTAAATCAACAAATAAATTTTTTTTTATCTGAGTGGATGTTAGTTAATACGCTGAGTGCCACAGTATTTATGATGGGTATATCGTATATAGTAAGTTTCCACGCTAAAAATGAGCTGCCACGCCGACGGTCTACTATTTGTTGAAATAATTTTATATTATTATATTATTTTCGGTAATAGCACCACTGCGTTGTTCGACATCACCGTCGCCGTCACCGTCGTCGTCATTCGGGAAAAAATGTATACCCACTAAAAATAGCTACACAAAATCCAAATATATCAACATTGATTAACGATTATAAATACTAATAGTATTTTAGTATTTACAATCAATGATACCAATGAAATCACGAGATCCTACTAAATATTCAAATATAAAAGTCGAAACAGTGCATCGAAAACCGATGACTTAATACACCCATAAAAATCCACATAACATTTGTCGACTATGTATTGACCGTGGCATTCAACGTTTCAAAAAATGTTTTTAATTTAAAAAATATTTATTTTATGATATTTTTTTACAACATAATAGTAATGATAATTGACTCATGAAAAAGCCAAGGGGGGGGGGGCAGAGGCCTTACTTGCGCCAGAAGAAAATCGTAAACACGCCACACCGTGTGCTATACATTTTGCTGTGTTTTTATTATCCAGAAAACTGTTGGGAAGTTCAATAAATGAACCCTTTTTACTCTATAGTACCAACTAGACCTATATTAGCCTAATTGTCTACGACATTCTTATTAGGTGCATAGACATACAAGCATAGCTATAGAGACATATGTGTAAGTGAAGCAGTGATAAAATGTAAAGCGCTCTTTCGGAATTTCATTGCAGTATGATACACCGATTCTAAATATTGTACCAATTAAAAAAAAATGTTTACTTTTTTATTAAATAAATACATTTCTGGGAATTGGTATTACCATAATAGTTTTCCACAAAAATACGACTTACATGGACTATTGTTTAGTCTCATTGTTCATGAAAAACTGTAAATTATTATTATACTTTATATAGTTTTTATTGAATTGTAAATTGTAAATTGTGTGAATTGTAAATTGGGAGGCATATTTTGTTTTAAATCAGAAAATAAATAAAAAGTCCAATTAACTGCTGTGTATGGGAAAACAATTCCATAATCTAAAAAACTCAATTTAAAATTTCGCAAGATGAGTAAAGTGTAAGAAGCTTTGAAATGTAAAGTGAAAAAAAGTTTTTATATTAGTACAACATACGTCATACACAGTCATTTGAATTCTGAAGCACAAATACGTACACGGAAAGCCGGATACAAATTATAATTTATTATAAAACACAATTTAAATTAAGAATAATAAATAAATAATATAAAGAATAAAAACATGGATACGACACCAAAGCTTATCACAAGAAAATGTAGTGCTAACTTAATGTTATAAATCATGGACTATATTTAGTTCAATATTTTTAATCACGATTACGAACAAAACTGAAATCATCGTCGATAGAATATAAAATAATATCGTTCAGAGATAGACCGTTTGAATGATCCCAACGAAAACACTTGGTAAACCCCGTGTAAAAATATCGCTCGGCAAATAAAGAACAAAAGCTTAGAAAAGTTGTGTACAAAAAAAAAGAGAGACTTATTTTATGATTTAATTTGTCAGCGATCCAGTCAAACGGGTACTGTTTGATTTAAAATTTTTATCAAAACGTACTCTGGTAGTCTGGTCTACGTGCATCGATTGCATTTGAACGGTGAGAAGGGGCCCTCGTGTATATAGGCCGTATCGTCGTTTCCCTTTCGCGGAACACCGATGATTACCGCGAAAAATACAGGGAAATCTCAGACGAACGGATCTGATCTTATCTATGCTTTTATCGTCCACTGGTGATCGATTCCTACCTGCGACCGTGCGTCGCTACTCGCTATTAACAGTGTCGGCAGTTCAGTGGTTCGCTGCGCTCGACAACGTCGTGTCATCGAAGTCCGGTCATCGCGAAGAGCACCAGGTACGTAGAGCGCGGTTGCGTTTGCTTTCGTTCGGCCCTGGCGCGCGACGCGTATTTCTCGCTACCCGTGGGTCATACGCAAGACGGCCGACCCTGATCCCCGGACGCGGGATGACGCAAAGCGTTCTCGCGTCCGCGCTCGTCTCCTGTCCGACGGTAAATATTGGCCCTCGTCCGTCCGCGAACGATTTTTGTTCACCCGTACTTTCGGTCGTTTGTTTGGGGATTGCAGCTGCGGGTTTTCTGGGTTCCCGCAAGTGTAAATATCAATATTGTTTCGGAAAATATGAATTGTCACGAGACTCTGTGTAATGGCATTTATACATGAACATTATTATAGCCTTTTCGTAAAACGTCGCTTACTGCTCGTCAGTCTCGTCACCCAATAATAATCAATAGTATATTAATATGCATGCAATTGTTGTGAGTAAAATCGATTATTTTTTTCGTTTCTTTTCGTGCAACTGTACCCACTCGTATCATTAAAATCGAAAGACCGTTGTTGTTTAGTGTTGTGTTACCGGTGCGTTCGTGTCCGCCGGTACTTCGTAACGTTTTACGAATTCGCACTTTCGGATTGGTTTCAGAGGTGTATGGTAATTAATTGCTCGAGAGTTTTTTAACGAGATGTATATTTATTTATTTGAGTCGTTTGATTAGATTTAAAGAGTACATGCGTTGACTTTTCTGCATGTTTAGCTGCATTACGACTGCCGTTCGTTTATCGGACGACGTTCAGCAACTCGCTCTCTAAAATTCTTATCCAAAATTAATCCCCACATTGATTCACGAATCGAACTTACATGTCAATAACATTGTATCACGCTTGCAAACCGTAAATAAATTATCGTTTTTATAAATTAAGAGCATTTTTAACGGTAAAAACTACGTATTATACGTCTGTACGAAAAAATGTCTATCATGTTTATAATAAAGAATTTTAATTCATGGGTTGTTAAGGAAAACATATATAATAAAAGGAAATGTAGAGCATATGATGTAAAATTAAACTTCTTGAAAAAGGCAATTGGTCATAAATTCGTGGATTATCTTGGATAAACATTTTTTAATTCAATGCCAATTCATTAAGAAAAATTTATTTTCTGACACCAGGAATTAAAAAAAAATGATAATATAAGAAAATTATTTCTAATTGGTTAATAGATTCTCTAGAATAGATTGTTAATTTAATAGTATAAATAGATAATTTATTGTTTAAGCTAATTCAGATATCAAAATGTTCATAATTTTATATACTTACAGTATATTTATAATTTATTGTATATGTGTACCATTTGTTATATAACTCTCTGCCTACAACAAGCTTAGCTTAAAGTTGGTACATTTGTATTTATTGTAAATTGTTCTATTATTTATAATAAATATAAATTGTAATAAAAAAAATATATATACATAAAAAAAATAATATTAATTTGATACAAAATTTTTTATAATTTATATTTTATATATTTTATAAAGTTAAAGCTGTAGTTAAGTGACTAAACTTGTTATTATTTATCAATAATGTCTTGTTTCCTTATATTTTTTAGATAAATATAGACAATGGCGGCTGATAATACTCATGAAAAATTGTGTTGTATTGGTAATGATGAGTCATTTTTTACCAATTCAACATCTTGCAAAAGAAAAAATGACAGTGTCTACAATACTACAAGTTCCACTTTCATTTATCATTCATCTTCTAATAATTGTCTATTATCTGGTGAGTCTATTTATTTTAATCACTCATTAGCTCTTGATGTTCTTAAATTATTTTAAACAACTAATAATTCAACTTTAGATTTAACTACTGGTAAACTAAACGATACTACTAATGCAAATTCAGCTGTGTTAAGTCCACTACCAAATTTTACATTTCAAGAATCTCAAAAAAAATTTAAAACAATGTCTGATTTACACTCCCATTTGCAATTACGAATGTCTCGAATAAATACATGTCTAAAAAAAGAATCTTGCAAACTTTTAAATTGTAAGAACACAAATTTACAAAAAATTGTTTACCATAAGCGTATTTATCTTGAAGGTCAGATGAAAGTTGATTTCATGTATTATCTAGCAAAGCGTCATCATTTTGTTCCTGTGACGGAAAAAATATTTTCATTTTTGCATGGGAAAGATATTGTAAGAATGTCTATGGTATCTAAAATTTGGCATAATGTAGTTAAATATTCACCTTTAGCAAAAAAAAAAAAAAGATCTTATTTAAAAAATATTGAATCGATTAAAGAAAATGTTGGATGTATAAAGAAAAAATATTCATCTCTTTCGAGTAGAAGAATTTTGGCCGATATTGGGAACATCATATAGACTCCATTAATCAAAGCAATTGAATAATAAGTTTATTAAATTATTTAAGTCATATTAAAAGCAAGGTTAGTATATTAATACATTATATTAATAATAATAGTAATCACACTTATAATAATATATATCACATTAAATTTGATTGTATTTGATGGTTCAAGACTATACTATTTAGAATTTAAATATTGTATTAAAAACCATTCGTCAGTGTATGATTTTTTTTAAATATTTATAAATATTATTTAGTTGTATTAATATAGAAAGTAATTATCCTAATTCAAAATGTATTTAAATAAAACTTGAAAATTTACCATAACAGAAAGTAAAAATGATTATCATGTTATATTAAAAAATATTTTCTGTTGATTTATCTAGTGCTCCATGTAGAACAATATAAAACAGAATATATAATATAGTGCTAACTAGCTCTAATCAAAATTTTTCAAATTTTTTTTTTGCTGAAATATATTTATCAATATTATTATATAACATTATTACATTATTACATTATTATATAACATTTATTAATAAATGTGCTTCTAAAATAATTTAGAAAATATGACAAACATAAATCATTTTATTCTTGATTCTCTTTAAATTTTATCAATAATGTAATGTCTTGAACAGTTAAATTATTTTTTTGGTTGTAGAATTACATTTTTAATTGTAGAAATAACATTTTTGATTCTGTTTCAGGCTTTTCATCCATGTATTGTACCATGTCTGATATATTTATTTAATAATAATTAAGTAACATGGGATACCGGCAACATATATTACATTTTTGGTTTGCTGGAACCATTAATGTCTCTAAAGTATCTCTGAAGACTGCTTGTATACAATTCTTTACATAAATATTATTATATTATTTATTTACATAAATGTATAATACTTGTTGATAATAATATTGGGTGATTTATTTAATGTAAGACACTAATGTAATCAGTAATTACATTATGAGCCTTCATGTTAAAAAATCATCTTATTTAATGTTTGCATCATATATAATATTTTTCTACTCAATAATTATTTAGTTTATCTACTAAAACAATTTCTTTATGTATTGTGTAAGATTTTGTATCATTTATTTGAATTAATATTGTGTATAAAATCATTCTAATAATATGATTTTTCTTTTGTTATTTGATAAAACTTTCTTCATATTATATTAAGTAAAATTTAATTTATGTAATCCAAAAATGTTTAATTTTTGTTAATCAATTTAATTTCATTATTTCACCATCAGTTCTCTGAATTAAAGACTGTTACTTGTATATTTATTAATTTAACTAGTACATTTTTTATCTTGTTTCATATAAATAACTTGAATTACTCATTTTCAATCTGTGATTTTGCATAATAAAATAAAAATGTAAACAAAAAATAAAATACAAATAAAATAATAATATTGATGGATAAAATATATTTTTAAATGAATACCTATAGACTTACTATTAATATTATTCATGAAGAACATTTATTATGTAGATAACCTGAAACTTTGGTAAGATTGAGTGTGTTGCTCTGAGGAATGGTTTCGAAAGGAATCATTCATGGATCCTTATGATTTAAAATGTATATAGATCTATTGTATATACCTATCAATCACTTAATAGGTAATAACAATAGGTATATTATATTATTTTGTTAATTTTGTAAAATGCAATATTTCTATTTCTGAACCTTATGTATAATATTGCTTTAAATTATATTTGGTTTTGTCTCAAGGTAAAGAAACAACACAATACTTGGTAATTTTTAAGTACAGACGCATGAGTACATTTTTTTAAATCAGTTTATAGGTATAATATTTATAAGTCTTGATCAGTATATTATATTTAAACTGTTGACCTTATATTGTGTCCCTTAATTTATGCAAACATTTCTAATATAGTTGCATAATACAACAGACCCGACTACACGAGCCGAAGCCAATACCAAGTTGTACAGGCAAAATTAAATGAAGAAAAAACTAGTCGGTAGGAAATATTATAATTTGTTTATAATATGTTATGTTCATATTTTGTAAATTATTTTATAAACCAAGTAGCTACCTATATTATATTGTTAAATACCAAATTTAATATATATATCTCAAAGGACTCAAATTTTATATTTTAATATTTCCCAATTAAACTGTTTCTTGTTTTTATTAATTTTATAAGACTGAAGATTACCTATTGAAATATTTCATTAAAATGTAGAGGATATTTATTGGTTATTATTTATTTCTAATTTTCATAAAATGTATTATAATACATTTTAAGGAGTATGATTGTGTAGGGCATAATTGAGGAACGGTAGTGTACGAATAAATATGAAAATAATAATTACTTAGTATATAGTACCACTAGAGAGTACTACTGCTAATAATAATACTACCAATAGTGTTACCATAGGCGAAGGTTGGGGGTACTTATCCCGCCCAAAAACGATTGAATCAGAAAATAAAATAAATTATGAAATCATAAAAAAAATATTTCTAAAAATGTGTTTCCCAACATGTACAAGCTTTTACAAATTGCAATGCCAATACCAATCAGCTCGGCTACATGTGAACGAAGCTTGTCTACAATGCGTTATGTTGAGACATGGGGTACGAGTATGTTGAAGAAACATTCATTAACTCTTCAATATTATACATTTAAATAGATATTGAAAGCTTTATTGATAAATTTGATAGTAAAAATAAACTTTTTGTATTAAAATAATAAAATATTTATTGTATCATAAATATTTAATATAATGTATAATTTAATAATAAATTAATGATTTTTAAAGTGCATATGTTGGGAGTAATGCGTATGTAGTACTTATTTAGTTAGTAATTTAGAAGACAAGGCTTCCACGGCTTATATAGTAAAGCAAAACTTAATCCCACTAAAATTCAATCAAATCTTTGGCTATATCCTACGAGTGTCAATATAATTAATATTTGTTTTATAATTTTCAATCGTTATAAATACAATATATTATGTGTGCGATATTTTATTATAAATACTGTTTATCACATATAATTTTTATTTTCCTGTTCACCAAAGAGTAATAATAAGAAAATTATTCATTTGTTTTCTAAATAATATACCTTTTACAAATATGAATTACTAATTATATTCAAAAATTATGAATCCGATTGAAATAATATAAGTATTTAGAATGGAATCCTCACTATCAGTCAAACCATAAATGTTGCTTACTTTTGTTTTTATGGTAGGTATTAACAGTCAATTAATTGACATTATTGTATTTTTATTAGGTCCAACTTGTGTTAAAAAAAAAAAAAATGTAATAATACAACAGTTCTACACGTAAAATAGCTATGCGTGCCAAAATGACTGCAGTACAAACGTCCAACCAGTGCAGTAACATAAATATTAATTATAATAACATTTGTTAACGTTCAATGATATAAAAAAATTAATTTTTAATTACATTAGAGTTGAAATGTTGGATATTGACAACAATGATAAAAGATGATAGTAATCGTTCCTTGATTACAGAAGCACCAATACTCGTATTACCACAGTTAAGCTTTCGGGGGAGGGGGGGGAAATGATAAGACTTATTACATTTTGCGCTTTGACCAGAATCTAAAAATATAGGTAGGCAACTTATTATGAACAATTAGACGGTAGCCATAATAATCACTAGCCAACATTCCCCTATCAAAAATTGATATCGTTATTCACACTGGTTAGTGGTTAGTTTATTTAAGCTTTAGGGGAACAGCACGAATAATATCGAACAAACAATAGGATTTCGTATCGGTTATTTCCAGGCATCTCGTAAAAAATGTCGCAAAGGCGATTTCGCCAACGAAACACATCACAGGGCAGACGGAACAGTGGAAACGATCGTAGGTATTCCGTGCTGATGCGGAATTCATTTATTTCCATAATCCGCAACGTAAGTGATGCACTCGCGTGGCGTACCAATAAAAAGCATAATATTATCTGGATGACAATCATTATTTTTTCTTCTTAAGATCCTGATCGCCTACCGAGTCTGCGGGTGCTGGGTACGTCGCGGCCGATACCGGTTGCCGGACGACGGGCGATTTCGAGGTGTTCCAGAACTTGAACCTGCTGAACACGCTCGTCTTGCCCGGTCGCCGGCAACAGTTCGGCGCGCTCGCCGCACTCGGTGGCGGCGGCTGCAGCCCGGCGGCGCCGCGAGCCGTGCGGTCGCCGTCGCCGTCGTGGTGCTGGTCCATTTCGGCGGGCGTACGGTCGGCCGGCGGTGTTGTCGTCGGGCCGCGGTCGGACATCCGGTCGTCGTCAGACATCCGGTCGTCGTCGGACGTGGCCGGTTCGGCGTACGTCGCGCTCGCGGCCGCCTCGCGCCGCGACGCGGACAACGCGTTCGCCAAGCGCTCGTAAACGCAGTTGCCGCTCTCCTCGGTGTCCGCGGCCAGGTACTCGCGCAACGCGTTCCTGCGATCGCCGCACCCGGCAACGTCGCAGCCGCACCGCCGTATCGTCAACGTGCCGCGGTCACCGTTCGCGTCTTCGCGGCCCCGGCCACCGCGGTTCTTGGCCACCGCCGCCGCCGGTTGTTTCTCGCGCGCCGCGCGGCCCGCGGCCATCGTTATCCACACGGTCTCCCGGCAGTCCGGCGCCGTCCGCCTGCGCATGCCCACGTTGTACAGGCCGCCCACGATCGTGCCCAGCTTGATGTGGCCGGGCATGAACCGGTCGTGGCGGCGACCGCCCCGCTGACCGCGGCCGCGGCTCGCGTTCTCCGCCACCGTCCGGCGCCCCGGCTCCGTCACTTTGATCCGGCCGTCCGGCACTCCCGAGCGCAACAGCTCGGCCTTGAGCCCCGCGGCTCGCCCGGCCGGCACGTCCAGCACGTACTCCAGCTCCACACTCGCGCCCAACCCGCTGATCTCGTGACCGCCCCACATGTCGTGCGAACGAGACGGAAGGTCGGTGGGTATTTTCTTCTTCTTCGCTGCTGCGGTTGTTTTCTTTTTCTCTCGCCCGAATCATCCATCCGTTGCTAGCAATACCGTTATCGACGCGTTGTTTGTCCGCAGCAACAGTGGCCAACTAATTTTGTTCGGTCGGGCTGCCGTTTATTTGAGATTGAATAAATCGGCACATTTCGTTTTAGGGACCCCTCCAAACATTTGAGCTTCGCACGTATGGTATGTTTGTACAATATACCTACAATGTACGTCAAAGTCATTATTTGGTTTTACTTTTTTTATCAAAGGGAATTCCTTTTCCAAATTTTCAGTGTTTCCCGGAGCCATTATATTACCACTCAATTCAAAAATCACTCGATTAAAAAAAGTACAGGAGTACTGGAGTAGGTACAAAATAATAGTTACGATTTATTTCGATAAAACAATAAAAATCCACCGATACATGATCACGAGACGATTAACACCAAGTGAGCTGGAGTACACAGATCAATATAAACCATTGACATTCACTTACCTTATGTAATAGTCATGTGTAATTTTTTTGGATAGTTTATCATATGATTTGTCATGAATAAAAACCCGTGATTTTTTATTTTTCACATATTATTACAGTCAGTGGCGCCATTCAAATATTTTAATAGGGGTGCTTCCATTTAAGCAGGCCAACTTTTTCCACATTATCAGGCAACTTTTTCTTCTAGTAGTAAATTCTTGTAATTTACCGCGGGGGGAAGTAGGTGTTCACCCCCCCCCCTCCCACAACATTTGAAAAAAACACGTATAAATGTATAATGATATAAAATACTACTTATACATTATCATACGAGATAATCTTTCTAATCGATACCTCTTAAATTCAGTACCAAACATTAGTATTTCGAGTTCTACCGAAGTGATAAATTTAACTTATTTACATTTCCCCATTAAATAGCTAAAACATTATTCCTGTGTAACCAATAGCAACCGGAAATTAATAAATAAAATTAATAATTATAATTGTTTCATCTTGTATATAATCATCTATAAGGACAGACAGGAGAAATCTTTAGAAAATTTTTGTTTTATTTTATAGTAATTACTACTAAGATGATGATTCAATTTTTTTTTTATTTATCTCGAGCAAACGAGCAGCTCTTCTTTGCATTTTGTTATTCATAAATATAATTAATTATGAAAAATAAGTAGTTTAATAAAGTGTTGACTTATGCACTGTTATAACTTATAGGTATCACGAACATTTATAACAAATACTGAAATGAAAACTTCGTATTATTTTTAGGTAATCATGTATTCTCGCAGTCAACGGTCTTTTGTAGATAACGACAAACGAGTAACAACAATATGGAAGTCATTATAGAATAATAACTATTTTATTAAACTTACTAACAACATTTTGCTTTGCTTTGATGCATACAAATAATATAAATCTACTTAGAATAAATATACATCACCCACCTCCGTGTATAATATACGTACATTATGTATACATATTACATATATTATTAATAAGTATTATATTTTTGATAATAATAATTGTCAATCGATATAGGTACTTGTTTTAACTTTTAAATACAGGCTAGTTCCCATCGGCGCACTTTTTAAAGCAGGCCAATAACCTAGAAAAAAATAGGGGTGCCAAAGTATCCCCCCGCAGTGGAGTACCTGATTACAGTGTAATAATGGTTCATCAAATTGGTAAGGGCTTCGCCATAGAAGAAATTAGACATGTTCATTAGACTGGGTCACTCCTCAATCAATTCTGAAGTGTACTTCAATGGTGCGGGGAAAATAGGTGGAAAATTTACTTTTACCTTTTTTTTATTTCAACTAAATTATGTATTTGAATTTGAATTTGTTATCTGTATGGGTTATCATTTTTTATTTAAAAACTAAAGGTATTATCTTATAGGTTATAGTTAAGAATTAAGTTATTATAAGAAATATATACAATTCAATTAATTTTCCTTGTTTTAAGTTGAATATCAACATTCTTGTGCAACATAACTTTTTCACGCTGTTTTATTATAATAGCATTTTATAAATCGGTTGTAATCATATACGATTACTGAATTTCAAATAACAAAATACACCATTTCCAATGTGTTATAATTAATATACCTACTTAAACATTTCAACAAATCAAGAAAATATTTATAAAACTAGACGATGTTATATGAAACAATTTTTTTAAATTTTTCAATTACTTCGTCGACGTCGATATATTTGCCATAGTTTTCTCGATGTATGGAAGAATCAAATTGTCCAGACTGCGTGTATCATAATTCATAGTGGTACGAAGCTTAGTTTGAACATTTATAAGCTTTGAAAATACTAAATAACAACGATTGTTGTTGTACTAAGAAGTAAATCACGGTATTCATTTTAAACATTTTTACTTATTTTCAAATAATTTTTTTTTCCAAATGTCCATTTAAAATATTACGTTAGTGTATACTGTATACATAAATACGGGACCCGATTGGCCCAGGCTGTAGTTCCGCCTAAAGGGTCCGCTAATCTCTGATGAGAGGTGAATGGGTACTAGAATAAAAAAAAGTTGGGAAATACTGCCTCGGGACACTGAAAAGTCTTGTCACTTAATCTTTAAAGAACCTAACAACTACGCGTTATTGGGGAATATAGTAAACACGTAGACCTATCCGAACTACGCTGGATCATGATGAATGGCTTAATAATATAAATATTCGTCTTATAAAATCACCTTATGCGGTTACAGAAGTATCCCGTACGAGTATATACTTTATGTGTAGGTATCGGTAGAAAACCAGCAATTATTTCAAAAGATTAAATGGGTATAAATAATTTGAAACAATTTAGTTACATGCTCATGAAATTATACTACAATGTATATAATTTATTTTTTTGATGCTACAACTATTGAAAGTCTGTATGAGTTTTAAAGTGAAAATATTAGTAAACAATTAGTTAGGTATTTTACAATAGAACAGATTGTTATGTCACACGTTTCAGAGTTATAATTATTATAATAAAATATAATATAACAAATTATGTTGTAATCGGGTAGCGATTATATTAATATGTTACTTACACAATTATACATTTATCATTCAATAGCGATCATTCTGTATTAGGAACTTTTGGGAACTGTCCAGATTGACAACTGTAATAATCTACTGAATGCACATTTTCTTGACTAGCTCCAATAATAATGTTTAACTCTGGATATTCTGGGGTTCTGGCACCCTGTAGTTGACACTTACAGGTTCCCAGATAGTCATCCAATTCAACGTCATTTACTAATACGCCTAACAAACCCAATTTAAAGCGTAGTCTAGCCTAATAACATAAACACAAAAACAGTTAATGTGGTTAATCAGTTCTGTAAAATACTTGTGTTTGATATTTTTTAAATTGATGAGGATAATAAATTGATCAAAATGTATAAATTATTAAAATAATATGATTTTGTTTATTTAATGGATATTTAAGTTTATACACTTATTTCATTGTCCTATAGGTGGAGCCTGTCATCTGCATTCTGTACCACTCAGCACTCACTAACTTACCTGCTAATTATTAGAATAACTAGTATACTTTAGTAACTAATTTATACTTATATATTATGTTCAATGTACTGGTACCAAAGTTCCTAATTAAACGATGTTAATTATACAAGGATTACACCCTGATACCGAAATTTGCGAAATAAAAATATAGGTTAGAAAGTAGCCAATCCAAGACTTATATCAAAAAAATAAGAAATTAACTGCACATCGTACACGGATCATAACAATGGAACGCCAACGGTCTAGTAAAGCGTAAACAAGAGCTGGTAGACCTCTTGGATCAAGAAAATGACCAAGGAATTACGTCATCAAAATATATCCATCCAGGACGAAATCAAGGAGTTCCCTAATAAACATGTGAATAGACTAGAGTTGCACACCAACAAAACTGCTAAACAACTGATTGACATCTCGCAAGATATCAGGTGCCTCAAACGCTTGAAGCCCTACGACTTAATTAAGGTAATTTAGGCTAAATAAAGGAGCAATCTCATTGGAGAGATAGCTCCAAACGTGTTTTTATATACAATGTTTATTATGTTTATTACTCGCGTTATTCTATATAGTTTACTATTTTATAAGCATTTAATTGTATTTATATAGAATATACTTGTCGTTTATATAAAGATGCTTCAGGTAGTTAGAACAAAAAATAAATTAGACAAGAATTAATTGACTATAAAAAAAATACATGTTAGGTAGCTACATATTAAACTATCAAAGCAATTTTCCTTAATATAATACATTGATATGTTTTTAATATTTATTTAAGTATAATTTGTTTTTAATACTCATAAATATGTTCCTATATTACCACAACAATTTGAATTATTGTAATTAATCGTGTAATTGGTTAAACATAGCTATTATGTTGTTTTCTGATAGTAATGGGCATTTTATAAACAATAAAAACAAATACGGTAGCTTAAACAATAAATAAACTTACTTTCAAAAATATGTTTTCTATTGTTTCCATACAAAATCTCCGATTGGGGTGAAATTGATGGTCACATGCCTATAAGTGGTAATAGCAAATGAAATAGATATATTATTTCATGGAATCTAGAAAAATCACAATTTTTATTCTAGATTCTTGGTAAAACAAGGAATGTAAAGTTTTAACCATTGTGTTTTTTTCTATATCTGTGTACAAGATTTCAACCAGAAGAATTGCTCTGATCATCGCAATCATGGGAGGTTTCTGATAGGGAATGGTGTTTAGTGGGTACTTTGGGGAGTATTTTTTTGAATTTCTCAAAAGTTTCCCGATTTATTAAACAACACGGAGAAAAAATCAGAAAAACTCAACCAAGATCAAGTTTTGAACTCTGCACGAACAATTAAGAATTTTGGTTCTACTGATGTATCTAACATCTTTAGAAATATAAGCTGATCTACATAACCTCTTTCACTCAGAAACGTTTTTTCGAGAAAAATGGGTCATTAGTTTCAAGTTTAAAAGACTGCTATATCTACTGCAATATCATTCATCCGTCCCTGTTTCTCACCCGACCGCGGAGTCTCACTGGTTTTTTATTATTTAGTATACAATGTTCTGAATGTTTTTCAATACATATTAAATAATAATGTTGTGTATTTTTCGACATTTCTTATGGTATTCAATATTATAAGAGTTATTCATTAGTATCTTGATTAATTGTTATTGATTGTGAAATAGTTGCAATGTCGGAGATAGTTTTAAAATGAATAAGCCTTTATTTTAGCTGTTACAACCATACACAATTTTATAAGCATTTACTAATTTATCATGAAATTGCTTTGAATTATTTTGTAAAAATCCATAAGTTACAATTCGTGAATTTTGTTTTTAAAAATTACTTAAATTATAAATACTTGCCACTGAGTAGTCGTAATCGGTCCACGATGATTGACCATCATCACCTTCTATAACACTGTGTACTCTTATATATATAGTATATATTAATTTACATAAATCCATTCCTTTTAATTGGAGTTCAAGGATTCTTTGTTCCTACAACACATTAAAAATTATAAAAAGCTATAATTAGCATAAATTAATAAAATTGTTTATTCGTATACATATTTTCAGATATATTTTTTTTTTAGGGTGTTAAGAGTTTTGCAATTTAATATTTAATTAAAATCATAATTTATCGATTTTCAGTGATGTGAGCTTGCTGTAAAAACTAATTCAAGTTTTAAAATCGCAAATTACAAAATACTTTATTCACCATGAGTGATTTTACTATAATTTCATGGTCAATTTTGAACAAACCAAAGAGTTTATGTAATCATAAATAGAAATAATTAAATGGACACATAAGTGATCCATGAAAGAACCTAACAGACTGAATTTGATGTATATTATAGAGGAATCCAACTACAGCCAATCCCTGAGTGAACAAAGTGAACTTAGTGCTCTAAGTGCACATATATACCTAGATATAGTACAGGTGCCAACTTTAAAAATTGAATACTAAACGATTAATCAGTTTAATAATACAGGGGTTGTATAATTATTATATTATGAAATATTTAATATTTAGTTTGTTTTGAAATCAGCGACGAAGCTTGATTTACCAGATGTATACTCATCTTGTTAATCAAGCTTCGTTTATGGTCTATAGGTATGCATGGTAATATTGTACTTATTAATATGTTTACAATTAATACGTTAAGAAATAGCTTATTTTCCTACTAGCTCATCTGCTTTAACCATTGGTTCCATTTCTGCTTGTGTTTTCTTGTATAAACAATCTATAAATGATTTTGAATCATATATAAAGAAGTCAACATAACAGGTTAAAAGTTTGATATCTAAACCTGAAAAAAAAAATACCTTTGTATTAGTTGTAATCTTAAAATAATAGTAATCTCTTCAGACGATAGTTTGCGCGACATAGGTTTTACGTTCACTCATGAGTCGTGACCTTTCCCCTGCTAATCACATTTAATTGGCATGTTATGAGGCACTTGAAGTTCTTAGCTTTATACTCCGCTCCTCTTTGGGACACCACCACTGTTCGCGCCTGTTCCATGATTAAAAGTGCTTAAAAGAAAATTCCTCCGTATTGCCGCCTTTTGACTCAATGTCCATTCAGTTTTCCTCTTCATGATTATGTGCATGTCCTTTTCTTATTCATCGCTCCTCTTCAAATTAACCCAAAAACTCCCCTTTTGTCCGTCTTATGAGAGCAGAAAATAGCGACCCTCTCTTTCTAATTTTAATTAGATTAATATATTATGTACTGTACTTGAGCCTTCGGGCGTTTATTCAAGAAATAAATAAAATAAATAAATAAATAAATAAATACCACGCATTACACCATAATAAAACTGTATACCATATAATATTCAACTGTTTTTTGAGCTTTCCTCGTATGTATGTACAAACAAAATAAAAATATTAAAGACAAATTAAAAAAAATTAAAATAAAAAATATTTATTAAAAGGATGATTGCTGATAGGTTGAAAGTTGGTTAGTGTCAACAGTTCAACACCATTTCCATTAAAAAATGAAAATACTATGTTTTTTTTATTTTATGTTTTTATTATTGGTAGAGTGCAGATACATTATGAAGGAATTGCTACTAATTATGGATTTTACGTTAGTACTTATAATGTCTGCTTATTTTTGCAGTGATCAGGAGGTATATCATATATAATATTTTCTAAAATTGATAAAAATTAATTATAATTTGTGAAATTGACGAATATACATTGACGTAGGTACCTATATTTTATTTTTCGAATTGAACCGTTGGGATTTCATAGCTTTGCTGTATTTGATATACTATTGTTTTAGATTAGGACCAAATAAATAATTTTATTTCAAAATATATTTATATGTTTAATATACTTACTGTTGAATATGATAGTTAGATCAGCTGGTAGAATAATTCCAAACATCATTTCAGGATTTAGACATTTCAAGTTATCCAGCCATGTTATTAAATCGTTCGTAAAAGTCTTATCTAAAGAAGTTAATTTATCCTAAAAAATACAAATAATTGAAAATTAATTAAATTGCCGTATTATATATTTAAAAAAAGCTAGCTACAATAACTTGAGAACAAATAATTTAATTTTGGCTATCGATGATGGCTCCGAGAAAAAGATATTTTTGAAATTTGGGTTTATGAAAATTATGTTCTGAGGATAAAATTGTCTGCCAATAATATATCTAGTTGTGGAAAAGAGTACGATGCAAATTAATTCATGCGTGGGATAGTCTTATTTTTATATGTTGTCGTATGAATTAAATGATACTCAATTAAACACTATACACAGTACACACATACTTATGATAAAAAATCACAGTTTTTATTATGACCGAAAAATGAAAATATTACAGAAGCTTTGTCTAAAACAACTGAACTTTTGCTGAAATGATGACTGGCTCTTTTCATATACGGTGCACGTGCCGATTAAACAATAAGGTTAATTATTTTCACTAAATATCTCTTTGGTATTATTGAATACAAGTGTAGTGTATACGAGAAATCGAATTCGAACGGCTACAAGATGGCTGACTATACGGTATCGAAAGGTAAGTATATATTATGTTTTCTATACGCTATCTAATATTCTCTAATATTCTCTGAATCAACGATTGTGTTTCAGAGTTTTTGACCTGCAACATATACCACTATTACATTTTTTTTCGCTACAATTATACAGACGTTACCAGGAGCATAGTGTTAGAATAAAACGCGGACCGTACTATATCGTTTATAATTCGTAGGCTAATATTCAACCCGTTCTAGTCGCGAAATATTTTTATATGGTATCATGTACATTGTACAAGTACAACAGATGGTTTTTAGTACCTAGTGTTATGTTTGTTGTCGTAACGCTTTTTTGCAGTATTAAGGACCCCCCTTTTTTTTTTTTTGTTTTTTTTTTTGCTTTTTCACAGTACAAGTTTACTTTTTTTAAACGCTTATTAGCCATTTTTTTTTAAAAATATGTAAAAGTATCATCTTATACATACACTATACATGAATTGGAAAGCAATTGCATCCACTTGCAAGGGTTGAATTTGTGTAGAGTATATTTGAGCTTCTTCTTTGACTATCCCGATCCAACTTTCATAAGTATAACTATCATCAATTAGCATCAACGCTGCGTCTCCTTTAATGTATCTGATATCAGATAAATCCTCTAAAGTAAGTTATACATTTTTAATCATTAATATTATTTTCTATAATGCATTTTATTATGCATATTACGTACTATTACATTACAAACTAAAGTATTTTTACATTTCAAAACATAATTTAATAGAATTAAATTAGAACTGAAGTCCACAAATGTTTAAAGTACTTGTTAAGTTCATCTTCTTTTTAAACACTGTATAAATTAAGGATGCAAATCCTATGTAAGCATGTAAGTGTTATATTAATCAAAAACTGAGCCTACAAAAAGAAATTGTGCTTTTATCATTGTTATACGGAAAAACTCTTACGACACCGAAAGCATTTACTACACCGAAGCAATCATCTAAAATTAATAACAGTTGATATAATGTTTGATAAAGCATAACATACAAAGAATATGTCGAACGTCATTACGTAATAATAAAATAAATATAGTAGAAATATTACATAGCAGGTATAACATTTCTCCATTGGAAACTAAATAATTCGCAGTTAAATTGCGAAGGGATTTCAAAAAGGTCTTTACAAAGTTCGATGTTAAAAAGTAACCTGTTGATTTTGTAGGTACTACTAGTGTTTTACATCCAACTGGTTTATTCTTTACTATTTTTGTTCCATTCATCAAACCGCAGAGACATGACAGGTTATCGAGAGTAATAGCTGCATCTAAAAAAATAATAAATTTTGGAAAAATTAACATTTGATAAAATTAAATATTGTTATAACCCGCGTGACTGACTGCAGGCATTTAACTGTCATCCTTCAGTATTATAAAAACGATTATTATTAATAATATATTTATAAGTTATATATTAAGCAAAAAACAAAAACGCCATTTTATTTTGAAATTAATTAATTTGTGTTTTGGAACATTTGAGAACGAAATTTCGTATTACCTAGAATTTGTAATTAAATAATAACAAACAAAAGTATCATATTAATATAAGTTTACTTAATCACTTAATGGTTTCATTGTATTATGATAAAAAGTCTTATTTTAATCAATGAGCAAATGAAAATGTAAACTATGTTAAATTTCAAAATACTTTTCGTTGTAATTATAATGAATTAGTTATCTAAGTGTTATGGGTTTTAAACTGTTTTCTATCAAATTCACATAAATGCAGGAAAAAATTCATAGCCACTATGCTTAACTTTCATATAATTACAGTGGTTCTGATGAGTTACTACACATTTTGTAACTCTTAAGAGGACGCCACAACCTCTCGTGTTGTCTCCGTTTCACAAATGTATAACATGGAATATAAGTATTCAGTAGAACCGACTTAGTGTTGTTAGCTTTAATGTTTGAGTAAATTGATATCTAATCAAAATTTGAGGGAAGAACAGTATGTACATATGTTTGTACGCCGATTTTCTCTATTTTTGCGCAAGTCATAAGTTTTTTTTTTAAATTTTAATATTTTACATGTTCATAAATAATGAGTCATAATTCACGTCTCATTTAAAAGTTGAAAACCGTGAATAACTGACGTATACACATAGATAATGTTCTTCCTTTAGATTTTGATAATACATCAGTTTACTCTAATAAGAAAGCTAATCACACAACATTGGTACCGATGAACATTGAACACAGAATTTTGCTGTGTTGTGTACGTTTGAGACACATATATTATGCCTAACACAAAGTGGGTGTGGCGTACTTTTTTATGCTGACAATCTTTGTATAGGTTAATATATATATTGTTTAATTAACTTACTGAATTAGGGTTAACGATTATGTCATTGATGAATTAGAATTTATTGCTCAAAACATTTTTTATTTCATGTTTTTATCTTACTTGCGTATTATTTATAAATTATAAGATAATTTAATACGAATGAACTCGTTTAAATCGTATAATAATTATATTATTACAATTACTTGGGTATTCAAATATTTTAGATATTTACACTGCAAAATTTGATTAGTTTTTTTATTGACTTTGGTTTTATGTAATTCTGATATAATGACAACACATGTTAATAATTGGTGTTGTGATATTTGTATATATTATGTTACGCAGAATTCGTGAAATTGACAATAATACTGTCGATTTCGTGAAATCAGTAATGGTATTGCCGAATTCGTGAATTCGTCAACTATAAGGACATACAACTACAGATTGCATGAAATCGGCAAGGCCTTTCTAACACTGTAGCTGCTATGAATTTCAAACAAGATTCAAATGACAATAAAATTGAATTTTGAGATATATATTTTTAAATGGCATAATATTATATACGGTATTTGAAAAAAAGATGATTACATACTAAATAAATATATTAAAAATACGAAAAATTAAGCACAAAAATACTAAAATTTGTAATACGCCGTAATATGATTATATGAAATAAAACATCAGAAAATACAAATGAAATAAGATAATTGTAGTCAATTATACCTCAGTATTTCGGAAATTGCGGCCTGGATGGCATGTCACAACTGATCAGTACAATGATCAAACCACCAGTGGCGCACAGAGGTTTTATAATAAGTGGGGCCGTATGGCTTAAATATTTTTCACTATACCCACCACCCCAATCATATACCAATAACACGTTTGTTCTTATCGAAATAATATTTTTGAATGCACCATTTTTAAATGTGTTTCAACTTCCAAATGCCATCAGGCACCCACACCAAAAATAAGTGTGGCTTAAGCCACACCTGGTATAATGTGTGGGCGCCACTGCAAACCACTATTCTAAACTTTCCTACCAAGAAAATAATTTATACCTTATTAACTTTTATTGAATCCACTTAAATGTTTTCGATTTTTTGAAATCGGAGCCATATTGTTGAATCCACGTATTCGGCAACGCCGTTACTGATCTCACGTAATCGTTAATATTTCTGCCGATTTCATGAAATCGACAATTTCGCAAATTCGGTGTAATATTTTATCCTACTGAATTTTAACATCTAAATTTATTTTGAGTATTTAAGCATTTAATTGCATTATTAAATACACGTGTATTGTTAATCATTTGTAATCAAATTTACCTATGGAATCAATAATAAACTACAAAAAATCGATCACTAATTTTTCTATTCTATTCACCTCGTGTTAGATATTTTAATGCCGGGATTAAAATATTGATATGCGTTACAATTGAAAACAATGCTTAATAGCTGTAAGTATATTTTAATTACTATTAAACATTTCAATAATCAATATACATAAAATATATTTTTAATAATCTTATAAGACTTTTTTTGTTATCGATTATATTGAATTAGCGGTTTTATTTTTTTTTTAATAAAATTAGTTAACTCAGTGATAAGTGCAGATTGGGAAACGTATAAAGAATTTATCATCGGTGATATTTTTTATTGATTACCTATTAATAACTGTAACGCTTATGAGATTTCCGAGACAATGTTAGTTTCTACATTTCTCTATTATATACAAGACATACGTTTCCGATAAGAGTAGCATTTGATTTGACAGTAAACAAAGTTCAGAGTGAGAGCCAAACCTTGGAAGTAAATTAGGGTTGTATTGAATTTAAACCAATCTGTGTTTAGTCATGGTCAACTATATGTTACCATTACGCGAGATTTTTCTTAGTTTTTTTTGTAAAATGTCAATAAAAAATATCAGTTAATTTTTTGAATTTTGAAATATTAATACAACGTTTTTTGCAAGGCTGGATACAAGGGGAAGGCAAAAAGTTAAATCCCCCCCCCCCGATCACAAAAAAGTGATTTAAAATTTGATTAAAATGATTTTTTTAAATATGGTTTAGTAAGTATAGATTTAAATTTTAATTAAGTTTTACATTAAAAATTAAAAGTTGGAGCATTCTAAGACAATGAGACCCATCACCAGTATTTCTTTTGACAGTGTGACAGATTTCTGTACACAAATAATTTTTATATCAATTAGTAATAAGACAATTCTTATGCCCATTCATATTCATTTATTTTATTCATTTATAAATATTGCATGCCCCTCGTTCAGGACCTCTGTATCCACCCTTGGTTTTTCGTACTTGTTCTTACTCGTGTGATAAAATCTCAAAAATCTGTTCACACAATTTTTATTAATAAGTGTTTGAATTTGACATTTTTATAAAAATCAATAAAATCACGAAATCTGCCTACTTTTCTATGATTAAAGTTAATAAACATTTCAACAATAATGTTTAAGACCTGAAAATGTAGTACAATGTGCTACAGAAGATGAAGTAAAAATAAACGTAATAAACTGATCCTCCCGAAGTCTTTCAGCGAGAATCGTGTTTTTGAAACCAATGGTACATTGGTTTCAAATTTAAAAGACCAATACATCAGTATAATTAATCCTACCGTGGGCGTGGAGTCTCACCCCAACCTAGGAGTAGTTTCACACTTAGATGATTGACCTGGATTTTTTTTAACTTGAATTTTGTTAGTGTTTAAATCATTTAACTAAAAGATATTACATGATTTCCACAATAAATGTATGTACATATAAATATATATCACTGATTAAATTAAGGAATAATGATTACTTATTGTTTTTTAAATTTTTTTTAGATTTTAGTGTGGAAAATGTAATATGCGTAAGTAATGTTTTTTTAGGAATCATTTGAAATATCGATGCAGTAGAGTTAACACTATGGATAGAATATTAAATACTTAATTATAACTTACTAGTGTATATGAAAATATAACTTATAAGTTATTACACTTCCATATAGAGTAAAATCTCGGCCGAAAAAATGTATTTCATATCATGATAATATGTATGCAAATGTATGTGCATACAATACAGGATGGTTACGATGATAATTTGTTAGGATATTTTGATAAAGAATGCAGTTTAACACCTTTGCAAAGAAATCTGTAGTGTAATATTCATTAAGCAATGAGTAAAATGGGTAATCCAGCAAGCCTATAGTATTTGAAATTGTTGAGCTCAACACACAAGATTTTATTTTTAAATAGCTAGGTACCTATCTAATTTGTACTTCATGTTAATAATAATAATTATGATAATGTTTCCAAAGAATTTTTTTTTTATAGTACTTAATATTAATAAATTAATATACAATTTTGTGAACTGTACTTACTGATGCTGTCTGTATATAATTGTAATATTGCAAAAAACAAAGAAAGCAGTTTATGAACTTGAAGGTTCATCATTTTGGAAAAAAAATACGATCCAACTTTTTAAAATTATTGCGAATAATTTCTATAACCACAAAAGTTAAGGTTTTTATTGCATTATTTTATTTGCTTTTCTCTTGATTTATTAATCTATTTTATATAAATTAAATTCAACAACATGGCAGTGCAAAAATTTGTATCGATGTATTTGTATATGTTACTATAAAATTTATGAACTCGGAATTTCATCATTGCGAACAAAAAAATAAACAAATTTTTCAAAACGATTGTATATGATTTCTATACCCAATAAAGTTAAGGTTTTTATTGCATTATTTTATTTGCTTTTCAATTGATTCATTAACCTATTTTGTATAAATTTTATATGACAACATGGCACAGCAGTAATTTGTATCGAGGTATTTGTATACGTTTTTATTATTGTTTACACAACATACATGCATTTTTAACATCTGTTATTAGATGATAATATAAGGCAATAATTATGATACGCATTTATAATCTAAATGGTAAATATAATACTTTTAAAGTGATTGACGATGATTTGTTTACCTTCGTACGTTTTTATTAAACAGTACATTATTGTGTACAAGTATTAAAAAGACTTATGTCCTGAACAGTTTTTAATGATAAATGTATTCTCTAATTTTACAAAAAAAAAAAATATATTTAATAAAATTATTTTGTTCACAAATATTATAACGATTTCCAACTTATGTGAACCCATTAAAAAGAGTCAAGGTGAATGATTTTTAGATGGAAATTTTTTGAAGAAGTATATCCATCATGTCAAATTAATGCACAATAAAATGTATTATTATTTTACGTTAGATTTACATTTTTGAAGAAATTTTGGATTTTAGGTGTCTGAGAAATAATTTGTTTATCTTTTTTATCTATTTTCTCAGCTCTTCTACGAAATGCAGCACTACTTAATTTAGTACGCTTTCTGTTTCCACTAATTTTGGTTGGAAAAACAATGTGGTAAAAAATATTTACAGAGAACACAAGTTCAGGAGACACGATAGTGCAAACTGCAATGATTGATGAAAATTATTGGTCGATAGTGTAGAAATAAAATCCAATAATACGCACATTGATGTGATAACTCTGGCGGTATAAAAATATTACTATTTTAGATATTAATTTTAGAACACTTCAAATCTATTGTTTTCGCCATAAAAATTTGCTACCGGGGCAGGTGCCCCCTTTGCCCCCCCCCCTTAACCCGGCACTAGTTAAGCATCCTCCAAGACTATGGAGACTTAAATTAAAGAGGACGCATTATTTTACCTTTGATAAAAAAAAGGACTCCGTCCTCTTCTCCCCTACTTTAACCACTGGAAATAACTAATCATAATTTAATCAGATTTGTTCTCGTAAAACACGTAAGTGACTGGAGGGGAGAGCATTGGTATATTAATTTGTTGTATTAATAATTTTTACTTTCGGTTTTGATCAAACTTAAAACGAACAAACTGTATAAATATATTTATGTTTTTTTTTTTTTTTATTATTAATCCGCGACAGATCCGGTCACTAGATTATTGGAAGTTGGATGTTTGTTGGCACGGTAATTGATAGGTTTATTTGTTGGGATATTTTTTATATGGCTTACACTTTTGGCGAGGGGGAGGTGGTGGTCTATTTTCATGGGGTGGCGTGCCGTTCCGTGATCGCTGATGAGTGATGACTGATGACCGTGTTCGTAGACCACACACATAATTTATAATACCATATATTTTATGAGTTAACAATATTATTCGACATATTTCAACGTATCTAGGGCTAATATAATGTTATGTACAAATCATTTCATCACAATACTCTTTTAATTTATTCATAGCTGATTAGTAATAAAAATTATTGTATTTGTTCAAGAAACTACGCATTATTTATGTTTACATTACAAATGTTTAACATCTGTTATGCTGAGCATATATAACAAATATATTTATTGTGTATTTCACATTTTTTTTTTTTTAGTCAAGTTAAAATTTTGCATTGGTATTAACAATTTGTTTACCCGTATAAGCTTACATTAAAATTATATTAAATTTATATTTAATAGACAATTTGTTAATATTTTCGAAGCATAAAAACACCACTATTCATTTTACAAACCTATCCACAGTCTACGATATTTTGTAGCGATCGCTACTCAATGCAATCTCTAATCTTTTATTTGTAAAGTTTAATTAATTTGACGTAGAAATCTCTCTTTAATAATTTTCGATTTGTTCATATGATTTTTATGACATCGGATTTTATGACATTTGGCATTATGACACTTGATTTCAAATACCTGACATGGTACCAAGTTGAACCACATGGCCGATGTCAGTGAAAATGATCATACAGTACATGCATGAACGTTAAACGCGATGGTTGTATGTACATTTCTATACTTTTTCTTGAATATACCGTTGATGCTAATAACCTAGAGTATTCTGTGATAGCAAAATATATTTAGAAACGAAAAACAATGTCAATTACCTACCTAGATATGTTTTAGTTTTTGCAACAGTTAGAACATTAAAAGTTCAACCCATCTTTTTAAGAAATTCGGTTTTACTACTATATCAACTACCTTTAGAAATTGAAATCGATGCACCTGATCTCTTTCACTCAGAATCTTATTTTCGAGAGCAGTGGTACATTGGTCTCAAGTTAAAAAAGACAAATGCATAAATTAACTCATCCTTGTATCTCGCCCGACCACGGCGTCTCACCCGGCCTGGGAATTTCGCCCTTTTTTTATTTACAGTTAAAAGGTTCAACATTTGATAAGTTATGTTGAACACCTTTCCACAAAATTTGCGTGGCTTCTCTCATTTTTGTAGAACTTGGAGATTTTTCAGCGTTCGACAGTGTGTAAATACTAAATACACGTACCTAACGTGATTTCATGCACCTCAAACTGCTAAATGTATATTTTATCTGTTAATTTATAATATTTTATTATTTTAATTTTAATTAGATAATGGTTGACAACATACTAGAATTTAATGTTATTATTTCTCATATCATTATTATGTTCACCAAAAATGAAGTTAGAATTGAGTTAAAATGAGTTAAATAAAAAAAAGGTAAAATTATGATTCTTATTTAAACTGTTAACTTTTTAATTCTAGTTCAAAAAAATTGTGGTTTTCGTCGTATGAATAACATTAAACACTTAGTGTAATTTTAGCTACAGAAACATTTTAAGATATATCCAATATTTTATCGTGTTAAAGGTATTATTATATACGTTTCTTGCCAATTAAGTAAGTGTGTTTGTTTTAAAATCAATAATTTGTGTGAGATACTATAGTTGTTATCATAATCAGGCTATGTGCCAAAATTATTAAAATTAAGTATATTTATACAAATACCTATGTAATAATATATTCAATAAATTAAATTAAAACTATTCGATAAAACAATGATTAAATAGGTTAAGAAATTAAATAAACTAATACAAATATTGAAATATTTATATATTATTCTGCTTTTGTTCGCATTACGAGTATATTTGTATATATGTGTACTCGTATACTTGTATATTTCATGAGCTCATTGTCCATACTACATATTTTCATTACAGCAGACGATCTGGATGGATTTTACACCGTGAATATTCACTTTAAAAAATATCGTTTACACTATTTTGGATGTGACATTTTTACGAGTATTATTCATTGTTAATTAAGTATACTTTGAATTATTATTTTTGAACAAGCTGTAATTTGTGCGACGTTATTTATTTTAACATAACTATATTTTTTACCATAAGTCATTATACGCGATAGACGTGAAGTTGAAGCACCTGTATTAATACGTTTTGCAACAATTGAAGCAATATAGTTTTTTTTCGATGTTACAAATCATATTGATAATAATGAATTCGTTTACGTGCCTAAACAGGGTATCCTGCAGAGAATTTACCCAATGCTATATATCCAATGATAATGAAAATATTCCAATTCTATTTTTTATATAAGACTCGCAGGGTCAAGGACTATAAAATTTCAAATTTTAAATTAATTTCATGTTTAGGTATAAATGTTAAAAAAATATTTTTATTTTATTATTTTCGAAAAATTTAAAGATGGCCATTTTATAGAGTTTATGTATCCAACAATTTTGAAGTTTCAGCATTTTATTTTCATTGACCTTATGATTTTTAATAATTTTTCGGGTTCATTATTGAACATCATTAAAGTAAGAAAATAGTTTTTAACTTTTTTACTGAAATACTGATTTAAATTAAAATATAAAAAATCTGCAGTCCTGATCCCTAGGATAGGTTTGGTTTGAAAAAATTAAAATTAAATCTTACTTTTTGAGTATTGAGTTGTACACAATTTTACTGGAAACTTAAAATTAAGCCAAAATTAACTAAAAATACTATTTAAGAAACTCTTAGGTCAAGTGAGACTCTACGTCAGGTGAGATACAAGGCTAGATGGGTTAGTTGTTGTACTTGTCATTTGAGCTTAGCACCAATATACCATTGATCTCGAAAAAACGATTCTGAGTGAAAGGGGTCGGATGTATATGTTTTAGTTTTTAAAGATAGTTTAAGTCAGCAGAATTAAATATCTTAAAAATATAGGTTTAAAAGTTTTATAATTACCAGTGAAATTAATAAAATTACGATCTTAAAAGGTATTATATTCTCATCAATTTTGTCCTTTAATTTAATTTATAAATTCTAATTCTCAAAATTATTAAAATTAGTTAATTATTAGTATACTTATAATTAAAATTAAAGATTCTAATCTGGAATCTATAATAAATGTAATAAATATCAACTTAAATACGTATAAAAGGGTGATACAATTAGGTTGGTTGGGATTTTACGATCGAACGAGATACAAAGCTGGAAGTCTTAATTTTTTTAAAAGTCTGCATCTAAAGTGTTTAAATGTAGTTGGATTTACAAAACAATTAATATTATGAGGCACCCGAAGGTAATTTTATTTCAACTAACCATACGAATCTATAGTAGCCTGGGATATACTTAATTTAATATTATTATTAAATGTGTGTATATTTAACCTAGGAAAAATCTAATTATTTCTCGAATACAATCGTGCACGTTAATGCATCGAAAATTATGAGATTTTTATTAAATGCAATATCAATATAATATTGATATTTCAGTAATATATGTATGTTCGAGAAGCTACAATTTTTTTTTTTTATAGCGTAATAACCAAATATCTTGTACCTATGAAAAATAAACAAGTGGCTACTGCGAGGAGACGAAAATACTAGACGGTGCAGAGTTCGATTCTCTATCTCGGTTGATGTTTTTGCACTATTTTGCTTTGTTTTTCTCAATTCATCGGAGAGCTGTTGAAAAAATTAAAAAAATTACCTATTCAAAGTACCGACTTGAAGATTTACTTTCAGAAAAGTACTTAGTTTGTATACATCGGAACAATCCTTCTGGTCGAAGTCTCGTATACGAGACGTATACGTATACCAGACACAAAAAAAATATGTACACATTATGATAAAACCAATATATTCCTAGTTCCATTCGAAATCGAAAATCATGAGGTTAACGAAAATAGGATGTTGAAACGTTAAAATTTTTAGAAAAATAAACCCTATAAAATGACCATCTTCAAATAGTTTGCAAATAATTAATAAAAAATTATCTTTCTAACTTTTTTACTAAGACATAAAATTTATTTAAAATTTTAAATATCTGTAGTCCTTGTCCCGGTGAGTCTTATATAAAAATCAGAATTTGAATATCGTCATTAACTCAGGAGATATTGCAATGGATAAATCTTCGGCCGGCAGTCGCGAACCCACGAGTTTTAGTTTCATAATATCATACATCTTCGAGTTCCATCGATTTGCGAACAAAACAGTACGCGTTTGCCATCTGCCGTAAAATGCTCAAGTTTGTCACGGTCAAGCCGTCCGTTAGATCGCACGCTAAGGTTAATTTTCAATATTAAATAGTTACTCGTATAACATGCAAACGAGGTGCTTTCAAATATTTTTACAGTCGATATTAGCTCTCTACGGGTCGTTTGATTTCCAGACGTTGTTTTTATTGAGAAGTACGAAATGTTTTCCAAAACACTAGCTTGTGTACGCAGTAAGTAGCTAATAGTAATGTACCGTGGAGAAAATATTTTTGGGGATCACTGTCACGGGGTAATACAATGAGCTTTTTTATGAATCGTACCAATTTGAAGTATTTGTTAACATTAATGTGAATGTAAATACACTGTATCCAAGCTAGGTGGTATTGATAAATTAAAATTAAGTTAGAAACTTTTTTCCATAATAGGTTCAGAAATTATGCTGTTAGTTAAATCGTTGAATCCAAAGTATTATTTTCACATTAAATGTTGCGTTGGAAATATTTGGAAATGTTTTTCAGTTTTATTTAACTATAATAAATTGTGTACGCGAAGTACTTTTATACTTTTTACTGTACCTTTATTAATTATTAGTATTTTTTCTTGTTGATAGTACTATGTCAATATCTTTATCTTTAACTAGTTATTGTGTGCATGTTAAAAGATTGAAAATTTAAATAGTTGTGGTTTGAATATATTTATATTTGTGCTCGGAGTGAGGAGCAAATAATTGTTGTAAATTTCACTTGACGTATCTACTATACATTTTCTCTAGACGTAAACTGGATCATTAGTCGAAGTTAGTGTGTGCGTGTGTGTACTGTGTATGTATATGTGTGCCTCTCAATTGCCTATCCAAAACGCCGTATTAAATTTATTTCTGAATAATAGTATGTATTATTATTACAGTGATATGATGAGAGTGTTGGGCTTTAACTGTTATTGACTATTTACCACACATAAACCATATTAAAGATAACGCGCAGTTTATTGATAGTGCCGGACGGTTTACTTATGTGATGTCGTTGTTAGGTTATAAAGGTCTGATTGGTGTCGGTTAATAAAAATTATAAAGTCTTTTATACCTCTTCAAAAATCAGTTATCTTTTCTAATGTTTTTTCCCGTTTGTTTTAAACGTCCAACAGGTCATCACAGCTGATTGGTATGGTTTTTTTTTTATAGATGGCCTATGTTTATTAATACACAGGATATGACAACTTTTATTTTATATAACAGGATTCATGAAATACGAGAACTAAAAATGATGCAAGTGAAGTAATAAAATCAAAAACATAAATGAAACTAATACATAGTGCGTTGTGCTTGGAGTAAAAAAAATATCGATTCTTATAATTTATTAATAAGTCATAATATAATGTTTCTTTAACTTTCAGGAGTGTGCACTAGGCAACTATTTTTACTTCATGTAAATGTTAAACAAGACTTAACATTGAAAACTGGTCCGATAGAAAGTTGTACAAATTAATCAAGGAAGTGTTGCTAGTTTTTTACAAAGTTGTATTTTTTATTCAATCAATTTGGGTCTATTCAAAATTAAATTTGTTGGTACCACCTGTGTGAAAGCCTATGTTTATTCATGTAGGCAATTAAAAGCTTTTAGGGTCTACTTTCTGTTAAAAAAGATTTTGTTATACAAACAATATTTAACACCTAGACTGCTTATGTATAACAAAATGTATCGTTTACTCTAGAGATAATAATTGTTTATTTTATCAACAGTAGAAAACACATTAATTAATAATAATATTGAGGTAGTGTCAAAATAAATAATAACAATTATATTTCAACACATTATTTTATTATTGCTATGTGTATTAGATATTAGGCAATAACATATTTATATGTGGTTTTTATATTGGTGTACTATGGGGAAGATTCCAACTGTAAATTTTACATAGCACAATATTTATATAAACATGTTGAAAATAATAAAAAAAAAAAAACAGTTTATATTCTAATCAATATCTATTAAAGTTACAATTATACTTAGATATCCTTTAAGGTTATAAAATAAAAATATATTATTTTAATAAATTACTGTACATTAAAACAGTAAATTACGCCAATTAATATAAATAAAAACAAATTTAAATGTAAATTATAGTAAAAAAAGAATATTGTTAAGGAGTTCTAGTTTTTAACATGGAAGACAAAGTAGCATATTCTCGGGGTTGTAGACTTGGTGATTTTTTTAGTGATAGATGTGAGTAAGACAAACTAGAGGGCATCACAGTGTTTGCACTTCTTGACCTCTTTGTTTTTGATAGATTGAATGGCGAGTTTTCCCTGGATAATATGTGTTGTTTAGCGTACAGAGCTATACCTATTTCCTTGTGCCCTGCTTCCATTGCAATACTAAGCGCTGTGCTTCCATCCTACAAAAAATGGATAAATAATTAATAACAATTTATGTAAAGTACAATGTAATGAGTAATCAGTGTCGATCTTTTTTTTTAAAAAAAATATAATAAGACATCACATACACAGTTAAATCCTTTTTGTCCATCGATATCATGACAGATTGAAACTTATAGGTACCCTTTATGCTGTGTTGGGGTTTTTAAATTAATTATATTAAATGAGTACCTTTTTAAATAAAATAAAATATTGAATTGAACTGGGTTGAACAGTATAACTCATTGCTAATTTACATTTATATGTAAATACGATGTGAGCATTGTAATTTAAAATGTCAGGATAATTTAAGAGAAATGGTTCATTGCTCATAGTTATATGTTATAGGACGTACAAATAACGTACCTATATTAAAAATATAAAAACAATATTATTTTGTCTGCATCTAATGTTTATAGATCTTGACTTAGCATTGGATACAACACCAATGCAATATTATGTATTGTTATTAAGTTAACTAATGAGGATTGAAAATAGTTCATTATTTTTTAACACATTTGTGTATGTTTATAAAATGTCGATGGTGTAGGTACAGCTCTTGCTTGAAATAATGTATTCATGATGTACTATTTATGTAAGTGCAATATTGTCGATAAGCCAATAACAATACTTACATTGTCAGCAATTGATACATCGCACTCGGGACAAGACAACAGTATATTGACGATTTCCTGTAGACCATGTTCGGCGGCGCACATTAAAGCTGTACTGCCGTCTTCGTCTTGCATATTAAGGTCAGCCCCACATTCCAAGAGTAATTTCACGACTTCAGTTTTACCATGAGACACTGCTAACATTAGTGTCGTTTGACCATGCTGTTGAAAAAAAAAAAAAAAACCAATACATTACTAACGAAATATATGTATTGTGTAGTACGCGGATTTAAAACAACACTGGACACAAAAACTCGTTTTTTTTTTTTTTTTTATATATACACCCGATGTTAAATCGATGTTTTATTATTACAGACACTGTGGTTTTTGAAAAATGATTTTGTCCTTATAATGCGTTTAGAAGTACGAACCTTTTGAGCCTGCAAGTTTACATCACCGCAACGGAAGAGTCTTTTGATGATTTTCATTTCGTCTTCATTTTTTATATCAGCCAATGAAACCAACATGACGCTCGAATAGCCCGCGTCGTTGGTCAAGTTGACATTGCATAAGCCCGTGTCCAGTATGGTTGACACGACGTCGAAATTTCCATGGGAAATCGCATAGTGTAATACGGTATTGCCCTGATAAAACAAAAAGCAAAATAAACAAAATAATCACAGTCTACAACACTATACGCGATTAAAAAGTGTTGGAATATTTTATCAGGTATAAATCACACAGTTGTATACACGAGCTTAATAACCAATTCAAACGAATGGAATCACGATTCCAGACCAACTCTATGATAATGATACGTTACGTATTTAATTTGAGTTTTTATTACAAAAATATTATGTCGAACATAATAATGTAGACTTATATTTTAGTATTTGTTATAGGTTACTGTGAAACTGGGAAATATTTGTATATCGATTCAATCTAGGTAACACCGGACACTGTTTTCAAAATAATTGACATTAGTAAATAATCAGAACCGTGGTCCATTGACTACAAAAATAAATATCGATTACGTTTAACGGATGTCTGCTGCATTTGGTTTTCTGACGAGTAAAAACTTTCGAGTTGTTTAAATGAATTGTGATGACGAGTAAAAATGTGTTCAACTTGTGGTTCAAAGTATACGTTAAAAAGAAATATCCACACAGGAGCCCACAACGAACGAGTATGCAAACAGTCTTGTATTTTACATCGGTTCAAGTAATAATAATAATAATAACCATAAAAATAATAAACAATAAATAATAATAATGAAAATAAATGTAAATATTGTCAAATCTCTGTTAGCAATAGTTTGTGTACAGTATATTGTTGCGAAACGCAAGCGATAAACGGTAAATACAACTTTTTAGAGTCAATATAGTAATAATATTTACCGCAGCGTCTGTCATATTGATTATAAATTCCAATAAAACCGGCGAGTACGAAGTGAACCAGTTGACATAGTTCTTTACAAGGTGGCCACCGCAATTTCTAGAACTCGTTACCTAAAAAACATATTTAATTTTTCGTTCAACTCTCATACGAATTATTCTCGATTATCAGAATTAACTAGAAAACTAATCGTCACCTTAAACCATTCTTCTCGGACAATATCGATTGCTTGTTTTAGTTGAGTCCTTGGTAATAGTGTAGCCGATGTTTTCTTTAGAGAATCGTTTAACACTTTCAAGGCGCCTTTCATTTCTTTGCTTGGACTGTCCCTGCAATATTCCATTAAATAACTAGTTTAATTCAAAATTACTAAATTTATTAAATTTTCAACGTCATTTTTAAATATGTATTTTTACTATTTATATTTTTATATTTTTAGTAAATTATTTTATAAATAAATAATTAGGTACCTATACAAGTAGGAACTAAATTATGTTGATTTATTTGTTCTAATAACTGTTAAATTATAATAATTTATCCATAGAAAGATATAAATAATTAATTATTTAGAATTTTAATTTATTTGATCAAACTACCCACTTATAATACAATTTTATTTATAGTTTTTTATTACGGAAACCCCTTTTTTCTTTATATTTTATTTTGAATATAATTAATTGGGTTGGTACGTACCTAGTTATATTTTAAATATTATACAAATTACATTTTTTTTTTATGTTTTTATTTAGACTTTGTGAAACAATGTAATTACTTGTACAAATTTTCTTGAATAGGTTTGAAATTCATATCCGATTCAGGAAGTCCATTTTGAAGTTCCCGTGTGGAAGACAATAATTCTTTTATTCTAAAACAAAACGAAAATGTCAATTCAAACATTTTTTTTATACAGTAACGCACATAATATTAGTAATTCAAATGGAATAAAACCTGTCGTGTATAATACTTGTTTATACTTGGTTTTTGATAACATAAATCAGGTTACAGTTACAATAGTTCCATAATAGAAACTAACACAGCTATTGCGACGAGTAAATTCGTTTAAATAATGTTGATATGTGTACTGCCCTTAGGTTTACTGCGTGTAATTAGGTAGTCATAATTACTGTCACCATTAAACATCTGTATTTCGGTACATGTAAAACCGTAAAAAATCTATGCACAATTTACTCCTGTCCCTCCGAATAAAAAATATGTTCTTATGATTATGAGGATCGTATCAGTATAATATTGTAATAATATGTATGAACTGTATTATGCTACACGTTTGTAAAACTAAAATGATTGAACTTACAGAGACGTACTCATAATGAAAATAATTTCCAATGTTCGTTTTTAATTTATATTTTCTCCTGGTCGAATAAAGAAAAAACAAAATTGTACATAGTTATTATTCTCTAGAACACATTCGAGTTCTGAAGTGCTATAGATTCTGTAAAATTTTATTTTAATTTAATTTCATTTAATTTCTTCGAGTGTTCGATTAAACTCTGATGTAAAACATTAATGGTGAGTAAATGTATAGTAAAATAATTGTGCTGTTAATATGAAGTACATTTTAGATCTGAGACCTTCGGTGTCTGTAAATATTTAGAAATCAAGCCTTAACAGCTATAATATTTCGTGTTTATTTTTCTCCAAAAGTGATAAAAATCGCTCAATATTTGGCAATGTTAAGTCAATGTGCATAATAATACGAATAATAATAATTAGCACCAGGATATCAATGCAAAGTGCATTTTTTTTGGGTGATTTTAGATAGAACAATATAAATGTACTAAAAAAAAATGATCCACGCGTCACTTTTTATAGGTAAAAATTCTTTGGCTATATTTTAGAGAATTTTTTGACAGTGGTAGTTTGTAAGGACATTTAAATCCGGCATTTAAAAGCCTACATAATAATACTTTATAATATGATACGTCACGCGACTTGGACACTCGTTAATATTGTATCATATCGATAATCGCCATTTGCAATATTATATTAACGGTTTCCACCGACGACGCGTACGCTCTAGTCAACAACATTGCGCACAATGTTTTTTTGCATTCTGATCGTATACATTTATAACAAACTATTTATGTAAACCTATGCACATGCTAATGCAAGGACGCTGTATACATATTTTCTGTACGTTACGGTGACTAGTGTATTTTGGTCGTAAAATATTTCGCAACCGGCGGCGCCTAAGTTATTGGGGTTACCGCGGTTACAGCCGTTACGGGTATTGTTTTTGAACGGCGATTTTTGAAATCCCTATACTTTCCCGTAACACGTGTTATAATACGCAGCGGTCGAGTGGCCGTGAATCAACAGGAACGGATTTGTAGGTACGCATCGAACGTGGAATTTCGTTGTTTATCAACGGGACGTTATCTTTATGTATTATTTTACGTTTCAGAGGTGCGCGCAGTCGTATTATTATATACATTTTATATATTTATATAGAGTATAGTGTCGAAAAACATTTGTTTGTTTTGAGTAAACGGATAAAATATGTTTGAGACCAACGTATATTATATTATATATGAGACTATACGGGTGTACTCAAAACTCATGATTAAACATTCCGACTTAACGAGCCGTGTCCCCCCGAACTTGGTATATATTACGGTACATAGAAATAACTATTGCATCAAGACGTGTGGTGTTATATTATAATCTTCCGAGTAATTTACACTAACGAATGGGTCGTATACGCCATTCGTAAACACAAATAATATTGTTGGAATTTTAAAAAAATCATTGTTCTCACTATTTGTTTCACGACCTCACCTTCCAAAATGTTTTAAGACATTATTTGGTATTTGAACGACACATAAAAATATAGATTACCTGTACTTCAAAAAAATTACCTAACGGTACTCGAGTAAACGCAGGAAAAATATTGAAACAAAACTATTTAAAAAGGCGATTTTATTCTTGTCGTTTTCGAAAAGTGGCAACTTTTCAAGCTTATAGTGCGCATTGTTCTTTGAAAATGTAAGTGATTTTTTTAACACGTATCGGTAGTCGACCAAGCTTGTTGATGATCTGATGTTAATAGTGACAGATGACTTCAATACATTTAAAATTACACACAGATATATTATAATGATAATTTATTCGTACATTGGCCATCTTGGTATACAATTATGATCAACCAAAGTATAAGAAACGTGATTCAATAACGATCATAAACAATTCACCTGCAATTATTTCATAAGTATTATTATATTTTTATTGTATATTTATGTAAGATTTTTATTTATAATAATAAATATAATATCCGACTATAAGTAACTATGCCATGGTTATATTGTTTTAGCAAGTATGTGAATTATGAAAAACTAAAAAGTTCTGAGCATTGAAATAAGTAAATATTTTGTACCTATTGGTGATAGTTCAACAACACGGTTTATTAATGTTCTTATCATTTTTCATTAAAATACAGAAAATAGTTTTCATGTGAGTTTTTTTTAGAAATTATCTCGGTGTATATTTTAGACATTATTGAAATACAGATGCAGAGATTCAGACATAAATCATAACGTAAAATATAACAGCGATTTAAATAGGAATTTCTACGTTTGTTTACGACCCGTAGGAGAAGCATATTTGAATCATTTTTACGACAGAACAAAAGTTAATTAAGTAGGTATTTGAATAATATACCAGTGTTGTTTATGACCATTTTGACAGCGTATAATTTTAAAATGAGTATTATTTATATTTTTCTCTTACTTAGATTTCCAGTGAGCCATTTAAATACTTACCGGTGAATGCTATAATGCACAAATATAATAAGTATAATGATATGCGATTTCAGAGATCACATATTGGTACATAACTGTGTACGGACCAAACATATGTATGCGCACGTATGGGGTTAAATTATGGGCAAATATAAAATTGAATAATTCATCATTTCGTTGTAATTGTTATTGGTTTATGACGGATCGAGATTTATTGTGTTAGTTTGGATAAAAAAAAAAGAGAGGAAAACATTTCTCATGTTTACAGCTATATTTTTCGGTTTTTGTAAACAAAATGTAATAATAAAACAATATTACACAAAAACGTGCAAAAAAATAATGTAACTATAAGAATATTATTTTATTTATACGCTTGTCATTGTTCATATGTTTAGACACAATAGCGTCTTTTCAATTTTTTTCCTTACGCTTGTTTTTTTTTTTTACATTCGTTTAATTTGAACTTTAGAGTTAGGTTATATATGTCATCCATAAACAGTCTCGAACATATAATACGTAATAGCCATTTAATTTTTATGCCAATGAGATGTACGTACCAGCCATTATTTAAATCTTTGAATAAGCATACTTAAGCGTTGAACTAGGAATGTAATATGCACGGACATTCGTACGTGAATAAACAAATGAAAAGAATCGCGAACGGATCTTTGGAAATTATTAAGACTCGTAAACAAAATAATTATAATAATACAATAATAATGATGCTAGGAAAAATAAACAATAATTTCATTAAGATAATGTATACGCGCGTGTATAACGTATGTTTTTTTACTCGGATTTTAGTATTTTTCAACGCTCAAAACGTAAATAATTATGCGATAAAAAAACGGGTAGGTACGTGCGAGTAACGACGCTATAAAAATTATATTGAAAATGTAATATTTTTCTTAATTCTTCGTCAAAGCATCGTTTTTTTTTTTTTTTTAATTAAATATTATTATCGCTTGCGGGCAAGTGAAAGCTTAACAATCGTTTCCATATACACCGAATTGAAAAGCCGACCTGCGGCTCTGCACGTATGTACACAGGGCGAATAAATTTCAATCAAACTACCGTTTTGTTGTTTTAGACGAGCAAATATTTTGAGTGCTTGCTCGAAAGAAGCGGTTCAATCAGATTTAATTAAACTTCCACGAACTCCAAGGGCACCGCGCCACACAGGCCGCAGTTCACCGCGGTATCCACACACATTCGCTATACACCTTGCCGCGGGCCACACATCACAAACGGCATTGTTTGCGTTTCCGACCGGGTAAACTGTAGCTAATGACAGTGTAGAAGTGATAGAATACGGGCCCCATACGATAGAACGGAGCAGGACTAGGGTAACCGAAAATCCACGAGACCGTTACTGCAGTGAAATATGTGCGACGCATTGTATTCACAAAAAAATTGAAAATGTATATAAATTACGAAAAAATCGATGCACTAAATTTTCAAATTCAAGTCGGCACGGGTCATCTTTAACCGATTGACCTAAGACATTTTGTAGCACATTTTTATATGCATATACACAAATAGGGGGTGGCCAAATGTGCGTGCATTAGCCACCTGCGCGGTCGGACAGTGTTGCGTTCGTACGTACGCGAGAAAAACGTTCGACTCGACCGATCGAATCAATCGAAAACCGTACGCGGTCCACGTAATTTATAGGGCACCATACACGCGCGCGTACAAAGGTTTCATGATATCAGAAGTTTTTAGTACGCGGTTTCTTTATTATTTGCGCATACCTATTCAATGGATTTGCACTGCATATTTTACCGCGATTGCATATACGTGTATGCAGTATTACAATCTGAGTAAATCAATAAAGTAGACGAGTGTATACGTGGTGTAAGACGTGCATATTTTATGGATACGATTGCCTCGTCGGCACGACCGACGGATCCAGTATAATAACGTTATCCACGATATTTTCTGCGCGTCACAGTCCACACGGTCTCGTGTGTTAAAAAAAAAAAAAAAAACACGTTTTCCAGGATATAGGTACCTCCTACCTGCGTGTTGGCCATTTTCGCGAATATTATTTCAATTGAAGGCTTTCAGCGCACGATAACCATTTCTCTGGTTATAACTCATAAATTACAATAAACAGACCGGCCATACACCGATTTGTTATCATAAGGAAGTACCTTTATAGCTATAGGCTACAACCGACGAACCGCGTCGCGCACACGTTTATTTAACTGCACGCTGGATACAGTATTTTATCATCTAGATGAGTACTTCAATATTTGTTTTTAAAATAGTATAAAAAAATGTGGTATTTATATGTGTGTGTGTGTGTGTGTGTGTGTGTGTGATACTGTAGTATAATAAAACAAAAATTATTATTTTCTATACGATTTCCACTGAATAGCGGTGTAAACAGAATTACGAATACAAAAGTAAATGGTCCGAGGTAATGCATATTAGCATTTAAAAACACAAACAAATTAATTCCGAAGTAATTTAGAGTTATTGTATACAGGAATCGTGTAGTGAGTGTGGAGCGAAACCGACTATGAAGGTTACGTTGCAACAATCGATACAAAAGAAACCAAATTAATAACCGCATACAACCAGCGTACACTTGACGAGAAGTTAATATGAGAAAAGTGAGTTTTATGAAAACGACTGTTTAAAAATATTTATGCATAATACTACAATTATTTCCATTTTCAGTAAGACCACATGGTCCAATACGTTATAATCGCAATCTTTTATTGATCACCGCGATTGCACTCTATGCTTTACTGTAGAGACAAGTTTTATTGTATATATTACTTATAGTTGAAATCACTTTCAGGACGACCATTTGGATGAAGTAATGGGATATAGTTCAAATTTCCTTTAAAAAAAACTTACATCATAACCAATGTTTAGTTTACGAACGCATAGATAATAAATAATATAATATGATGCGTGCATACGTGTGTATGTATATTGTAAATGATACAGTCTAATTTTTATGTCATGAGTTATGAATGCTTCATAAATGTTTGTTTAAATCGTACTCGAGAATTTTTTTTTAGTACGACCAATTTATAAGAATGATTAAACGTAAAATACTAGTACGTCGCTAACTGTAATATTAATACTAATAATAATAATAATAATGATAATAATAATTTTTTAAACGTTTTTTTTTTGTTCAAAGTTTAATGATCATCACTGAAAACGTGCACCGCGAGAATAATAAAAATGAGCATAAAAAAATAATTAAATATGTAATAAAAAATAGTAGGTTTGCTAACATTCTATTATGGTAATACATTATAGAAACACTAATTTACCCAACCCAGAACTACCCGAGAAGTTTTCCTTATGGTCATTGCGTATACAACACATCTAAAAACGAGATACTTGTTTCTTGTTCACTGATACTAAAAATAGACAGGTAAAATACGCAACTTACATGGAAACACGCGTCGAAGCGTGTATTTTATTTCCAACAAACGCAAATGAACGTCTTAAATTTTGCAAAACACATCAATCAATTTTTCTATTGTTGACGGATAAATCATTTTTGTACCGAACATATTCGAATATTTCAAATGAAATCTCTCTCAGGTACAAATGGACCATTCCATACTATCTCGGGGTACGTATTGAGTATAATCGTTTTTGATTTTTATACATAATCGCCATCAATATAATGTTATACGTCAACCGTGATACACTGAAAAATAAAACATAGCTTGACAGCAATGATGTTCCCACAATAGTAACATAATGAGCGATAAAAAAAAAAAAATCATACAGCGATAAAAAATTAAAAATAACTTTTCGGAATAAATTTACCGCACGCATACCGACATGCTATACATGATGGATTGAGATGTCTGCTTTCAGTTATTTTAAATTTGTTAACCGAGTCAGAGACATACAGAAGTATTCGGTCCGCATTCCAAGTAAATAATAATTTTACGCTACTGTCGGTAGAATTACAAGCTTAATATACGTATTATTACGTGTCTTTTACAAATAAAATGTACCGCACAGGCATCGATTACTCGTGTCTTCGTACTATTAAAAAAACCGACGGAAATAAACGGTCATTACTCATTGTGTACGCGTAAATAACAAGCTATAATTCATAAATAACAATGAATATCGGTGTAGCAGATTACAATATGGCGAAAACTGTGCACATCACAGTGTTGAACGTGAACACGAATTTTTCAATAAATCGTGTGTGCAAAAATTTCAAAGAAGTCACTAGCATCGTTAAACGCTTATGACTGTGAACATAATCTTTTTGAGTGTTACTTTTTTCAAGACGCTATGAGATTTATCAAGCATCGTGTGTAAATTATCAATGCAAATTAATGTGTAAAATTCAATGTGTCATGATGTAAAATACGATACCTATTGCTGTAGGACATGCGATGGTAAAAACAAAAAAGCGTTATACACGAAAAATTGTTAAAAAGCGTAACCATTAATATTGTTATAATTACGGTCAACAACAATGTTTCCAATAAATTAAAATGTTTCTATGATTGTCCAGGCAGGTTATTATTTAAGTCGAAATAATATAGCAGGTCAATATTATCATAAGAGTACGGTTACTACTGCGTTAACAATGTTAAATAAATTGCTGAAGCTACATAGATTATAAAATATTATAGAATAGTGAAAGTACATAATTTTTCTACTTTAATTTAATGTTTATGTTAAGTGTTGTTTTGTTTAGGCATTTTTTTTAACGTTTATATGTATTATTCTCGAGAAACATTAAGTTTAACTATAGATTTGATAATACGTTTTAAATCTATTATTTGATGATAATCGTTTTTATAGATACAATTTTGATATCAAAATCGTAGTATAACAGTATAAAATTGGTTAGAATGTGTCTTAAGTTGGTGAACCGTCCTCATCGGACCAATGACGAATAATTATTTTCTCAACAATTTATCCACTTTCCGGATGCAGAGAATTTTATCTTATACTTATTTTTTTAGTTATTATGATAATTAATAACAGAGAAAAAAAGAGACTTACGCAATATGTCATCATAACTTATATGTACGTGCAGTTTAAAATTGTATGTATAGGTAGTCCACGAAGTTGAGGAAATAAATGTTACATATAAGTATTATTCACGTTTAAATAGGTAATCTACGTGTTTCTAATTAGTGGTTTCCTTCATCACATATTCGAGCCATTTAATTTTTAATTTTTTCTTTTTTTAATGAATTCAATTAATTTATTGTGCTTGTTTGAGTATAGATTGTAAGTATATCATAATACTGATACGAAAATAGTTAATACGTAGCACTCAGATTTACTTAACCATAATTATTATAATGTAAACACAATCCAATACAGATTATACGATAATTATATCGTAATGATAGTGTTAATAATAATATAACCGATAGCGATTATTCATCAATATGTCGGTACATCGGTTGAAATACACGCAAATATTGTGTCTACGTCATCGTTTAGGAATTTCAAATATTGACAAATTGGTCGAAGCCACCAATAACAATACCAAATCCTTAGAAACGTCTTTGGTGCAATATCATAGGACGTGACCGTGCAATTACTTTTATCCGTAAATACTGTTATGACCATGAATCACCACTGCACACCACTGTCAAAATATTTATAATCTCGTATAATTTATCTTCACTGCGCGCGGTCAATGGCAAAGGGGTCTTGTTCTAGACGACATCCAAGCCAGACTGTGTAACAACAACGGATCGTGTTGGCAGCTTATTATATTAACACGTTATAATGGTGTTTGAATAGCGATGACTATACGCATGATGTATACAATGATGGGCGCGACTTGAACACCTTTACTTCTGACGAGGACGCGGCAAGGAAAATATCGCGGAACAGAGTCGACGAAACTGTACGACATATTTTGTAGTTTTGCAACGAGGTTTCCACTGTATATTGATAGTGGCGTGGCGAAGGCATTTTCATGACGCCGAGGCATCATAGTTAAATTTTGGGTGGGTGGGTGTTGGGCATCGGATGGTGAGAATAAACAGAATCATGCTAACAAGTAACAATATAATATAGGACATAATATTATGTATTTGATAGTATTTCGACTGACGTGTAATATGCTGGTGCGGTATTATGTGTTCAGTCGCATAGGTACTGGCGACTGGCGTACTGCGAAGTTTAAACTTTCAAGGTATCAATAATAATGGGTATCTATGAAAAACCTGGGGTGGTAGCTCAAATATTTGTTGTGCATCATTGTTCATAAATGTTCACCACGCCACTGGATACGCGCGTAAACGTGTAGGCACGATACCGCGGCCGTGTAGCGAGTGGGATATGAACGAAAACGGCTATGGTCGACGTTAAAAATCCGATCGGATGACCTGAACGTGAACCTATTTGATGGATGTTCTACAAATATTGTCTTGACCCGTTCAAAACACGCTCGAATTAGAATAGAACGTTTGTGCGTACAATATATGCCCGGTGCACTATAGGTGTACACCGTTGTAATATGGTTTCTTTACATTTACCGGCCCGGCTGAATACGGTCTTCCGTTTGAAGTTTTTTTTTTTTTCCTCTCTCCACACGAATACTAATACGATGACGAGAACGTGAAACGTAAAAAAAAAAAACTGTAAGCGCGATTATAATAATATTATTATTACTATCGTAAAGTCGTCGGCATCAAGCACTCGACGACGCGGCAGTTCAAACAAAATTGCGCCCACCTCTTGCACACATAATGTTATAATTTCAAATACAATACTACCGGGGAGCAGAGCAGATGGTGAGACTAATGTTGGACGCGGTTCACCTGTCACACAACAGCGACGGAGACAATTAATGCGTAAGAGGAACCCAATAGAAAATAAGCATTTCTCACGACCCCCTCGTTCCGAGACGTACTGGACGCGTCGAACACGGTGCACGATAAAACCACCCAGGGCGGAAAACAAACGTACTCGTATTAAAAAAAATCAATTCAAATAGGTATAATAATTTCAATTGGATAAAATGTGCTTTCTAATGGGTTATATACTCTAGTTATCTCCCTTGTCCATCGATGTGGTCGCCAATGCACCACAATTCTACGCTATACATCAGTACACGAAACTCATACACTGTTATAGAAACGTATATTATTAGCAAACCGACATTTTCAAGCCGCAGTGGTGCACATAGCGTTTGATGTCGGGCAATGGTGGATACAGAGGTCCTAAACGGAGGGGGCAATATACATAAATTAATAAAATAAACTAATAGAAATTGTCTTATTATTAATCGACATAAAATGAGTTGTGTACAGAAATCTGTCATACTCTCAAGGGAAACACTGGTGATGAGTCTTATCGTTTTAGAACGCAAAAACTTTTAATTTTGAGCATGAAACTTAATGAAAATCTTATACTTAAAAAAACTCAATACTTATTAAACCATATTAAAAAAGCATTTTGATACAAACAAGTCGAAAAGTGTTATAGAATATCGGTATAATTGTATATTTGTATACATTATAAAGAAAATATTGAATTTCCATTGAAATGTTTGCCACAATTAATTTCAAATAGAGTATTTGATACTATTTTATGTACGGGGGGGCAATTGCCCCTATTGCCCCTCCCTTGTATCCGCCCTTGAAGTCGGGGATGGTTTTTGAACGATTGAAAGAGCAATTTTTTTTGGTTTCTTACGCTGGCTGGTTATATTATGGTTTACATTGCAGTGAGGTGTTGAATTCGAAAAACAATGGATTTGATTATCCGTGCGTCTAAAGCGCTCGCGGGCGTAAAAGAGTATTTACAAAAATCTCGGAGATATCAAACGCAATCTTGTTCATCGATCAATAATAGTTCACAAGGTAATTAAATGTAATATCATAAACAATAGCGACGCGTACACTTGTTCGTGATTCCCTGAAACTATGATAATAACCAAGGTATTATATTAGTATGTGCTGACTGAACCGCGGTTCGAACGAACACTAGTGAAAAATTAAAAATATAAACACGATGGTCGATTTAACGATAAAACACTGGTGGTCACTAACGCATGATAAGATATACGTGACTCTGTAACTAATGAGTCGAAAAACACGACGATTACTATGCTATTTACCAACTAAATTGTTTTCGAACGGGCCACAAGAATAAATAAAAAAACATGACATTCATCAGTCGAAAATTATTTTGGATGGGAGTTTTACCATTATGTTTCTGCGCGTACTCCATATCAAGGAATGGGACGGTCTAAAACTCTAAAACGACGGAAACGGTTTGATTCCGGCCCGATTCGGTAATGATAACTTTGCGAATGCACGTGATAGGTGAATCTTGAACGCTGCTCTCGGGTAACACGAGTGAATTGTTCGCTTATATTTTCTACATACACGTTACGTCGTGTTGCGCTCATGGATTATTGATAAACCGATTTTTTTTTTAACATCAAACACTCATTTTCTAGGCCGATTTATGTGTTTTTAACGACGTAGTAAATACCTAATATTTATGCGTAGTAGGTATACGATGATGAACGCGGAGTAATGCGCAACAATATTTCGCTATATTCACTAATCCGCTGAACCGCTCAGACTACATTTTAGATGTTTACAAACGATCAACCAAAGCACTACTGCAGGTTCGTGAAATTATTGAAAATGTTTGCTTCAGAACGTGACGTAAAGAATAATACATCGTACTTTTGAAAAAGGTAAAAATGTATAAAATAGGAATTATATAATATTTCGATTCCGAAAACGACCGTTAAGCAGCGATGATTTCAAATAATGGCATACGCATGACCAAATAAAATGTTCTGTTACACATCCACACGTCACCCTGTATACGAGCCTTTCTTCTCCTCTCCCCTTGTGCGTCGGGCGGCTTATCGCACTTTTTACGGGTCGAGCTCAATAAATGTCCGGTGGCATCGCGTACATCGCCGTCGAATCGAAAAACAGAAAGTTACGGTACATAAAATACACCGTTTTTCCTTGTCAGACGTTGAACCGGGTAAACTGTCGCATAAGACGTTGCGTACGACTGATCGTAATGCAAACATAATATTATTACTGCGGTCGTGATGATATTGAAATTGGACAGCACAAGTTCTCAAGGTTAGAAAAATACGAATTGGTCTCGCGCGAGGAAAGAACTGTTATGAATGAATAAGTACTGCAGCAGCGGGCACTATTCGTTTAGAATAACATATTTCAAACGACAACATCGAAGTAGTTAAATGAAATCGATAAGGTTCATCGAGATGCACAGATAAATGTAAACCCGTGTTATTTAGATTACCGATAAAATCACAATACAATATTTTTTAAACGTAAATTAATCACTACTAACCGTATTGGTATATTATAGTCGCAGACTTCCGGGAATTATTCGTAATGAAAAACCAGACTCCAAGAAATTGTTGTTACGCAGCCAACAAACCAGTGTCGGCTGCTATTTACAGCAGCATGTACCAACGACATCTCCGCATTTGTCTATTCCAGGGTTGTATAAGGACTGTTTAAAAAGTCATGTTTAGACTATTCGTGACTTAATTAGAGAACGTAATCGAAGAAATATAGTTCGAGAATATTGGTTTTCAAAAAATATGTTGATATAATGAAGTAATAATTGCTTGTAAATATTGTTCGCAAAATACAAACGATCGGCGGCAAACATTAATATATTAAACACTCAAAATGTAAACCGACCGGATGGTTTTGAAATTTAAAAACAACGTATTTGATTGTTTAATCATTTAATACAATACTAATATAATGCAGCTGTAAATTCAATATATTCCAGTTTGTCGCCGCAAACTGATAATAGAGTTATTCGACCTACAGCTATCAAATCGAACGATGCGAAAACTTTATCGTACTGTTACTTTGATTTAAAATTGTCTTACATGCACAGGGTGATCAAACGTTCGTGGTTTCCTCGTCAAAATAAGGAAGCCACAGAAAAAGTCGCAAAATGGAATTTTTATGAAACAGGATAATTTATAAATAATCATTTTTTGTGTTCTTATATACAATTTCACTTACAACATCAGAAATTAAGTTTTGATCAATCTGTAAATCTGCTGTTTCACTAAACGACATAAGATTTTGAAAATAAGAAAACGGCTATTCTATAACAGGTCGATTCTGGTATTGGAATGAAGTCTACGGTTTTTTTTTACGCGTATTTATCACGGTTATTTTCGACATAGTACATAAATCTCGACGAGCCCTACGAAACGGTGGCGACGACGTGACCGAAAACCTGTGCTCGCGCCGTGCACGTATAGTTGTCGTCGATTACAGAATCCGGTCTTCACACCGGAATATTTTTTTTATAGACATACCTCTTGGAGCACAATGATCTAACTCGAGATACACTGGGTACGTTTTTATTCGTATACTACGCGCGCTACGAAGTGGAAATAATAGTTGAAAATTAAATCGATACACGTAGCACAATCGTATATGACAATATTTCAAACTTGTTAAGATAATAATTAAAAAAAAAAAACTTATCGCAGGGACGGACCAATGTTACAATCAGGGCTCGTAACTCGTACCTCTAAAAAAGGTAAAAAATAAGTGCAATGCCTATGCACTTAAAAACATGCATAAAAGCGGTAAAATAGGCAACAAATTATAATCATAATGCGAAAACAAATGTTAAGTATTGTTTTGAAATTAAATAAACGCTAGATATCGGTCAAGACGTAAAAATCGAAAAATATCATTTAAACTTCGAAATATGCAAAACTACGTAGCAAAAGATGCTGTACTTCGCGGTGATCCGAAACGAATTCATAAAAAACTCGGAAATCTCTATGCGTCCTCTAAAGGAATATGATGCAGGTCAGTGATTAACCAAAAATTGCGTCGGTACACTTTTACGAATATCTAATTTGTTTTGTCATAATCCACAGGCACCGTGGATCATCACTGGTGTCAACGACCCGTACGCGCGCGCGGTACCGGTCCGCGAAGGAGGAGGAGGAGAGTCGGAGGAAGAGAAAACGCGAATGTCCTTACTTGACGTTGACTTGGTCGTCGTCGTCGTCGTCGTCGTCGTCGCCGCCGTCGTCCTCGTTGCCGTCACCACCGTCCTCGTCGTCGGTAACGCGCGGCGGCTGATCGCTGCAGATCTCGGCCGCGGTCTTGGTGTACGTGTCCTGTCTGGTCAACACTTTCCGGTTGAGCTCGGGCGTGACGGGCTTCAGGCGTGGTATCTTGGACGTGACCACCGGCGACGTGGTCGGGGGGTCTCTGCCGGTCGCGGCCGCGTCCACCGCGGCCGCGGCCGTGTAGTGGTGGAACGAGTTACTGCGTCGGCCGATGGTGGCCGTCGCGGCCGACGGTCGGCCCTCGGTCTGCCGGTCCGGTAGTTGCTTGTTCGGCTCTTCCGTCTGGGTGGTGCGCGCGTGCCTCGCCGGCGTCGCGGCCCCGTCCGTCTGCGTGGTGCGCGTCACCGGTACCGGCGCGGCCGCGGCCACCGGCTGGACGTCGACGGTCCGCAGGTCGGCCGTGCTACCCACGTGCTTGGATGTCGGTTTGGCCGTCACGCTCACGTCGTACGTGCGCGGCCGGGCCGTCACGCCCACCGTGACCGTCCTCACTGTGGGCCACGTCGTCTGCGTGTTCACGTCCACGGCCGCGGCCGGCTTGGTCGCGACGACGACGGCGGCCGCTGCCGCTGTCTGCGTGCCCGCGGCCATCGTGGCCGGCTTGGCGGTGGCCACCGCCGCTGTCTGCGTGCCCGCGGCCGTCGTGGCCGGCTTGGCGGTGGCCGCCGCCGCTGTCTGCGTGCCCGCGGCCGACGTGACCGGCTTGGCGGTGGCCGTCGTCTGCGTGCCCGCGGCTGACGTGGCCGTCTTGGCGACGGCCGTCGTCTGCGTGCCCGAGGCCGATGTGGCCGGCTTGGCGACGGCCATCGTCTGCGTGCCCGTGGCCACGGACGGCGTCGGTGGACGGCGACACCTTGCCGTGCACGCGGCGGTCGCCTCTCGCGGCGCCGTCTCCGCGGACACCCATCCCGTCGTGGTGGACGTTCCCGCCGTCACCAAGGCCTGTGTCGTTACTCCCACGTCCCGGTACATCGGCACGCAGTTGACGCCCACCTCTTTGGTCGTGACGGCGGCGGTGGCGGCGGCGCGCCTGTTCGTCGACAACGTCAACGAGGACCAGCCACCGATTCCTGCGGCAAAAGACGGAAATACATTATTAAGACTCGGGGCGCGGTGGTATCACGTAGCAACTCGTTTCGTTCACCGATTTGGTTTTACGCTACACGAAACAAGTTTTTTTTTTTTAACGAAATTTGTCTCTTTTTTTTTATTTACACAATTCAATCGACGAGGACCACGAAGATTCAATATTATATAGAATAATGTTTTACGTCTAAACATATTATTTGGCCCTGGCAGCGTTGTAGTGTGGGCGTACGAAATTTTTCGTACGTTTTTCTTCGGGCCATATTAGTTCCAATACCCAATCACGCCAAAAATAGAAATGGACACTTCCTACTAATAATAAAATATCGGTACTCAAAGGTCGTGATATTTATTTTTTTTGCTGTGCAATACGATCAACCCGAATAAACTCTAGGTATATAAAATAACATAATTATCATTTACTGAAAATGCGGTGGTGGTTAAATTAGCAACATTCCGTTGCGAACAGATCGAGAGAATACAAAAAATGTATGATACGTGAGTGTTTATTGAAAAATATTCATTAATAAGCAAACCGAATCTATAGTAATATCTTTATAAAAATGATCGTGATAATGATTATTAAGATTATTAAGACTACTGTCCCTATTATAATAATTAAAACACTTAACATTTAGAAGAAGGGTTGAACTTCTATGTGCTCTCAAAGGGATAAGTACTTGGATAGCTGGGTTTCTTTTTTACTTGCAACACAAGCATTAAACATTTTGTTTGTTGACGGGCCTAAAAGAACTCCAGAGCTTGTAATAAATATATATGAACAAATGTAATTATTTTTCCTCGCGGGGAGCCCGTAAATTATATTCTTTTGAAACGTTTTAAAAACAAAAGCCTATTTTACTTTTTCGAAAAAAAATGTACTTGGCTTTTATTTGTTGAGTATTGCCGACAATAATTGTACAGGTCGATGCACAACGAATACTATGTGAAGTCGACATCAAGAGTTTAATTTTCAAAAACGTCGTGCTACGCAAGTTCGCGATAAAAATAATAACAATGTTAAATATAATAATTCATACGTTAGCCTGGCGCACCATAGATAAATTTATTTTTATTTTCGAACGTTATACACCGTACAATAACCACTGACTCTATGGCAGTAATAGTATCATTATTCTCGGGGCCAAACAATAGGCAGTGTACCGTTCAACTTGTTTACATGATTGATGCGCATATTAGAAAATAAGAAAAACATATTACTATTATAATTATCGCATAGAAACACGGTCTGGGGACACTTTACACGCACTACCCACGTATTTTTTGTAGTCATTACCTAATCGTACAGCGAGTGCTCTAGGATTCGTGATGTTTTTTTGCCGTTCCCATTTTATTTACACAATAATGTCGGGTTTGTGAAAACAGCAAACTCAACTGCCACCCGTCCCGGTCGTCTGTTATTAAATATAGTAATAACAAAATATTATGGATGACACAATTAACACTATTAAATAATTGTTCGATAAACGTATTGTATAACCGACGGAAACATCCACGTAGTTTTTGACCTGTCTGTACAGCGTTCTAGTTGAAATGTAATTATTTCCAGCCGTGAAATATTGTTTACTTGTGCAAACTCATATTACACCGAGACTGAGAGTGACAAGCTTTTACACTCGTAATATCAGTGCGTACACGTAATATTAATCGTTATGTGTACACTGTACTACACAATGAAATATAATACTAGTGTCTAGACCGTTTTAGTTAATTTCTTAATTGTTCCCAAAACGAATTGAAACTTTATCATAATCTGTGTCTTATAATAAAGATTACGAGTTTTGAGTAAATAAAAAAATTTAAAACATAATACTGTTGATTGTCATGTAATTACATGTTGTTTAACATTCGTTTGCACTTGAAAATGAATATTTAAAGTTATACTCGTTTAAAATAAAAATACGCGTTAAATAAACCAAGTTTATTTATTTTTTTAAATCATGTTGTACACGGTTAAATGAAATATTGTTATGTTTATCAAGAACTTAACATTGTTATTATCTTAGCTGTTTCTGCAAAGTTACATATTAAGATAAATTATGTTAAAGTATATTTACTTTAGGTACATTAAGAAAACTATTGCATTATGAATAATAATTTTCAAAAGTTGAAACACAAGTTAATATAAGTACTACTTTTTACTATACACACTTTAGACTTTCGTAAGGGTAATTTCTAATTTTAAATGTTATAATATTAAAAAATATAAAGTTCTTATGCACCGTCTGGCAGCTATCATATTTTGTGTTTAGCTTAGAAACCATAAATTAACATTTATATCTTAGATTATATATCAAAATCGTCCTTCATATATTAAACAATATTTGAATTAAATAAGCATTTATGACACAACTCTATAAATCAAATAAATCGTGATGGTATTCGATCTATTAGAATAGTAATTGCGCACCTAAATGTAAAGATATTAATTATATAGGTAGTAAATATTCGAGCAGATATTCTAGATAAATAGAATAAGACAATAATATTAGTTAAATAATACTATTATACAAACAGGCTAACAATGAATTCGTAGTTTTAAAAACAATTTACGTGGGTATGAAATAAATTTAGGTTTTCATAATACAAACCAATATTATCCTTCTTATTTGAAAACGAATTTATTAGCATTAGAAATTTTGTGTAGGGAGCGGTAATACATCCGGTGACGATATTATTATATTATTATAATTTATAACTTATTAGGACGACCTTCAGGATTTAAAACGTTATGCAAATCGTATTCGACAGTTTTGGAGAGCGAAAAAACTCGACTTGTAAAGCTATATAGTGTATATATACCAAACCCATCTACTTAAAATGGTACATAGGTATATTTGTGAAATCACTCACCTGTTGTATTTTTATTTATGCTCTCCGTTTTTTTGTGTTTTTCTAATTCTGACGATAATTGCTGTTTCTCAAAATGCAATGACGAAACCTGCGCCTAAATTATAGAATATACAAAACAAATTATTAAACCGTTTTATAATACGTAGTACACACCTATTTACAATATACATTATTAAACAGATTCCCAATATTCCGCTAGATAACCCTAGATATCAAGTTTGCACGTAGTGTAAGAATAAAATGCAATTTATTCTATTAATACAAGAAAGAAATTTTTTAAACAGAAAATACATTTTGGTTTATTTTGTCCACAATGCAATATATTATTATTCTAATACTTTACATGTTTGAAATATAATACTTGATACGGTTTACGTTAGAAATGCACTGAAATAACTTTGTATCATAATATTATATCCAATTACTTTAATCACTGTTCAGTGATTAAACATACTGGAGTACTATTTGTTCTTAAACAAATATGTCAATTAAAAATAAATTTGTTTGACAGTGTGGAAACGTATTTAAAAACATTATGTAAATACAGAATGTAAATTTCATACTAGAAATATATTAGAATTGAAATTGTATCCATAATACGTGCAACAGGAGATTTTCGTATTCCGATACATGCAACAAAACTGTAACCAACTGAATCTACTTATCATTATTAAATGCAGATTAAGTATAGCACTTGTACAGACAATGTATTGGAATTAAAATTGCTAGTGTTATTATAGTTATCTTTTTGATTAGAAATACTACCTTGAGCAGTGGCACCAGTTTCACTTGTTCTTCCAAATCTTTGATGATCTCCAAGCTTTTCACCATTTGTTCTCTGATAAGCTATTCAAACACAACAATGTTAAAATAATCTATAGAACACGGATATGCGTTATTCATTTACTTGGAGCTCATTGTAAGTGTTTAAGGATCGATGCGTGGATTGATCAGGCTTTGTTGAATAACCGCTACTGCCAGTTACATTACTCTCAAAGCTACTGTCCAACCTCGTGTCCAACTTATTGAAATTTGATTCATCACCTTCAACTAAAATTCAAATTTCCAAATAACAAATTGGTTCACACATATTTGACATTATACACACTGAAGTTATGATTGGTAAATCCTCTGGGTGGCGGAACGATAGAGTTTGACTGAAACGCTAACTCCAAAGTTTCTTCAAAGTCCATTAAAGCTCTATCTAAAGAATCTTGTACATCTGGGGACGCTCTGGTGACAGCCTCGGAATTCTTAAAACATAACAACATTATCACAGTTTTATCAAATGCAAATCGAAAAGACTTGTACTAACACATTTTTTTTTATAAGTTAGATGAGTTAGATTTGTACTGACCGTATAACATGCAGATGGACAGTTAATATTACACAACATATTATATTATAATTTATAAACGTATTATACTTTATAACATTTTAATGGTTTTTATTATTTTGACCTTATAATAACACTAACTAATAGAAAAAAAAAAATAACTAAATTACTAGCCATAAAGAAAATTAAAAGTAATTACTCAGCACAAACGAAATTATTTCCATACGATACCTTCTCGTATATGCATACCTTATAATAGCACGACCGAATAGTAAAGAAAATCAATTCACGCTATAACTAACAATATGACTTTGATTTAAATTTAAGATTAAAATAACTAATTTAAACCATGTCTTTAAAATAAGGCAAGAATAACAAGTAAATTAATAAAATAAACACCTTTTATTTAAAGAACAATAGCTAATGTTCTTAAAGGGAACTAGGTGATCAATTTACTAAGATAATGAAAGATAGATCACTGGTTGTCCCTAGGAAATGAACGTTCTAAAAATTAAAATACCTTTTTGAGTGTTCCATCACATAAACTCATTTCAACTAATTTTAAATTCTATTCACTTTTAACATTTTAATTAATTTTCAACAAAATATTTTTTTAGATATTAAAGTAATATTTACAACTATGTTTTTCTGTGTATTAACTTTATTGTGTAATTTTATTTTATTTTTTATTTTTGAGAAAAGTTCACCAGATTCCACTTAACAAAATGGCACTCCCTTAACCGTCTATAAGTTAATGATTTGTTGCACAACATGAAGTTTAAAATCCAACAAATATCATATTTAATTAAAATATATTTATAAAACTACAATGTATAAATGTTTAATAAAATACAATTTCAGTGTTTAAATTTAAAAATCATTATCTCTTCAAGCAATACTAGCCAACAAAGGTAATTTAATTTAAAATCACACGAATTAATTAAAAAATGTCATTAATAGTTTTATCATTGAAAAAAAAACTCAATTTAAAATTAGGATGAATAATCAATAAAATATTCGATATATACAATAACGAAACAATCCGAACATTTTATTAATTCAGCGTTGACTTTATAATGCTGTATTATTTTTATTATTATTAAACGTTAAGTACGGCGTGTTATGTACGAAACATTTCATCATTAATTTAGAAAATTATAATGTTTTGAACGAAGTTCTATTATGGTACTATTTTCAAAGATGTTAACGAAATCCCTATTTATTTCAATTATTTCAATCGTATTTGAAGACGTTATACAAATTACTAATGCGTATAATAATTGTACGTCGAACATACCAGATTTTTGCCATTTAAGTTTTCGTCGCTTAGTCCCAATAGAGACTCCATAGACTTGAGCTGTCTTCGGCGATCCGGCACCCTTCCATCGGTGGTGGTGATCCGGTGCCTCTTAACTGGTGAAAGAGGGCGGATCCTTTGGTGGTAATCAAACTCCGGATAACCTCGGTCATGGTTGCCGTTTGACCGCAGCCAGTCTTGTATTTGAAAAGTATCGTCTGTGTGGGGGCAAAAACAATTAAAACCGGTTGAAAAAAAAATAAAGGAATAGAAAAGAGTACGAGTGCCGAGATTACTCGACGGGAGAGAGAGAGAGAGAGAGAGAGAGAGAGAGAGAGAGTAACAATAATAATGGTCACGGATTGCTGGGCACTTCAACTTCAAAACGGATGGACGCTAAGACATACGGAATGCGCGTCTTGCACTCGCGTAGAACTGGTCTTCCCGTCGTCGTCGTCGTCAAATTCCTGTACGATGTTACATTATGGCCGTGTAAACGTTATTCTAACCTATTCTAACTGCCTACACAATCTACATCCAATGATAATAATATAATGTTATATAAAACCTTCAGTCGACCAAAATTGTACAAACAACTTTTCCCAAACATTTGTGTGCGCAATACACCTGTCCAATAATGCATCTTATGCACTTACACGAATTTATCTTGCATAACGCACTTCGTATAATTACTTCCTATATTATTTTAATCATTCAAAGTCAAATAAACTTATTTGTTCAATTTATATACGAATCGTTCACTCACGTGCAACATTCTGCATACAACGATGGGCTGATAAACTCGGTACAGTATGTGCAATATTGAAATTAAACAAATATTCGATTCCTATTAAAATTTAACTGCCTTAATTTTACCCGGTAATAAATATTATTACAATAATCAGCGATAATTAGTGATAGAATAGTTGTTCAAATATTATACTACAGTAGCGGTTGTGACACTTGGAATAAAAATGTATTAGTTATTACTTATTACGAATAAGTATAGAAGTCCAGTTCAATGTTAAATGTTAATCGATGAAATTAAAAAGTCTAATAATCAATACCCATACAGAAGACCATAAGTTATATTCTATATTTAGAGTTCCGATTGTCAAGTATAGGTGTCACAGTTTATATACGTCTAATAGCATTTTATTGATTGCTGTGTATGCGAAACCTTGCAAACAGGCAATTGAAAGTGTTCAATTGGTCAAAAACGTATACAACTTCAGAATACCCGTTTGCTTTTAATTACTATAAACTATAGGTACGCATAGTGTATTATTATACGAGTTTTCAAGGGCGTACGATTAATACGAGAAAGTAAATGTGTAATGTTAAACACATTCAAACCGTAACGTAGTCGGATCTTATTTTTAGCTTAAGATGAGACGCGACATGATATAGCAACAGAATAAGAAAACTTCTCTTTCCCAGCTATCATAAGGTTCAAGGACAGCCATAATCGAATTTATTTGACAATCAGGTCTCCCAAGGTACTGTACTCGTATAATGGTTATAGCTTATAGGCCGTTTTAAGAACGAGATTTTACCAATTTTCTATAATACAAGTCTAAACGGTGTTCGCTGACTATTACCTATGTCCTATATGGTTAAACGAAATGGCTTAATGTTAATTTGGTAAATTGTTATGTATAGGTAATTCATACACAAACTGACATTGTGTGGAAAACAATTTGCAGATTGTAAATATTCTATATTTAAAAAAAAATTTAAAAAAAAAACAATAGGTACACCGTTAAATTTTAAAAGTCAAAATAAAACGGTTAGTACGAATAATAAAATCGGATCATCATTACATTATAATCAATACAATATTTAATGATCGGTTCGATTTCATTGATCATTATACATTGAATATTTATAGAAAGAACATCACTATACCAACCATAAACAGAGCCAATCAAAATTTCGATAGAATTGTCATCGTACTGCTGTCTTGTGTAAGTACGGGTTTTTTTATCAATGCTATTTCAATATAGTTTTATAATTCATTAATCAAAGCGGAATTAGTTTTCAAAACTTTGATGTACCAGTTACGAACAATTTATTCAATTGCACGCAGTTATTGTCAAATCTTATCTAATATACTTTTAACTATACAATTCTCGTATACAGCCAACAAGACAACAGCGTTAAACGGCATTCGTTCAGTGTAATCATACAATAAATCGTACAACACAATAATTATAACCATAACCGGTTAAATTTTACATTGAAGTAATCGAATGTTATATATTGAGCTCTTAACTAACGTATGGTTACTGTATGTATTAGAACTTAAAACTTATATTATAATCAAACATATTTCATATTATGTTTTACAAATTATACTAGATTTGTACCCCGTGAAACGTGTAGGGTTATCGATAGTATTCGAATTCAAAAAGAAACGTAAAAGAAAACCAGTATAATCGAGGTTCGGTTTGTCAAAAGTTCAGAGTAAAAATTGTACTACAGGATAGTTAATAAGTATTTGTTGAACAATTAATAAAATAACTAAAATAATTTTGTTTGTACAAACATGCAACATATTGTAAATTGCAATTTATGTTTGTTAAAGGATTATTTTACTTTTACTACTTTAAAAAATGTCTAGAAACTATTGACTACAGATAACAGTGTTTTTTAAAATATGCAATAAAACCCATCCAGCCTTATGATTAATCTAATAACTGAAAGGACTTTTATTTGACCGATATTTTTTCTTACATTAATCACAAATTTTGATTGTTGTAATACTATATCAATAGTTTGGCATCAGATACCATAAATGCAACACATCAATACGGAATTTAATTAAATTGTAATACTTTATCACACCACGTACCACGTAGTTGTAGTTAAAAAATTGAAAAATTATTTTATTTTATGTTGAATTTTGGATGTTTGAAGTGTAAGGATAGCTTAACTATGTCAGTTATACAAAAATATGCTTTTATCTTCAATGTAGCCTAAACAACGTTAAGTAATTACCTAGAGTTACGCATTTGATTTAATTTATCTGAAAACTGTACTAACTGTGAAAAAAACCAAATTTAATGATCTCCATTCAACCAATAAGAATGAAGTACCAACAATAATATCATAAATTAGGTTTTCATATTAAATATTAAAATTGTCTATTCATACGTTTTAGGACATTCTCAGAAAATACTACTCAAGGCGCCTAAATTCTTTTGGATTCTAAGATCATATATCTTACAAGATTTCTAAAAAAAAATAAAAAAACAAAATTATTACGCAATGAATGCGGTTTAACATATTTAAACAATGACTATCAACAGAAATATTCAGATTATTGTTCTCTGTGGTATTATGTAGGTATTTAGCTACAGGTACCGCATTATGAAATTTCCGACACGCCGAGAAATCATTTACTGGAAAGCAGATTTGTATAATAAATAATTTAAAAAAAAAAAAATAATAACTAATGTATATTTATAAATAATAATACATATAAGAATGATGTTTTTAGAAAAATATCAGGAGAGGAAGTCATCTTACTTAAAGAGTTGCATTCGCTGTATGCATTAACTGTTTTTTATCTCTATGGAAACGTGAATTATTTCCTGTTTTTATTTATTTCTTCGGAAGTATAATTATTAATACCTACTCGTGGAATTGAATTAATTGCGTGGAATCATTAAATTATTTACCGACGTCGTGCATGTTTTCAATGATACAAGATTGTCATTCCTAAAATTGTCCAAAACTCATAGGACATTGTTCAAACAATAGTGTTGGGAAATCGACTTTCATTATATAAGCCCTTGTAATAATTTATAAATGAACACGTGAGCTGTCAGTGGAACTCTAAAATCTAGACGATGAAAAAAATACTATAATATACTCAGAAAAAATAGAACATTGTTTTCGCGTGTTACTTTACTCAGGTTTTTGTTTTTTCGATTGCAACGTGGAAGACTATAATACACCGCACCCATTTCCGATGTGTATTCAAAATTAGGCATTAGTTTCAACATTCTATAGACATTTTAGACGTTCACACACCACGTTCTTCGGTAATTATTGTAACCATACAATGTACATAACATTAAGCTCGAATTCTGTTATCTTATTCAAAATATTATGATATACTTCATAAAAGTGTTCAGTTAAGATGGCGTGGAAAACAAAACTATATGCAATAAACGATGTAAGGCACTAGATTTTTTTTTCATATAAATCATGTTATTCTAGCACTATAACTTTAGGCTAGACTTAAAACACTGCAGGTTTCTGGAAATAAATTATAGTCTTTTAGCAGTATTTCTTATTTTACATATATTATGTAAAAAAAATAATTTAAATAAATACCCGGAACTATCAAATATAATTCATTTTAGTAAAAATAAAAAAACTTGGTTCTGTCATATATTTTTTGTAAGTTCTCGTATATTTCCACGGTTATGTAAAAATGCTCTCCAACATACTATTATTTTTTCATACTAACTAACCACGCCGAGAGATTAGATTCGTATCTATACCTACGTCCTTACTTAATTCACATAAAATATATTTTTTGTTTAACATGCACAAAACATTTTTAATTTATGATAATATTTCAACTTATTCTGCTTCATTTTATCAAACGCTTATGGTTCAAAAAAAGATAAATTTTTACTTTACAAAACAGTTTAAAATACGATTTAGTAACATAAAACAAGTAAGTTGTATCTATAAATTATAAATAGGCTTAGATAGCTATTCTAGCTAGGGATGCCTTTATAAAATAATAATAAAAAAAGTAACATAAAAATTAATAATGCCTTCACTAACGCAAGACGGATCTCATGTATATATACCTAGGTATATATCTACTTGTAAGAGTTATATCATAGTTACAGTTAAAACAATAATAATAATGCGACCAAATTATGTTTACGTGGTTCAATTTCAATTTGTTATTATTCTATTTTGTCGTTTCTTACTAAATTTAATTTAAGGTAAAAAAAAAAAAATAACCACAAATAAGCGCGGTATATCAGGTCTGTAAAGGTTAAAAGGAATATATATTTTTTATCAACCGGATTAATTATAACGACAAACGACCTTAGGTACTTAGGTGAAACGTACCGAACAAGATACGATCTAAAATAATGGTTACGGCCACAAAAGCTTGTATAGTATGTATTCTCGTTGAAAAAAAAAATAATTATCATAATATTTTTAATTAACTATATGAATATTGGCGAAAAATTTGCGAAGCTTTAATACGGCGTGTAATTGGAATGAAATATGTGTCGGACGAATTATTTCTCGGCAAATCGTTCTCCATGTGGAAGTATTAAATAAAGGACGCGTGGTAACGAATAATTACGTCGGCCGCAATACCTATGTACTGTTCGAGTTTATAATAATTTGATTTGACTACGGCGAACGTGTTATTATTGTGCCCGCAGAGTATACACGTAAACAAGAACAACACCGTGCAACTACGTACGACAACATTGCACAGCCCTACTGCCGTGCATAATTATTTTTATTATATCATCGATTCGCAGAAACATGTGATATATACATGACATTAACAAGTCGTATAAACACGAAAAAAAAAAAAAAAACAATCCACAACTACTTTTATCCATTGATAAACTGCTGGTACACACAACGTACGTGCGTGTTCGGTTCGCTTGTGTACGGTTAAATTTGTTGTTGAAAAAAATGTCAGCGCAAGATTACAATTGGATAAAAATAACAACGCATCGTTAAATTATAAATGCAAATATCGCGTACGATCGGAAGATAAAAACGGTACGTTTCACTATTCTAATTTAAAACTGCAAAAGCCTCGAACCGTTGTTTACCGAGGAATTTACCGAATGAACATTTTAAACGCGCAATCGGTGTACAATATCGGTGTACGAACATGCACGATGTATAATCATGTTTTACGTACATCGAGGATACACCGGCAGTATGACGCGCGGACTATGGTTTCGTCCTTAACGAATTGTGTTACGTAATGTACCTATACTGGTATATTATTGTTATAGGTCGATTTACTTTTACATTAAAAATTCCAAAACGGTTTTGCGAAACGCATATATATATATTCTAAATTTGCCATATGTCGCACGTGGGTAAGACAAAGAAGACGAATGCTGGCGCGACGATGACGTCCAAGTGCGGTATTGTGCAGCGTTCGCGTACGTCGGATAGGCAGAACAAGGATCGATATCCAGTTTGACCTACATTTTTATTTCATTTTTCATGCACGAGAAACGAGTAGGGAATTTTTCAAATCATACTCGTATGCGCGTAGTTCTATAAAACGTCTCATTGTAAGCGACGCGCAGTGTTCCAGAAACGATTTTTAGCAAGACAAAATTGTTTATTTATAAAATTATTTCATTTTTCGGATAATTAGTTCATTTTCAAACTCAGTTTTTGCACCTTGTGCATTCATTGAGTCCTATAACCAAAGTTTTTAATTTAGAAGATGCGTAATATAATTTTTTTAAATACTGATTAATATATTATTTATTTTAATAATATAATTAAAACATAGTAGGTGATAGTTAATGAACTTGATTCGTTAAATTTTTGTTTGTTTTGTGAATGGCCATCACATCCCCACTTACATAAAAGTTCAATATTGATGTAAGGAATTTTAAAGATTCAAAATATTGTGTGATATAATAAGTTTTGCAAACTTTATCTCACACTATAGTATAATCAGTTCACTATTATCCTTGTACGCAATAGCGTATCGATTTCAAAACCTATATTATATAATCACTGACTATCAACAAATTAAATTCAGTTTTATGTTAAATTACTAATTATGAAAATTCCAATTTTGTCCCCCTAAATTAACTTTCTGGAACAGTGTGCAACGGCCAACGGGAACGTGTTACAGGTTCAATAAACAACTGTATACCGTTTGTCAACATGGCGGACAGCGGTATCTTTTACATATTATTATTATTTGGTTTGTTACCATCTAATGGATACTGTGGAAAAATAAAGTAGGCACAAACATCGTATAATAAATTATAATGTTGTTGTTATTTTTGAAGGTGCGTTGTGCGACATACGTACTACCGCGATATTTCGTATGAGGAAAAACGAGTTGTCTTCTGCGATCAGTAATGCAAATGCGATTGTTACGTCCTATCGAATATCATCAACGCGTTAACTGCTACCACATTTATTTGCTTGATAATACAATCTTGCTCATTAATAATGTAAAAATGCTAAAACTTGTAAAAGACTAGCTATTTCAGTAGCTTGTACTGGTGGTGATCGAATATTTTTTCAATTCACAATAATATGTTTTCGACATACATGTAATAACAAACTGATATAACATAATGCGTTATTAAAATATGTACCCGGTTGATTAGTTGATTGGTAGTTATCTACCTCCAGTGTATCGAGTAAAAGATACTAAACATTTTTATGAAGACGTTATGCCCACATTTACTACTGTCCACTTCCGCATATTTTATGGGCAGTAACGTGGCGAAATAGAATATTATATTAAATTACGATACTCGGGTTCGGTATACTTTTATAAAAATATTGGTGTTATTTGCTAGACACAATAATGAGTGTGTTGATGATCATCAGTGACAAGTTACCATCGGGATGGCGCGGTGCCCATGCTCTTACAATCAGCTGTCCACGAATATATTGGTGGTGTTAATATCCAAAATGTGAACAATCAATGATTTTTTTTTTTTCGATTAAAATGAAACAACTGAACTAAAATTGTACAACTGTCGTAAGAGCAGTAAAACTTAAAATAAATAATGACTTTCCGAATGTGTTTTGATTTAGTTCGGTACAGATTATTGTAGAAGAATACCTACTTATTATAATATATAATTTTAGTTTCCCTTTCAGAGTTATAGAAAAATACTAAAAATACTCAATTGCTTGTATAATATACACTGTATATGTATGTTTTATTATTTTTCTTAAATTACTAATAAATTATTTGTTATATTTTGCATCCCGTAAAGAAATATACGAAATTATATCCTCATTACAGATAAGTGTTAACATTTAGTGTCCTTTACTCGTAAGTACATGTATAAAATATAAATGCATTATAGTTTTATATTCAACGCATAGCGAAGTGTAAATATAACTTAACAAAAAATAGTTTTTAGAGGCTTTCGAATATTTTGTTTTCTTTAAATCTGATTTAGGTAACTTAATTTTAGTTTTTACTACACTTGACAGTTTATACAAAAATACAGGTATAACGTATTTTACGGTCTATAAAAAACAGCTAAGAAATAAAATTAATTTAATATTAAAAGTTTTTGATAAATGTAATAAATTAATAAATATTATTTTAGTCTAAATATTTAAAATCCATTGTTGGTGACTTAATTTAGGTAGAAATATAATGATTCAATTGAATATATTTGTTCATTAAATGGTAAATTGAAACTAATACGCTCGGGAAGATTGTACAATTACAACGATATAAAATACTACGATTCGACTAAAAGACGTACACTATTTAAAATTTCCTAACACGAATTAAAAACTAGTCTACCGCCCACTCTTATTCATAGTGTTCAATAATATTATAACACTGCGACTGCATGCCAAAAACACAACTCGGCCCTAACCCAAACGAATCGATAAATATAGTAGTTCCCGGTGGTATATTGTTTTACTGTACTTGAAAATAATCGACTGCGTGCATAAAAAATATATAGTAATACTCTCTCAATCAGAGCTAAAAATGCGTTCACCTTCAAAGCATCAGTGCCGCCGCCACGGAGATAACAACATCAATAATTACTGTTTACATATTATCGATATACGTTCAACATCGCGTTCACGACGGCAATAGTCGTGTTTTCCCCTGTGTACGTTTGCAGCGCATTTGAGGTTCGTACGTGTTTTATTATTGCTATATTCGTAGATAGATATCCCATACGATATCATCAAGGGCGTAGGCAATGTTTTGTAACGTCTGGTTTCCAAAACTAGTGTTTTCGAATTATCTATGCGCGCACTACTAATCCGGCGTGTTCCGTACAATGGAAGAGACAAGAGCAATTTTACGAATCGAGAAAGTATCACCTTGGAACAACGCGACGTCTCCTTGACAGTCGAAAATAATGGTCTTATAAATATTATTACGGTATATATAATATTATTATGAGGTACTCGACGAGACGGCGCGCGCCAAGTGTATATCCACTTCCGGCCCGTGTTTAAGAGTTTTAGGCGTTTGTTTATTCGTTATAATGTCCAACGGTCGTGAAATTAAACCTATTGGTTTGATATACGAATCGTGAGGGAGAGAGAAAAAGAGAGAGAGAGAGAGTCCGAAATTATAACGACACGCGGATGGTCCGTACAAAGCGTATTCGTGGGAGCTTTGCAGGCAGCGCGATCCGTACGAGTTTCTAAAAAGTGAAAATGTTTATTTTCTACGATTTACTTCGAAATCAATTCCATTTTGGGAAACGGCGGCGGCTGCGCAGCGAGTGCGCAACGACGAGACGCGAGATTCTCGCGCGATCGCCGCTTTCGTTGCAACAAGATGACGACGTACAGAACTGGTACCTACGCACGCACGCGCGTACAATAATATCGATACGGTCTTGAAAACGTGGTGGGATTTCGATAACAATAATAATCCGAACGCATAAGGTGGAAAAGAAGATGATGATGGTGAAGAAGAAGAAGACGGCATTCCGTCGTCGTAATGCCTCTATCCAGCATAATAACCATAATGATGATGACGGTGATGATAAAAGATATGTAATAATATGTAATGCGATGAGCAAAAAGGTTCGGAGAAAAAACTGAAAAGGAACGGATGCCGATTTTGTTCACCATTTATTTTACTAAAGAAATCGATTCGATCTCGTATGCGCAGGTAGTCTCGTCGACCGTATACACCGTTTATACGTATAACACACCGCGACGCCACGTCGGCTATTCGAAGGGGTGTGTCTGTATAGAGTTACAAGCGAGAGGGCAGAAAAATGAATGTAAAAAAAAATAAAAATAATTCGGGCAAAGGGTCGTTGGCCAACCGGTAATAACGCCGGTGGCGGTGACGAGGGGTGGGTAAAAACGAAGACGTGAGGGGGTTAAGAACGAAGATGTAAGGGATGGAGAGAGACGGTGGGGTGGGATAAAACAAGGTATAATAACAAGACTCCTCGCGACGTACGTGTTTCCAGGAAAGCGTGGCAATAAAATATTTATACCGGGCGAGACAGTCGTCGTCGCCGGTGCCAACCACACACAAATCCCACACGCGGCGCACACCTACCCGTTGTATTGTGTATCCTGTTGCGTACACTCTTTATACATATATATATATATATATATATATATATATATATTGAATATTTACAATAATAATATAATACCACTAGGTAAGTGTAACGAAGACCGAGCACGGTTTATGTATAACACCGGTTTTGCCTACACCATCCGGTCGCCGATTGGTGGTCGTCGTCGGTGACGGGATATTTCTCGTGTGAATATAGCACCTGTAGGCTGTATGTGCGATAATATGATAATAATACGCGAAGATCGTTCGGTTAATCGTTCGCGACGGCAGCATGCGTATTTTACGCGTTGTATTCCCTATAAATAGATACTTACGTCGACGCGATAATACGTGTTTTGTTCACAGCACAAACATTATGCTAAATTCTAATTGCTTATAATTATTGTGAGCATCAGAGTCGCAGACACGTGCGCGACGATCATAATTTACCACTTTGAAATCGCTCGACTGCGAATTGAAAAATGTTTAGCACCGTAAGCGTGAACGATCGGCGTCACTGCTGAACAAATTGTAGCGGTCAAAATGGCAATTTTTCGAGATACGTGCGTTTCGCGTAGCCGTATACATAGGCGCCCATCGCATCCCCCTCGTTATCGAAAAAAAAAAATGTCCCGGACCCGCCGGTAGACGGACTTACCCGCGATCACGGCGTTCCGATTTCGCGCCGAGTTCATGGCGGCCGGTCGAGTCACCCGGTCGAGTATTCCATGGTTTCTCGCGACAGATGGTCGGGGCGGCGGCGAGCACTTGTCGTCGCCGGTGCGCAGAAAATATCGACGTCGTCGATTCCGACTGGTCGGAACTTCACCCCGCGGCACCCGGATCGGTCGGCGGAGGGTAAACTCGTGACAGGGGCGCGAGACCCCCGGCGACGGGGCGGCAGGTGCACGGGAACGGCGGCGCGGAACAACGGCACCGGACGGGAGGACGGACACGCGCGCGGACGCACACTGGATCGCGACGCGCTGACGGACACGGACGGAGTGCGCAGGTACCGACCGCGATGGACCGGCAAACGGTTGTGTCGTCGGCGGCGGCGGCGGCGGCGAAACCGCTTTGCCGGACCGATTCCGCCGCCGCGGCCGAACCGTCTTTGTCGGCCGCTGTCAGTGGTGGGGACGGCGGCGGTGGCGGCGGCAATGGTACAACAGCGGGGGGGGGGCGTCCTCTTCTCCGTTTAAAAATCATCGACACGCACGACAACGGTGTACGAACACAATGCGCGCACCGCGTATTTCAAGTCCTCGGGGTCGCGTGCGTGTACGCATCGCGTTTCTTCCGCGATCCTAAACCTCCTCGTCGTCGTCGTACGTTTCCCCGGACCTCGCCCGTTTCCACGTTTTCCGGTAGTTTTTTTTTTTTTTTTTAATTTTTGCTAGGGCGGCTGGTGGGTTCAACAGGAATACCCGGGGTCGCTGTCGGAAATCGGCAGGGACGGAGCACTGGACATTGGCGTCGGAAAAAGTTGCCAAACGCGCGGTGGTGGGGAAATGTGCGCGACGATTGCGCGTTTTTCCGACGTCTCCGTCGAACGTCACACGTTTCCGATGTATTTTTTAAGTGTCTACACCAGCGGTTCGTAACCTTTTGTAGAACACGGACCCCGGATGAGATTTTTAGAAATCACGGGCCCCCGACACATTTATAATTTTTTTTGTGATACTTAATTACATTAAATTATTTTATTTTTAATATTCTAAAAATTTAATATTTATTTATTTAATATGATGGCCGGTGTTGCATTGAATCACAAGTTTTTGAACATCGGGCTAAATACTGGAAATATTTAACCGTAGTTCAGATTCTACGTTTTCTGTCTGGTTTCGAAACTTATTGGTTACATAATAATGATTAATGTTCGATAAAAAATAATCTTACCTCATCTCTCAACAGGTACCCAACGAATTTCAGAGTGCTATAGAAGTTGATAATATTTACTATTCATGTCCTTGCAAAGTATTGACGTATATTCTGTGTTAGGACTGCCACGGACCCCCGATATGAGTATCGTGGACCCTCAGGGGGCCGTGGACCACAGGTTAAGAACCGCTGGTCTATACCAGGGGTGGCCAACTTTAATAGGCTTGTGATCGACCTTTGAGTTTTTCTAGGTCGTCGCGATCGGCCAAAAAAAAAAAAAGGTTGTATATAAATAAATAAACCAAAAATTTTGGTTTACAATTATTATATTGTTATATTATTATTGGTACAACAATTATTTTGTTTTCTGAAAAAAATTCATTCAAATGCGAAAGGGAGTTTCAAAGTCTCAAATTCATCTCGCGATCGACCTGTTGGCCACCCCTGGTCTATACTATAAAGACTCCGGTCACCTGGTCTCAAAACAATCTAAAACGTTTTTCAATCACAGCGGCTGCAGTCGAAAATTCGTATAGGTTGAGATTTTCACTAAAAATTGTATTCTCAAACACACAAGAGGTTTTCAATACTGTTGGGTTCGGTTCTTATACTCGGTGATGCATTTTGACGGTCAAAACCTACTCGGATTATGTGGATTTTTGGCAATGATCATATCATAATATGGTATTATTATGCAATATAAAACCACTCTATTATCTTTATTTCTTTAAATCTGTTATCTTGGGGTTTACAATGCTTTCCGAATATACATAATTCGTTTCAAGTAACAGCTGAAACTTTCACTTAGCATTTTTCGATGTTTTTGTTTTTGTATTTATTAGTCTTTTTTGGTCAGTTAAATAATTGTCAAGTAAAATTCTTCAATATTATTCAAATTATAAAATATAATAATTTATTATTTATTAATATCTCATCTTCGCTTATTATTTCATGTAAATTTTTGTTAGCATACTGTTGCACAATATGTATTTATATAGCACCACCAAGTCACCAACCACATGATCGATAGTTGATTTAAATTCCCAACAAAATATCTATGTTCACCAAAAACTTAACTCTCTTTAGTCTTTACCTTCATTCGATTAATTAAAAATTCATGTTCGTTCAAAAAACACATGACATAAGCTATTATTACAGTTTCAAGTTCTAACGCACGATGATTGACGAACTACAAATGCAACCATACCGCTGTATTTTGTGAATCATGATTATACTCAGCTAGTACGAAACAGATAATATAGTTGATAAGTAAACCAGATCCAAGCTGATTGACGCTTAATAATATGGACACAATAAAATAAATCACACGAGAAATGAGATTAAATCTCTTAAATTATATAAGAAAATTAATATTATCTAGATTTATCAGTTATTCACATTTTTATCAGTGCATGTGCTCGGCCGTAGACTATTATTTTAAAGGAAATGCTATTTATTGAAGATGTAGGCATTATTTGTGATCTTTTGGTATTGACGATTATATATTAGGTATTTTAGGTAACAGCCATGATTCCATAATATCTTTATTTCAGTACAAATTATATACGCTATTTTCGACGGTGGTGCAAATTGCACATTTTTTTTATTTTGGTGCAAATTACCAATTTTGGTAACACATATTACTCGGAAACGGCAACCCACTAGGTTACGAGCCGTCTTTAAGAACAATTGGTGATCTCGTACACGTGTTGTTTACAAATCCACACATTCTCCACGACGTTATTGGCGTGAAAACAAATATCTTTCAGCATAATATATTAGTATAAAATGCGTTGCCGGTAAAATTACGCAACTGCAGTGTAAGATAGCCATCGTCGGACGCTATACCATATTATAATATAATGCGGATTATATAATCACCACGAACCATGTGCTTTAAAATATATTAATGCGAGTCGAACCGGAGCAGATCTAAAACATTTTTCCTTCTACACCTGATCGGGAAATCAAATAGCGCATTTGCAGGATGAAGTCCTTGATCAGTTTTTATGTCCCGCCCATAATTCAATTCCCACTCTACTCCAGTGACATCCATATCGAGATACTGCGATTAAACGCAATTACATTTTACTACGTATTCATATAATATATCTTTACGTAGCAATCGTTTAGTTGGATACAAAGTTGAAAGAAAAAAAAACTGAAGTGCTTTTTTTTAATTTCAAAAAGTCTTAATAATTGTAACCGCTTGGTAAATATGGTTTGGCTCATGTTTTTAAAATTATAAGAACTTCATTATATGTATATGGATGACGCTACATAATGTACTTCAACTTCCATAATGGTATGTAATATTGATAAGATGCGTGTTTGTCTGGTTACGGGTATATGTTTCTTTTTAATCAAAAAACTAGATTTTGTATGGTTATAAATATTAACCCGTTCATTGTTTTTTATAATAAAATAATGTTTTTGGCTCATATTGAATTAAAAATGTGATTTACCGAAACACTTAAAATAATCATATTTTATTTTTTAGGAAAAAAAAATATATAATATGCATATATAGAATTCAACCCGATATATGTGTATAAGTAGTGTGGGAAATTAACAGGATTTGACTGTAAATTATTCCTAATTCCATATTATCTTTTTTTTTTTTTTTAGTACACGACAGAGTTATTTCCTACACACAACGCATGTTCGTTTAATGGTCCAGGTTGTAATGTTATGCACGCGTACGATGCACCTAAATATTCGTAGGTATAATGATATAGCGTCCTGCGGCGACGCTTACGTTTATTTATTTACGCGTTATTACGGGTTTGATAATAGGTAATACGAATACGAATAAGAATAAACACAACAACGTTTACGTGCGCCGCGTGTGTTCGAAGCGGAGTTGGCTCGGTGGCTCGACCCGCTGGTACCTATATGAATATACCGGAACAGCAAAGCAGGAGCGTAGCTATGAATATTTTTTTGGGTAGGCCCACATAGATCTTCCACTGTTAGACGGAAGTGGGGACTAATCCCAATTTTCGTATTGGCCTCCAATAACTTCAAAGTTATCAACGATTTGTCTTATTAATCATTTATAACTTAAGAAAAAGTTTGCAATTTTTATTTTCCTGAATACAAGTGTGTTTTACAAGATATATTTTTTATAATTATTAATTTCTACACTCGTACCTAATAGTATATACGTATTGTCCAGTTAAAGTCTTAAACTTAAAGTTTTTCAAAGTCAAAATTCCATCTTCTTTTTTTTATGATAGCCAACTTCTCAAGAACAGCCGATTAATTATCAATAAATTTTCCACTTATTTCTCTTTCTGAAATTAACGTCTAATCGATTATCCTTGGACTTTTTTTTTCAAAAAAGGCTTTTTCTGCTTCTTTCCCTTTTTAGAGAAAATCTGGGTAGGCCCGGTCCTATCAGGCCTATCTACTGTCTACGCCCCTGCATCAAAGCTACAATTTGTACTTCCCCGCAGACATTTTCAAGCAGTTGAAATTGTGCATAAATACCCGAGTCTTGTGCAGCCCGCTGACCGTTTCACACGTCTCATCCATGGTTCGCGATAGACATTACGAAATGTTTGAATCACAACAAAACGTGTACGCATTTCAAGTATTTATCATGTATTTATAAGTTATCTTCACGGTAGCTTCTGCACGTGACACGCGAAAACGTTCAGTGTACGATAACCTTCTAGGAGCCGAGTGCGGTGTTCGGTTTCAAAAGACACCTGTGAGAACGCGGATGATAAACGTCACGTTTCTCGAGCAAATGTTCGGCAAACGGCGTGTTATAGTTTTAACTCTGACAATACTGTGTAAGACAGTTTGAACAACTCGAGTGGTACACGTCATATATTACATCGCGAGGACAGCCCGGGCTTGTGCGGCCAGTAATAAAGAATATAATAAACTCACTTTTTAATGTACGTTTTGGTTTCACTTCCGGTCAATTATTAAAACAAACATGGTCCGTTAATAGGCACGACGAATACATACGACCGTATGTAATTGATTTTATTTCTAATGTTTTTTTCCCTGCATTACTGCGCACTACCTGCACCGAGTGTACGTGAGGGTAAGATATATAATTACACGGGCGCCATAAATAGTTATCGTACAACAGAAGACGCGTCTCATCCTTTCCGTTTGACGCAGACATCGGGTGCACCGTGCGTGTCATTTTCGACGGTGACACCGCGTTAACGTGTACCCGGTACAAATATTATGGTTTCTCTGAGTGGTCGAGGAGGAGAAAAAACACACGACTCCGCCGACCACAGAGCATCCACCGTCGCGAACAGGAGAAGGCGACAAGTGTGATCGGCGGTCCACCGTTTTTTCACGAAACAAAACGTTTTGACTTTTTCCCGAAGCGCCAACGATATAGTGTATCGTACACGTGGAATTATGTACTTGTTAGGCATTGATGTAACATGTTAGCCGATGGTTGCGACGCGGTTTGTCGAGTGACCGTGAAAGATTTCAGACCATAGCTTTAGGCGTGACCCGTACACCGATATTTTTTCACAGTTAAATGTCATAACAACCTATTGCAGTGGTCACCAATTGGTGGCCCGCAGGCCACATCCGGCCCGCAGACAATGAAAAAAAAAAAGAAAAAACCGACAGTAAAATATGAATAAAATACTAAAAGAAAATCATTTGCCATTTTTCCCACTAATTGTAACCTGCAGTGTAACCTAATTTTCTATTTATAATATAATTGTCAATTTATTTTTATTTTTTTCAATTAGTTTTTTTTATTTATGTTACCTTTGCATTATAGAATTATATGTTAAAAATATTTACTTGGATATTTTGATGGCTCCCGAAAATTTTCAAAACTCCCAATTTGGCTTTTCAAGATATTAATTGGTGACCCCTGACCTATAGTATTATCAATACACGTCTATGCTTCAAATACCATAACAAAACCTCGACAAGAGCCCGTTTATCGTTGATGTACGATGTGTGCCTCGTGTGAACAATATTTTTTGTATAGTTGTGACCGACTGCGCTTTTTATGCACACATCTTAACCTACCGAGAAACAAGCGGAAGACATTTTTCTCAGTAAAGTTTGAGATTTATACAGTACGCACAAGTACGTAATGATGCAATCAGTAATTATAATTAGCACGTGATAAGAAAAAAATCCGTCCTCGTATGTACTCGGTGCTCTGCAATTGACTATAGCGTGGTTGAATTACGAATGCACATATAATAGTATAACAATAATTTGTTTTAAATAAGCAAAGACTTGCGTACTTTGTGTGGGTCTATGAAAAAAATACTATCTGCACGATATACATATTAAATGTATGCAGTTTCTAGTTTCACGAGTACCTACATATTATAATTATTATTTTATATTGTATAAAATATTTGTTTTCGCTGTTGTTATGTCACGATAAAACTATCGTGTGGGTATCCAGTTAAATAACTCTTTTTTCAAAATTCGATCTTCTTCAAATACAAGGTAATCCTTTCAGAATATATATGCACATTTATTCGTGTCATATTAACTGTTCTAAATACACTCAATATATAATATGTTAATAATTGTGTCATTTTTTAACTTATAATTATTTAAATTTATAACAAACATATTGTAAAAAATTGAAAAGTTGTAATAGCACTAAATGTGCTGAAACATTTTATAATTATAATAAATGAAAAAAAAAAAAATATATATAATATACAGCACATTTTACATGTTATATGAATCATGTATACGTTGTAAATATACAGGGTGTTCTACCCAGATTTACACAGAGTGATAACTCCCGCGTTAATAGAAATAATCAAATTAAAGGGCCAGACCAATGTCCAGGGCTTGACACCCATTTTGCAGATTTTAACGGGTCCCATGATTTTTAGTAATATATGTCATAAATTATAATAAAGAATCATCGAGGGCCTCGAAAAACCTATCGCTCATATTGTTCATTTGCATATAAAATAAAAATTATATTCAAGGGATTAAAACATCCGAGGTTCAAGTGGCCCAGTTCATAGTTTAGCTTGACTTTAGTTTATGGACAACATAAATATTACGTTATGGCTGGGCAGATGGTCCTCGGTGTATAAATTAGAAATGCTCAATATATCATATTAAAAAATATGTAGTAGATGAAATGAATATTTTAATAATTTATAAAACGTCCGCGTCATATTATATCCTTGGCAGAGCGACACGATTAAACAAGCTACATAACAAACAACATCTTCGATAAAATTATATTTATACATTTCGATGGTGTACTGTTGTACGATGTACAGTGTACATAATATTGAACATCTCGCATAAATCAAATGTACCTAATGCAATATTTGCCATATCATGTAAGCGAAAAAACAAAAAGATGAAATTCAAAAACGATCATTGTTTATGGTCCATTTTCTTTTTTTTTTCTTTTTGTGACAATGAGTCTAGGCCCCTAAACTGCGGTTTACCGATACAATTTATCGACTGCGGGCATAGGCCACAGCTCGTTAACATGCGATATAATGAATATTACTCTTGTTAATAAATTGTAATTTATGCATATTAAATTTACGAGTGTAAAGTGTTACTGACGCACTGGCCAATTTTACTGTTATTAGTCCGTAATTACTGTAATTTGACGAAATAATCATGTATATCTTAACCGGTTGTGTACATTCACTCCCATATTAGTTGGATGCATAATGAGACATTACACAGGTGGGTTACAGAAAGAAATACCCGTTGTAAGTAGCGTCACGAATGTAGTATGTAGTATACATATTTATATTTGTAGGAGAAATATGAATTAAAGAAATTAGAAAATGCAAATAAATATTTTCTTACGAGATAATATAATTATATATTTATCATTGTCATTCATCACAAAAGGTAATTATTGTAGGCACGGTTTTTATAGTTATTTTAGTTCAGTGCTAGTAGGGAAGTCAAATAAATAAAATAAATATTAGTAAAGTATTTACTATGCATATGGTTTAATGCTTAAAGTGCAACATGTGAACTTAAGTTATTCATTTATTATAGTTTAAAGATTACGAAACGGATCATTGGGAAAAATGGTAAAGTATAGATTCTTTACAATATTTTTTTCAATATAGCCGAGTAAATCAGTACTTTCTTAAGCAACCTTGGGTGATTTCATCGTTAGATAATAACAACTTATTATGAAATATAGGTATGTAGTATAACGACAATATTTTAGTAATCTAGTAATTTTAAAATTGATATACGATTTATTGAAAATATAAAATATCACATGCAGATAAGTGCTCTTAATATTTAAAAATATTATCTTCAATATTATGTTTATTTCTAATTTTATTTTATATTTGTATTAATATATTTACTTAGTATAATTTGTATAAAGTTTAAGTACTCCAATTAAAAAAAAAAAAAAAAATCGTACTGAGTACTATAAAATTCTTGTAAGGAATATTTGAATTTGAAAATATTAAATGACAGTTCTAACTCTTCTAACTTCTAAGTATATTAAAAAATTAATTGAAATTACATATTTTAAAGGTTTTAAAAATTTGTAATTAAATACATTTTGTAAGTGCCTACTGAGATTTAAATTTTAGGTTAAGTTCGTATTAGGTTAAATATTCTGCAGTAAAAGAAAAAAATATTAATTAACTTGAGCCGTTTTGAGAGCTTTTTGTCGTCCTTTGCAAGTCACATTATTTAATTATTTTAATAATTGTATTTACTATTTTATATAAATTCCATATGAATATGTATTTGTTATATGTTTTCTACTAGAACAAAACCGTTTAAATATAATTAAATTAAACGAGTATATAAAGTGTCAAATTTGTTAGTGGAGCATAACAGTAATTTCCGTGGTTAAAAATGGAAGGCTCATTAAACAGGCTTCATTATAGATTTTAGAACTTTCAAACCTTTTTCATAAATAAGTTCATATTTGAAAAAAACTTATCATCTCAAATTTTATAAAGGATAAAATGCCTTTATAGCTGTTTTCCACGGTCAATTTGACAATTAATTATTTGCCATATGAACGCCGACAAATTTATTTTACTCAATACAAAGCGATTTCAGATCAAATATTTAAAAAATATGATATCAAATTGTTTGAAATATTCACAATTCGTTGCTGTTTTTCTAAATAATAAAAAAGATTTTGAAAAACTGACTTTCCTAGATCACCATATGTTTCTCCTTTCCAATCGGTATTATAAAGCCCCCACATTAGTGTGAAATACGTTCCACATGTGACTCAACGAATACGATCGTAATCTAAATATTATTAGTAGGTAATTGTTGAGCTTCCAGTACCTACCTACGCTTACAAGTGGTTACGACTTGCGAGTTATTTATAGATAATGCAAAAAAGTAATGAAAACTTCTATCGTATACGCTTAATTTGAATATTAATAAATAACGATACTTTCTAAACGTAACTGTACTCATATAATAATATAAAATGCGCTGTCGCCTGTCACTAAATGTGTTTCACAATCAACGATCCTGAATTAAAGTTTTAAATTATAAACTGAGATTACCGTTTGAAAACGAGTATTAGTTTCTGGCTCTTAACTCCAACGCTTTAAACTTTAAAGCAAACATTATTATGAATAATTGTGATTTTCATGTTATATATTTTAAGCGTACACCAACAACAATTGAACGGTTTTTAATAATGTAGCGAGTTCAAATTAAAAACTAATATAACATTTACTTTAACGGTATTATATTATATTATACCTATAATTTGCATTAAATAAAATATATTTGATTGTAAATCGATACATCTATGTATTAGAAAATTAATTAAGTTATTATAGGTTCTATAAGCTCTATTAGTATTAATTCACTTCAATATAAAAACGAAAAGTTTTATTATAAAGTGATAGGCTGGATAAAATAATTAATTTTTATAATTTTGTGATCACCGAGGGCGTTATCTTTATTACCGATATTGATTAACAATTACATTATGTTGAATCTACCAGTGCACAAAAAAGCGTTAATTGCACCGAATATATATAATAACTCTAATGATCTCATAAACATTTTAGAGTAATTTTAGTATCTAAAAAATATCTTCCGAAAAATCCACCATCGTAAAATAAATAAAAAACAAATTTTGTGCAACTCCTTCGTACCAATCGTACAACTTTGAATCTTAAATACAACCCAGTTATTATAAATTAATGTTGAAATAATTTACACGCGTATAATTATTCATAGTTATCATCTATGTGGTTGTAAGAATGCTCGATTAACTATGCAATTACAATTATTGTTTCACGGAGTTGGACATTTTTAAGAATTGTTTACTTTTAAAATTATATTAAAATCAATGAGTAGGTATGACTTTAAGTTCTATTTATATATTTTATGCACCATAAGAATATAAGATGTATATAATGTTAAAATAATACTATTGTTTTCTTACATAACTGTTAAACTCCCCTTATAAGGCAAACGCATACCATAGTCCATAGATACCATATTATACTACTATACGTATAATATACTACATTCATAACAAATATAGGTATAATCAGTGGCGTTTTCTCTGGGTGTGCAAGTCGTGTGTTAACGCCTTATTTTGTCACATTGATGTGTGTAATAATACTAATAATGTAATAGTATAATGCATATTACATAGTTATATAATTGTATTTACAAGATATTTAGATAATTATTTTGTATGTGCTCTTATTGTCTATAAATAAAAATAACAATCAACTAATAAACTATTTTTAACTCGACCGAGTCTACCGTGTACCGACAGTTGTAGCACTTGCAGCTACAACGGCGGTCGATAAGATAACGAAATATATAGGTATTATGTTGTGTAGGACGTTAATTTTTTGATCATCGACTCGTAGTCTCTAAAATTCTATAATCGTAATTTGTCGTGATATTGTCGGCTAACTTCGGTGCAGAAAACAATAGAAATTCAATCGAAAGCCGATTTTAATTAAATTCCAATACAAATCAATACCTATTAAAAAAAATCCCAATTAAATATTATTATAAATAAGAAATTGTTTATAAATGTTGCCTTTAGAATTTGACGATAAAAGTTTCGGTTGATGACATATATGTTTTGGAATTTTTATTTTACTTTATAAAAAATTTAAACACTAATAAAATATTTTTATCATATAGTCAGTCACATTTCATATAACTAATGAGGAAAGGGCTAGAATGCCGAGTAAAAGCAATGTGTTGTTGTACGTTTTGTACGTAATTAGACCTTGACATAATCTTCTTAAAGATCCTTAAAGACCTTAGAGACCCATGCACCATTCAATGCCTAACGTTTTTTCTAAGGAAATTAAGCTAAAACGATTAGAACTTAGAGTTAAATAGTGATTTCTTAAATATAATGGACGAGTACAACAATAAATAGTTCATGTTGTAAATAGATGAATCAGTATTAAAGTGCATTTCAAACGACTTAAAACGTAATTTGAATTACCGTGATATCCGGTGATTCTTTTTTCTGCACAACATAAGTATTTGTACCTTATAAATTATAATACTGTTAATGTTTTTTTTTTCTTTTTCTTTAGCTATTATTATTATTATGAGTTCAACGTTATACTGTTCATGAGCCAAACTTTGGCGTATATATATATATATATATATATCAATAAATAAAAAATAAAAAAAATACTTAAAACACTTACATATACTTGTTTTAGAAAGAAAACAGTACATGCCAAAAAGTCATACTGGTTACTAGTGTAAGTTTAATATTGTGATATCATCATATTTATTTCTATACACATTTGAAAGCTATAAATTAAATTAGTAATTTATCGCAAATTGCAATTGAAAAACCTTTTTAAGTCGATGAAATGTAAATTGTTCAAACCGCTTACAGTATGTATAATATAGTCCAAAAGTTGGATTCAATAACTTTATTTGGGTCGCATATTTCGAAAACAGTTTTATTTTGCGCAGTTGCGAATATTACGAGTAATATGATATAAATATGATATGAAAATGTAAAGATCATGATTATGAAATAACCATTCTTTTTGTACACAGTATTTTCTTTAAATCATTTAAAATTGACAAAGCATGAGCAATTTATACATAATGACAATTATAAATTAACATTATCTTTTCTTGTGCCTTGTGATGCTATGAAAAATGATATATACATTTCTCGGTATTCTTGTTTTGTACACAAACCCAATGATATCAGCTCGAACACAATAACTTTGACAGTGAATACTTTCATTGTTATTTAATAAAAAATAAATTACAAATCCAGAACGACGAATAGAACGATCAAAGACAGTATGAAAGTACAAAAAAACAAATCACAGTTAAATTTGCCAGTTTCTATATTACACGATATCACAAAGCATTCTGTATAAAAATAAAATAACGCTGACAATATATATTAAACTGTTTTTCATTGAAGGCACAACTACAGAATAAAATGTAATAATGCCCAGAGTTATTAAAGTAGTTCTTTCTGAATAAATTCCATTCTGAGTCCGGGCAACACACTAAAAGAAAATAATAAAAATGTCGATCACTATTCTTGAAAACGTTAAGTTCTGCAGCATTTGGAAAGTTAAAGTTTTCAAAGCAGACTGGGCCAAATCTTTTTTATATCTTTAGCGCTTGTTATGGAGAATTGGTATACAATCGGCTTCACACACAATTTTTAAGCCATAAAACATAATTATTTCCTGTTTCGTTACAATATTTTAAACGTTATGAGTGGGAAAAATGATGATAAAATTTACAGAAACTTATTAAACATCGTCATGTTATATTATCGTGTGGATTTCATTTTACCAGCCTAACCTAACCAAAAGATAAGACCCGGATGGCCGGATACAAAGTATAACGAATTGATAGCAGTGTTGCATCCACGGGCTAAGATATGCTTATCTTCGAGTGTGGTGAAACTTAATCAAGTCCAAACGATCTTCCGCATAATTAAAGACATTGTAATGATATAATATTATTACATGCTTACAAAATAACTTAGTGTATACATAATATTAGTATATTACGGTGATAGCATTGACGGCGAACGCGCAGGTTGGTTAGTAAATATTCGTTAAAAGTAGAAAACGTCGGGCAGACAAGACGTAGACAACGGTCGTCAGCGTTATCGGATAATTAGTAAACTAAATACACACCTCTTAGCGAATAAACGTTTTTATAATGTATAATTACGTACCCGACCGGTTCACATGTCTCAAGCGATTAGCAAAATATCAAGTTTCCATAGGTATAAGATTAGCTGCACCAAGACTCGCCGTACACATGTTATGGCGATCGTTATAATATTACGAGATCCAAAAACGTGGTTTACGTTTTTGCTCCTAATGCAAGATTAATTTTGCATATTCTCAAAAATTCTACACGGCTTCAATCTGTGCGCGCTAAATACCTATTCTAAACCCGGATTAATGTCAATACACGCCACACGGGTCGAGGAAATACAGCAAACTCGCTTCTCTGTAAAATAGTAAATAATTAATCACGTTGAAGTTACATACAATTTAAAAAAAAATATAGGAGTCATTTTATAAAGACGCCCTATTTTCATGGTAAATCGATTTTACGTCGAATCATCTAAGACAATGATGTACACTTGGACAGCATCTATCACATCTTTGATTTAATTTAAGCGTATTGTCGTGTTGGTTATGTTTTGGATTCCGAGTGAAGTGAGGAATGTATTGGAATGTATTGGTTTTTTTACGAAATTTTCTTTTTTTTTTGTTACGTCTTTCATGTGATTTCGACCCGAGGGGTTTGTTTCTATCATCGCAAAGGGAAATGGTTTCTGACAGCAATGGATGTCTAGTCAGTTAGTCAGTACTCGGTAGTGTGATTTAGTGAATTTCTCAATAGTTTTCTGAATAATTGTGAAAAACTGATACGTATCATAATAGTTAACGTGAACATAATAATAATCTAGCAGTCAAAGCTTAGCCGAGGAAGTAAACAAAATAAATTAATTATTGTTTATCGGTTCATATCAGTATATTATAGTTTTGTTTATTATGTGGAACCATTATGGTTCTTAAAGATACATCGTGCTCATGTAAATCAAATCGTTTATTTTATATTCGACGTCAATTTTCCCTAAATAATTTTTTATTTTGATATAATTTACTAAACCGGTATGCATGTCTAAAGATATTTTATTTGAATTTTGTATTGTTCTATATAGCGGTTGTCATTATCAATGTGTTTTAATTAAATATATGTACTATTGTTAATGTTTATTCAATTTACCTAATTAATTTAAACGTACTGTTTCAACTGTTTTTTTCGGTATAAACCGAAAACCACTTATAACAATTAATGTTGATTACTTAGTTGATTAAACTTATTAATAAACATTAATGTGTTTAAAATATTCTCAACGTAATATAATTTGCGCAGTAACTGCAATATCATCTGCTTAAGTATGTTATGATGAAAAATATGATCTACCGATCGGAATATTAATCGGATCATAGCAGTAGTTAGGTTGAACATTATTAATTTTTATTTATCCTCTCTTTTTTTTAATAATAATGATAATAATGTATAAATTAATTAATTACTGTAATAATACAGAATTTCAACCAAATTAATTTTAAAACGGAAACAAATAAACCACATTCGCTTTATGATTATAATAGATTTGTTATATTATTCACTATTTATTTATATTATTCTGATCATTGTCTATAAATAATATATATTTTTAACTCATACAAAATATATAAATTTGCATAAATTTACCGTAGACGAATACAATTTTATTTTAAAATTAAATTTTTTGTTTAAACAAAACGTACCAGTATTAAAGTTTAAAGTGTTTAAATATTGTATATTCTAATGTATTTAATATAAACTTATGTTATTCACTTTTAATATTTAACTGTCCTTCTTTCCCTATTAACTATTATTTTGTTTTAAAAGTGATACTTTTGATAGCACGAATACTAAAGATTAACTATAATAACAACAAAGTCAAATAAAACGTTATACTTCAATATGCAGTAAGGTCAGTAATTTTTTGTAACCTTTCTATATACCTTTTTTTAATCACAGACAATGTTATAATTTATAATATAGAAATATAACAAAAATATATTATCTTCGTCCAAACATTTCATTTAAAATACTTAACTTTAATTTTAACTATTCAGTGGTAATGTGTCAAATGGATTTCAAGTGGACTTCACCGATACTTGTCTACTTAATCTTATTGACCTTTGGTCCAAACTTTCTACTAAAACGAAAATACCAAAATCATTGTACTAAATAACATTGATGCGAATTCAGTCGATCGTTTCAAATAGTCAATTTTATGATACGGTTTTATTTGACGTTGAGACTAAGGTATAGTGCTGTAGTGGTGTATACAGTATACTGCATACTATGCATGAATAAAATAAATACTCACACTATAATAATATTATGTTATCAGTTATCTGCTAGTATGCTCAATACACTTTAATAACAATAAAATTTAATGTGTTAAGATTATTATTTATTAATGATATTGATTGGGATTTTCGGAGTTATTTACGTGTTTCTGTTTGTAAACGATGTTTTTTCATCTATTATACTTCTTGAACTCTGACTAAAAAAACAGATAACGTTAATGATATTATATATTTTTTGAATTTCTAATGCAGATGTTAAGTGTTAATTATTTAAATAATTTACACAGGCTTTAGTATTTTATACGTAAGTACATACATATTTTTTACCTCTTAAATTTAAGTTTCACCATACACAATTCATGTACGATGAATGCACGATTGCTTAACTATTTCTCATTTTTTTTTCATAGAGATTGTATTTAGAGATACGGATTATTTTTCGCTCGACGAAATCTATGAAAAAAGATCGGAAAATAAATCGGGTATGTATAATACATTATACGAGTACAATGTATCAGGAATTTACTGTTCGATTAATAAACGAGATATCCATATATATATATCCATATTACGATTGTAGTAAATACAGTTTCGATCAGTGCCGGGTTAACGAATATGCCGCCTGATTTTAAAATGTCACACCTCAAAACTCATGATTTTATGCGTAAAATGTCATTCAGAAAATATACGGACTTTAAGAGACTAATGCCCGGTTGCACAAACGACCAATAACCAGTTATCGGACTAATAACTAGGTTATTGAATCGATAAAAATTTGACAGGTTGCACAAAAGACCAATAAGATTTATCAATCCAATAAATATTGTGTTATCGGTTCGATATGTTGTAGACCCGATTTCGGTTCGATAAATTTTCAAAAGAGTTCTATAACTTAATTGGTCTGATAAGATTGTATTATTTTGTGATAATCACATTATATTATTCTTATCTATGGTGATAATTGTATAGTTTACTAATTCGAATATCTAAAGTAAGTTTTTTTAATTTTTCCTCTTGCCATTGTCAAAGTACCTACTACCTAGTCATGTATTTATCATCATCATCATAGAGTTCATCGAATTCCGATGAAGAACATGACGTGCTTGAAGTTTTGATAAACCTTCCTCGACCACGATTATACAGAGACCGTTTTAATCCTCTGGAAAATTATGATGAATTTTAAAATATTTTCGATGTGTAACTAGGTATAAACTATATTATTTTAATAAAAATTATAATTTACAACAATTAACACTGATAACAGTAAAAATATATGATTGAATGATAATTTTTTGTAATCATGGTATCTAAACATTGGTTGAAGTACTAACCACTAAAATGTTAAACAATTGTTTGTGCAACAGTACAGCACTTTAGGGAACCAATATAGTTATCTATCTGACTGTTTATTGAACCGTTATCACAGCTTAATGAACTGTTTTTATCGATCGTTTGTGCAACCGGGCATACGAAAGTTACGTTGTTATGAGTATGTGACGGGAGGGACGATAGTGTAATAAATTATGAAAACTATTGATTGATTATCATATTTAATAATCTGATGGTTAAATAGTCATAATACGATCAATACGAAGAATATAACAAATATGATTATGTATTAGAGTGTGTACTGGCATTAACATAATATTTAGGTACACTAGAAAATAATATGAATGAAAATGTATACACGCTATAATAATATGGTCTTAAGTTATTTACGTACACTGATGTAATAAATCTGCAGTAGGCGGTATTATAATATTATATAATTATATAACCATTATTACCTATTTATTATGCAACTTTTTTAATAAGCCATTCATAATTTAAAAAAACTGCCACCCCTAGAAACATTCCACCGGGACAGCTACCCACTTTGACCCCCTTAACCCGGCACTGGTTTCAATGTTTTCAACGATGGTTCATTTAAAATTAATTTGGGTCTCATTTTACAACGGATTTTACACAGGGGCATTTAAATTGTTTTTAAGAGGATGCAAACTTTTTATGATATTTACGAGGCCAATGTCTCCCTCCTCAATAAGTCAATTTTTAGTACATTTTTCCACAATTATATAAAACAGTTTTTCATTCTCTCAAATATTATTTGTAATCGTTGGAATTGTATGTGATTCCAATCAATTTCAAAAGAAAAAAAAATGAATACTTAAGCCTTTAGACCAAGATCGAAGTCGAAATTATTATTAACGCCTAGACAAGAGGTTGTGAGTGCAGTGCAGAATCTGCTCCCTTAAATAGGTGCATCTGATTGTATATATATGCTATTGTCTATATTACTAAATTATTAGCACCAGTTACGGTTTATCTCCCAAATCCCTCTATTAAAAGTCGACATTAATTCTAAAATTAAAATTTTTTATCAAATATTTACATGCGATTAATGTTTTAAATATTGCATGCATTTTGAGAAATTGAAATAATGTTAAACGCGTTCAATAAAATGTAATTGTACCTACAAATTTTATAAGAAATATTTCAATACAAGATATTATTTTTGAACAATTCTATTTCCTGGTTGTATTATTTGTCAGCACAAAAATATCTTTAAATTATAACGTTGTGTTTCGCGAGCGTAAGCTTTCAGTGACTTCATAACATCAAAGTAGGATGACATCTGCAATTTGTTATTAAGGTCATATACCTATACATCAATACGGCAACACAATCATAGTTTTCCACTGGATTATTGCATTTAACTAATCAAACAACGTGATATTTAAATTTACTAACAAAGCTGAACTGTCGACGATGACTATTATTGAACAACATCGGTGCAGACAAGTCACTGCAATATTCAAAAGGGCCACGTGTCCCCCGTGCGTTTTAATAGGAATATTGCAGGGCATTTAGATGCGGTCAAACTTTTAATAAAACATAAAACCATTGGCATGACTAGACTTGACCCGCAGTGGTGACCTAGCTAAACAACCGGCGTTATTATCGCATAATTATTGCATGCATATTTTACAGTCTTTTAGACTTAAGTGCGTTCAAATCCTTGATCATAATCCGTCCTGCCTAAGAACTCGGACGACCGATGCCTTACGAAAATTACACCTTAAGCTTCTACCGAAGACACGCATATGCATAAAATCGTAGTGGTAATATTTTCTGCAATAATTACGAATAATCACAAAATGTAAAGCATATTTAACAATTTTGATCAACTTTAGTACACTCTGTATATGAAATACGAATTATTCAATCGTGTTCTCTATAAATTTGATTTCGAACATTTTTCGTACGACGTGCAGTACAATGTATTTAGAGCAATACCGATAGCGATACACTTTTTACCGACTCATAGTCCACAGGACAAGCCGACGTGCAGTTCCCGGTCAATTATATCATATCATATATGCGCATAATGAAAGGGTTGGATCGCTCGATGACCGTCACTGCAATGACGTCTTTAGAAAAATATGAATACTTTCTCGGAATCTAGAATAAAAAAAAATAGTTCATTGAAATTATTACTATATAAATTATTAATAATTTTTGCGCTGAACGAGCGCTTCGGTAACTAGGCCATGGGCGTTTTGATTTTAAAATTGAACTGCAATGCTGGTTACGCGGGCACTTGAACGTTTGTACGCAAATTGTTTTAATAATGTTAACCGCGAAGATTATACGCGACGTTTGCAGTCGGTAAGGTTATTTTGTAGTTTTAATTAAAAACGGTTTAACCGCACTATACAGCTGCTGCGTTCATTTTAGAAAAAATATATGATGTGCCATTATTTGTAAAACGATATTTATTCGTAAGCCGCTGTATGTATACGTTCCCGTGCGCGCTCCGGCAAGACTGTGCGTAACGTATGAAACAGAACAGGAAATGGCAAATACTCTTTTAGTCCGTACTGCGCATTCGATTAAAATTTGCTATTTATTATCACGTTAAACTTAATTTAACGCCAAATGATCTTAACGAACTTAATTGATTACTGTCTGGTTACGGACGTTATGCGGTTAAAATATTTAACAATATTGTGGCCAGTATATTACAGTCATTATTTTTATTGAACGCAAAACCAATCATTATACTACGTGTGTTACGAGTATTACTATTATATTATGAGTAGTACTCGGAGCATTGTGAGTATCACTTGGAATAGTATGCGCGGTCACTAGACATATTATATTATTCATTGCTATAAAACGTTTCAGCAGTATAAAGCAAATGTTTAAAGTTCTTGATGTGCAATAATTGTGTTAAAAATGTTATGCATAACAATAGATACACATTTGTGAGATTCGTCTACATTTTATAAAATATAAATACAAGAATAATATAAAATGTAAGAATACTCAAATGATTTTACTAGTGTTTATGATACAACTACGGCATCATGTAAAGTCATTTAGTTGCCTACTTTTACGTGTGTTCAACGATACTTCTAAGACAAAACCTACTCTTACCACTCCCTTTACGTGGATGACGATCTTAAGATAATTGGTTATATAAAAGGACATAAATGGTCCTTTTTATGAAAACCGTATGTCTACGTATCGGCTCGGGTAACAGTGTTGTTGTATTGCGTTTATCTACCAAAGTTGGTGTACCGATAGAACGAACGAGCTTCAACATTTAAAGAATTACCGACACTCTTTATGTCCCACCGTACCGGTATTATCATAAGTTGTTGCGAGAAAACTGTTTGGTACTTTTTCTATTGTATTCAGAAAAAGCGTTTCGAAACGGGAAAAAATGTATATCTACCTATTGATAACTGAAACTAGCAATGTAAACTAGTAAAACGCACGTTTTCTCAGAATCTAAAAGCGCGTTGAGTTTATTTGAGAAAACGAGAAGAGTGAGAAGCAGCGTACGGGAGGAGAGCGTTCGGAGAAGTCGACTATTATAAAACCTATACTCGTATTCAACTGGACATAGGACCACGATGGTATACTGGTACCGGACCGCGCGCATAATTATGGTACATAATAAAATGCGCGCACCAGGCACTCTCGCGTGCTGTCCCTGGATGCCGAAGCGTAATGACGGCGGGGCTCTCGGGTACTACACGATAATGAATATTTATTATATATTCGTTTGAACAACTATTATTACGGTACACTGATACAAGGGGCGGGCGGCGCCGGGCGACTTCAGCCCATCGTGTACACCTTCAGAATGGAATTGCTTATGGAGAACTGATTGATCTCCTCTTGGCGGTCGATCAAGAACGACTGGATGAACATCACGGCCGGGCACCGGTCGCGGCTGAGGTCGCCCGTGACCAGCACCAGGTACGTGTCGAACGTGTGCTGTATGTTGATCGACCGTATGCGGAACTTGCACTCGAAAAACTGCTGGTACATGATGTTCGAGTGGATCTGGTACTGGCCGACGGCCGGCTTGAAATCGCTACTCTCGCAGATCACGTCACCGTCCACGTGCATGTACTGGGCCCCGACCGTGAAGTTCCGCCACGCGTCGTGGGGCGCGCACTCCAGCATCGTGTAATAGTAGTACACGAACTCCTCGACGTACGGAATGTAATCGTGCCTGTAGGCGATCGGCGACAAAGGGACCGCGTTCTCGGCTGGATCGTAGGACATAATATCTTTCGCGCGCAAAACAGCAACACTTGATTTTTTCTAAAAACTTTAAACCGTCCGCGAGCCACTGCCAGAACACTCGAATCGGTTCCGATATATCGGGCCGGGCGCAAATCGGGTTACCATAGAAACGGTTAACAAAAAAATATCACGTTCGATTTGGTGAAAAAAAAAAATTGTCGTTCTAGCCAAGATCACGATTGAAAATACTGTTAAATTATCAAAATGCGATTATTTTATAGGAGCTACGGTGTGTCTGAAATTGAGCGTTCTAAGTAACAATCATTTCAAAGAAGACGATAGTAATTATATTCTTAGATTCTGCTCATACAAATTTTATACTACGAAGTATAACGTTACTAATTTAGTGCTTAAGCCGCGTTCCAAAAGCCAAAAAAAAAAAAAAATCGCAACACAAGATGATATTTTAATATGACAAATAAAACAAAATTAATAATCTAATCATAATACGCAGCAATGCTACAACATTATACAATTATACATTTGTGATTTGAACTAGGTAGTTTTATCTTTTTATATTTTACTTTGAAATGGGCGGAAATTGACTCATATTTTCATTTCCATTTGAATCGTTTATTGTTTATTACAAATTATCATTTTTATATAACGTTTGATTTAAATAATTTATTTTAAGAATAGTTTTATGTAATATAAATATTTAAATTTAATTTGTAATATAATTTAAAAACAACAATATTTCTATTCAGTTTTCGGTATAAAGAGTAATGTTTATAAATCAAAAATAAAGAACACAAATCTAAAACATTAAACGAGTGAAATTGTTGTCATAAAATTAGACTAGTTAAATTGTAGATGGTGTGTACTAAAAAAGATTAAGACGTTCGAAAATTTATAGTAAAATTGCATTTTATTGTGCAGTATGGACATAATGCATCTTGTTTTAATCGGAAGAAAAAAGTCAATGAGGTAATCGGAGCTAGGAGTATTAAATAGGCAATTACTCTAGCGTTGAAGTTGGTTTTGATCCGAGACGTTGAACAAACTACAGGAGTATTATACAGACAATATTATTCTGATGTGTTATATTTATTTATCACATACCTACTACAGTCTACATGTACAGACGATATGTTAAAAATATGCATGGTAGAATAATGCCTGGATAATAGTTTTCTGATTTCTCGTCTGTCTTTGATCCACAGAAACCCTCTCAATTCGCTTGTATCGGGTTTCAAATTTTGTGGTGTTAAAAAGTGTAGTATAATATTACTTTCACGATTAGTAATTAACATTTTTTTATATTAATTTAATCATATAAAGGGCACGTCACCTGGATACACTATAAACCTATAAAACTCCCATAAAAAACTTGTATTAATGATCAATAGACAAATATACGGTTAGGTTGGGGCATTGCATTGTTAAAGCTATTTAAATTAACTTATATTCTACTCTCTAGATTTATAACAATAGTTATTTATGAGCTTACGTTGTAAAACTTATTATAAAACTCTAATATACGGATGTTTTTATACTTTTTATAATTGCACGGGTTTTCGTCTAGATATCAACCTTAAATGATTTGTTGTATTTTAAAGCAAGTAAAATGTAATTCGTTACAATGTTGCTTTTGGCGAAAAAAATTATATTTATTTTCAATAAGTGACAAATAGTTTAAAATTATCTGCATCTACTATTTTAATACACTTTGGAAAAACCCGTCTAGACATGTATTATTAAGATTCGTTAGTCATTCAAACAAATTTTACCAAAAAAGTCACTGCCTATTAGACGTTCCAAAAGAAAAACAAATTAAAAATTCGTCAACTTGATTTGAACCCTATCAAGTAACACTAAAATTATGTACACTAATGAGATGAGTGGTTAATATTATAATATATTATATCCAGTTGCGCATATTTTGTTTTTACTCGTCAATCACTTGATGTGTGAACTTTGATTATGTCGTGGTACTATATTGTTATAACATGAATATTCAACATTTTATTTTTAAACACATCGTTGAAACGTATAAACGTATTTTTTTAAAGTTCGTTTTCTCTATCACAACTCCAAATAAAAAACGCGTGATACTCCACGTCCGGATGAGATACAGATGATTACGGTATTGCTGGTATTGGTCTTTTAAACTTGAAACCAATGTACTATTGTTCTGGATGATACGATTGCGAGTGAAAGATAATCACAAATTACCAACTAGACAAATTTCTTGTCAAAAACCTCCTTTGATCGTAATGATAATGAGATTTCGGTCAAAATCGTTTAACACAGACACGAAAAAAAAACCACCCACGCGCATCACGGTAAAAACCGCTATACAATGTCCTGAGTTGTCCTCGTCTCAGTGTTTCACCCGTAGTCTTAAATACCTATGATCATATTTTGAGCGCGTAGAAATGCGTTGCATTTTAGAAATACGATATATTTTCGAAATACGTACAGGAAAAATCGTTCTCAAGAGTTGAGACGCACCTATTTGCATAATAATATTACGTTCACGTCCGAACGTTTCATTACGATACGCACTCTCAAAGAGGTCTCTCGCGAAATAGTTTCGTAACACTATTAACTGGATACGTGCGTGTCCATGGAACAATACAGTTTTGCTTTTGACGAAATTACGTTTTATATACATATACATATATATATATATATATATATATATACCTGCCTACTACTCCGACCCTTGTTTCTGTTTTTTTTTCCCTTATTTTTTTTTCTCGTAAATCTCTGTGCGCTTTTCACATAGCCGTCATCCGGGGCCCTCTGGCTGATGGATATTGTTGTCTCGGCGTACAGCCTTTTACGTGCGCTGCACGGTTCGCGCTTTTCGCTCGAGCGGGACGAAAAGTAAACGCACTAACTTGATTACAAACGGCCAGCGTGCCTGTGTCCGATCGCACCGCTGAACGGCTGCCGCAAAACGTACAGGGACTGTTCTCCGAATCCGTTGCACCGCGTCCGCGCGCCTGCAGTTAGACTGCTCAGCGTGCACGCCGGTACCTGTGTTTGTCCGCTCTCAGCCGCCTCGCGTTTCCGGGCAAACGGAATAACAAAGCGCGACACCGTTTTATCATTACTATTATTATTATTATTATTATCATTATTACCGTGTTATAGAGCAGAGGTATTCAGACTTTTTCATCCCAAGGCTCCTTTGAGTGTTCACAAAATGTTGACGGCTCCCAAATTATAAATGACAAACAATTCAATGTTTATATGAATGTAATTTATATTTTATACTAATTATTTACTTACCATATTAAGTATATGAAAAAATTATAAATATGTAGTTGCTGTAGAAAAAATTGTGATTCGATATTTTATGTTTAGTCTTGGCATTAGTAAATATATATATATATATCAATAAAATAATAAATCGATATTAATAGCTATGTGTTAGCGAATGATTGTTGTAGATATTTATTGGTTTTCGATTATATGATGCGGCTCCTTTGGACAACTCCCGCGACGCCCCTGGGAGCCGCGACGCACGGTTTGAATACCTCTGTTATAGAGTAACAAGTGTTTGCGCGCAAATTTATTATCATTTTTTTTTTGTTCGGTCGGCTTTTACGTTTCTACTCGTTAGCGCATCGGCGAAAGTATACTGATAATATTTAAACATTTTTTTTCTCTGCGTTAACTGCAGTCCACTATGTATGTATGGTTTTGAATGTTATCACGGGACACGTAAAATGTATACCGGGGGTGATACGCGACGAGGCACTTATCCCGGTTACGGCACAGTTTCAAAACTTATTTGTCGATCGGATCGAGTGAGAGATAAAATTAAAATAGAATATAGAAACGGGACTTGTTGAAAGACTGTTTGAAATAATGTTGACCTCATTTTCATTTGAAAATTAATACCTTTCAATGCGTTATCGCATTGTACATAAAAACGACATAATGTTTTTAACGTCATCAGTATTAATCACGGCAATCATTTTTTTCATCGGTTCTAGCACTTTCCTCGGTTACAATAACGGTAATGTTTTCGAGTACGGACGAAATGACGCACACGCAGCGGATTGTTCCGTTGCTAGAGTGCGCTTGTTATATTAAAATATCACGTAAGCAAATAAAATATTCTCCGTAGTTTTGTAATGCTCATTTATTTGAACCGTTAAGTGTTACGAGTCTCATGACTTATTCATCTCATACCTTATGTCCCCGTACGTCATATTACATTATAAAAAAACATTTAAAAGTATCATTGACAAAATATTGCTCTAAACCAACTAATATCTTATATCCTGGAAATATTTTTAAAATTATGTTTTTTTTTTATAAAATATTTATAAAACTTACATCTTTGTATCAAAAATGTTCAAATATACACTTGAGAATAAAAAATGGCCATATATAAACTCGTATGCCTATGGAGCAAATTCATATATACGACTTAGCTATGTTTTGAATAATTATTGAAAAACATGCAAACTCATGGATGTTTCTAGCTTTAGTCAAAATATATAATGCGAACACTTACACGGTTAGTCATATCTCTACTAGTTTATGTAGTTGTTTTACACAATTATAATTAGTATAATATTAATCTATTACAATAACATTATACAGAAGATTTTCCATTTTAATGCTATTTTTCTTATTTCGCTGTAAAAACTGATTGTACGGATTATTTAACAGACAAATCGTTAGATAATAATTACAAGACGAATACGTCATTCGTCGAAGATCAAACGATTTTATTTTGAAATAATTAATATCTATGTACAATATACATATTTGTATCAATTGTTTTATTCTTCTCGTAACCAAAAGAAAACACCTTAATTAATGTACGTGTTTATTTTTTCGAAATATGGTTTCCTCGGCTAAAAACAAAACATGTTTGCCACAGTTATTATCGATGGTTAATAAAAACAAACTTCGCGTTATGTTGTACTATATTATATAGTGACTTTATTGATGAATATACTTACAAGTAGAGTTCAAGTGGGTGGTCAAGCTTCAGACGCATATATTTGACGTTGAGTGTTCTTCAACTAAACAAAAAGGCGGTGGTCGGGCCGACATTCGTAGAAACGTATTGTACAGGAATTTCCCGTTGTATGCGGGATGCCAGAAACCGTACGTTTTCAAAGGTTTTTTTTTTTTGTTGCAATAATTGCAAACGATTTGCCGAACCGGTGTCTTTACTTGGCAAAGTTAATAAATTATAGATATTAATATAGTAGGGAAAAATCATATGTGTGTACAAAGATTGTTTACGTCACCCGTTCGTAAAATGTTCAAAAATTAACGACGAGGCCAGTGCCCTCTGACTTTCGTTTCCCCACTCACGCTCAAGTCGACGCATCCTCCGGTCCATTGCTATGCCATCATGACGTGAACATAACGAATGGATTTCCGCCCATGTATGTATGTATGTACTGAAGTATGTACATATGTACGCGTGTATATATGTATGTTTGTGTGTTGTATATATTCATGTACGTACGAATGTGTTGAGGTGTATGGCCACTAAGAGGTGAGTGTTGACCTTTACCAACAATTTTGACGAATGTTGTCTATTTTTACAAATACCTTACAACGCGGACAGTAACTAGTGTTTGTTGACACGCACATTAGTTAGATTAATTCGGTGAATGTTGACATACGAATGAAAATCGTGAAATTACAATTATTTTACCGTTGATAAGTAATTAGAGATACAGATGGTCCGATTGAATAACAAATGGATTTAGATTGAACGACTCGATTGATTATAACAAATGTAGAGTTTTGTAACAATCGTATTATGGTATAATTATATTTTATTTACTGCAACACGGCAAACTACCGTTACATTTACTAATGCCGAGTATTGCCTCGTTATTATATTACTAGATCTTTTTTGTGTTGCATTTGGAATACTTTTGTAAACAGCTGTCGCAATGAAATCGGACAGGACGTCGTAAGGTGATAATAATTTTGCTCTGTATAATATATCGTGCGATAATATAAATAATAGCCGAACTTCGTACGTCTCATTCACCGATTAAAAGTTCCGAATTATTGTGATATAGCAGTCGATTAAGCATTATCAATAACGTATAAATGTTAGAAAATACCTTAGAACAGTGTTTCTTAACCTCTTTGATATCACGGGACACCAGACAAATATATTGTTTTTATGCGGAACCCCTATGAGAATTATCTTTAAAAAAAGTAGGGTATATAAAACATAGCGATAAACGGCAACATTAGCAACGCATTAAAATACTAGAAACGTAAAAATGTAATTAAGTCATTTATTCGGAATTTAAATTATATTTATATTAGATTATAAGAACAGGAAAAATAATAATAATATTAGTGCATGAATCTTAATGAGACGGTTGAGCTTGAATGTGGTTGCATATTTTATATCAATATCTGGAGGTTTGATAAGTCTCAGTGTCCGCGTCAAATTCAACCGATTTCGATATCCACCTTAGATTAGCCACCTCTGATCTTTAGTTATTTTTAAATATTTTGACAAAGTGCTTTCGCGGAATCCCTAAGTGAGATCCGCGGAACCCTAGGGGGTTCGGCGAAACACAGGTTAAGAGACACTGCCTTGAGAATACATAACTACGTCGCGTTTCAAGCGTGGTCAACATTTACCAAAGGCTACAGTCGTAAACGTCAACGATCACCGGTGTTTGAGCGCGTATTTTGCCTATTTTGGTAACATCGTGTAGGTGGCAGTCAACATTCACCGAATGCGATCATATACACCTGTTGTATGTGCCAACTAGGCCAAAATTGAATTATTATAAAAATGGTCAAATAGACAAAGTTTATTGCCAGTGAAGCAAATGAGTTGAGGTAGCATATTGTAAATGAATATTTAAGACCAAGGCCGTAACTGGAAATTAATTTCGGGGGGGGGGGGTTGTAGCCAAAAATGTGTGTTCTAATTGTATTATAATATTGTGTAGGTAATTAAAGTTTATAACGTAGACCATAGCTGTCATTCGTATATGCACGTATATAATATATCAATGGTTTATCGATTATTCTAGACTGAAATAGTTATTTTACTACGACATAAAATAACGCAAAAAATTTCGGGGGGGGGTTGAACCCCCCCCAGGTACGGCAGTGTTTAAGACAGCCGGTCGGACGAGGCCGGGGCAGAGTGTGTGTGTTTCGGTTGAAGCACGTATGTGCAGAGAATACGACGCCACGCTTTATTTTGTGTTTTATTAAAATAGGCTTTTTGTGTGAATTATTGTTTTATTTTGAAAAACCATCAACTCTTCATAACTGAACTGATATCTATTAGTTTTGATTACTAAAGAGAGGATAGAGCGATACCCACGAAAGTGCGGTATACGACACACCTTAATAATATAATATCTGAGTGTATGCGGTATACGTGTTTATGCGTGAGTTTGCGTGCGCAAATACGTAAGATGTCTAATAACTTACAATAATTGGCCCAAATCGGAAGAAACGGACTGCGCGGTGGCAGCGGCGTTGACACGGTCCGGCGCAACCGGTGGTTACCGTTTTTTCAAAAGACTTCATTTTTTCGATCATTATTTAGGCGCAGCACACGCCTATTACACAGTGCACAATATAAAATGTACACTTGAGCGTGTCCGATAAACACGTAATACGGCCCACTCGAGCCGTTCGTTATGAATTGTTATTATTTCGTTGTACCCATGCATCAGCTGTTTACATTTATAATCAACATGGTCTATACACAACTGCAAAACGTCCGCGGTCGGCTGCCACGTCTCCGCTAACATTTTGTCCGCTCGTGATGGTGCACAATATAATAATAATAATAATAATAATAATAATAATAATAATAATAATAATAATAATAATCATAATATTACGTCGTCGTAATAAGTGTTCGTAGGTAACGATAGTAATACGATTATAAGAACCAACGGCGCGTCCAGTTCTGTTCCGTTGTAGGTGCCGCGGCGGTGCTCATGAAAATGCATATCTATATATACATAAATATAACGAGCAACGCGGGACCGTAATTAATGACGTGAAGTCCGTACCCATACGGATATTGTTGAAATTGTTTTTATTTTTTTAACCGTACAACAGCACTGTATTGTTCCATCGGCAATTAAGCCTAATGAGACAAACCTAATTGAAATCGCGCAATTATCTCGACCAATCTGCATAATAAGCCGCTACGGTTTTAAATTGTACTTTTCCAAACGTGATTTCTAAAAAATCTATTAAAATCGTCGCTAAAACCTCGCGCGCAAGTTCATTCGACCCGTTTGCCACCACGCACTTGTCGACCGTGAACGCACTATATTTCACGCGTGCAAAACATGGGTACAATGGGTTTAGCTGCGCATTGTCACGAGTTGTGCGTACAACACGTGGTCACGTATTCAGAGACGTCTCTTAGACGTATTATAGTACTTACCATGTTGGTCCTTGTTGACGGTTCTGGGGGAATAAATCGCACTAAAGCAAATACACAGTGAACGAATTGAACGTAACGTATATGTGTATCTTTTAATTTAATTATTCGATTTATTTCCATTGCAGGACCGAGGACATTTAAAATTGCGATTTATACCTTGTTTATGCAGTAAACATTTTCCGCCGAAGATATTGACAGCCCAGCTGTAGCGATTAAAATGTCGATTCGTGTGAACGAATGAACTTCGTTTTTCTTCCGTCTCCCTACGACTAAACGGACACTTATAAAAACAGCTTATGCGCGGAAAACAATTTCTTTTATTATTTTTAGCAGAATTACTCGCAATAACAATCGTTTGTCGTATTAAGATAGTAATGATGTCAACGTCGTGAGTGTAAGCATTTCCAACGCACTACTCAACGGGACAATAATATTGATTCTCCACGCGGCTGCTGTTTCGTCGAATCAGTATTTGAATTTCCAGCAAATCTCGTGGTTTTCGTTCACAGAATAGGTGTCATAATAGGCCTATTAATAACGCGCAAATTGATCCGCAGACGAGAGCACTACGTGGCTGCAATAATTGTTCGTACAGTCACTGCGTGGTACAGTACGTAATGTAACACGGATAAGCCCCCGCATCAGGCGTTGGTGCCACATTTGTGTGCTGAGAAAAAATGTTGTTCCTTAAACATTTGCCGAACGAGTTTCGATTTGGAAAACCGCAATCGAATTTTGATTACTTTTAATTAATTTGGAAAAAAATTTACATAACACGATTGCATACTCGTTGTTTGTTACAGCAATCAGCAGATCTCTTAAAGACTTGAACAGTGCAATGTATAGGTGTGTATTTCTCATTACTCAATACGAGCAATTAACGGTCGATTGTTAATCGTTTACGATGCGATATAAATTATAAAAAGTTCACAAGTATGCATTATATATTATACTATACAAATAAAAATTTTAAGATTATCGTTTGTAAAGCGAACACGTTGAAGTTATATATTTTACGTAATAATATGCACGCAACATACTACTAATTATTATTCAAATGTACATAGATTAATGAAAATTGTTAATTAATTATAAATGAACTGGTTAGACTCACCTTCTTTTTAAATTATTTAAAATCGTATTTAAATGTGTGAATATTGAAGTTTTATGGTTCAATGCTCGTATGTTCAAGTGCTAATTACTACACGTTTGTGATCGGACGTCGCTCGATGCGAAATATATAAATAATTTCATATAAGTTGTTATATGATTACTCATTACAATTATGTTAACCGTTCCAATCACATCACGACGACACCACATTACCACAAAAAGCCTATTCTATGTGACCATTATAGGTGCTCGTCTCGTCTCACATAGCTGTTGAAACTATTAATATAATCACGTCTTTTCTATTTGTCCCTCACGTTTTCATCCGACTATTACGTTGAACCGTTGATGAGCGGCGAAGAATGCGCAATTAGTAATAATATGATATGTTCACGAACCGAGCGTTGTCATTGCCAACAGAAAGATGTTCGACAACTGACAGCACAGTTGTATTATAATTAAATGAATTAAAAACATTTGTCAGTGCCCGTGATGATTTTTCAATAGTTTTCGGTATGCCTATTTCCGTAATCGGCCTCAATGTGTGTTAATTATTATCATAACATATCACATATGGCTTAAGTGTCTGATTTCGACTGGAGTGAATTATTTTCTACGTTTCAACTGTAACAAATAGGATATTTCTGCAGTATTGACTGTACTCTTTTCATGGTAAATAAAAACTTTGCGCTGTTATATTAATACTACGTGCGTTGTTGTCGCTCAAAAGCAGATTGTTTGAATAGATCAGCAATTATTATTAATATATGACATCGTTTCCGTGCAATGAACGCATTGAGAAATGTGTCTGCTGAATACAATATGATTTCAGCGAACTAAACTGCAAGAAAACATACTGTCCTTACTGTCACTTCCGCAGGACACACAACTGCTAACGATGAATAGATAAAATGTTTTCCTTTTTAGAAGATATCCGTGTTTCGAGTTACTTTTCGGAACAAACTGCAGGTTCCATTTTTCCATATTTTCAGCTGAAACGTCAGCACATGCAACCGAAGACATTGAGGTACATACATCCGAAACAGAAAATATCATTTGATTTCTTACCATGAAATGAGTATTACACTAAACGCACATCGATACGTGAGCATATTATTATAATATTACATACGTACGTGGAACACCAAGTGGGACAAATGGACGCGGCCGTTTAGACGCCGACGAGATCAAAACGTAAAACCTGATAACATTATAGTACTAATACTTTTATTAGTTTCTAGATGTTTGGCGTACGCAAAAATAATGACTATTTTAGCCCGTAGACCAATGCAATAGTACACATTAAGACGTTACGAGCTCTGTTCGGATATTCCTTTTAAAAAATATAATATTTTTCCTTCTCGTTCATACGTAATTTTGGACAATTTTGACAATTCTCACATTAACACAATATCGATGTATGGAAATTTAATTTTTCGGTTGGACCGTTTCCACGGCTCCGAAATGATTACGATACAAATCACGCCCATTCCGCGTGGAATACCATTGAAACCCGAATACGTATATATCATTTTATTATATACCATTAACACGATCGCGTAACGTAATTGCATCAACCACGTTTGGTTACGTCTGTTTCGCGTTTTTTTTTTTTCACGAACAACCGTACGCTCTCCTCCGCGCCCTTGAACTCGGTATTAATGTTGGCGGCGAACGTTGCATCATAATAATATAATACTACGCGTCCGACCGAAAAGCGCGAAACGCCGCGGTCACACTGCCGTGACACGTCATGACCACGCGCGTCCGCCAGCGGAACCAAACAGTGCAAAAACAAAAGGAAGAAAAAAAAACGGATCGAGAATAAAGAAAAATAAGAAAAAAATAATTTTCTCGAAACGCAAAGTACGTAGGTAGGTAGGTTAGCTAGGTAGCTAGGTAGCTAGGTTCGCGCGTAGATTTCATTATACTCGCGGGACTCAAATCCCGATGTCGCACCCTTTTTTTTTTTTTGGTCACGTCAGCTAAGACGTTGAGATTTTAGCCCACTCGCCATAATGAAAATAACTTGGAAAAATATTGGATTATACCTACTACGTATTAAAGCATAGTGTTGCTTTAAACGCGTGTAACATCGTTATGAACGTTCGAGGCGTCAACCTTGTCCGTGTGTTGCTTAAAAATATTTCATACCTTCTTTTAGCACCTGTGATAATATTATATTGACACAATGCGTTGTTCTCGGACAGCCGGATATATTTGTACAAACTACACGGAATAAGACACAGTATCTTAGTTAGTGATGAAACTGTACCTTCTTCAATTGCACAATATCGGTTCTCTAATTTGGCAAATTTAAGCGTCGAAAAATATGTAACCAATACTGTAAACTCTGTGGAAATAATGGACCGATTTGCCAAGATTGAATTAAATGTAGCTTTAAAAGGTAGTATTAACTTCGTATAACACGTATACGAATTATAACTACTAGTATCAAATATTGATTTGCGAATCATTTATACTTGATTAAATGGTTTTTTTGTTATGTTAACTATTGTATAATATAGATAATAATTTAAAAACGGTTGTATTCGGCATTGTCTATACTAGCAACAAATTTTAAACAGCATGCTCAAAAATGCATGCTGATTAATTGTTCGTTGTTAACATGCTCTTGTAGTTCAAAAATTTCTTAGCCTCCCCCCCCCCACAGATTTTAGAACTAGTTGCGCCACTTGGACACAACGATGTCGATTGAACTTGTATGATAATATACGTATTTTAATATAAAATCGCATACAGGTGGTAGGTTCTTCCGTTCGTCTTGAAAGCTTCTATGTTTTCAAAATATCATTACATATTGGTATTATACTTGTAATATGCAGGGTTTGTATTGAAGTTAATTGTGTCGATGCAAAATTAATCGGTTAGGTTAAAATAATATCGATGGTATTTTCTAATATAAATGTTGTGATGAAAATACATGAAAACAAATATTTTTACACATAAAATATACACAGCCAGTTTGTAATTATTAGTAAAATGGTAACTATAATGTTATTTTATATATTTTACGCTATCTTTAGAACTGTTACATTGAAATGGATCTTCGAGAATTCTTAGACTCTAATAACAGTTGGTATAAAAATGTATTAGGTATTATACATCAATAGTTCTGCTGGTGAAAAATAACCAATTATTATCATTTAGAATTCCTACGTGGAATGGCATACCATTTTAAATTTTAAAACGAATTTTTAGTAGAAATTATATTATATTAATATATTTCTGATTAACTTTTGAGCTTATATTTTTCGTATTATCATGTAATATAGTTACATATTATGTTGCGTAATTTTTCAATCAAAATGAATAGTCAATATTTTATTTTTAGAATATAATACGATGAAAGAATAAAAATGATTGTTTCTAACAAATTTCACTTTAAATTCAAACGTAGACATCCTTGCGTATTTACATTGCGTGTACTGGATAAACTGAACAGTCACGATAGCTCAAAACCCTTTCGGACGGCTTCGTTCATCCGTATTAATCCGTATAATTATTTTTTTCATTTCCACTCGAAGATTTAATCGTTATTGTGCTTTTTTCCTATTGCACTGCTGCAGTGAATCGTGAATGAGTTATTAAAAACGACGATTCGACGTGTATTCTATAACGATTTGCGTATCGCATGCGCTTCGTAAGAGCGATTCATATATTTTATGAATTTGAAACTTGATAGACAAAAAAAGTAAAAGAAAAAATTATGACGTTTGCGAACTGTCACGCGAGATGTATTTTAACACGTAACTGTAAAACGTAATATTTTTCAATAAACTACGGGTGCCTGCTACAAATCATACATTTCAGAAATATCTGATATAAGGATTGATCAATATACAGGCATCGTTCGTACGGTTTTTCTTCAGTAAATTTTTTTTTTTCATTCCTAACCGTCTGCAGTGTTCATCTCGCAACGAAAACGGTAATAGTGGTGTATATCTTATTGTGTTTTAACATGTTTATTTCGTAAGACTGCGCGCTGGCGTTTTAATTAAAATTGTTTTACGGATAGTGTGCAAACTTGATTGTTGTTATATTCTGTAATTATTCAAAAAGCTGTCCTTGAAAACGCAGACTTCACGCCATAGTTGTCCTTTATAGCTTGCTATACGAACACGCCGACAACAGGGATTGTAACCATCATTACGTAGCGAACGCATTACTCGCATACAGCGCCGTAACTACCCTCCACGGCACCCTCGGAAAATTCAATACACTATGCCCATTTTCATTTTACAGACTTGATTATTTATAGGTTAATAATAACTACCATGTAGTTCAAGATTATACACGTATATCAATAAATCGTTATATTTTCTTCGGCCAAATTACGTTCATATTTACTGTTAGTGCATATTATGTTAGGCTTGAAATAATAAGAAACAAAAAATAAACCATAACTCAAATCACAATAAAAAAATTTTTATTAAAAGAAAAAAATACATACATTTTTATGTTTTTTATTATCATACATTGTTTAATAGAATTGCTGTTGTTAATACTAACATTTTATTTTTCTAACCAGTGAAGCTACGAATTCGTCTATGATACTATCATAATTGATGTAATTGTTTGTTTCAAATGCGATTGATAAATTTCCTAAATATGTAAGACGTTCCTGTTCTATTGTAGCGTGGATTATTATTTTCAGTTTAGTGATGAATGTTTGCAAGAAGTCACAGGAAGAGTGAAAGAATATTTTTTAGTGCTATCTCAATGTTGGCATATATGTATTTTAAGTATTGAAGTATTTCGTTCGGCAATTTTTAAATTTTCAAAAACTCAAATTAATCCTAACACATACTCTACTAACTATTGCTTATTGTTTAATAAAAAAATAATAATTACTAAATACCTTACATACATTGTCAGTTGAATCGTCGTAGATCTATATCCAAAGACGACTGTTCGTTGTTTTATACCAAAATAAACAATATTTACTACCTACTATTCAGTACTGTTACAATACACTTGTATGTAAATTCAATCCATTTCCTGTACCATTTATCATGGATATATTAATGCCTCTCAATTCAAATATAGAATTACACGAGTATCAGATAAATACTTGGGAAACCGATCGTTCGAGGTAGTCGTACTCATTCGTCCATACACACAAAACAATATTACGTAAAATGAAATGTTTAAATAGTAAAAATCGTAAACACTTATCGATAAACATAATCAAGTCGTATTGTGCAATCATTTTACGTTAAATTTTTGATTTTAACAAAAATGTTAATATTTTCGATGACATTTAGTAAAAAAAAAAAATCACTTAAAATTGAACCGATCGCATAATTTCAAGTTTATCTACGTTCTACACTATAGTTGAACAAACTCAAATGCACCCCCTAAGTTTACCGCGCAGCCCCTGGCGACCGTCCTACAGTCACGCCACCGCAGACGCATGGTAAACGTGTGCAGACAATGGTTAGTACACGTATACAGTGTTAATAATGTTATCCCGGTCGGAGTTCCTCGAGCACGAAAACGCTGCGTTATGATAATAGTAATGCATTATGATATGCGCAGAGTCGGTGCGTGCAGCCGACAAGTCGGGAGTTTCGTGTACACCGTGAAACCGTGAGTGACAACGTTTCACATTTATTGCACCGGTAAAATACTGTACAACAGCACTCGTGTTGTGGTGTCATTTATAATAACGCATCGTCGTGATCTATGACGTTTCGACGAGCACAATACGACAACGGCACGTTTTATGAACCGTTTACGGTGCGACGCGGAAAATAGTGCGTATTATTATTATAACAGTAATCGTATGCAGCTCTGTGCGGGGGGGGGGCGTGAGGAGTGCATGCTACAGGTACCTCGCGATAATAGCGTCACATCTGAGCTCCCCGTGCACATTACACTGACGTTGCGTTCGTGGCTTGTACACGATAATAATAATAATTCCCGTGGGCGCGCAAAACGGTAAACCACTCCGATGCGATTGAATTGGTGCGGAGAAAAATTCACTTCGAAACGTATGGTCGGGATGTGCGCGTTACAATACGTACGCGAAATAAATGCAATTCGACATAACGTTCGTTGGAAATATCGTTTGACAAGTACGACCGATTTTTTATTCACTAAACAATTTATCGAGTCGATAAAAATTATAATTGGCCTAAATATTGGGTAATAATGTTATTCTTTAGCTGAAAGAAATATTTATCAATGGTGTTCAATGCAGTGTACTGATCAGTGATACGAGAAACATGTTATTGAATGTATAAAAAATATCAAACCTCAATGTTATATCCAGCGTAAATAAATTATGTATTTTCTCAAGATGAAAATGTATTTATCAGTGGGATAAAATTCGTTTTACCGAGGCAATTAATAATTGATTAAACTAGATAAGTACTTATAAAAATTCCATTACAAATTTTTGATTTCCAAATTAATAATTTATTCTTTAACAGTTTGATACAATGTTTATGGATTCACTATATTAATTATATTTTTGTCAAATTGATCTATTTTTTCAAAATAATAGTAACAATAAGTTATTAAATTATAATGTAAAGTTTTTCGACGATGAAGGCGTATACGGTATAGGTTGTAGTAATGACGAGATTGTTGATGTTACAGTAACGTGCAGTAACGTCGCAGACAATGGCTCGAAGTGGCAAACCGAGGTACATCCGGACTTTTGTGCGTCTGCTGTAATATAGTGACCGAACAAAATAGTTGTAACAACGCGGATATCAATGATCGAAATTCACTTTTATGGATTCGTGCATGATTTAAAAAAAAATAATTATAGTTGCGTGTAGGTGATACATTTTAACGCTCATTCGAATTTTAAAGTAAATATAATACGCTGCAGTATTTACGTTAATAGTTGTTCAATGATTATAATTATTTGTATAATTTTATACATCGACGTTAGATAAGTATAACTACACGCACTGTACGAACGTACGTAGACAGGTACTAATTTAATTTACAGAGAATTTAAAATTTTGAAATGATTCAAAATAGAACTTAGCACACAGTACACAGTGCGGACACCAGTAAAATGCTAAAAATTCCTAGCCCTAATTATTACCGTGAAATATGTACACAACAATGTGTAAATGGTTCGAAATTTCTAATAATAATCCGTCATAAATTAATAATATTATGTACCTACTATTTTATAATATATATTATTAAAACCGTTACATATTTAATAACTATACTTGAAAATATTTAAAATAAATCATAACAAATAGGTAGTTTTAATTATATGCAATAAATAATAATATATAATCCGCACGTTCGAAATGGCTATCGCTAACATCTGATATTGTTCGCCATCGTAGGTGTATACTTTTCCGTCATTATATTAAAGTGAACACTTACATTTTAAGTGATTTTTTAGTAGGAGAAAATGATTATCATTTAAACATAAAACATTCATTTTATTTTAATCATTGAAAATGTCGCGGATTGTCTTTTTACCTTTCGGACCGTTGCCGTTCGGCAAAACCTATACGCTCGACGTTACCCTATCCGTTCGAAACAATTTCAAATGCGCGCCGATTGTTTGAGCGATTGGCACGACGCCGCAACATCGCTCAAGAAAATCTAAAATATAAACTTCAATAACTTCCGTGAAAACACGCGTCACGTCAAGCTAATTGCTATATATACGTTTTTGTTACGATCAGAATCGAATGACAAACGGGCGTCGGGCAGTCTACGACTTGGTGATAAAAATAAAAAATATGTCATTGTTATGTGATCGAATCCGTATTCCGTGTCAGACATTCTTCGCCATTGATACATAATAGAAGCGCGGTATATGCAAACAGTAAAACAACAAAATAAGTAGGTCGGATGCATTACATTTTCACAGTGAACAATAAAAAAGTACACCAATTATGGATTTAAACGCTGCGTCGCTTTATGATCAACAGAATGGGGATGTTAACAAAAACGATTCTAATTTGATCCGGAAACAATACGAGACATGTGAGTTATATTGTTGTGCTTTGAGGATCATAATTTACTACATAATATTATATAAGTATTCGAATTGACGCAGCCTGCAGCACCTGGTTGGCGGGATTTTTCTGCCGATAAGTGGACACATTTCAAAAATAATGCTCAAATAACGAAAAATGGTCTTATAATGCCCAAGAGTGTTTTTACGAAAAATAAAAATAAAACTTTTCCATCAATGTCGTATTATACGTATATTAAAACGCGTATATTTTTCCTGTCCCGAGCAACGTTAATTCCTAAAAAAATTCGCAGTCTTATTTTTCACGTCTTTTGTTGTCTTGAAATGATGAATTTTATCCGTCGGTCCAAGTTGAACTTCGGTCTCGTTATATCCCCGTTACGTAGTCCTGGCAACTGCAAGATTATAACAATTCTTGCGTAATTTTATAACAAGTCTCGACACGACGCTACGTTATGTCACTTGGACGTTGTTTAAGATTGTTATTTTTTTTTTTTTGCTTCTCTTATTTCAAATGAAACTATAATAATATCACAATATTATTATTCAATAATCAATATAATATAGTATTGTTTTTGTACCCGTCCACCTTGTAATAGAGAAGTATTCGTTTTCATAATATCATAAAACATTATGTTTTCTAAAATTACACAAACGTTATTATTCGGAAGAGTGAGAAGAAAAGAAAAAACGTTTACATTTTATCATGCCATCACGTCATACACATCATAATATATAAGAACCTATACCATAATAATATGTGGGTCAATATCACGCGAACGATTTCAACGCGAAACATAATCATATAATAATGTTATAATATTATAGAAACACAAATGTACGATCTCTCGTCGTGTGTCAAGAGTATAATAATATGTGTATGTACCGCGGACGTTGGTGCGTGATCTATACTTTGGAAAGAGAAAAGAAAAATGGAACAAAAGAGCCCCAACCATTTGACAGCTTCATTCTCACCGTCATTCAATGTCTTTGTTTATATTTATTCATCGTAATATTTGCACATCGTATCAAATCATGTGCAGACTGTAAATTAGAAAAAAAAAGAGACGCGAGGCGTATACATCGACACCTAAGAACCGTCATGGCAGAACTTAAAAAAAAAAAAATCGAATATACGTTTTGTACGTCAATGGAACCGTGCTCGCAACACGCGAAATACCTTGTTATTAGTTTCAACGTTGGACCCATAGGTTCGGTGTGTAAACTGACTATAAGGTGTACACACTGACATATGGCAAGCGAAAAAACAAAGATTTTTTCCTCCGGAAAAGTTGGAAAAACTGAGGTCGGCCATGACGGTATATTCGACAACGTCTCCGTAGGGATTCGGGGTCGGACCAGCACGTTTTGATGCGCAGTTAGACGCGTGTATACCGAAAAACGGTCCTTAAAAAAACGCGTAAGTACTTCGAACGTGAAAATGCTGCGGCCGACGGTGACGGTCACAGTTTTCGTCCTCGCATCCCGCCGACCACGCGTATCGGTCTGTCCGATATTTCCCGAAGAAATGTTTACGCCCGCGGTACGCAGTGTGTAATATCGCGATCGCGCGAACACAACGGCCCCGCTGGTCGTGCCAAAAGTGAAGGGCAGACACGTCGTCGTCGGAGAGAGTTTTTTTTTTTTCTACTGCTATTATTATTTATTTCATTTTTTATTTCGCTCTCACGAGAAAGCAATGTCAATGTCCTACATCGGGTCGAGTAATACTAAAAACACGCGCGCGCACAATTTCACGAGGCTGATAACCCCGGCCGTGGCGCAATACACCATTTCGCGGCGGCCAGTGTGTGTGTGTGTTACTTATTGTATACCTACGGAGGAATTAGCGGACTCGATTTTTTATCGCCGACCTCCCCTCCCCCTCCCACCCATCACCTTACACCGCCGGTAAACAATTTTTTCCGACACCTCTGCGTTCCACGTACGGCTATAGCGTGCGCGTGTACATTTACAAAACACGTAATTATAACACACTTCAATGTACACATTAATGATATTATGTTATTATAATTTGCCCGCGAACACGATCCGTTCGCCGGGCGCGTGAAAGCGCATCATCGGACGCCCCGTAATAGTAATAATAGTAATAACATATTATCCGCGCCGTCATGTAGTATAATAATATATAACATTATTGTTTGCGGATATCGTTCGGTCTCGGAACGTTTTCGCGCAACGCGTACGTTATCATCGTAACCACTTGTGTTTTGTAAATAGGTATACGTTGAACGAAACGCACCCGATAAATTTTCCGCTACGATTCTGCACGGAGCTCGTCCCGTGTAACGTGTGTACTAACCGTTTTTCCGCGAAAATGTCAACACCTCGGACCCTTCGGAGACGCGCGTACACCGCACGGCCGGTGACCGGGTTCAAGGGAGGTCCGGTAACGCTCCCCGAGTGGCTCCAGCACCTCAGGTCAATGAACTTGACCATTTTTTAATTGCGTTTCGCAACTACTACGGGTAACTTTGGGACTGAAATCGGTGGTATTGGACGGCAGATGAGGCTTGGAGGTTTTAAAGAAACTCATTTAGTCGAGTACAAAGATGCGCTGATTTAAAAAAAGAAAAAAAAAAACACTCGGATAGATAATACCATAAAACAGCATTTCAATAATCTTATAATACGAAGTCATGAAATGTGGTTCGATTATGAAAAACCAGGATAAGTAACAGTTATTTGTTTGCAATACAACATTCTATAGGTATTTATATACAATTGTATGTCTATATATAGTCAACACTTACCGAAACGTATGTTTTCATATTATACATTAATATTTTGAATTTTATACTTATACTTCAATTAGTTTGATGTACCAATTATCAACGATTTTAATAATAATACATACCTTCATAATAATATGAGTTTTTCTTCTTTATGATTCTGTATATTTAAATATTTAGTTTTGTTTTGAAAAATGTTGGGTTCCCCCAAATTAAATCCTAGGTCCATCACGTATACTGGCCGTATATTTTGTATACAGCTCGATTTTATTCGCAACAAACATCCCTAAAAACCTCCCCATCCCTGGAACCGACGATCGTCAGTAACCAAGTATAAAACATTTTTTAGTTAGAACATCAGGTATACTCGTATTAATAAGTTTAGAGATATTACTAAAAGTGTTTTTTTTTTTTTTGGAAACGAGATTTAATGACTAAATTTTTTACTTTATCTATAGACATTCACATTGAATAAAATGAAAGAATAAACGAAAAAGTCAAAACGTTTTTACTTTAATATTTCAATTTTTACGATGACCCCTTTGCAATTGGAAACCCAGATATTATACATGTTTATTTAAACTTTATTTTTTATACATTTTTAAATTAGCGCGCGTGTCGATTTTTATTAATTTTATTTTTTATTTTTACGTAAATATAAATATAATATATCCTATGTAATTGAGTGCTAGAATATTATATAATACTTCCGAAGGCTGGATTAGGTCAGCGGACCGAGGTTGGCCACCATCCGTACATGATGTATCGAGATATACCATATAATGTACTCGTAATATGGATCGTATTTTATCGTGTATGGTTTTCACGTTTTCGCTAGGTGCCAAGTTTTATAATTCCACTACACATCGTTTACGAGATTCGTTACACGTATTACGTAAGACTGGTTAACAAAATACGTATTCAAATACGACTTAGCTGAACTGAAAACCTTTTACACGTGTGTATTTATAATGCGATCGTAAAAAATAATTACCGACACATTATTTGGACCGATAGCTGGCTCCTTATTAAGTCGCGTGTGAAGCCAATGATTTTTTTTTAGTTTTTCCACTACCGTGTCCATAACGATTTACATTTTAATAACATTTTATTTTTAACCATATGCGGTTTACTTATCGCGTTATTATACTATACTGCACGCGCCGGTACAGTAATAATTATATGTTGTAATTAGGCAATAAACAATATATACGAGTATGTATCTACCTAGTACCTGGACAGCGTTCATTTTTTCCCGAATTAGTTGCTTCAACCGTACTATTGCATTTGTTGTAACAATATACGAAATAAATCGTATTGCATTATCATATTTAGATTACGGTCCGCGTTGTTTTTTCACGCTCTACATGACGTGTTTTGAGTACGATTATCGAATCGTAATTATTATTGTCATTCAGAATGTAACGTGCTGAACACTAAGCCGCATAGTTACAGGTACCCGATGGGTGCATACTGTTTGACGTACGTTTTGTCCATTTAGGAAAATATGGAATACACCGTAAATTTACTTTTATCGGCTTTTGTCGATTTAAATGTTTCTCTTTGGTACCGCGTGTTATAACCGCTAATCTAGATACCAATAAAATCGTTGCGGTATCCATAGTTGTTCGAGAACAATGGAAAACCAACAAAATTTTCATCGCGTTCGGTGTAGTGAAAAATCATAAGTTTTCGATTCAAATATTATTATAATAATAATATGCATGAACGATGTATTACGCATTATAACGAGATAACGCGACGGTGCAGTTTTATGGATCTATATAATTCTATACACGTATTCATAATATTACACGCGTGTTTTGATTGATCAGTCGTTGATCAGCGACTGATCAAAACGTTGTGAAAGTGTGCCACTACCCGTATTATATATTACCGCTTTTCTTTCTGCTCGGTGAATTCGACACGATACGTTATTTAACTCGTCACTTTGCTTTGCGTTTAAACCGTAGAAATTTTACGTGGAATCATAATAACAATATGGTAATCCACGCGGCCGTCGCGCCTTATGAGTCACATACTGTAGAACGCGGTCGTAATATGATCATGCTGTACGAAATGATCCGCGGCCGAGTTCGTTTTCAAAAGGATATATTGTATGGAAACAATGACGAAGATTGTTTTTTAACCTAGTTATATCAATAATGCGTCCGCGGCGGAGCGGTAATGCGAACAATATGTATTATTACCATTATGTCCGACCCGTGTACGATCGCCAAATAGAACGCGTGCGTCTATAATAATGTTACAGTGCGGAATTAGGTTTAGGTCGACGGCGGATGTTTTTGCCTCTGTGTATTACGCTTGAAATAATATTGATTTCGCGCTACTATGTGCATCATAAGGAACGGAGCATTTAGAAAAGAAAAAAACAATTTTGATTGTCACAACATATTGTACTTGTTCTCGTTATGACGAGGAGTAAAAAAATATATCTAGCTGGTATCGAAAATGTCAAATGTTTTGGTTTAAGGGACTTTGATGAAAATGTAATTAAACGTTCGAAATCTATTTGAATTACTTTGTTCTTTATTCTATATCAATGTGGAAAAATAATATTTAAGCGTTCAATACTATTATGTATAGTTGATACGTCAAAATGATCTCGGACGATAGTTTTAAAATAAATAATTTAACGTTATAAAAACTTATGAAATTACACTAAAATAACTTTTCTTGGAATGTCGAAAATTAATCTACAGATTGTTTCTCTGCTCGTATTTATTTATCGTGCATAACATTGAATTATTTACAAATTAACATTACATGTAAAAAAACAGTATTGTACTTCATAAACTTCCGACTGACTTTATTTTGTCTTCCAGATCTATATATATTTATTTGGATTTATATATATATATATATATATTTGGACAACTTTATCATTTCATGTTCTTGATCAAAAGAAAAATACAACTATGGGCCTCGAAACGTATAATGTAATATGTTAGAGCTTATATTAAAAACTAAAATATGAAAGCACTAAAAACAAACAGTTTTGTTTATTTTAAAGGTATACATGAAATATGCTTGTAAAGTAAATAATATTATCATTTTAAAACCAATTACTATATAATAATTTGAGCAAATTATAAATACATACCTAAAACTTTACTAAATAAATTATTATGGTCTTCATTATTAATATTTAGTATTATGCTTTGAAAGCATATTAACCTAAATAGTGGATACTGAGAATGTTTTAAATTAAGTTTTTAATAAAATTAAATTTATATTTCCTGAAATGCAAAAAATCATAAATTTCACCTCATTAAATATATGCGAAATTTTGAAACATAAAATCATGTGGTGGTATAAAACAAAATAATTTGTTTGTACTAATTAGCTGTTACATTTTTTGAACGACCAATAAAAAAAATTCAAATGAGAGTTGAGACTGTCTGCGCTGATAATTACTGTTTCATTTCGAGTATAAATTTCTTTATTTGTTTAAGATAAATTGCAACAATAAGAATATTTAAAAATATGTTTTATATGTTATGGTCGATGTAATGTTTTAATGAACTGTTGATTCTCGTTGGCCTAGTATTTACTCTTTATTATTTATGGAACAAACTGTTAAATTATAATAAAGAACGTTTCCGGAAAAAACACTAAAACTTCTTCAAATGTTGAGTCACTAAGTCTAAACTATTAAGCACTGCAAAGTGTAACTACAATCTAACCCAAAAGACACGGGATCCGAGTGTAGTTATGATATTTGTATTTAATTGAATACATTTGAAATTATTATAGGTTATGGCAGTGGGAAAATAATTTTGACTGGTGTAGAGCAAATTAATTTTCTATGGTTAAAAATGTTCATAAAATACTGATTTTTGAATTTTGAGATGTAAAAAACAGGCGTAGAATAATATTTCATTAAAATAAAATAATTGAATGGAAATAAACATAAACGCATGCTGTACAAAATGTAAAATTATGTTTCCATCAAATGTTTTCAAATTTTTCTTCTACTTCAAAATGCTACATAGAAAAATAAAATGTTGCTTTTTATAAAAAATAAAATAAATTTACAAATTCTAAAAGAAAAAAACCCATCATCATAAACAAACACATCCCGAGCTTGACTCATAGTCGAAAACTAAATAATTATATAGGTATACCTACTTATGTAGACTGTTTCTGTGCATAGAACTACGTATTTATATTTTTTTTTATTTTTTTTTTTTTTAAAAAGAAATTTTATATACAGGAAAATAATATATATAAAATATAATCCATCCCTTTAAGCTAAATGCTTGTGTTGGGATGAATGAGTTAATTAGTTATTAAACTTTATATTTACAAATAATCAAAAAGAGAAAAAAAAAACTTAAATTATTACAATATAATATAAAACATATCCAAAAATGTATACAAATAAAATTAACACTTGAGTTCACTTAATAACCATTTATTTATATTTATATGCCTCTAAACTTTGATAATAACGTAATGTCTGAAAGCTAGACTGCGTCACTAAAGGCAACCTCCTGTTGGACAGGCGATCTGCTTTAATTTTTTATAAATAAAAGTTGTTCTCTATCTCTTTATGTCTCTGTCTCTCCGTCACACTCCCGCTCTCATTCTGTACGTCCATAACAAATATATTATAATTGTATGTAAATACACTTATTTTAGATACCAAATCGCTGTGCAAATGGTCGTTGTTCAAATAAGATGTTCAAAAATGTACACTATAATTACGTAGATAAAATACGCGAACAAAATGGTATTACGAAATTCTCGGACCTAAACATAATCGTACGGAAAAAAAAAAAAATTCCTTCGTAGAACTAGTCGAATACCCATGTATGTTTTATAATTTGACTCTATTATATACGTATTGCATTGTGTTCACCGAAATCGGGTATTTCGCGGTCCGAAAGAAAAAAAAAAAAAGCCGAAACTTACGGTAAAACATTCTTATTGTTCCGTTTTTTCCCCCCTATTGTTTAATGGTTCGTTTTTTACCCTGTTCATTATACCACGTTAACTATATAGTATGGCAGTGCTATAATGGAGCGCGCGCGGCGTTTCGCGTATACGTCCACGACGGCCACTCGTATTTCGCCCGGACGACGCGACACCGCGCCGAGCCGTCCATTATATTCTTCTACGTAATATGCTTATTTTATTTTTCTATCCTTCGCCTCCTCGTCCGTGCGCACCGCCGCCGGCCGTCTATCCACGACAATATTATACTGTAGATTTTATAAAATAATATTATCTCATCCATCATCGCGTACCGGCCGGCCGCGGCACGATAAATGAAATAACGGTAGTGTCGCGCGAGTACATAGCGGCAAAACTGTATGTGTTCGTCGATGTGTGCGCGCGCTTGTGCACGTAAGAGTGAGTGAGTGTGTGCGTGTGTGCGTAGGACAGCGTAGGACCGTTTTGGTATTTTCGCGAATACGTTTAGCAGTGCCGGCGGGAGATTTTGCGGGGCCCAGGGCAGATTTTTTAGAAGAATTATTTTAGACGTCGCCGTTAACGTTGTTAGTCAGTCTTATCATTTATTTTTACTCTCACGCGTATTATTATATAAGCTGATGATATTCATCAATCATTATCGTAAATTCAAAACAACAATCGCATTTCTGATTTCTATCGAAACTATAATTAAATATTCATACAATTATTCGTAACATAATATATTGGTTACATTATTTTTTTTTTTGATGTGCACTTCATTAAAAACCCAGGCACCACTACAGATGGGACTTGTATTTTTAATAAACAAATTTATAGTATTACAAATTATTACATGCCATTTTAGGCGCGGGGCCCCTAAAATGGCGGGGCCCTGTGCAGCTGCCCCTTCTGCCCTGCCCTTCCACCGGCGCTGACGTTTAGCTATGCGGCGCGCCCGCGACCGTTCTGGACACGGCAGACATTGCTTATTACAGCGCTCTATTGTCGCCCACGGGCTGCGAAAGAAAACAGCCGAAACAATGCCGCGAACTTTTCACCCGGCTAAACGGTTTACGGAATGATGTTGCGACTGAAGTGAGCGCGCATACGGGCTGACCGATATTTTTGATCATTTTATTTTCATTACAATATACAACTGGGTTAAGCACCGAGCACTATTATGATCAAGTCGTGCGATCTGGCAAAACACTTAAGCAGTCGTACATTTCACGTGCTGACCGATTGTTGTTTTTTTTTTACCAATTGGTTCAGTATTTTAGCTCATATTTTGAAACGAATGTTTTTTATTTTTATTTTTTGAGCACGCTCTAAAGCTTGAACGAAAATATATTATTTAAAAAAAAAAACATTTATAATACGAAATTTATCGAATCCTGTGATAATATGATAGTTTAAACTTACTCAACTAGCGCCGAAAACATTCACAGTATGTGAAAAGAATATTCAGCCGGGTATTAGCCAATAATCATATAATATGCTTGATTCAGCTATTAGCATTCTACCAATATTCTAATCGCATCCAAAAATGGATAAATGAGTCGCTTGTACTCATTCTATGAATATTCAATACGCTATCAATAGTTTCAAAGTAATATTCATGGAATAATTAGTCATATATTTATAAGTAATTTAGTAATGATAAATCACTTGCGTAAGATATTAAGAAAAGTTTAAAATTAAGTGTCATTGAGTATTTTAATTTAATTTGAACGATTACTAAGTGGTAATATTTAATTATTGTTAATATGAGATCATTTTACACTTATTTTATATAATATAAAATTGAATATAACAAAATACAAACATAGAATTGTTAAATATTGTAACTATTAGTTTCGGAGTTGGTCCATCAGGTTAGATTTCAAAAAAAAAAAATAGATAAGGTTTTGTTGTTTACATTTGTATAAACAAATTGAATAATGCATTCATTTTAACTTGAGTTACTCTTTGAGTTTCAGAAAACGTTTACAAAGAAACTAAAAATAATTCAGATGACTCGAGTAATGATGAAAACAATGAATATTTAAATGTGTCGTATGAAATACTATATTGAAATGTTTATAGACTGAGTATAAGCGACTCATATTTAGCCATTATTGGATAATATTAGAAGTTTGGTGGAATGATGATAACTGAATCAAAAATACTATATGATTATCCTCTGATGCTCGGTTGTATATTCTTTTCACATACTATTAAATTTTTCGTGCTAGTTGAGATATTAAAGCTCGTATGCAAATATATATGTATATATTAATTAGCATATTTGCATGCAAGTCGAAAACATGTTATACAAATAATTAGTATGAAATCTAGTTTTAATTTTTTAATACCAAATCGTTTTGTTTAGTCGAATCAACCAAATTGATTTGAAAAACGCTTTATATTCAAATTTGTCTCTGGTTTTTTTTGTACTTTTTTTTATCTTTTTTCCCATTTAATATTGTTGCCTTTAAGGCAGAGCCATAATATCCAATATGTATTTTATATCCTATGTCAAATTGTAAGTTTATAGTATTTTCTAAAATTGGCAATAATTTAAAATACATTTTGTATTTTATGTTGACAGGTCGGTTGACCCTAAAGCCTAGAGAGTAATCCGTATGAAAATTAGATATTTTTATTTATTATAACACATTTTTTCAATCGAACAAAATAGAAAGTGGTACTCAATTAAAGAAAAAATAACAATAATTCACATGCGTTCAAACAACTTTTTATTATTTTATTATTTTTTTAATATCAGCGAATAACATTATTGGGATATTGTGATTTTTGTGAGTTGTGAATTATAAATTAAATTTAAATGTTAACCGATTAATATGCCGATAATAATGAAAACCAGTTATAAATATAACATGAAATTCACCACCAAATAATTTTTTGTTCTTTTTTCAAGTCACAGCACGTTATTTGTTTCGTTAGAAACGTTAAAAACCGTTAAGATGTCACATTCGTTGTCTCTATCGTACACACGTAGAACATAGAAAATCTGTGTTCAGTATTAAACCGATTTCATGTTGTTAGATTTAATATTATAGTGAACTGACCTATTATCAAACTTAAAGGAAACAACATTATTTATGTGATACCAAAAGATTACGATTTATATTATTTATTTACGATATTTTAATTTGTAAGTGATTTATGAACTTTTTTAAATTGCTATATTTTACATAACCATAACGCGCTTCAAAATTAAAATATCGTAAAAAACCTATGACATCGCTCTCAAATAATGTTCTTTCCCTTAATTTTGATGATATTAGACTTTACTCTAATATTAAGCCTAACGACACAAAATTGGTTCTACTTGAACGCAGATTTACCATACGTATTATGTATCTTGTACGCCTGTAAGACGGAGACAACATATGCGGGTGAGTTTTCCTTTCAAGAATATTTTTTGCGGTCCGGGATAATACGAGTCGTATAAACTATAAATAATACAAAATTAAGTGCCACCACAACGCCACGATTTAAGATAGGCGTTTGCAACATTTTTCAAAGTGTATTAACAATTTCCAAAAACATTGCCTCACAAAGTATAACGTCGTATCGAACGGGGATACTTACGTATTATGTTTGGAATACTTCCCGGAAAGTTCGCGTGACACGCACAATGTTATTATTTTAATTTTATTTATTTAATAAGACATTCAGAGCTAATGTCAGCTATCTACATCTTATGATAATACTTACATTTTTATTTTTTGGCTTTTTGTAACGTGATGACCAGGGTTGGGATTTTATAGAATTTGCATAATTTTGGATATTTTACAATTTTCTAGATTTTAGTGATATTTTGAACTTTTTAAGATGATTTGCATTTTTACCAGTTTTTTAGTCAAAATTGGTCATATCAAATATAATTTTATTAAAGTTAAAGAGTTTTAAAATTATTTCCATACGAATTGTCAAAGTAAATTTATAGATTATGTAAATAGATCAGTTACGCGGACACCTGATGCGATGCTCGCAACGCTGCGAAGTTTATAATTTCATATTATTTTATTCTAATTTTAAACTTTTCACTATAATCTGATTTTGTTGGGATTTTTTGGTCGATTTCGACTGCGATTGGATACTATTTTTATAGCCCTTCAGGTTTCTGATCAAAGTGACTAAATCAGTTCAACATTTAAGTTATTACACATAATTATTTGTAGTTGATTAATAAATATTTGTTTTTTTTTGTATATTTTGTTGTTTTTATTACATATTTGAGCTGAAGAACGAAGTATGGAAGTTGTTGGCTAAAGCTCAACCGTGGTCTTGGATTTCTGCTCAATGCTATAGGTATACTTTTGGCAGGTGAGGCCAACTTTTTTCTATATTGTGCCAAATAAACGAGAAAAATTGAGATGTGCTATGGAAAAATTATCGCTTGTGTAGTTTTTATTGTGAATACTTGTTTGATATAGGTGCTACGGAATAAAAATCAACGATACGATTATAATTGTCTAATGAATAATATTTAATATGTTATAATATTATATACCAATTAACTTTATAGATGCTATTTTAACACAATTATTGCGTTATGTAGTATATATATTTTTTAAATAACTTAGTTATTAATCTAATTTAATACTTTTATATAAAATATGGTAATATAACTGTTGATATTTTTATATATTATTAGATTATACCTAAATTTGTTTTTTACTGTCAATCTAATTTATTGAAATGTATTTTTGTAATAGTATTGGTTAAGTCAGCGTTTATCAAACTGTGGGTCGCGACCCCCTGGTGGATCACGAGTCAATTTTTGGGGGGTCGCGAGCAGTTTTTTAACTATACAGATTGTATGAAATTTATGTTTTATAAATTGTAAACATTCTAAAAGTATAGACTATGGAACAACAATATAAGTATAAAGTTATATAAGAATTATTACGGGAATTATTACGACGGGTATTTTTAAAAATTTTTGTTAAATTTGTTTTTTGAAATTACTTTTTTGATTCTGTAAATGTAAAACTATGGGGGTCGCAACAGATTTTTGGAAGACAATTTGGGTCGTGGTCCTAAAAAGATTGAGAACCACTGGGTTAAGTCATTGTTTCTTTTATTTGTGTATAATATTATATTTTAATGTATTTCTTGAGTAAATATATTCTATACATGTATGTTATGTATTTATAAGGAAATATATGTATTAAAAAAAAAATATATATGTACGACTCTTGAATTTTTAAAATTGAGTACTCCCTGTCAGATGATATTATGTTATTTTATCTGACGCTAGTGTGCCATTCAATAACATCAAAATGTGTCACTAAGGCACGTGTGTGTCGCAGGCTAGACCGCCGCTTTAGGGTATAGTTTTTTGTTTTTATTAAAACTCATATATATCCGTAAGCTTTCTCGGGTAAAACCAACTATACGGTATCAAGTATAGCAATTATGTTATGAAAAATGTACGTTGTACCAACGAAGGGATCTTCAAGATTTTTAATTTTTTTTCTTCAGTCAAGTTTAATACATTATTATTATCACCCATTGTCGACTCGAAAGCTTGAAACATTTGTACACGTCGTACGTGCACTTACTTTATGTGCTCTGATTGAGTATTAAAACATATATAGTATACACGTTTGGATTTGAAAGACAAGCTAAACGTGAGCCTTACGATTGTATTAAAGTTCTGACGTTCCAAAGGAAAACTTTCAGTACATGGGAAGACTATTACCAAGAAAATCAGTAACTCTTAAATCAATGTACTGAACCTGCAATTACTGTGCACTATTGCGTCAATGATAAAATACGTGATGATAAAAACAGATACCTATATAAATATTTTTTTTTTACCCCGATTCATCTCGCACGCATTATAAAATGGAAGCTGTAAAAAAACAACTTTTTATCCGGCGCGAGTAAGACGGTGTACGACCCGTAAACGAAAAATCAATAATGTTTCCAAGACGTATCATTACAATATTTGAAAATGTATTTGTTATCCCCCCGCAAGTCATGGAAATCGTCCTTATTCGTCTCGCTTGCGGTTATGGGAAGCGCAGCAATAACATCGTGTGATCGAGCTTTCGTTTAAAGTTTAATATTAATAATATTATTATTATAAATATTGTTAACATTAATTATTCAACTATAAACTTTTCATGTATACTATTTTTATTTTTATTTTAATGAAATGAGGGGGCGGGGCATTGCAAAATATTTTACTTCTTAGGGAGGGGGGGGGCGGCCGTTTTAAAAAAGTTGAGAAGCACCGGTTTAAACAAATCGTACGCTCGTCGCTTTTCACATTCTCGTGTTTAGCAATAATTGTCATTTGTTTCATTAAAACGTGCCCGGGAACTCTATCGTAATGTTGTACAGGGTTCGTCCGGAGCGCGTCGTGGTCTCTGCGCGCTACCGAACAATGCCGCCAGATACAGTTATTATGTCATAACGTGGCATGTATAGGTACACGAACGCGCGTACCCAACGTACACCGTATTTCGATTTTTTACCGTTAACAGCGGCTGCGAACCTTATTTCTGAAAACGTGTACAAGGATGTGATCATTTGTAAATTCGACGTTTTAGGACAACATGTTTACTACACGATATACGTACCGCGTGCGAAGAGACACAATGACGACTGTATTATACAATTTAATACTTATTCATCGCCACTAATTACGGTATGGGCAAAAGTTTTAGCAGGTAGCACGATGATAACCGCAGTTGTTCGCTATGAATGTCCGAATACACTTCTCCTAGAAAACAATACGTGCACTGCCTATTGTAAATTATGTTCAAGGTTTTCGATACGTGAAAATTAAAACATTCATTTCGTTTTGATGTTTAACTTTTACAATTGTATAATAATATATGATTCCGGGAATGATATGCCGTTAAAAAAGTACTAGTACAATTTTTTTTTTGTTAATTCAATTGTTGTACAAGGTAGGTATGAACGCCTTACTTATAGTTTACAAAAAAAACAAAAAAATACAATTCGAAATATTTGACTCGATGCGTCGACATTGGTATTGATTGAAATAATCTTCTCTAGATAATGATATAATAAATTTCATAAATTTAAATAATACAATATTGTATGCGTTTTAAATATGAGTTTATACTAACTACATAAATGGCCGAAAAATACTGAAAAACAGCATGGTTGAATACGTTATAACGTAATAATGTGTATTTAATAACGACGAATTTGTTTATTTTGCTTCAAAATTTAATATATTTAATTTTTCGTTAAGACCCGCGAGTACGACGTAAAAAAAATAATCACCTTTGCGTGAAGAATACGATACTTATAGAATGCTGAATAATAAAACATATTTAAAATATTTATTTCGTCTTAACACGCAATCAACACCATCTCTAATCATGTTATATTATAATACGAATCGCTATATGTATATATAAAAATACCAGTTTACATAGGTTTAATATTATGACACAAAAAAATTAAAATCGTAAAATATAATAACTCATCTGTAGTAATCACAAGTTCTTATATATAATTCTTCATTATTGCTACAATTTTACGTTCATAATAATTATGCGGGGGTGAAGCTAGGTTATTCAGCTAGATTATAATCATAAAAACAGTACGCTACCAGCGCTAATTATGATAATTATTTTGTCTTTAAAAATACAGCCGATAATATCAAGAGAAACATTTCATGTAGAATTATACCTTTTATTTACATGGAAAATTTATAAAGTTTTTAGTTGACGGGAAAAAAATAGTCTTTGTAGTATCTTAAAAATATATTAACATAATACGATTCGTCTATCACATTGTGTTGTAAAAACAGAAATAACTTTATTCTTATCAGTTTTACTAGTTAAATGTTTTATAAAATTCACCAATTGCCGATCTTTTGTCGTATTGCCGTGTTCAACTGACTCCCGTGCAAAATATCAATACATTTTTTGTTGTTGCGGAAACATCACATTTTATTTTCACGTTACAGGTGGTGGTTGCCTTAAGATCATTTCATCGCCTTCTCTTTTTTTATCCGTGTCACCAAGGTAATACACGAATCAACTAACACATTTTTTTTCCAAAATTCTGGATATTTTTTTTATTTTTCAACCTTTTAAAATCAAAATTTTCAAAATCGTTTTTTTTTGCGAGCTTTGGCCGTGATACTATATTCTGAACATTTCAAGTCGCTAGCTATCGTAGTTTAAACTGTGAGCTGTCTATGGACCAGACAGTCATCACTTTTTCTTTTATAAATTGATGTTTATTGTTTGTTCGCTATGACAAGGAAATCCGTTTTCATTTCGTTTATTTTTTTCATTTCATTTCCGTCAAACGTCCACGTTGGGGCAATGGTAAGGATAATCGCGGCGCGGAGAACAGATGATTTGAGTCGGCTGATTCGCGTAATAATTTTTAATACTACGTGCGCGTACACGATTGAACGATAATTGCTCTGTGTTTCGTGAAAACTGAACTAGTTATTTCCGTTGCATCGGTTAGATAATAATAATAATAATAATAATAATAATAATAATAATAACAATATGACGTTTACGAAAATCCTCCACACGATTCCTTCGACCCGTGTATGGGTCTAATAAGTACCGCGCGCACAACAACGAAAGGTTCGATTGTTGTCTACACTGCTAAAAAAGTTCACCAGACAGTTGAAACTTGCGTGCACATTAATTTTCAAACGATAACTATGTAGCGATTTACATCTGAATTACTATAAAAATTTTGCTTTGAAATATCATACGGTACTATATATTATAGTATTATACTATAATGCGGCACGGTACTCCCGACGTAGCGCTTTATGAATGCTGCAGACTCATGGGTGCCCGTAACACTTAATTACTGTTGGTTCGGTTCGATATTGTATTTAAAAGGACTTTGTTCGCAATAAACGTATGACAAAGTTGTGTTCAACAAACGGTTAAAGATATCGCGTCATACGTTAAATGGAACACAGCACGTTTGTATCGGAAAAATCGTTTTTGATTTTTGAAAATTTCATCAAAAAAAAGTTATACGCTTGTATGTGCTTAAATGATACACCTATAATAATCGTTATAAAGTTATTCGTTCTCTAACATTTAATCAGAAGAAGGTTTTGACGTTATCACTTTATACGTTCCCAAATTCCCAAACGTTATAACTTACAAGGATGTACGTTCTTTGAATGTTTTGGATGTATACTATTACACCTTATCGCGCTGTTACGAAATAAATTTACTTTAATTAAGCTTTATTGAAATTCCAAAAATCAATGATCGTTTTTACAATAGATGAATAAAAATGTACGATATTGCGTGTCTCGATAGTCTCCAATCAAACGTTACACGATCGAACATTTATATATATATATATATATTTGATAGAGTCCAAAGTAGATCTGCAGTGTTTCGTCCAAGTGTTATTTGGTCATCATCCACGTGGACAGTATTCTTCTTGGTTGATAGAGCTTATACCGTTCGATGACTATTTTCGTGGTCATACTGGGAAAAAAAAAAAAAGGAAAAAACTCGATTTGCGACATCGGAACGATATTATTGTCTGGAAGAAGATATCGCGTAGGCATGGTGCTGTTTACGTTTTTACAGAAAGGTGATGACTCGCGAATAGACATTATGCGATTGCCCAACAGCAATAATAATATTCAAAGTTGAGCAACTACACTAATGCCTGTAAAATTCAAGATCCATCGGATTACGTACGAATCGAATAGAATATTAGAAATAATTTATACGGACCTCTTCTACCTAATGATTTTATAAACTCCTAGTTTTAATGGCAACGAACGGTTCTGTTATGCTTCAACTTATTTATAACCCGCTAAAAATATAATAATATTACGCAACGATATGAACCGGTATACGTAATATTGGTTGTGTTATTTTGTTAATATTGTACGTTGCCTATGGCCACCACGGTCAGAGTCATAAATTATAACTGTATACGTCGTGCTTGCACATTACCTTCGAGAACGAAGTCACGCGTGAGAGTCGAATATCCAACGAGAAGCGTTCAATCTCCGAATCCCTCCGAATCCCTTTCTTCGTCTTCACTCGAATATTTCGATTAATCATTTATTCAATCCTTATTTATTACTACACTATTCGGAACAGTAATAGTTTCGCGTTCCGTCGACTTTTGCGTTTCGTTTAAAAAATCTGTTATCTTTTTGAACGTGCGGGTACCTAGCTGTATTATTTAATGAAAAACGTCAGCCTCATAATATTGTTTTGATCGACACTCGCGCAGCTACGGTCAGAAAACAACACACGATGACGCAAACACAATGTGTTACTATTACTATTATATTTTGTAATATTATGATACTTTGTATGTATACTCTCTACATCGACTATATCTATCGAGCAATAACGCCTTTTGTTACATTGTAAATATAATTGTAATCGTACAAACTACACGTTTGTGATAAACCAAAACATTATGTTCCACGATACGACATCATCTCCTTGAAGTGACATAAACATCCTAAACGTTCTGTTTCTGTTTGAAACTATAATCTATAATGGCTTAGACAATGCTGAACTATTTTAAGTTCGGCTTCAAAAATCGCCGTAAATAGTCGTAGTAGAGATAGCACGCGAGACGATAAAACGATGATTACAGACCGCATTGTACAAACTAGTAAATTTCAACAGTTTTCGAGATCAGAAACAATATAGTTCTTATCGAATTCGGAATTGCACTTACATTACTTAAGCTGTTTGTAGGTATAAATAGCAGTAATAATATTACTGCCCGTTAACACAGTCGTAAAAGTATGGTTACCATAATAATAACGGTAGAAGAGCTTTTTTTAGTTCACTATGGAGTTCGTGAAAGTTCGCAACACACTCTTACACTGCAAATGAATACGAATCACTGTTATTATTATCGCCGGTGACGACTAACAATGAATCAGTATTTACATAATGATATGTTAATTTCACATATTAATTGTTGCGAATTGTAAATACGCCGTGAAAACAAGCCATCATTAATATTATGCGCAGCGCATCAACATATTTTACTAATGTTTGGGAAAAAGATTTGTTGACAATGATAAAAACAATAGTCATTAAACATGCAACTTTGAATGAAATGCGTCATAATTTTATCATTACAAATTACGTGGGAATATTTACACTGCGTTCCGCAATGTATTTTCAAAATGTATTCATGAATATCAAATGCATCCAAGTATTTTTTTACCAACCGCATACACGATACTGCTATTTATATTTATGATATTATGCATGCAATTTGAATTATACAGAAATTGAATGTAATAACAGATACAAACATCATTAATATAAGTACTACGACGTAAAACCGTATGTGATTGTAATACCTTGTATTTGCAAGTTTTCCAAAAGTAACTCAATTTCATCATCAAAGTTGATGTAGTAAGTTGATTGTAAATATTTTGGCTCTGAATAACTATTGCGTTCTTATGTTTGGAAAATAGCATAGTGTGTAAATTCTGAATCTAAACTTCTAATAAAAATCATTTTTTTATGGACCACATAAGATATTTCAATTTTATATCGAAGAAATGCTGTTAATCATAACTTGTTGTATAGGCGTCAATAATTGATTTTACATTTTTTAAGGAATTTTAGGGCCCTTTTACTTTCTTATTAAATATTTTTAATTTATTATTTAATTTAATTTAATTAATAATTAGTATTTATTATTAAATATACCATTAATATTATTATTATATATACTACTATTAAGTAAACGTACTTGATTAAGGCCTCCCTAACTGGGTGGCCAGCACAAATATGTTCGAGAGCCACATGGACAACGATTGCTACAGCCAAAATGTTAATACATTCATTTTGTATCATTTATGGAAGTTGAGAACATTTTTAGTTAATTTCATTGAAATCAAATGTCCAATATTGTCATCATATTGTAACAAATAGGGTGGATCTCAGAATCGAACTTTTAGAGTAATTAGAAGTGCAAGTGTCAAACAGTTCAAAAACTATTTTCCTTAATGTTAAAACCTTAGAAGCATGTTCGTACATAAAAATATCCATATATTAAAAACTGTGCAGTAAAATTAATATACATTTTTGGAACGAAATATTCGTATGAATCCCTTTTTCAACAGTGTAAATAGTGAAGTCAAAATAACATTAAAATTGTTGAATTACTCAGACCTACTGAAATAATCATGAAATACTATATAAACATATTTAGATAGACGTTTATATTTTATTAATTATTCATATGTTATCATTATATTTTTTTATTTATTTATCTGTATTCTATACATTAAGTAATAGATTTTTTTTATAAATATCAAAAACTTAAAATTCATAATAATAATAAGTAGGTACATTTTGGTTTTTATGAACAAGACCCGAACCATATATGGTTTGAAATAATTATATACACCATAGAATATATACTCGTAGTTTGTGCAAAAGTTTCACACACCCACCGCACTTTTATTCTTTTTTTGTTTGTGCTTCCCTTACAAACAATTTTTACTCGTATCTCGCTTCGTTGATGGTCCCTTATCTTTTACGCGTGATATGTTGAGTCATTCGCCAGCTTATACTCATACAATATATGCCATATTATGTCAACTAATAAACAAACGAACAAGAAATTATTGATCGAGGTGCCGCTCCGCCGCCGGTCGGAATATACTTACCGATATGAATATAATACGCGTTATTTCTTTGACGTGAGTGCTTTTTACACTCAGGTGAACCTTATAACTCAGAAGCTTATTAATAACTATAGAAACACCCAGTGTTGTAAGTCATACGTTCGGAACTGCGTTTCGAAGCAAACGGCAAATACTCGTTTCGACTTCTTATATTAATGAAAAAATCATATTATTTATCGCATGTACCTTCATATAGTCTAATCAACCGATGTTTTAATAACAAATTGCTTTTATTAAGTTTTAATTGTATTGAACATGTATTCGACACATAATATGCGTACACCTGAAAAAACATGTTTCTTACATTAATAATAATACGGTAAGTTGTTCAATGTAGTTACCTATGCGTGCCAGGCGTGTGTGTTTGTGTGTGGGTGTTACGTGTGGCAAGGTATTAAACAGAGTTATTTTGCGTTACTTCACGCTACTATAATATATAATGGTATTATTCAAATAACGTTTTACTGTTTCATAAGTAAAAACCATACAAGTGTTACTTACTTTTTGTTTAACACGTCGTAAACAAACTTACTTCATATTATTATATTATATTTTGCCTGTGGTCGTTTTGTGAATTTGTGAAAAGCCATTGGAAATGTGCAAACAAGGTAAAAATGTGAAGAAAAAAACGTATTTATGAGGAATCATTATATCTAATAACGATCAGAGCCATGGATATCCAATTTTAGGAGGACCACATCGTCGATTTAATTCGGACTTATCTTCTCGATTGACCAAATGAAAAATATGTGAGTGTCCGCGTTTTTTGTATAGTGAGCGATTCAAGTAATATTATTGCGTACAGAGTACCTATGTGTAGTATAAATAAAGTGTGTATGATTAAATATTTAACTATAACAAAATACAGTCATCAGAACACTACGTGAATGCTAATTTTCAGACAAGCCACGCATAATGTCGCGAGTTCATACAAAAATCCCACAGAAAAGAGCACTTTAAGTTTTTCTTGATTTTTTTTTTTTTACTTTCCTTTACTTAGAAACCTCATTCGGACTTTTACGAACATTCAGAAAACAAAAATGAACCAAATCGAGCCGACCGTTTTTAAATGATGCGCTTACCAACGAACAGCGTTTAATTTAATTCATATATTATATTTACTTCATAGTAAACCAATGAGTTTCAATCGGGTTCTTATTGTTTGATTTCTATACCAGTGTAACATGCCTGACTTTGAGACAAATTCAATGTGTCCCGTATGACTACTTATTATTGTTGCGTCTTTGCTTCGGAAAACATATTATCATGTAGCGATCAAAATTCAACGAAATAAATATTGCGCGGACATCTGCATAATAATTATTATTGAGTAATGACACTGAAAAGTGTCAGTGGTGTCAAGTGTTGATAGATTGTCGGGGAAAATAGTGTAAACGGTGAAATACCGCGTGGTTTTTTTTTTTTAAAACGCCAATAGTTCAGAAACGTTCTGTAGCGAAATATGGTCTTATTTTGAATCCGGTTCGCGTGATATGACGAAATAAACACTAATATCGACAAATAACCGATTACAATTTATTGTTGAGCATAGATAATACCGCTTGGTCGCTTGGGATAAAATACGTCGTGCGGAGTACATAGGTTTCGAACGTTTTACAAGTAAAACAAATGAATACTCGACAATCGTATTATAACCGAATGGTATTGCGATATTGCGCGTCGCGATAGGCTTCCAAATTGTGGTAGTAGCGGCAGTTTGGAAGTTTACGGGTCGAAACGTTTCATTTTTGCTCTCCGAACATTGCAAAAAAAATATCCTACTGCGGCGGCGGCGGTTTCAATCCACATCATCATTAGGCGCTACCAGACCGTTTTGCCGCGCGTAGAGTACAAAATCATCGATTTCCTCGAGAAAAACAAGCGTTTGGTGTGCACCGAAAGAACCACCAGCGAACCGTTGTCGTAATCGTGTCGAACGAAAACCCGGGCCGTTTTGGTGTAGTATATTTAAAAATCGCTTTACGCGCAATCTGTTGTGGGCGTGTCGCTAAACATATTATAAACTCCGTACAGCAATATACAGTAAGCCCGGGGGCCTCGGAATATTATACGCTCGTCTTCGCCCGATCGCACATCTCACCTGTGCTGTGTTTTGGCTGCTCGGTCCCCGATGGCTTAGTAAGTTGCACGCGATATGACGCCGTATGACGACAACCAATAGACTTTTTTCAATTTTTTTCAACACTTTCGAACGGCCCGAGAAGTTCAACACATGGGCGGATACAAGGGAGGGGCAATAGGGCAATTGCCCCCCCCCCGTACATAAAAGAATATCAAATATTCTATTTGAAATTAATTGTGACAAAAATTTCAATGCAAATTCAATATTTTCTTTATAATGTATACAAATATACAATTATACCGATATTCAATAACACTTTTCGACTTGTTTGTATCAAAATGCTTTTTTTAATGTGGTTTAATAGGTATTGAGTTTTTTTAAGTATAAGATTTTCATTAAGTTTCATGCTCAAAATTAAAAGTTTTTGCGTTCTAAAACGATAAGACTCATCACTAGGGAACGGATTTAAATGCTCTAAAAAACAAGAAAAATGCCTTAAAAAAATACGATTTAATGCCTTAAAAAAATGCTTTAACATCAAAAAATGCCCTAAAAAACTTTAAAAATGTATTTATATTCAATAAAAATACAATTTTGAATTTAAAACTTATAAAAAAAACACATTACTATGAAAAATCTGATAAAAAATATTTAAATACAATAAAACTTTAATAAATTAACTCTCAATTATCTTCTGTACAATTTAGATAAATAGCTTATCTTATCTTTACCTTAATGCGGGTAATAATCTGTTGTAACTTGTATGTATATATTTTGTGTCTACACGTGTCAACAATAATTTGGTAATTTCGTAACATAAAACATATTTAGGCATTTTTATTTTTTTAGTATGAATGTTGAAAAGATGTTGAAAAAATGACTTAAAAACCATAAAAATGCACTAAAAATGTCAAAAAATGCTCTAAAAATGTAATAAAGTCTTAAAAATGCAAAAAATGCAAAAAAATGCAAAATAAAAGTTACATTTTTTAATTCCTTGATGTATGAAATGAACTTTTTGCTAGGAAACCAATGTTTTCAGGCATTCAGAAAAAAATGCAATTTGCATTCAAATCCGTTCCCTACTCATCACCAGTGTTTCTCTTGAGAGTATGACAGATTTCTGTGTACAACTCATTTTATGTCGATTAATAATAAGACAATTTCTATTAGTTTATTTTATTAATTTATGTAAATTGCCCCCTCCGTTTAGGAACTCTGTATCCGCCCTTGGTTCAAAATCGCACTATAAAAACAGGGGGAGGGGGGGGTGAATCCCACTCAAACGTTCAAAACGAGGGATGTGTTTTTGATCACAACCCTCGAGGGACACCCGTATGATGTACGCACAAACACGTCGCATTGTTTCGCAATCGATGACGTACATCTCGTACGTTTGTTTTGAAAAAAAATAATATTCATACACCTACGCATTCGAATTTGAATAATGGATCGCGTCGCGCTTATTATGTCATTGCACAAAGCGCGTGCGTACATCGAGCCGACTGTTGACAAATGTAGCTTATACGTATCGTTATCGCGTTAGTCGCGGCGGCAACAGTTTGTAGCTGTTGGTGAACATGACGTGTGTATAGGTGTACGTAACACACACGCACACGCACAGGTATAATATAACATCCTAACCGTATCGTACCTGTGCCTACCAAGTGCCCCGTTGCGTACAATATGCCGCACTAATGCACTATTGTGATCAGTGCGCGTTTACGCAACGAGACGCACATTGCGCACTTCATTACCGTACCTAGTTATTACGTGGCTATGACAATATTGTAACATGCCGCCGCGGCCGTCCGATTTTCATTCGAAACGTTCTGGGTGTACACTAGTGCTCTGCACGATCCGTAATTTTAGGGACCGGACCGGACTGAAAATGTTAACAAAGGACCGAAGTCGGACCGAACCGATTGCTAAATTTAATTTTAGACCGGACCGGACTGAAAATTTAAAATAATTTGTTAGAGTGGACCGAGACCGGACCGCCGGTCCGAACTTACAAATTTCGGACTGTAAAGTTTATGGACCGGACCGGACCGGACCGCGGACCTATTTAAATTTTTTTATATAGTAAACACAGCGCTAAGACAGTCGGCAATGCAGTACAGAACACGAATGATAAATAATTAAGTTCACAAATTAAAACGGTAATAACAATATTAAAATTATTAGCAATGTATACGAAAATACGACACACATAATTGGTTTTTAAAAATAACGTGGAAATATCGAACTACTTGCTATCTGGCCTGGCTAATCGACTATTTTCCATGTATTACCGCTGATTGGCATCATCAATAATAATGGATCGAAATTTAGAAGTACACATTTAATATCCAATCTCAGTTTCCCCAAAATAATGTATAGATAAACTATAATTAATATAAACCAATGTGCGAGTATTTCATTGGCAGTTGTATACATTTATATATTTGGACGGCGCGGCGTGGCACTTCCACAATTTCTCGTTACCCGCACTATAACGAGAATAATAGTAATTGTTCTTGAAAAAATGTACTGTAATAAATAAATTATTAATAGCCAACAGGTACCATGAACAGCTTTGAGATGTATACAATATATACATGATAGTACATGAAATGTATATAAAACGACGGTGCTTGGGTAAAATATTGATTCCCATGGGCCATAATGATAATATTCGTGTTATTAATTCAATAAATAATGTGTATAATTTTAAATCATTGTTCAATAGATATTAGATAGATTTTAAACAAGCCGTATAATTAGCCGTACATTTTAAACTAATCGGGACCGATCGGACCGGACCGGACCGGACCGATCTGATTATATTTTAGCAACCGGATCGAACCGAAATGGTTATAGTTTAAACCAGGACCGGACCAAAATCTTTCAAAAAAATATTGAGTCGGACCGAACCGATCCTTCACCTATTTTTATACGATAAGACCGGACCAGACCGGACCGTGCAGAGCTGAGTTGTTTCGACGATCGCGTCGGACGAGAAACACGGCTGTTGTTGGTCTACGAATAAAAAAATAAATAAAAAAAACAACATGCCGCCCCGCGTATCTCCTCGAAACGGTGTGCGAATAACGCGTTTACCTACTTTATCGAACGTTCGAGTTCAGCGGCGCGGCAAAATGGAATCGCGCACGGTACGCCCACCCCGTCCACTGTCCCGGGCAAACGTAGCGCATATTGACTTTGTGTGTGGAACAATGATATGATGAAAAATAAATAAAAAGACAAGAACGAATTTCATACGTTTAGGCAACGAACTGCTCCACGACTGCTCACGAACTGCAAGACGGAAACCGACCGAACAATCAACCATATAATTTAATAATAATGGATTTATAATTTTTTTTATACACATATTCGTCATCAAGTATATTACGCAGTACGTCTTGACTCTTAAAATCCTTAAATAAATAAATATAGTATAAATGTCTCTGATCAGAAAGTATCACGTCCGGCGGAAAAATTGTAAATTAAAGAAAAAAATGCGAAAGCATTGTATAGGTATGAAATACATATATAAATGTATATAGGGTTGAAAGAAACAACGCGATTCATCGAGATATTATGATGGTGTCCTGCGCAGTTGTTTGCAAAACTTACGCACGATATGTCATGTCACTTCGACGCAGGCGCGGATCCAGTTCGTGATGACGGGGGGGGGGGGGATATAAATAAGTATACATATTTAGATACCTACTGCTAAATATGAGTATATTATATATTATTATTATTATATATATATATAAATAGTTATAAATGCAATAGTACATAATGCAATTCCTGATTATTTATAATGAATACTTTTTTTCGTAAACTTCATTGAATTTCTTTATTTAATTATTTAAATTACATTTTTAAATCTATCTTTTTTATAATTAAATATAATATAACAATTTTGAAGTCAAAACATTTTAGTAATAAATCAGATTACAAAGTCCAATCTTCTGTTAGATTGAGCAAATACGTCTCTAACTTCATCGTGGTTTATAAAGACATCTCAATGAGCGTGTAATAATGCCAGTCCATTTAATCGTTCCTCTGATATTCTCGACCTCATCCGTGTTTTGACTCGTAGTGATGAAAAATTATGTTCAGCTGTCGCACCTGTAGCTGGTAATGTTACAAGTATTTTTAACAATACATTAATTCCAGAAAAAAGGTCCGGGGCACATCGTTTGATAGCTTCTAAAGGTGACGAAGGTAATTGTTCCTCTTGCAACCAATAATTGTGCCAAAGTTCAAATTCACCAATTATTGAAGATTCAAAAATATCTCTAGGTATATTTATTTTATAAGCTACTAAGTCACCAAATTGATTAATCACGTTTTTTATTTTATTTTCTAATTTAAATTTGTCATCGAAAATGGATTTTATTTTAACTATGTTGGGCAACACTACGTCCAAATCAAAAACTGACATTAAATCTCCATCGAATCTGTAGTAGTTATTAAGTTAGACTAATTAATCTAATTTAGATTAACACATTTTGATACGGCTGACGGGGGGGGGCGGCCGCCCCTACCGCCCCCTCCTGGATCCGCGCCTGCTTCGACGGCCATTCGGTTGTTAAACTAGATCCAGTCACCACGAGCATTATACGTCTGAAGCCGTGCGACTTTCAACGACGGTTCAAGGATTTAGATTAGGGGAAGTAGCTGCTTCATCAACGTGTAAAGTACATATTATAATAGTTAATTATCTGGTTTGTAAATTATAGTGCACACAATACTGTCAAACATATTCAGAGAAAGATCTTTGGGTCGTGTAAATAACAAAGCCCGATTATGTTAAAAAAAAACTAACAGTATGGCCGTTGAATGTCGAGTGGCCACGGGATCCAAACGGTTGGTGAAATAAAAAGTGTTATCGCAGCTGCAGGTAAACGCTCTGTCACATATTTCTATTAGACCGCGGCAATGTTGGCGGCGCGGGCGTCAGTAGGGAAATAAAGGGTGGCTGTACTAATTGCGTGCCGCGGTAAAATAAATCGATAGTACGTACAAGTGCTGGAGAATATAATATATACATAGTTGGTAATCGCATCTGCAGTATAATACGATCGGGTCTATGAGTGATGATAAAAATGAATTAGTTTACTGAAAGGGTATATTGTGTTGATAGCTGTTGATAAAATTACAAAACTCGTGGCGAACTTTACAATTGGTTATCCTCTGTAAACAATAGTGTTTGCATTTAATTTCCAATGTCGATAATCGAAAGGAAGGCCCGTGTGTTCAACTGATAAGCACTTAGTATCAATAACCACACGCAGTGACGAACAAAAAAGAAAAAAAAATCGCGAAACTTATATAATATTATATAGCTTCTACTATAGTATAGTAAGTTTTTTCTTCTGCACCAAGTAAATATTCACTTTTCGATTGGTAGAATACTGAAATATTACGTTCCGGTGAAAAGTTTGAGCATTGGCGTCAATAAACCCGACCAGTAAAGGTAACAAATATCACAAAAAATAATCCATATTATAATCTATAACTTATAAGTATATAAAGTATCATATCATTTTCTAACTATAAGAATGAATAAGTTGGTCTGACATTTGAGAGGTCGTCTAGCTGTAGTTACGATACTGGTTGCGTTTTTAATTACCTACTAAAAATCCAAACTCTCCAAAATAAATTCCTTAGAATTTGTCTTAAAGCACCTTGGTATATGAGGAATCGCCAAATACACAACGATACTGGAATATCTCTAATAAATATTTGGATTAAAACCCAACTTAAAAACTTTCACACCAAGCTGAAAGACTCGGAAGGAGCCCGCCATTACCAACTAGGAAAGAAAACCCAAAATAGGCGACTGCGACCCCGACTACCCCAAGACATTCTCACATCAGACACTGGAGAGCTCGCATCGGAAGATGAAGAATAACCAATAAATGATATCAAACCTAACTATGAACTATTAAACCATTGTAATCACTAACATAAATGTAAATTATAAATTTAAATTGTAAACTTAATGTAATGTATCATACTTGTAATAGCACCTAATGTGCTGAAACATTTTAAAATAATAAATAAATAAAAAAAAAAAGTACCTACTGATGACATGTAATATATTAAATTTAGATAAGAATTTAGTTCAATAGTGTTATACAATAACACGAGATCAGTTTAACATAAAAGGTAAAAGAGAGTTTATCAATTACAGTGAGTTCGAACAGTTTTAATGTCAAACGAAGGATTTTAGAAATCCTCGCCACATTTCATAGGTGTAATTAAATTAGCAACGTATGAACTCATTTGTACGTAAGGAAACTTGTTCAGTACATAACATATGTATGCATCAAGTTGTACGTGTACGTTTGTATTACATGCACCATAAAAGAAGTATTATTTTCTTTTTTTCAACGCGGCTGACCGTTGGCAAAACTAATTAATTTTCGTAACCGATATAACTTATATTCTTCTCGATTCGAATTACAAGAAATTTAGTCGGCAAACATCCAAGTACAATACATAAACTATGAGGTCACTTGAATCTTTGGTGTATGAAAACATTTTTATTGAACTTAAGGATTTTATATGCTTACCCAAGTTATCATGTATTTTATTTTCTTTAAAATTATGTAGCACGTATACTATTGTATATACTATATATATAATATTGATTGCAACCATCGAGTTCGAGACTATAATATTATAATAAATGTTTCTAGTTTGGACGGAAAAACGTTGCAAGAAGATCGTTTGAAATTTAATTTCAAGTTTTCTACGTTACAACTAAAATGATTGAGTAAATATTATTTGATAACCTTAAATCATATAATTTGGATACGGCAGTAGATTTGTCAAAAGTATAGAAACAACCGGTGACAATATTGCAGGTACCTAATTTCGGATGTTTATTTTTTCGTAGCTTTACGAAAGTGAGTATATAGAAAAAGAAAAAATTATTACTGTATCCAACACGGCAATACGTTACTCGTTTCTTTTTGAATTAAAAATATAGGTTAATCGCATTTAAGAAGAGATTTCAAGCCGTCCTTTTATACATTTTTTAAATATGTGGGTACAATTTATTATTTGTTACACTTACATTAACCTCAAATTATATTATATTTATCCGTGCTTTATTAAATATTTCTTTATTCCGTCTACTGATAAACCGAAGAAATATAAATTACAAGTCGACTAGAAATTGGAATCGATAGTTGATAGTTATATGTTTTATCCACAGAATGGAAACCGCATTTACCTATATAAACTTAAATAAAATACGTTTATTTTTATTATTGTGTAGTATAAGAAAAACATTTAATTCATTTTTATAAAGCTAGAAACTGATTTGCTTCGAGATATCTTATTATAATGTGCATAATTGCAACTTAAGCTCATACAACTTAAATAAGAAATTTGTTCACCAAGAAAGAACTTTGTTTTGTCGATATTACGTCTATTTGAATCACTAAAAATCTTTATTACCTATCTGAACGTGTATATAAATTTGAGAGAAAATTATGGTTTAATGACTATATGATATAATATTTTGTCAATCAGTAATATTATTATAAAGTCAACGTAATACTATTTTCTTAGATTTTTATTAGAACCTAATATATTTCAATATTTGGATACTTTCTCTGTGTATATGTTGAAGTCATTGACCAAAAACAGCGAGTGGATTATATTTCGAGGGAAAAGAAATGTTTTAATAGTTAACGACTTATAATAAAAAGTAAATTACGTAGGACTATATTAAATATTTTATTTTTAGTATCAAAAATGAAGGGACACACAATCATTAAAGTTCGTTACCAAATAATTCAAAATAAGAGACTAGTTAATGTCACATGAAATGTTATTTTGGTCGAATCGAACACACTTTTAAGGCTCACTCACTGTTGTAATTAGGATCGTAGCGGTTAGGTTAGGTAGGTAATCCGCGGTAATCGCGCATTGATTGGAAAGCCAAAAGTAATTTGCAACGAAATAACTTTTCAACAATATACGGGCGTTATGTTGTCCCCGCTCCTCCACCGACCGTGAATATTTATTATGCAAATTGCAAACGTGTGCACGCGATTACGATATTCAGGCGAAAATGGTCCGTTTCAAGTCGACTCGGCGATAATAATTGTTTGCAAGGCCAGTACAGCTATTTCCGCACATGCCTGCGGACTGCCGTCACGCAGTGGCGTGGAGAACTCAAACATTTCCAGAGGCATAACTACCACCTACCCGCTCACCTACCGACGAACACACGAGTCACGGCGTTTAACACTGGATTCTTATCACTTTCTCGATAGTTGCCATAAAAGCAGGCACAGTTATGGGGCGATGGGAGATTGCTACTCGCAGACGATTTTTAAATAATCTTAACAGTCTATGAACAGAAAATAATTGAAACACCACTTCAACACTTAATGTTTAGTTTCAACAATAAATTCTACATCAAATGTTCCGAGGACTTTGCAAACATGTGAATTGCTTCATAGCAATATCTTTCAATATCTTTTTCGAAACTCAATATTAGTAGACTGTCCAACCGATTCCTACTTTTCCCACATTCGTAATCATCGTATAACTAAATGATCATCTATTACTCATTAGCTATTACCCACCCACGCATTGCCCCTTAAAAAAAGTCGGTGGCGGCCGCCTCTAAATAACTCTCTTAGTCACTTCACTGGTTGTCTGCACGCTTAGAGAAATTCATTTTTCCGACACAAAACTATAGGTATATTATGAATATTTTTTCGCTGCAACGAGCTGCTAATTTAATTTAGTTAAACGTGGTATCTGTGTATTGTATGATAGTTATGATACATTTCATCATTTGTCATACACATGATATTAATAATGCATTTACAAAAGGTAAATCCACCCATACGACTGCGCGTGTATAAGTGTGTTGACCTACGAAAATTGTTAACTCGTTACGCGATGCAACATAGCGAACGCGCGCATTACCGCAAGTACTGTTATGCGAGTAGACGGACGGTCGGACGGAGAGGGACAGATGTGGAGGACACGTTGAGGGGGGGGGAAGAGTTGGGAGAAAAAAAATAAAAATATGTAAGGACGACCGCCGCCGCCGCCGCCGCCGCCGACACTCGTAAAAAATACGATATTTATCATCCCGGAGATCCCTGATTATTTAACACGATCGCCGTGACCTTCACGCGGTTATAGTAATAACGAGATGATAATAATGATCGTAAATCGTCATAGGATAATGTGTACGTACACGCTTTAGTGTTCAGCAACGGTTGGTAATAACGCGAAAACCCTCTGCCCCCCGTCCCCCGCGTGCACGTACACGAGCCCGAGCATGTTCGCGCGTGCGTGCGTGCGTCGGGTGGCCGCTAGACGTCGTCGGCGAAATGTAATGGTAACGGTAAATACCACTCGAAACTCGCGGAACGGACCTACCCTTTTTTTCTTCTTTTTTTTTTTCGGTCCGTCTCGTATTATTTTATGGCTCGAGCGCATGCAAAAAATCGCGGTCACGGGCGAGGTCTGCCTCGTATACATTATTACACCGCGCATATATTTATATACATTTTCGTTATGTGTTCATGCTCGTGTACATATTATATACATACATTTACGCATCGTCATGTACATACGAGCGTGTGTGCGTGTACGTAAATTATTAATAATTGTACACGTGTGCGTGTGTGTGTGTAGTATCGTTATTACGTATGTATGGGCGCGCAATGTACACGTACGATACATAATATAATATCATCATGGTGTAATGACCGCGGAAAAGAAATAATCGGTTACCTCACATAAGGGTTATCCTCGGACCTCGAGGGCATCATAATATCATCGTGTAACGTCATACCGTGTATTATACTACACCGTTATACCTAGTACATAATATTATACGGTTATGGCTGAAATAACGAAAAAAAAAAAAAAAAAAGAAACAGCGAAAGGATAGAATATATTGAAAATAAATTTAACGAAAGAAAATAATAAATCGAACGTTTGGGGGAAAAACAATAGATTGTAATATAACTAGATATCGTTCAATTTCAATAATAGTTATTAATATTAATAAGAATTTAGAATGTTTAACCACGTATACGGTATGTTAAACAATATACGATTAAAACAAAAAACTAATTGGTCTGTTTAAATTTTATTTCGGGTTCTTTTCAAGGATTTAAGGTGAATTTTTAGAGTTTTAAAGAGCTCAACTCTTCTAGTACCTAACTATAATTAGTATAACAACCGTCTTGACTCGGTAGGTAATATACTTATAATCCTGCAGCATCACGGTGACTGATCGATGCGTTGAAAGAGCAGCAGCATTTGGAAGTGATTAAATAGGAACAGTTCATTGCCAGGGCGAAAACAATAAGACGAACAACGATTGTTCGGAAAAAATACGTGATATCACTTCATATGATGATGCTAGTGACAATATCAATTGTTCGAGACGCGTCGACATTATCATAGAAACGCATGATTCGTAATTACCGTAATCACTGTGTACAGGTATTATATGGGAAAATATGACAAACACATTTTGCGAACAAAATATTGTCAACACGAACGGATCATAGATTTCGCCGTTTCCGGATCTCGTAGCAACGTGAGCTTGGCCATTTCGTTTTCGCTTCGATTCCATTCGATACTCTCTGTATGACCGTGCACTGCAGGCGAGTGCACGAACGACCCGACAGAGTTTTCGCGTTTCGTTCGAGCGCGAAATATACATATATATATTGCTATCCGTCGTTTTGTCGACGTGTATGCGTTTACGTTACATCGCGTTAGATACAGACGTGTAGAATATTGTTGTGCAGTCGTCCTGCGCACTGCCTACACATGCACCCGAAGTTTGCACGAACGAAATGCGGCGGACGAAAAAAAAAAAATAAAAAAAAATTAAAACCGGAAAAATGGCCGAAAAAAAAATGAGCGTTTAATACCGTTAACCGGTCGCATTGTTCTACGTAATGATATTCCGTCGTACACGTGTGCGCGGTGTGTACCCACGCGGTTACCACTACTGCCCACTCGTGCAGCGTTCGGAGACAACAACAGTAATCATATTTAACGCAAATGTAATAAATCGATCAAGTGATCCGGCTGCGCGTAACACTGTGATGGTATATCACATCATATTACAACATTGTTTCGTAGACATATTATTACGTCACACGCTCGTTGTTTCCGACGACGGGGAAAAAAAATCGATTTTTTCGCGTCGCATTTCCACGTGGCGCTAACCGATCGAACTCGAACGGCGACGTTGTTACCTGGCAATGTCTTAGCCGCGCTGCGTCATTTATTGTGACATATATTTTTTTATACGTTCTTCTCGGACCTATATGTATTATTATACTTACGGAAAAAAAAGGTTATAAATTATTATTGATGCGGCTTGTTAGAACGAAACGGGGGTTTTCTTTTCTTTTTTTTTCGTCGCCCGTGCCATAAACATTTGTCCTACACAAGCTTCGTATGCAAGGTATGCATAGCATTCCCAGAGGCCTTCTTAGGGGGGCTTAGAGGGCCCACAATTATCTGGGACTAGGCTACTATTAAACTTTTACATTTTAATACATAAAAATAGGAAACGTAAATTTAGTTTTAAATTTTCTTTTGCTGAGAAACAAAAGATTACCACGAAAGTTTTATTTTTATACCAAATTTATCAATCGAGTATTATTATTTATCATTGATTTTATAATACCAATCGGTAATAATTCGTAAAATATTTACTACAATTATAGGCGGTGTATACGGTTTCTACACTATACTGATGAATTTATAATTTTATTAATATTTTATTCATTCATTTTTAATGGGGCCCATAGTTTTTTCTTGCATCAGGGCCCGCCAAAGCCTATTTGCGCCATTGCTAAAGTCTCGTCCGAAACGTCACGCCGGATGTCAGTAGGTATGCTGTATGTCGCATACCCGTCGTCGTCGTACAGGGTGGTCGTAAGGGAAACGGTTCGTTTTATTCGTTTGTGTTGCGTGTAGCGCATATCCGTGTGCCGATGTCATAATTTGTTATGTCACACTACTCATTACATCAATTAATGTACAAATTGAATTAATAAAAGCTGATTAGTGATTAATATATACGTACGAAAAAAAAAACGTTAACTATATTATTCATTTATTAAAACAAATGATTTATTTCCAATACTGTGCACATCGAATCGTTTTAATATCCGGTACTGGATTGATTTTTCGACACCCGTTGTTTTTGCTTTCTTAACTACTCGTAAAATCTGCAAGAGTTAAAAAAAAAGTATTACTCTATAGCAGCGATTCTCAACCGGGGGGTCGCCAACAATTTTTTTAGGGTCGCCAATTCATGTGGGAAAAAAATTGTTTCACGTAGAATCTTATAATTAATAGTAACTGTTAAAATAATAGTCCGATAGTCGATAAAAACGTACTATTTATTTATAATACAATTCAAGGCTAATTACAGATAAGATCACAATATAATCGATTACGCGATGTTCTGAGTATTTTATCGGTGTTTCGTCAGTTGTATTGTAATTTGTAAAGGGTCGTTAGACATCTTGGTGACATTATAGGGGGTTGCGAACTCAAAAAGGTTGAGAATCGCTGCTCTATAGCATCCTAACCATCGGATCTCAACCTCGTAAAACCTTTCAGTATTAGCCACATTTAAATGAAATTGAAAACAAATAGTATATCAATAAGCTCAAAAATTACATAAACAAATTAATCACAACTCGACATAATCACAACACGCACACGGCACAGCGCATACACGCAACACGCAGTAATACAAAATATGGATCCATCGTTTTCTTTTATTTTTACACGTGCGATCCGAACGGGCAGAGGTAGTATCTAAAATTATTTCAGGTTTTATTGGGCTAATAAAACCATATTATCTAAGCGAAAACGCAGCTTATCGATCGTACTTAAATTCTTATTTGTCGTGTACTAATCAGCTTTTACTAATTACATTTTTTACATCCCATATGATGCGTGTACACAACGTTTTCAGCGAGAGCCCGGGTAAAATTATGATGTTCACCTTTTACCGAGTGCAAACAGTAAATCCTAGCGTTGCCAAGTATAGGACTTGACCTCGCCCGGTGATCAGGGCCATTACGGTATCGTGTATTACGCGCTGCATTTTTTCCGATATTTCGAACTTCTCAAAAGCGTACGATGTCCTGTCTCGGGGAAAAAATAATTGCGTATCGCTGTGATTGCCGTATTATTCGCACACGATCTTTTTTCGTTTCGGCGTGAAATACTCCGACGAGCAAATGCGCATAAATTATAAACAACAGTTACGTACCCGTGTTTGGTTGTGTATACTCCCAGTGTAAATAATCGTCGTTAGATTCGTTTCACACACGGCGCATTGTCTCGAAAACGGGCGCAGTTCTTCGATAATGATACAACAGCTATGCGTTTGTACTTACGACGAGAGACGAGCTCGTTTGAGTGGACGAAAATACGTCTCGTTCCACGTATATACTAAACCTACTACACAGACACCGTTTGCATACGTAGTGTCGCAGAAAGCTATAAGTGAGAGATGCCTGCGTAAAGTATAAATGTACCTATATATGAATATATCATTACTGCAGTACATAAATTAATGTACACACACAGTGGCGTAATTGTGGAGGGGGGTCAAGGGGGCAAATGCCCCCCCTGACAATTTTGAGAGGGCCAAAGGTATCATTTCGCTACCCAGATAATCCAATAATACAAACATTAGAATTATCATAAGTTAAGAAAGAATGTACTATATTATATTTAACATCATTTAGATTACTCAAATTATTTCATAGAAGTTAACATTTATTTTAGGTTTCTCTTGTAAAAGTTATTGCAATAATCACATTATTTAGATCAGTGGTTTTCAAACTGGATGCCGCGGCACACTGGTGTGCCGCGAGTATCCACTAAGTGTGCCGCGGTTTTCCCATAAATTACCGATTGCATTGAAAGTTGTGATTTTACAATTTGAGAGAGGAGTTACTTGTATTTTTAACTATAGAAGAATCTGAATTCAATTTTCTTGGGGATGAAGAGTGGTGGATAAAGTTATCCTTCTTAACTGATTTGTCTGAGCATCTCAATAAACTAAATTCAAGTATGCAAGGTCGTGATGAAAATATACTAACATAGTAACATCGTCAGACAAAATTATGGCTTTCATCGAAAAATTGAATTTATGGAAAACCAAAGTTATTCAAGGTAATCTAATTATGTTTCCTCGTACTGCTTTGCTAGTTGCGTATGACAACTTTTTGTCATTAATAGTCGAGTTTATCGCATTGTTGGAAGTAAAAATGAATAAATATTTTCCAAGTATTAATATTAAAAATTACGACTGGGTACGAGACCCTTTTAATGTGTTTATTAGTGACTTGGTTGATTTAAAACTTGTTGAAGAAGAAAATCTCTGTTCAATTAAAAATGATCGAACATTGCAGTTGAAATTCAAAGAAATCACTCTAAATAATTTCAGGATATATGTTTCTAAAGAATATCCAGATATATCTATAAAAGCACTGACTATCTTTGTGAACAAGGCCACAAGGGTTTTCTGGGCTTACGAACATAAAAAATAAAAAACGAGAAAAACTAAATTCATTGGAGGAAGAAATGCGGGTATGTCTGTCAACTATTCGTCCGAGAATTAAAAATATTTGTAACGCCCATCAGGCACACATTTCCCATTAAATGTACCTATGTATACACTACGCTTTTTTTTGTAAATAAATTTAATAACTAATTAATTACTAATACAATGTAATTATAATTAATAAATATTTGTTAGCCCATTAATCACGCATTTCTAATTAAATAAATTTACAATTAAAATTAATTCAATACAATTTTGTTCATCTAAAAAAAAAGGTCAGTGTGCCGTGAAAATTTTTCGAAGTGTACAGTGTGCCATGAATAATAAAAGTTGGAAAACCACTGATTTAGATTATAAGCAAAAATATAATATAATCGATAATATTATCATTGCATGAAGTATGAACACGATTATCATCTTGAAATGGTGATTATCACTACGAATTCAACGATCTGTGCCGATATGATTTTGATAAGATAATTGATGAATTCGTTTCAAATGGAGGTAATAGAAAATTAATGTTAGAGTAATTATTCTTTGATTTATTTTCTAAGTTTTGTTTAGTAAATAAAGTCATTAAATTAGTCGTTGGTTATTATTATATTTTCAGCAAATATAAAATATGTGTAAATAATATTTATACCATTTCCTTTTTTAAACTACATAATTTAGCGCATTTTATTAATTAACTCTTATAAGTACTTATTACTTAATATTATTTAACAATATACTACCGGGTAGGCTGAAGACTTTGCCCGCTCTAGATTTTCTGCCCGGTTACGTCACTGTAACACACACATATTCTGTGTTTCTATCGCGGCGTTCCGTACCGCCAAAGTCTGGTATAAATGTATAATAGGTATTGTTGTCGTTTTTTTCCCTTTCCGCAGCGCGTACCTACAGGTTCTCGATTCCGAGCGGAGCAAAGGCGAGTGTTACTGGAATTTCGCTCGCTTCTCGGAACGTGTTTTTCGCGTATACAATGTATAATAAATGTATATTGTATAATATGCATACTATACATGTATTGCGTTTGAAATAACAATATTATAAATACACCGGTACCCGGACGCGTGTCTTATTAAAAGCTAATAACTGTACGTGTAGCGCGGTACAATGCGAACGGATTGATAATAATAACGGATCGAGCCGTTGATATCCGTTCGGCGGGGAGACGCCGAGGAAAAATAATCAAAATGTTACGAAACCATAACGTTCCGATTCGTGTACAATGATATACGGCGAATGTGCTTTTCGAACGCGAATGACTGGGACTTATGACGAACACCTGTCGTTGTTTTACGCGAATTACAGTGCTGTATATAATATGCGTATTGTTCGCGCGTCGTAGAACATAATATTAAAATAATGCGAGGTGTACTACCTGCTGCAGTTGGATACGAATAGTATAACTCGAAAACCAAGATTATCCGGGCTTACTTCGAAATGTATTTATTCTGAGTTCCCAAGATGCGAAATCATCTAGGGAAACTACCGAGAAATGAGTTCTGTGAAATCGCAAAACCTTACCTAGCTATAGACGCATACGACCAACTGTTGAAACTGTCAAATTTATGTTGTTTATAAATGAATACGTCAAACAGTAAGAACAACAGCCGTTCAGCGCGGCACGCAAATAAGTTTAAAAAGACAATCTATAAGATAAAAAAATAAAATCACTCTTTTACATCTAGACCTCAAAATCTAAGAACTAGGTATGTGAAGTATTATATTACCAATGAGCGACTTCCGTAATCATGACATTCATGTTCAGAACCAAAATTACCTTATATTATGTGTCCCTCCCATTGATTCATTGTACAAATAACTGTATACGTAAATTGTATTTAAAATAAAAAAATAAATAAAAAAAAACCATTGGGTGGAAACTCGAAACGCAGTATTATATGACATTCCGAGGCAAACCGTGTTGTAACAACTCGGTTGATAATGAGCAAGGTTGGGATTTTATAGCACTAAAAATTGCATAAGTATGCGCTTATAATATTACACCTAAATAAGTGCTAAATATGTGCAATAAAAACAATAATATAAAAAAAAAAAAACAGAATTTTATTGATTGATTATTTTAAGTTATTTACCACTCACAAATTATTATTGTTACTATTTATAATGCATTTGGTCTCTGTGATAAGATCCTGAAGGGCTGTACAAAGTACAAGTACACGGTTAGACTCTAAGAAAATTTAAAATAATGCAGTGCAACCCTATATGTGCAATAATCGCGGTCGCGTGCGCGTGATATTGTGTATAATTATTTACATTGAAAATTTCATTGAAGGACACGTTTATAAAAAATGTTATTCCAGAGAAACTGACCGATTTTGATTAAAAAACATAAGAAAATGCCAAAATGTCTCAAAAAGTTAGTAAAAGCACTAAAATATGAAAAATCGCTAAACATACAAAATAACGTTTCAAATTCAGATTCTCTGTCTCTTGAAACAAATTTAAAGCTTACTCTACTATTTACCATAAGCATCTTATAAAAAATATGCAAATACTATTGGTAAAATCACTTTAATATCTCTGACATTAAGTCACCAACAACCGAGAATCTCGTAATGTACCAAAATTTGCAAATATCATGAATACAGAAGTACGGCATTCACTAAAATTTATACGATTCATTTTAAATATTTCTCCTACCGCAGTACTCAGTGTAATATCATAAAATAATAAATCATCGAAAATACATAATCTATTTACGTAACTGATGTGCACAAATTTCGGATTATTCTACATTATATCGTCATTATTTTACGGTCCTTATTATTTAATCCGAATACATAACGAAAACATTTTTCTCAGATTTCTACTACGCAATGTACGATGAAATTAATTATCTATTTCAAATAATTGTGTTCGATTGACCACGATAATAATATTAGTGATTAAAATATTAATTTCGTTCAGTAGACAGCAAACAAACGTATAATAAATAATACATTTAGATTCGTGTTCTTCGATTTAAATTGTAATCTTGAATCACATAATTAATACGATCGGGGCGCGTTTGATTATAACATTTCCTTAGTCGATCGAAATCAAGTAAAATTGTAAAATTCGAATAATTATTGTTAAATCATACATGAGTTATGACAGTTCAAAATATGCATATAATATGATGAAAATCATCGAATCATCCAAGTTATTAAAACACTCGAATATAAGCCATAACAGTCTTGATTTGGACGTGATATTTGACAATTGTTATCATTTATAAATTATGAACGAGGGTTACTGTTGCGGTATGGGTAAAGTTTTCAATTTAAGTCAATGCAGAAATCCTTTACTTCTACCTAATTCTATGAAAATCAATCATAAAAGTTTAATACTACATTATGAGAGTACCGACATTTAAAAGTTTACCTTTAGTAAAGACATTTTTCAAGAGTCCAGAGATTTATTTAGACGTATAAGATATTGACACAAAAGAAAAGCCCGTTACTTCGTTGAAAATAACGAGATTTTCTCTTTGTTTGCAACAGGTTAGTAAGAGCTACAGTCAGATATTACAGCTCTAAGTAAATTATAGTGCTTCAAAATCAAAAGAAAAATGATCAGTTTGACTTTTGACTTATCAATTTCTACTATTACAATATTAAACATATTTATGTATTACTATGTATATTATTGTTGTAATGAAGTGTTAAAAAAAAAAAATACCAAAATCTTAAGTCAGAGTAATGGCTGTGATATTTTTATGTACCTACCGAGCACATACTAAAGGTCATTCGGTGTCTTAATTAATTTTTATTGTTGTATTACAATATTATCATGTAGTATGGCGACTAAAAAATTCAGTGGCGGCTCGTGGGCTTTGAAGGTGGGAGGGCGATTAATTTTTTTATTTTTTAAAATGAACAGAGTACAAATATATATATAAATTTAAAAGATTATCGAACCAAAATTAATACTATATAGAAAAATAAAATTCTAAACACATTTTAACATTTTACATTTTTATTGCAAAAAAAAAAATAAGAAAGTCGTTAATAATTTACAATAGTTTTCAAACATTTTTATAATTAAAATCTAAACGCCGATCTTTCATTTCACTAAATATATCAATAACTTTTTTGTTAAAATCTGCATCATCAGAAATAATTTCATTTTCAATGCTTAATATGGCTAGAGCTTGGTACCAAGTACTTTAAGATTAGCTTCATTTTCAAGATGTTTAAATGAATTCTCGTGTTTTTTAATTAAAATATATTGTCATATACTCTTAAAATATTGTAATGTTAACGCGTCATAAACTCAAGAACTCGGAACGAACGACGGAACAAGCAGTAAAAACTAAAAACTAAAATATACCTTTGTCTTTTAGTTATTATGTATAGTTTTCCGCAGACCGCATGCATGTCGGGCGATTATTCGTATCGCTCCGGCGGCCGTATTTTCACCGAATCCCCCCTCCTTTGTTTTTGTATTTGATCATATTATTTATTATTTTATAAAAGTTTTTGACGGGCAATTGTTAGCGTCGCCCAGCGCCAATCGCCGCGCTGTATAACAGATAAGATAATATTATACTGATTCTGCACTCGATAACCGCGTGGCGCGTAGTGGCGTAGATGGGTATTACCTATATCAACTATATTATAATGACTTATTTTTATATTTTTAAACTCCGATTATTTGACATTTTTTTCATAATCATAAAAAAGTGTTTTTACTTTCATTAATATTATAATATTATACGAGATAATTTTAATATTTTAATCAATATCCAATATCTGAAAAAGTAACTTGCTACAATTTTAGCAGGGGGGGGGGGCGACCGCCCCGTCGCCCCTACACACGAGCCGCCACTGCAGTAAAAATATAATGAAATAAAAAAAAAACCGCTGGGCAAATAATAGTTTCAAAATTGTACGTTTTTGTATGTTTTTTAAGCATATTAAATAAAGAACAAAGTTATATATAATATATATTACTCTTGGAATAATTAAACCCCGCGAGTTAATGCGATGAAATTGTTATAGAATATATCTACGTATTAAGTATCAGAATATGATTAAAAACGTTTGGTATTAATTGAAATATATTAGCTCGTTGTTGATTAAAGTGGAAATAAAATGTAATTATAGTTTTTAAATAAACAATTTCGACTAATTCGCACCGCGACAGAATGGTGGCAATCTATTAAAGTACAATTGATTACATTTTCGCAATTACTACTCAAATAATTCAGTTCTGTACTCCATACGATTTTGTTGTTCTGAGTAAATCAACTATAGTGATACATATTTTTTTTAAATCTTAATAACTACAAGTATATAAAAAAAACCTTACCGTTGGATTATTTTATGAAAAAAATAAACTTATCTTCAAGTTTAAATGTAATATTATAATAAACCAATGTTACCCGCCCTAAGAAATTAAAGTTCTTATATTATTGGAATCAATTTTGTTCATAGTTACCGCAACAATAGTTGTTCTCTGGCTTTAGCATAGTACCAAATATAATATTATGTCTTTGTGCATACAATTATCACGATGAGCATGATTAGTGTAAGAATTATTACATTATTTCAATACTTTACAGATCTTATTAGCTATAATTTTGCCAAACTATTTTTTTACGATGTCGAAAGCATATTTTATTTAGACAAAATACGTCTAAGTCAAAAGTCATAAGACCAATTGCGATGTGAATGTATAATTAATAGTTTATTTATTTAGTGTTTTTTGTTTGCTTGTTTGACAACATTCGAGTTCACATAACAATTTATTGATCGCTTCAGTTGTAAATATATTTTAACATTTCCGATTCGATTTTGGTGTGGCACGTATTCGGTACCGATTCAAAACTGGGGAAATTTAAGTTCATACGTAGATTTGATGAGTAATAATAATCGTTACATAATATTTACGAATTAAACTTCCAAAATATTGCAAAATACAGCGATGTAAATTCAAATAATTGTGTAAATTATACTTTTGTCAATACGATATGAGAATATTATTATAACTCATTGTACGAAAAATGAGATTTTGGATAATCGTTAGTTTCTCAGTCAAAAAAAGTAGCTTATACGTATACATCTAAGCAAATGTACCTAAAACATGTAGGCTTTATTTAACTTAGCTGAAATCTCAGTAAACGATATAAATGGAATATTTTTTCGAAAAATTAGTACGTGTATGGACTTGCGGGTCACTCACCCTATTGACCTATTCGGTTAATGGCCTCAAACTGCCTGGTCCCAAAACCAGTCCAATAAGCGGCGACTACTGTACACGACTGCAATTGATCTCGGGACACCACGAAAACGTCGAAAACAATAATAAAGAAAAACGTTTGTGTCCCCTGAAACACGTGCCATTCGAATAATTAATTATTATTGCTGTCGGTGCTCTACGTCATCGTTGGTATCGAGTACGGTTTAATTGTATTTGTGGAGAGAAGTGTAGCACTATAGGCAAGTCTGATCATCACGATGTCACCACGACATAGAGCACTGAAAATTTGACTTTGACAGACTGATTAACGAGTTTGAACGAATTAAATCGAACATGTATAATCCAATTATAATTTTAATAGCGAAAGTTTTGATGAAAGTAACACACACACACGCATACACCTAAACACACATATTCACAAACACACACACCTACATACACACAACTCTGACAGCGATAAGACTATAAAATCCTATTAAAAAATATTGGCGAAAGAACAAACAGCTTTTTGGGAGGATACTTACGCCACGATTTTTTTTATTTTCTCATTGTAAAATATTATATTACCTCTCACAAGTTAATTTGATTTCTGTCATCGCTTTGAAGTTTCGTTGGAAACTTTTTGCGCCATTGTATTTAATTTTTTATGTTTACTACACTTTGTGTAAATCATCATTCCTAAAACGTAAGCCCTGACGAATTTTTCATTTAACTTTTACAGCTTACACACTCATACACATACCCTTTTACAAGCATTCTTGGAAGTGAATAACAGACTATAGTCGTAATAATGCTTTGTGTACTGCGTAAATCAAAAATAAAAAACGACCAAAAAAGTTCAATTTAAATCATCTCACAAAAAGCCATTGGAAACAGCGACGATTTTTTTTACGATTGTTCTCATTTTTTTACTCCAGTCAACGTTTTTCATACACCCTCGAACATCAATCAGTAGGTATTTATATTGATTTTGAAGAGTATTTCATTAATAGCTGCAGGCGCATTACTGTGTATTGCGTTTTCCAACAAATTCGATGAATAATCGACACTACTATATTGTGTGCAGGGACCTATACAAAATATAATTGTGCACATGTAGTGTTATGGAATCTTACCTACTCGTATTATGCGTTTTTTATACCTGTTGATGATTTTTTAACTCTAAACAGGTCGTAAATATCCGCACATATTATACACAATGATACTGCACAGGCGGAAACTTATATTTTTTACGTTAGTATTACCAGTAGTTATATTATAGCATTATAATACTACTTAGTTACTGTAAGTTGATACCAGCTGAATTACCCGGGAGGAGGCTATACTATTTATAAGATTAGAGCATCATTACTATTTCAACGTAAAAAAACAATTTAGGTTGAAAAAAGCGTTGAAATATTATTAAGACATTTATTTTTATTTATTTATAGTTTATACTACAATTATTTAAAAACACTTCGACCAGCAAAATCAACATTTTAAATCAGGTAAAACATTTTTTTAGGTAACCGAAAAGTGAAAAACCGATAACATCCAGCCTAAGTGTTTCGACCCTTAAATCGCGATTGTAGAAAAATCCTTTCTTAGTGCACCTATAGATAACAATAAATTTATCTCCTTAAATTTCGAGGTGAATCGGTATGGTAGGTTTTTGGCTGTACGCTAAATGAAAATTATATAATGCGTTACCGGCAATATGGATAATTTAGGTACGATTCGTAATTGCTAAGCACTATAAATAATCACGGCTGGTTTTGAGAAATGTGAATATAACATAAAACGAACATATTTTTTCTTCAGATATAACCTTTTAGGGATCTTACAAAATACCTAATCAAAATAATATTATAAACTGCCGTATGTGTCTGAGACAATGTGAGAATATCAATAAATTGTTATGATTTATGTTAAATTTAACATATTCTTTTTTATTTCAAAATTATGACTTTTAGTATATTATGCTATTTATTACTTTATAACTATAATTACAGATAAATTTCAAAACATGTAGTTGGTAAATAACATTTACAATGACAAGGCATATTATTTCTATCGATATCATTAGACATTTTTAATAATATCAAATAAATCATACATATTTGTTTAATGATAATTTGTACTATTTCTTGTAGATATTATGTTAATTTACTGGCGATTTGAAATGACGATATTAAATTTGTGCAATTTATCATTTTAAGGGCTGACCAACAACAACCACGAGATGAATACAGACAAAATCTTCAATCCAACGCTGCCTATGAATCATGATTATATTTTAATTCAGACATCATTTGAGTGGATTTTCGATAAGTTAAATGTTGATTTCGCCTTTTTGAATTGTATTAAATCAATTTCGCCATTTACAAAATGAAATTTTTTCTATAAAAATGTTCGCGAATATCATACATATACAATTATAATATATAAGTATAATAATAACTAAAAATAAATTAAACCAAGTCTTTCAAGGAAACATATTACGTCTACGTTAAAAAGCATCAGACACAGTAGTTTTGCATCATATTATTATTCATTACGCGTATATTACAAACGTAGTAGTAATTTTACATGTCAAAATATATAAGTTTTAAGAACGCTACTGGCTCGATATGAACTTTTTAGTTTCAACGTTTTTGATATTCATTAAAATATTTTGTTCGTCTTTGGTATAAAGTATAGACCAAGGTCTACAAAGGTCTTTGGTGGCAAGTGCTAAGTTTTTCCAATTATGAATTTAAAAATTGTTCACGTGCTCAACAAAATTATATTCTCTTAGGATGGAAATAAAGTAACTAATATATTATAATTTATGTAATTTATATTTTATTAAGTACAAAAATGCGGTAGGTCTGTTTTTATTTTATAAATTACGTGTTAAATAATATCTTTAAGAGTTAAGAGTTATAAGAGTTATAAATGATGATCATATTAATTATAGTGTGATTTTCGTCGCTGTTTCTTAGTGGATACAGTTTTGAAGTCGGATATATATAGTTAGTACATTTTTAAATATATTTTAAGCAAATTTAAAAAATAAAACTTTTCACGTGCCATTGAAATTTGTCCAACGTGCTGTCGTGCCATCGGTTCGCCACCCCTATGGTATAGACTTTGGTTTTATATTCATAGTTATCGAATGCCAAGCAATGTTACAACATTGGATGTTTTTAATATCGACCGATCAAGTGAATAATAATAAACGATGAGATGTCATCAAAATATACCATTGAACTTTAAAGGTATTACATAAATAGAATAAACTGAAAACAAAGGAGACTGTTATTTTTTTAAATTATGCTTTCTCGTTGTTCGGTTGTAAAAACTAAAAATGTATCTCATCATAATACGTATTTATACAGCATTATTATGTTTATACGTAGCGAAGGGCAAAGCAAACAACTACGCGTTTATTTTCCTACTACCTGCACAGTTATTGCAATATACTATATTATCTCGTTATTATTGTTTCGACGATAATTAATAATAACATCGAAACCTTTTGGCGAGCTTTTACGTTTATACGAGTACATCGGCGCACGTTGAAAATGTCGAAATAACTGATGAACCCCCCCCCCCGCCTTCGAGTGGGGCACTGTTTACTTCCACACCGTTCGTTCGAGCTTTCCCTCTGTTGATTGTTCCCCGACGCCGCGATAAAAAAATTAAATTCTCGATTTCAACCGTTCAGTTTTCAACTGTCCCACTCAAAAGCGAAGAATAAATAAATAAATAAAAAACACTTTTGAACATTTTTCGATACACCTTATACGCACTGCGGAGCAGTACCATACATTGTACGTCATGCAGTGGATCCGGAGTAACTACGCGTTATTCCTTCAGCGATCATTTCATGATCCATTCGACTTCGCCGGTTTCTAAGCGAGTTAAGCGCACAATATAATGTCGGTATGATACGGCGTTCATAATGCACTTGTTTCGCGAACGGTCGGATTTTCGACAAAACTAAAAATCGTTTTCGCGCCCGACCCGCAGGCGCAGCGCAGCTGTTCAAATGGTATATCAGCAACAGTCTCGACCGATTCCAGGGTCGTATTTATACGGCGAATAGGTAAAAGGGCTTCCGATCGACGTTTAATAACCATTTTTATTATTCGATCGGACGCATTGTATTATTTTCAGATATTTTACCGCGTGCAGAAAACGCATACATCGTAAACCGTTAACGACCCGTGTGTCTAGACTAGTATTTCGCGTTCGCTTACAGACTTGCGATTTTTTTTGTATTATGGAAGTACATATTTCGATTATAACCACAAACATGTTCAAACGCTGTCCCCTCTTCTTGTGTTCGAACGGTATGGTTTTAAACCGCTTTGAAAATCCTGAAATGCGGTAAAAATAATCTTAACGTTTGTTTAGGAAAGCCGCATTCAAACTCTGATAACACGTGTAAGTCGTTATTGCAACTAAGAACCTAACAGGTCAATTAAAGTAATTCATTGAAATAATGAAACAAATTGAAAGGCATATAATATTTTCAATATACATTTGAATTCAGATGAGTTAGCGTAACGAACTAATAACCATGATCGGCCTAAACGTCGTCGGCCTGCGTATTTCAAAGCTTCTTAAGTACGTCGTTATAATAGTATAAAAACGCGTTTGTTATGCGAAACGTAAAAAAATAAGTCGTTTTCATGCCCGAGGAGCAGTGCTGCTATTCAAATATATAATTGAACAATCGAAAACAATTTTAAACAATTTCAGAACCGTTTACGACGAATAAAGGGCTTCCGATCGATATTTAATAACCATTTTAATAATTGATAGGACGTATTATTACTTCGAATTAGTTTCCCACGTTTGAAAAAATGTTTTATTTGTAAGCCGCTTACGAATCATGAATATAGACTAGTATTTTGCGTTCGTGTAAAGATTTTAGATACGTTTTTTTAATATCGTTTCGTACGTGATTATAACTATAATATTTTCTGACTCTGTTCCCGTATAAATGCGGTTCAAAACCGTATGGAAAAAGATGAAACCCAGTAAAAGTAATCTTAACGTTTGTGTAGGAACATCATTTTAATATTCAATTTAATGATTCCGATTTATTTATAAATAGTATTTATTTCGTTATTATCGTGCGAAAAACGTCAGTTGATTGTGTTTCTTGTTTCGAGTACGATTATGTGGGAATTAATGAATTTACCGTGGAAATTGACATTTTACTAAAAAAACGTTATAAAAAAATGTATGCACGTTTGAGACTTGTGGTTTTATAAACATAAGCTCGATGCGTTTTTACTTAGGAACAATTTAGTTAAATGACTTATTCAATATTGCCTGTTAAATTATGACATAACGGTTGTCACCGTCGTCGTGTTTCAAATGCAACGGTTGATCGTTTATTGATGATTGCTTTCGAGTGTATAGAAAAGTGTATAGAAAAAAAAAATAGTATGACTAACAAAATGCTACAACGTGAAACCAGTACCTATATACATTACCGGGTCTTATTGATTACCAGTATAAGTGGACGAGCACGGAATAGGTTATCTAGGCAATATTTCACGAATTCAAATTCGAACGGACGTCGTGACATCGATCGATAATTTATGATCACCAAAGAAAAATAACACAAACATTATTGTTCGATGGGCGACAACAATATTATTATTTCAAACGATGTCTACATTAGATTTGAGTGTGATAAATCGTGCGATTTATTTATCTGCGCAATAATGTACAGCCCAGCAAAAAACCAGTAATAGGTAGGTGCATCTCTCGTTCAGATGTATTCGTTTTACTTTTTCATTTCACGTCGAGCCATAATCAGTATCGAATCAAATCTTGAACCCGGGAAAGCCGAGGATAGTAAGAAGTTATTTTTTTCCGAATGCCGTTTTAAATAATTAATAACAGTTCGAACGAACAATAAAAGAAAATATATTATCCATGGTGTTACAGGCGTTAACGTTTTCAATTAACTTTGTACCACTCCCGGTAATCGGTATACATATAGGTATGGCTCGTACAACCCGCATTCTAATCGCTGCTCGTGGATCATGCTAATGATATTCAATTAAATGTCATTGATGCGCGGAAAAATCTTTTTGAACATCATCTCCGTTGTACGAGTAGTAATGCGATTATAAACTAAATGCTAGATGTTCAAGTATGGTCATAGATGTTATATATTGTACTTAAACGATAAACGAATTTATACTTCGTGTACGTATATGTAAAAAAGGCTCGGCCCGAACAATTTGATTTGTGAATAAATATAATATACCGTAGTATCAAAAAATTCTATTGACCCATAAACTGTATATCCGAATATATGCCCGAAAACCACTAGCATACAAATAACGTGCTAGGTGTCCAGTAAGGTAATAATATGGAAGTTAAGTGGACAATTATTGTTCTTCGTCGATTTGATCATCGGATAGTAGATACAACCTGTGTATGGAGAGCCAAAGAAGGTATCCACGTTTTTGTCTGTCGTTAAAGTTTGCATGTGAAATAATCAGATTATTCGTCAAAGTTTGAAATGAAACCAATTATTAATTTCTTCTTTTCGAAACGGTTTATTTAGAATATAGGTTAAATTTTCGGTTCTAAAGCTCAAGTGATCGTTGAGGAAAAGTAATGATGAATAATCGTACAAAATAGCGCTTGTGATTCAGGGTTAGTGTTAATATATTATAATGTCAATATTATGTTTGAAATGTCTTATCTAAATTTTAAATTCCTAATTGAACATCTTTGTACCGATAAAATGTTTATTTCATCAAAAAATATATCAAATTTCAGAAAAATAATTATGAATTTAATTAATGTAAATGATTATTAATACAATAGAAAAGTAATAATTTTTATAGTTTTTAAAATATAATTGGAAGTAGGTACCCAAAGAAAAATATTAATTACGAAAAACGAAACAATTCAAAATTCAAACAGTATGAATTCAAAAACAATATATTATTATATAATCTCAATTAACCTAACCCAACCACGGAACTGTTTTAATTGCGTATATAATGATTTTATAAAGTTAGCATTGCTATAAAAGAATAATCACAGGCAGGTAACATATAAACGACTTAAATTTATGTATATGAAAATATATCTTATAATATATCTAACATTGAATAAAACTTGAGACTCATACATTTCCCTTAAACTAAAATTATTTATTCAACTGCTTATTAGCGTTTCAATTAAATCTATTGTGTTTATAGTCTTTATAGCAGTATAGGTGTGATCTACGTTTACCTACGAGAACTTTGTATTGAAATTATAATTCCCGTCCGTAGGATGATGTGGACTTGTGAATCGAAATAACTGTTAAATTGTTTGTTGAACACATGCAAACATTAAGACCGTGCGTTAAATACGGGAACTACTGTATTTCCTTTTTAGAATTATCAAATCGCAATACATTTAAATTGCTTATAACTACACGATTTATAGTAATATTATAATTTTTACTTCGGTTATTTAATTAGTCATGCACAATAAATCATATTGACGCTATATCAAATAAGCAATCCCTCATCATGGCAATTACTCTGTTTAGATATTATATAAATAATTTAACATAAAAAAAAAAACGTAGTCCTTGTTAGTTATTTCTTCATATTTTCCTATCTTAAGAAATACTGATATGGACACCTACATATGTAATATTACTTTTTCCGTATAAATAGCTTATAGAGTAATTGATTGGTCGAATGGTGTTGTTATCCGTTGATGAAAATTAGCGCATTCGGCGTGGACGTAGAAAATAGAATTGTGTCTCAAAGGCAAAGAAAAAAAAGGAAAACCGTTTCGACAATAGTGTAATATTATACTCGGAAGTTTTTCGTGTTCGACATACACGCGCAGTGGCGGCCTGAAAACTGGTAAAAAAAAATCGAAAAGACTTCTTGTAAACGGTTGACTGGTGCAACGTATGCTGAGCAAAGTGAATGAAAAAAAATTTACATTTCGTAAACGCTGAAAAAAGTATCGCTTTAACGACGGTTTCTCGTGAGGCCCCATTCGATGATCACCCATACTCGTTGAATCGTTACTTCTACCGACGCCGCACAGACTCGGCTTCCGACACCGGTGAGTCCTCGTGTGTGCACCGACACGCCGCCGCTGGTGGCGAACGACTTCAGACACGTTTTCCATTGAATCCTTTTTGAGTCCTCGTGTGCACCGATAAATCACTGCCGGTGGAGAACAATCTGTGACAGGCCACGCGCAACAACAGCGGCGAAATGCGTACACGCGTACACGACTGGACATGATCGTTCCGTACAGACTGTCCGTCGACTCGACTCGACAGTTCTAAGAAGAAGAAGAAGAAGAAGAAAGAGAAAAATAGATTTGATAATATTGAAGTCATAAAAGAGTTTTTTTTTGTAAATGTTTAGAATCATTTTTACGTCATTCTTTAAAGCAATCTGCTGCAGTATATGCCAACTAGGCCAACATTTAATTATTATAAAATTGGTCAAATAGACAAAGCTTATTAGTTAGATAGGCCAGTGAAGCAAATGAGCTGAGGTAGCATATTGTAAATGAATATTTAAGACAGCCGGTCGGACGAGACCGGGGCAGAGTGTGTGTGTTTCGGTTGAAGCACGTATGTGTAGAGACTACGACGCCACGCTTTATTTTGTGTTTTATTAAAATAGGCTTTTGGTGTGAATTATTGTTTTATTTTGAAAACCCATCAACTCTTAATAGTTGAACTAATATCTATTAGTTTTGATTGCTAAAGAGAGGATAGACCGATACCCACGAAAGTGCGGTATATGACAAATCATTAAGGAATTTTCTGAGGTAACATTTTTTTTGTGGGTGCATCAAATTGTATTTTTTAGGCGATTTTCTTGCTTTTTATACCATTTAAATCCGCACCCTACTGTGAATGTTCCGGTTATAAAATAAGAAATTCCAATAATTAATATCATTCCAAATACGAATTAACGAATGCACATATACAGAAGACAAAACAAATTATTTTCATCTAAATTATATTTTACAATTTATTAGCTTAGTTTGTTATAATCGTATGGTATGAATCGACACCAGAGTCATTGTTTCAACATTGTATTTATTGTAAAGTATTTTACACCATTTGTTTTTGTGAGAGTATATAATTTGTTTAGGTTTATGTTTTCATTATCATTTTTTCCATCGTACCTACTCTAAATAATTATTTTTTTTATATTTATTTCATTTATTTTTTATTCGAGTTCCAATGAAATTTTGTATTAAATTTTCAACAGTATGTTTGTTCTGTACGTTTTGAGAGTTTCGTATTGGAATTGTTGTTTCAGTCCGTAGGAGTGTAGATGTGTAGGTACACGTAGACGTGTAGACTCGAGGTAACTGTTAAATTGTTTATGGAACGATTTGCATACATAACGATCGTACTTGAAACACTGGAATTCTTTCATTTTATTTTCTTTTTTCTTAATGAACAGTACAAAACCATTTTTGCCGTTTATTACTCGTAAATACGATAAAATTGTAGTCCTACCGTAGACATATCAAGTTCAAACCTTTTATCATTTTTGAAATGTAGCAAATAATCAACGAGTGAGTGGTACTTGAATTATATATATCCAGGGTGATTTTCTAGACATGCTCACCCCTTTTTTGGCCGTAAAAATGCTTAAATTTGAATTTTTTTACTACTTTCAAGTCACAATTAAAACTATACTATCAAATTTTTTTTTTCATTCTACTTGAAGTATGTACCGTGGTGAAACAAACTTTTTTTTTTCAAAAGCGAATACCTTATGTACATAATTAATTTACATACACCTTAAACAGTAATTATATCGTTATTGTTACTCTTATTATTGTACCATATTAAACAAAATAAAATATTTACTGGGTAGTCAAAAGGCGAAAAAAGTGTATAGATCCAGCCCAAAACTGTTTCGATTGTTTTCGAAAAATCCATTCTTATTGCACATATAGAGTAGGTATTAAAGGAACCAATATGTCAAATATCAATTTTCAATTTCATACGTTATGTCATTATAAAGACGTACGTGATTTTTAAAATTGATCAGCCCATCTTACTCGTCTTTGCTTAAAGATTGCCGTTTATAAATATCATTAAGTTCGAACGAATCAATGAAGAGAAAAAAAAATAACAAACAATCGCATACAAGATAATAATTTCATTATTAATACTGACAGACAAGCTAAACCCAACGGATTTCTATGCCATGCAACGCACCATGCACGCGGGGGAGTATGGCCCTGTTTGTCGAAGACCCCTTGTACATTATAAACATATAATTAATCTCTTGTCTGACCCGCGTAAAGCTATATGAAATATTCAACTGTATAATATAATCAGTGAGCTTTGTATATTTATTATTCTTCGATTTCCCATAGTTTTATTTTTCCGTCAAATATTCGTAGTACAATAATTATACTGTTAATTTTTACGAAGGCCATTAAAAAAAGCGATTTTATTCATCCACACTCTTTCGTCACCAATTTTAAATTATTTTCCCGGTGTTCTCGAAAAATCAAAGGTAAGAAAATTATTGATTGAGTTAGAATAACACTTTTTACCTCTTTCAACATCTTTCTTTTATACGAGTATAATGGTTTCGTTTTTTTTTTTTTTTTAACGGTCCTTCAAATATGCATTTTTCCAGTCGTTTTCAGATTCCTTATATACAAACTAGCGTCTGTAAGTTTTGGACTCATTGTGTGGGCATAAACTCCAACCGTATGAACGGGGCATACACCTATAGATATTTATACGTCACTACATAAATACAAATCGTCCGATGAGCATAAAAGCAAAACGGTTGACGCCGACGGCTTTGTACCATGAGTGTTTTAATACCGTGCGCGGTACACAATAGGCCAATTGATTGTCTGGCTTATTTGCACGGCGAAAAAATAGATTTGACTTTTAGGCGTCGCAGCACTATGAAATGATAACATGAACAATACTACAAAGTACAAGACACGATCGTTGCGTAATAACCGTATTATAACGGCTTAACCGCAGTCCGCGGTAGATGAAGTGCGTGCGGATCGTGGAAAATGCGAACAACTCCGGTCCGACGGATAATACAACATTACCACGCACGTTGTTCGCACAAGCGCCTACACGAAACTATCGTTCCGATTTCGGTTTGGACAAAAAAAAACAAAAAAAGGCCACTTTCGGTGCACGCGAAATCGTCGGCTACGACGTCGGTTCAAAGTTTTCAGGCGCACACTATTGCACGTTAAAATGACGACGTCCACTGCGGCGGCCAACGTCGATTTGCATGAAATTGCACATAGCAATGCATTCGTCATCGTACGTAGGTGTATGCACTTAGGCAAGGTCAAAGTTCGTCCCGATTGGTGCACTTGCGCGCTCATTGTTTACCCCACGGTCCCAACGGGTGGGCAAAGGCCGATCAACATTATCGGTCGGCTGTACGAGGAGAAGAAACGCCCGTCCGATGATCGCACATTACGCGTGATTGTTTTTTATGCTTTGCCGCAAAATCGAATTGTACGAAATGAAAAAGTGCCGATTATGTCTTTGTACGTTTCGTCTCGTCGGACGTGCGCACGTGCACCTCTACTCATGTTATAACATACGATCGGACGACACGGTGGAGAATAGTATAGTTACACGTTTGTTTCAAAAGATTCCGATGAAAATCAACTCATCGTCGCAACAAGCAAGAGAGGAAATAACCCGGGTCACGACAGTAGTATCTGTGCCGACCGCGACACGTAATTAGGACTTAAAACCATCGAAAAATACCCTTAAAATATTACTTAGGTAAACGTTTTTTTTTTATTGAATCAATTGTTTGATTTGGTTCCTAAAACCTAATTTATTAAAATCTAGGATTTCAAATGTTTGACTTGAATCTAGTTTAACTAAAAATCATGAAAACAAATTATTAAATTCTCGTTGAAATTTAAATAATATTATAAATTAGTAAAATTAAAATTATTAGCGATATTATAATGTAAAAAAATGCATTATAAGACTAACGAGGCGAACGAAAAATACTAAAAAAAAAAAATGCAAGTTAAAAGTTTCACCTTTGAGTATATGCGTTACATAACAAAATATGTACTTGAAAATGGTTTATTGCCAAAGGTCACGTGAAAAAAAATAAGCACTTTGCATAGAAGTTCGGGTATTAGAAGGTATTATTTACAATATCCCACGGTGCACTATGATCGCTATAGTTATCGGTTAAGACGTAATATACACTCATAAGTTATAATTAATGTTGATACTCTACAGATATTAAAATTAAAATAACAGATATGAGTTATGATGACCAGTCAACGCATTGTTCGATTTTTTTTTTCTATTTTTTTTCCGCCAAGTGCGAGATGCCAATAATCGGCTTTCGAGTTCGTTCACGTTAATAAATTGTACGCTTCCAACAGCCCGACGAAAAATCATCGACCTAGGTATAATAATATGGAACATTGTTTTATGCGAATTTTTTTTTTCTTCCGATCACTGCACGTGTGGCACCAACCTCTAAGTGTTGTATGCGCAGCGCTCGTAGGCGTTGTTACTGTACAATATTAAAACACTAGAGATCTTAATAAGCTAATTAATTATGCATACAATTTGTACATCAGCATAAAGTAATTAGTAAGAGGAGAAAAAAATCAAAGACTGATAAATACTAATGAGGCGTATGCTCACGGACCGTGATCGAGAATAGCGGTAACATATATATATATATATAATAACATTACAATATCATTATTCTTGTACTATTAGATCGGTTTCGTTATAAACGTTTAATTGGTCGTGGCCGCCAGTTTGTCGTCCGGCGTTGCGCAATTTGAGCGCGATCCGCACCCCTTGCAGAACGACTACCCTTGGCCGACCTGACACGGCCACACCGGAGTGAATGAATATATGTTACGGGATTCCCGATTAGCATGAAGCCCCGGACCCCAAGCTTAGCGTGCGGACCGTACGTGCCATATTTGAACTTTATGTCCCGTTTTCCGAACGACAGTGGTACGGAATGCATTTCGTCCCGTTTATTATAGGTATATACTGATTATTCAATGAATTCTATACACTTCAAAATGGTACATTTTTGGATTATTGCTTTGAACATTTAAAATTATTTTTGTGTTTGTATAAGTATAATTTAATTTGTATTTAAAAACCTTTATACAGGACATATCCATCTTAGTTTGAGTGGGAAACAAATTACAAAGAAAAAAGTTAATTAAAAAAGGTACTAAAAAAAGTGCATACCGTATTTTTTTTTATATATATATTTATATATTCACCTTACTTTACCGAAAACTTATGTTGAACTACGGACCCTTTATTTTTATACCCGTGCTTAAAAAAAAAATATATTTTATGATTTCGTTTGATTTCACAGACATTTTTGTAATAATACGAACACTGCAAGCTGTAGCGTAGATAGGGGAATGCATTATAAGACCCTAAAAATGGTAAATCCGAGCGAGCCTTTTCACCTTTCCAGAAAACGGTTTTTTACACGTTGAAAATCGAAATTAATGTTTAATCAAAACTTCATACGTTGCAAATGCATTAATGCTATAAATTATTTGCACATACATTTACTTATTTATCATAATAATAATAAAAAAAAAAAAACTTATAAAATTCAGTATTTTAAGGGTATGCGAGTAGTTATATAACAATCTTCAGGGTAAAAAGAAGATGAGATAATATTGTACAATAAGAAGAAAAATAATCATTAATTATCAATCGTTCGAATAATAATAATATAAAAAAAAAATTGTTTTCACTGTTGATAATAATTTTAAGGGCATTTTTTCACTTCTTTTTATTAGTAGGTACATCAAATGGTATTTTCTCGTTTATCGAGCTTTTAAATCCGCACCCTCATCATAAGAGTATATACGCTGCAAGACGCGATGAAAATGATCATCGTGTATTACGGTTGTTAACTGCAATAAGTGTACAATGCGGAGGTGCTACAACGAGTCCGGGAGTTCGCAAGGTGCGCCGCGCGGTGTACGAGATTCGACGTTCACATCGCGGAGATCACCGTTCCGCGGAGTTACTACGTAACATATTACAGTGAAACCTCAATATCTCGAAGTCATAACTCATAAGGGACCAAAAAAAAATTCGACATTTTGAAACTTCGAGTTAGCGAGGGAATTTAAAACATAAATAAAATTTGAAATAAAAATGTTTAATTATTGGGAAAAATTTGTATTTATAATATAAAATGTATTTATGTATTTATGTATATATGTATTAATGTATTTATACATTTATTGCATACATAATATGTATTAGTATTCGTCATTTGGGTAAGTACACATTATTTTCTATGAAAGTAGAAAATCTGTCATTTCTGTTTGTTTTTGTTTAGTATTAGAAGTATTTTCAATAAAACTTATAGAAATATTCGACTTATGGGAATTCGATGTACCGAAATAACTTAATACGTAACTTCGAGGTACCGGAGTTCGAGATACCGAGGTTTCACTGTATTATTATTAATTATTATGCATGCCGGGAAACGGTTATCGCGGTCGGACGTTGTCCGTTATTTTAACGCGTATTTAACACGATTATTGATTTATTCGTTGTCACCCTTCGAACAATATAGAATCAAACGGTCGGTTGTTACTACACATTTTCAATTTTCATACTCTCATCGCGCATTCGTGTAAACCGTCGGCAGGTCACATATTATTATTCGTAATCGAATTTCGGAACAATAATATTGCACGCGAGTCGTTGTGTTTTCACGGCACTCGCGGAGAGTACTACGGACTCGCGTAAAAGCGATTTTCACAAAATATCCTCGATTTTTGAGATTACGTTGAAAACGAATGGATATTTTTTTATTTTTTTTTTACGCATTACCACGTCAACGAGCCACCGCGGATAAACGGTTTTCCTTTATGACGTTATATTGTTTTCATTCGAATGCACAGTGAAGAGTATGCCGTACACCAGAATGAGCTACGGTCAGCACAATCCCTCTGCGAATCAATAGCGCGAATACGGAACAATGATCGTCCACAGTCGACCACCAACTCGATGGCAAACCAAACATTGTGCCGCCGAACACTACGGAGAAAAATTAGAATATCACCACCCCTGCTCGCGTGTGGTGAAATCGAAATTGTTTCCGTTTCGTTTATTATTTTCCATCTTAAACGCAAACGTAAGTGTACAGTGTACACCCTATATACGCGGCTATGCTGCCGAGGGTCTCTCGATAGTAATAAACACTAATGTACCTACGCAATAAAAAGTGTTGTTTTTCGTTTGCATCAGTAATGATAAATTGATAACATATTTTCCGATTGGACATTGATGGCTGGATGCGTGCACGGGGGGTACTTATTAGAGTAAACAGACGCGATGTTGATTAAACAAAAAAAATACGAACGGTAATGACTGATGACTAATGAGACTGGGTACAATATTATAAAAATAAGAAATTTAATCCGACGATTGGTGGTCCACAGAAGGTTTACGAATACATTTTTAATTAATAAGCAGAGACACACACGTTACACACTTGGATTACGACGGTTTGAACGTTTCTTTGGAAGACAACGGACATTTTTCACGGGATTTTGTTCGATTCGCTTTCACCGTATTATTATAATACGTAGATCACGAAAACGAGAACGTACCTCGTACACGTACGGATCGATAATATATTGAAGCTAATGCGTTCGTGTGGTTCCATTTTGTACGGCAACGACACGGTACTACACAATGGAACTAGTAGTATAGGTACTGTTAAAAGTGAGGACCACCGGGAGCTTAAATCTCACGGTTTGTTTAACAACAAACGGTTATGAATCATGACTAACATCCAGCAATTTACATATCAACAATTCCCATATTGATATAGTTGTAAGTAGCAGAGGGTGAAAGTACTGTGATAAACTGTTCTCGCCTGATCCTCGGTTCAAACAGGGGAAAAAAAAAGTTGTAAAATACGTTTTTGCATTGGTGCGCTGCGCCGTGTATACGGTAGTATTATTATAACATGTTGTTCTAAGACACGAGAACAACAATAATTACACGAAAGGATTCAGTGAAATATCATCACTTGTATACAGGACTCGGATTTAATAGCGCTACATAGCACTGCAATGTGCGCTGTTTTATGATCTAAAAAATATTAAAATAATTGCTATAATATGCCTTGAAAACCCGAAAAATAGCAAAGAAAAATCACCAAAATAATTTTTTTCTGTTTACAATTTTATTTCAAACGTATATAATTATTGAATAATTACTTGTGATTCGATAAGTTTATAAACAATGAAACTGAAGCATGAGGATTTCTAATCTATTCTAGTTACAACAATTATTTCTACAATGATATAATTTACATAACATTAATGAAAAATAAAAAAATCAATCAAATTTAAAGCATATAGGCAAAAATAGCTCAATAAATATTAGAGAATTAGCGCAATAAGACTTAAATTCTAAACAATAGTAAAAATGTGCTAAAATAATATTTCAGATTTAGAAATCGTCGATAAATATAACAAATGTAAAGCTTACTTTCTTATAATAATTAACAAATGCTATAGAATCCTAGCCCTATTTATGTATATATACAGTGAAACCTACCCATAGCGGACACCTCTCAATAGCGGACGATTTTTGAGAACGGGACCATTTTCATTACTTTTCAACAGGAAAACCTCCAACTAGTGGAGGGCACCCATTTTAATCTTTTAACAGAAAAACGCGCTCTCACTTGGACAACGATAACAAACTTGTTCACTTAAGTCGTTATGGGACGATAATATATGATTACGACGAATATTGTTTTATATCGTCAATAGAGGTAGGAAGTAGTAATATTTTATGTTCAACTGTAACTTAGGCAAATTAACTTACTAACGAAATTATACAAAGACGGCATAATTATGAACAAGCCAAGCTGATCGATTTTTCCAACAAATTGAATTAAATTGAATTATGTACCTATGCCTTTTTTATACATTTTTTTTCAACATCTATATATGCACATATGCTTTGTTTTATTAATATACATACATAATATTATACGTACATAATACATAATACATATAATTATAATATCTTAAATATTAAATAAAAACGATTATGTTTAACCTAGTGAATATTATTTCCTTTTACACATTTACCCTTTCTGAATTTAAAAAATGGACCCCCTCTGAATAGCAGGCACCTCCGAATAGCGGACGAAATTTCGGTAACCGAGCGTGTCCACTATTAAGAGGTTTCACTGTATATATATTATGTATTTATGTATCAATTATTTTACGTTATAGTTTATAATATTACACTCTTATGTTTGAACAGTTCACATAGATTATTGAAATTATCACATGTTTTAAATAAACAGTTTTTACTTTTATTTTATTATTGCACGGGATAGATATTATTGAATAATTTCAAGTTGATTTCGGAACAAAATAATCCACTATTTATTGAGTAATTATCGTGATATTTTTAGAAAAACAAACAATTATAAATCATTATTCTTTTAATACGTGTACGTATTATTATCAGTTTCTTATGGGTTCATAGATACGACTGCTATACTACGAGTGTGTGTGTTGTACGGTTGTTGTTTTAGAACGTGATGATTAGTATTCAATTTTGTTTTCTTTTTACCATAAGTTATTGTCTACGTTCGATATTATAATTATGTACCTAACCGCACTCACCTAAATGTGCGCGCACATTATGCCTAATATTAAAACGTGTTATTAGTTTTCAAGGCAAATAAACAAACAGTTAAAATATTTATACATTTATTATCATTCATAATCGATTCCCCGACTGTGTTCTAATAAATAGGTTATCTTTTATCATTTATTATTATCAAGGATGTATAGGTATACTTTGTATACTTCGTCCGATCACGCACGTATTGAGTATTGATGTACAGGGATATTCCGTGGTCTTGAAGAAACCAAAAAAAAAAACCATCTAAAACCGCACTCGAATACGGACAAGCATTTCTACCGAAAAGTTATCGAAACACGGTTCGAGTACCACTAATACCCGATTACCCGACGACCAATATTATCGTCGACCAACGGAAATAAGACTTATGAGTCAATACTGGGACAAGTTTTTAATTATTTTGTTGTTTTTTTATACAAGCAGTAAACACGGCCTACCAGTCGGTGCGTTAAAATTAAAACTATTCAACTCGTAACAATGGACCAAAAAAATGTCAACAACTTAGCGCTAAAATCGATCGTCAACTCTACATAGTGTTAAGCCATTTTCCATTTCCATAGGATTCCGAGAAGTTTTCACGCGTACATACGTTCTCTCGAGTACGTTACAAGGCCTGACTCGGAGAAAACGCGAATGAAAGCCACGTCAACACGGCCGTACCGATCGACCCAGCGTAAGCTTAGAACGCTGCTTCGGCCTTAACACGGTTTCGAGTCGATCGGAAACCGCTCTCCCGTGAGAATCCTCGAAAACCCAAAAAACTCCACATCGGTGTTTGACGTCTGTTCGACGTTTTGTCGAAAACCGTGGCCGGCGAGCGAAATTGTACACGCCGAGAAACGTAACGAAGACACGTCACGATATACATTATTGTCAACCGGGGGTGTTTCCGAAGCGTGGTGCGCCAATAACCGACGTTTGCGGTGGAATATCTGTTTCTCGACAGACTTAAAACGTCACGTGCGAATAGACACGAATTGTGCGTTTGAATTTGACATGATGGGGGTACGACATTTTTCCTCTCCCCGGCGCTAACGATTTGTTTCGTTCCGCAACGTTAGACGCGCGAGACCGCATAGACTAGCAGTATTCGCGATACGAGTAACGAGAGCGGCCGAGAAGTGTAATCCGCGTTCAAAGCAGTGCCGCAACAATAAGGGACGCAAGGTATGCATTGCATTCCCACAGGCGTTCTTGGGGGGGCTTAGAGGGCCCACAATTATCTGGGACTAGGCTACTATAAACTTTTAAATTTTAATTCATGAAAATAGGAAACGTAAATTTAGTTTTAAATTGTCTTTTGCTGAGAAACAAAAGATTACCACGAAAGTTTTATTTTTATACCAAATTTATCAATCGAGTATTATTATTTATCATTGATTTTATAACGCCAATCGGTAATAATTCGTAAAATATTTACTACAATTATTATAGGCGGTGTACACGGTCTCTACACTATACCGATGAATTTATAATTTTATTAATATTTTATTCATTCATTTTTAAATGGGGCCCATAGTTTTTTCTTGCATCAGGGCCCGCCAAAGCCTAGTTGCGGCACTGGTTCAGAGGCTATTACTCGATCATTTATACTTACACGATCATTTACTTTTTTACACCCACTTCACTCGCTTGCTTGCTCATACTTACTTCGTATTCGCGCAGAAGAAAACCTTACTCATTCTACGATGTACACGAAACACGGCCAATGTTTTACACGTATGCGAACGCGGCCCGGGGAGATCACAATAAGAGCTTCATAAGAATTCCGTGACTTCTGTGAGCGGATGATCGCCGTCCATCCAGAGATCGGATCCGAGACATGAAACGGCTGAATAATGGTTATAGTTATTACGCGAGCGTAGACCGTCAACCGTTCGAGCACCGTATACACCCGTGATGCGTTACGACGATAACATCATTTTCTACACTTATTCAGTGTTTATCAATGATAACGTTTTAATTAAATGTTTAATCAAACGTTTGTATTATATTGTCTTGTACACGACGTTAAGCCCGGGCTTAACGGCGCGGCGTCGACGTAGTAATAATGGCGTTATTAACGAAACGGTTGTAGGCCCTAGTAGTATACTAGATTTAGTACCTACGTGCCGTGTACATTATTATGCCCACGTGTTGCATAATAACTACAAATTGTGTTATAACTCCGATACGATCCCGAATGTGCTGCGTATGTAAATATAATAATTGTAACACACACGAATTATATACCGGTTCTGAAACATTTCCGTCACGTTGTTTTCGTTATGGTCAACGGTTATTGATTCGGGACTAGGATTTTATAGCGCTAAAGAGTGCTGAAATATGCAGTCTGTATGTTATAAACTAAACATTTTTAAAATAATAATAAGACTTGAAAACATGGAAAATAGCAAATAACAAATTTCAATAAATTTCAATAAAATGTGTATTCTTGTTTTATTGGAAATCTGTTGAAAACTTAAAAAATGTATTTTTATCAAATAATTATTTACGAACCGGTACCAAATTCAAAAAAAAAAAACGAAACGTATATATGAGGATTTCTTGACTGTATTTACAAAAATTGTCGACAAATATATAAATACAATATTGTAATTTTATTTACGAGATTTACGGAAAACATAAAATAAAACAAAATGTTACGCATAATAGCACCGAAACTGCAGAAATAGCTGCACAATACAATTCTAAATTTACGCAAAGATTCGTTTATGTTAATAATAAAAACGCATACTTACACATGTCTTAGAACAAAAATTAAACGCTTTTTATTTATGCGTTGAAAAGCGGTAGAAAAAAAACTCTAAATAATATTATCATGTAAATAAATAAAAGTTGAAATATGATAAACAAAATTTAAATTGATATAATTATTAAACAAAAAAAAAAAAAATACATTCATTACGTACATTCAACGTTAAAATTATAATAAAATATTATGGTGTAAAATTATTAATTCTACTATCAGTTTTTATTAACTCAGGATAACATATGTAACGAGTTTCAGCACTCAAAGTCAATACTGAATGCAAGGTCGCGACATTATAGGTATTTTTGTTTATATAGAAACTAGTATAATGTTTTTCATATGTATTTGAAAGATAATCAATTTTTTTTAGTTCTATAATATTGAATATAAGATTTATTTACTTGACGTAACCATTTGGACAAATGGTATGCATAATCAACGATTTTTAAACGAATTTAGTTTACCAAGCACTACGGAGTAACCCATTACTCATACGTGATTTTGAATTTATATTGGCCATTTGAAACAAACACTTGTGTCCATATATTTCTTCAATTTCTTAAATTTATGAAATCAAGTTGTTTTTTTTAGATCTTTGTAATCACAACAAACACATCATTCAAACCTTGATTTGAAAACATTTCTCTATTTATTCTCATATTTTATAAAACTTATCAAGACGAGACCCAGTATGAACTAAAACCGTTTGAGAAATAATAATAATTGTTATCATAAAAAGGGATTTTGTTTTTAACGAAAAATATCCGGCAAATAAAACGAGTTCGATTTGACATAAGATTGATGTATCGTTGTCGGATACCGGCCATAATTTAACTGTTATATTGTATTTAAGTATAATCACGTTCATTATATTGTCATTGTTGTGGCGAGTAGGTGGGAAGGCGCAACAGTATTGGGTTGGTCGGCGCCATGCAAATACGTTATGATTTGGGCTAGGGACTTCATGCTCTAAAAAACCTTAAAATATGCATGCATTTATGCTCTTAAAAATTATCATATATGCTTTGAAATTATGCAAAAATGCTCAAATATGCTCATAAAAATATTTTATTTTTCACTAAAAAACCAAGAATTAAAAATGTATTTATTATTATTTATTAATTATTATAATTATTTAATATTTCCATTTCTTCTTCTTAAAGCTTGCCTTTAAATAAAACAAAAGAAAAAAGAAAATTTCAATTAATTGTGTTTGTGCATTAATAGTTTTAAAACCCTTGGTAGATGGATTATTTAATCATTTTAATCTTCTTTATTATCAATTTCTAGAACATTCATATCAAATATTGTATTATATGTGTTAAATATGTTAAAATGCACTTTACTCGTAAAATACAAATATAGCAACATATGAATTTCTTGGAAAAAAGTGCTAAATATGCAAAATAAAAAAGATTGCTTTTAACTCCTATTACTATGAAACAAATTTCTATATGACTTAGCTATGTTTTGAATGATTATTGAAAAACATGCAAACTCCTATAAGTCCCTAGCCCTAGTTATGATGCATTCAATTACGTTCTTTAAATCGAACAGGTGCAGTGTGACATCTTATTTGAATTCAGAAAATACTGTAGATAGGTATGTACCTATAGAGTTACGTTGGAAATTTCGAACGTTTAATAGGTGTACACTATGAAGTATACACAATAATTTATCAACGGTTATTGGCTATTACGATTCGATATAACGTAATTTCATTCAAAGTAAAAATCGGTAGATGATTATGTGCATTTTGAAATTAAATAAATTCATGTGATTATCGTTGTTTTATAATATTGATATACATATACAGTTTTGACTAAAAAATAAAGTTAAATATAAGAAAATGTCAAAATATTTCCAAAACTACAAATATCTAACCGGTGTTTTTTTTTTCATTTTTTTTTTCATGGAATTATTACAATCTGTAATTTTTTTTTGTTCATAAAACAAGTTGATTTGATGAAATATAAACACAAAACAAACATGGAATTACAAATATTTACACACTAACGTATGAACTGCACGTCATACTTGTGCGAATGTGGCAATTATTTCAAATCATACAAAAACGACCAATTACACGTACCCACATTTCGTTAAAATTTGTTGACCGTAAACCTCATTGAGTTTTCGCAGCATCTATTTCTAATGGCAATTCAATATCGCCGGTTATTTAAATACAAATTTGCATAAATCAAAAGTAATTAGTCCGGTGAAGAGGTATAGTGCTTCGTTAGTTTTGTAACGAACGTGGTGTAATTATTCCGCTGAAAGAACGGTAATTAGCGTGATGCAATACGGTTATTAACGAATCGACCAAAAGGTTTTCGGCTTTTCCGTCTGGTCGAAATACAAATTAAAATTCGCATCGTCGCGTCTAAGCAGGGCAGTATGCATGCAACAGGATCGTTGCGGCGCTGAAAGTTATTTTAACGCATAATAATATCGCGTGCACCTAATTAAAGCCTTAAAACGGACAGGTCACTCCGCGCTGGTGGAATCGATCGGACTCGTGTTCGCGTAACCATCGTTCATAATATAATAATAATAATATATCATTAAGTCATCATAATTAGGATAGGACTGGGTTTTCGATGCACTTTGCATTGTTCTCCAAAGATTGCCGTCCGATGCTGCCCGTGCGGTCACAAATGCGTTGCGTGTACTTTTGATTGAGAATGAGACATTTAATTTTGTATTTTTCAATTATACTTTAGAGCGTTTTATGATTTTTGGGACGAACAATCGGTTCTTTTGAATGGGCAAAAGACACATTTCAAATGAAATTCCGGATGCTATTACAGCAAACGATTTGGCTTTCTTTGAATATTCACGGTAAACGTGGATAGGAACTTTTTCCATCTACTTTATAATGTCATTGGTACGTGCTTTATACAAATTACGTGACATACAGCCGATAAAATCGGAAACTTACTGGTCTGCTACAGAGTCAATGTCACGATTCGTATAAAGTATTGAAATGAACCGAGGGACTTATGACGGTATCTTACCAATCACTACCCGTTTGCGCACATTTAATCATTTTTTGCGACTCGTCTGAGTACATAAACTGTAACAAAAGTCTACGATTTCGTATTCAATTTATAATTTTTAATTATAATACAACGTTTTCCTCGTCGCGTTTCGAAAATATTCCATATTATTGTACAACCGCATTACACAAAAATACAAAATATAATGATTTTAAAAGTCGCGTGGTATGAATTCGTTGACACCACTTGTTCGACTAAACTATTAAAAAACATTAAATACTTACACGAAACACGTAGCCGCATTACCTATATCACCTGCGAAAACCCTCGCACTGCGGTTAGAGTCTTCACTCGATTTAGTCTTAATCGGGAATAATAGTCGTACGCAAACGAGTTGTGAAGTTTTCAGTTAAAACAATACAGTGCGTAAACGAGTATCGCCGATCGCATGGTCAAGAGAAGATTTCTAATTATCGTAAGTGACGTCGAAGGCAACGCAAAAAACGTCACCTGCAGCCCCTCATCAAAAAAATATACATATAAGGTATGTATTAATAATTATATTATTTGATTATTATTAAAAATACATATTAAGACTCTCATTTTCCTAAATTCAACATATAAAGGGGATTAAAAGGTAATAGGGTTTAAAAATGAAAAACATTATTTATTGGTCGGATTTTTACAAAACTTAAAACAACACTCAAACAGCTGATCAATTTGACAATTTAAACCACAGGTGAAGCCGGGTATTCATAATCTATATCTGTATACTAGCACAAGCGAAGCTACTGCCAAAAGCTATAATAAATAAAACAAATAATGATAATAATCACCTTAATAATTAGTTAATATTATTAAATGAAATATTTTTTAAACAATCACATTTAAGTAGATTCAACAATCTAATAAATTAAACAATTACATTTTGCCAAATAACAACGATGCATACATTTGCTTAAACCCGGCAACGACGGGTAATTCAGATAGTATGTGATGTTGCGTAGGTAATATCGATAAATTTCGTTATCGTCGAACGGCGACGACGTGACCGAAAAAACCAGAGTAAATACATAGTTTTTACTCAAACGCTACAAGTACGTGATAAGTGATAACACAATGTCCGCGATTCGTACATTACCTTTTTTTCGGATTCGTCCTCATAACACGCACGGTTTTTGACGACTTTATGGCCACGACTAGTACGCGTCGACAACCTGACCCGGTGTCCGCGGCCGTTATGTTACAATATCGGTGGGAAAAATTTGCCCGCAACTGATATACGACTTAGGGTGGTCCTTATTTTTTAATCTGAATAATTTGTAGTCCGTACCCTCTAGATTTGTTAAGTTACATAAGGAGGTAATTTGGGTAAAATTTGGAAGCTCTTACACAACCCCTTCCGGTGCCGACTTAGGGTTGAAATATGGCAAAATAGTTTTGTTATTTTTCAAGTCTAATTCAAAAACCATAGCACTTAGCGTAAAAATGTATAGAATCTAAATTGTAGAACATAATGATGTCTATAAAAAAATAATCAGTTATAATTTTTCATGTATAAATTATTTTATTCATATGGTTTGCTCTGAGTTTTGCGGTCGCAATTATGGTATATTCTACGATAATCTTGAACAGTCTGAAAATAAATAGCAAAAATTAGTATCGTATATTATACGTGTTATTACTCTTGAAGCTTTGCCTCACGTCGATGTCATTCTGTCGAGTGCAATGTTCGGTTTGGACCGTCAAACGTTTCTGCGACTTGGTGAGGCCACGGCGGCGGTTCCACCCGAGAAGTACCGATGAAAAGCAAACAAATCGTAGGAACACTTAACGCGTTTATCAATATTCATAGAGCGCTCGCCGCCGCGTCTCGAGCACTTTACGTCGAAACGGTTTTATTTCTGGGAAATCGGTTGCGTATGCGTATATATATGTACATAGTCTTTACGTCTCGTCCCGTCGCAGGTCGTTTTGGACGATCGAGAAGATTATAAAAATTATCGTACACGTAGCAGCAGAGTGTTTTCCCGTTTTCCGTCACGAGAGGTGGAGCGGCAAACGATAAAAGCTTGGGATTTAAGTTGCAGGTGACGAGTGAATAATAATAATATAAAAAAAAAACAAAAAACAAATCGAAAGCATACGGCACTACTGGTTTTCGTGTTTACGTGCACAACACGTTACTATCGCGCAGATGAGGTGACACAACGTGTCCTCGTAACGTATGCGAACGGGAGGGGGAAAAAATGAAATGAAAAAAAAACGGAAGTGATAGCCTAGCGCGCGTTTCAGTACGTGTTACCGAATACAGGTGAAGGCCGCGTGTCCGCATCCCGGATCCTGGTCTTGAACCGTTCCGTAGTGTTTTTGACCACGTCCGCGGTCGTCCTGCCCGCCGCACCCTACGCAATATCCAGTCGTAAACACACGCTTTATCATCGTAGAGGTACCCAGTACGGCTGGGCAGAGCGATTACCGTCGCATGATATTACCGCCGGCGGACCGGGAAAGTGTTGTTACATAAGCTCAATAGTTCACGAGTGTACGCACAACGTGCAGGCGAGGCTGGCCGAGCCGACTGATTTAGTTTCACTGGCAAACAGTTGTTCCAGATAAAAGTTAGTTTAAATAGTTACAGGTTGAACGGGACCGAGATCGACTGTAACATGGTTAAATACAGTTAGTTCCTTTTTTTTTGGTTTTTTCCTGTTAACGAATCTACACAAAGCTGTATATTCGTTATTTATGTTAATCTTATCCCCATTATGATACATTGAACACTTCCACAGTTATAATGTCGATAAATTATAAGCAACAATTTGAATTTTATCTTTCTGGACTTAAACTGTACAATTATTTAACTGCAGAGTTAGCTGCACATTATAATCATGGAAAAAAAACATTACTCATTAAGTAACTGAACTTTAACTCGTCAATGCGAGTGTTATGTTGCGTAATAATGTTTCGGTCGAAAGGGGAATTAATTATTGTTACACGTATTGTATACATAGTTAATTATACGTATGTGTTTATAGAAATTGATGACATAACAAATGTCGAATAATTATTACGATGACTGACAAGTGAAAACGATCAACAGCAGTGCTATATACAACTATAGGGTGAGGCGAGAAAGGCTCATGCATTTGTGGTGCCAAAATATTAGCCACAAATAAACAGAATAATATATTATTAGTTTGATACCAAATAATTTAGAAAAAAAAACCTATGTGCAATATCCGCAGTCGTTTGTTGTATACATGTTTGTTTATTAATTGATTAATTTATAATGACTGAACTACACAATAGCGACACTTAGTTGGGTTTTATTTATTAATTTCAAAATACCATCATTATCATAGGAATCGTTTATATAATTGGGGAGGGGGGGGGTGGAGAGGGAGCGAATTTTGAAAAGTTTGACTCATATTAAATTACTACTCAGTACGACTCTGATGAACAGTAGTAGATAATAACTGTGTGTTTATGTTTTAAAGTTCTTTCAACTTCTTTCTAGGTCTACTGCTCTCTTTTATGTTCCATTTTATCACTAACTGCGTGCTTAATAAACCACTCGGAGATGAAAGTCTTCTGCCAATGCGGATCTCTCTTTATTCTCTGTTTTCGATTGCTAATGACCGTTATTTCAACTATTATACCTTATCCGTACCTATATTTATATACATATATAATATGTATAAATGAATTTCAGTTAATTTTCATTGTACATATTTATTTAACTTGTTACCTATATGTTCACTTATTCATGTACTCAAGAGAGCATTAAATAAATAAATAATCATAATGTAATCAAATGAAATGATATTAATTATTTATTAATATTTTTCATTCGTGTGTTTTCGTTATTTGCGTGTATATTATGCTACATCGACGAAAATATAATTTTACAGCGAGAAACAGTATTCTAGTGCATAAGACTCGGTTCGGTATGTTTTCGTCACTTCGTAGTATAACTTTTACGGAACTCTCCGGACAAATCGCACCGTCGTTGGATCTCCGTTTGGATCACGTAATGCACCGTTGATTATACGTTCTGCAGAGCAACAGGCCGTGCAACAGGTGCTGAGCGACCAGGGCCGTCTTAAGGTCTTACGGGGCCCCGGGCCCAACATATTTCGGGGGCCGTATGATACTAAATGATGATATATACATTTTTTAACACATAATGTATTATTATTTATTAAATGTTCTACTTTATAAGTAAAAAATTAATTTTTGTTTAAATCTCTGATACTTTAATGTTTATTATAATTTTAAAAAAATACTTAAATACAACCCTACCAATTAAAATGTTAACATATTAATTATTTATACATTAATATGTTTATAGTTAAAAATAAATGTAATTCATAAAACAAAAACTAAAAAACAATAAAAAAACATTATGATATAAATTTGTCAATTTTTAAATACTCTTTAATGGTTTCTTCATACCTTTTTCATTTGCAAAGTCTTCTATAATATTTTCATAATCTAAACTTGATAGAAATTCATGTTCAATACTTATTGAACATAAGGAGTTTCTGGCTCACGGCACTTCTAAGCTCTTCTTTAATTAAATTTAACTTGGAAAATGAACGTTCCCCACTACAGTTGGTAATCATCATTGATAAAAAAATTCGGAAAGATATCATTATGTTTGGAAATGATTCTTCTAGTACATTTGATTATAAACATTTGTATGTACTAGAAATACTGAACTCAGAACTATCAAGTTCCGATAGATATGCTCTTAAATGTATACATTCTTAATTAATTCATTTTCATTCATGTCTACATGATAAAATTCTGCAAATGTTTTACAATGGACTTGTATTTCTTTTGTTTCTAAATTTTTTAAATTTGAGAAAAATCCAAACAGTTTATTTATTGATTTGTATGATTTACCACGAATTTTTAACTGAGTTATTAATGTATCTATTATTGGGAAATAAGTTTCTATTTTGAATACTTCTATGTAAAACAAATTGAAATAATTACAATAACACAGCGCACGCCAAATAATGTACGAGTGTACCAGGAATAAATTTAAAATTTAGAAATTTATCAAATATTGTATTATTTTGATACAAAACTAATTTTAACATTTTTTCGTTTTATAAAATTTATATTTTATATTAAAAACATTAAAAAGAAAATGTAAAATTAATATGATAAAATGTAATACATGTGAATTTGGGGGGCCCTTAAAATGTCGGGGCCCCAGGCCCGGGCCCTTCGGGCCCATGCCTTAAGACGGCACTGTGAGCGACCCTCGACTTTGAGTATAATTCACTATGCACGTGTAACGGATACGTTAAATTTATCGTTTTCATCCCTTACGCGTTGTCATATAGATAAATACTGTAATACGTGCGTATGACATTATAATAATAAAGTCCATATCACGATAAAAATGACGCGAAACGAGATGATGACGTATCGCTTCGATACACATCATTTCACATAGATCGATTTCACACCGATCTATCCCAATTATTATATTAATGCAATATTTAATTTAATTAAAAATAACGTAAAAACGTAATGAAAATAAATGAATTAAATATAAATTTCAAATACATAATATTGGGCCAACGCCTAGTAGCACAAAGTGAAAGAATGAAATATTAATTGTACAATAAATCGATATTAACAACCATAAACTGACATAGCCACATAGGGTTGCCATAAGAGTTCCAGTACTGACCGGTATAACATTTCATACGTCAACACAGTGTAATACTTGTGAAGTTAGAAAAAACTGCAAACAGCCCTATTCACGATTGTTGGAAATCGCTTAAAAACATAATTATTTAATGTAATCAACGGTATTCTATTTAAGCCTGACCGGGACTGTCAGAGAATCTAACGTGACGTCGACCGGGACCGAAGTTATAAGTCTGTGACGTGTATCGGGATGTATGGCAACCCTAAGCTATAACAGCGTAATGCAATGTTATTAGTAGTACTGTCAATACTCGCAGCGCACTTAATTCTTAGTACGGTCCGCTTCGACATTTTGTCGTTTTTCCACATAGACGTGGACCGCACTAGTAAAACGGTCTTTTTATGTCGACGGTACACAATATTATTATAAAATTTTACACGTATCACAGTAATATAGATACCGTTCAGCACAATGGCAATACATATGGATCGAAAATTTCATCAATAGAACGATTAACAAAATATATAGTGACATGATATTGTATACTCATATTATAACAAATTGGCCAATAACCTTATGTAGACACACACTCAAATATTATTCCTATTACAATAATGTTTAATACAAATATTTCATGTAATAATATTATAATATTTAATGTCACTTTGTAACTGTGACACGTAAAACTGTTTTACAATTACGACGAAAATTATTATTTACGTGTTAAATCGTTATTCGCGGTATTGATTATTATACTATTATGTAGCTTCTGTTTGTGCGGCTGTTTAAGTAAATGTTTTTAAGAAGTATAATTAGTTTTAAGAATTATTGAACAATCAAATAATGATATAAGGCGTTGTGAATTTTGAACATTGAGCGCGTTCTTTTGGGCATGCGTTTTCTGAGAATAATAATTGTTTTCATAATCGTAGTATGATTGCATATTATACAAACATAATATATCATATTTTACGTTTTATATAATCGTGTTGTGTCTACGTAATCAAATCATACGGTCATAACTTTTGTTCGGTTCAAATTTCTGATAACATATGTAATAATAGTGTTTAATAATATCATTGTAATAACGATAAATACGAGTATGATAGCAACTCTCGGAGTTTCTTAGTGTACAAAAAAAAAAAATGTTTTTTTGTCGTAACTGCTATAGGTAAGGAAATTAAAAATATTGCGAAAATTAATGAAAACTTGAATTATTAAGCTGATGAAATACAAATTTGATGTACACTTTGAGGAATCAACAGTATAAGGAGTTTTTTTTATCTTTTACCTAATACGTTTTGAAATGCTCACGTTCGTAGCGAGTATCGAATTGAAAAGAGGTTTTCGAGAGACAAAAAAAATTAATATAAAATAAACTACTGTTCATTAATATTATTAGGTTTACGAAAAACTTTAATTTTTCGTGATGCGTACCTAAATTATAAAGTTATTTGTTACCAAAAGCTCGGTCAGAAAAGTGTATGCGGTGGACGCAGCATCGGTACATATATTTTTTATTAAAAATTTATCAACATTTTGTAATAGATTATTTTTACCTTCTCAATTCGTTTTATTATCAGCGGATGTAATTACATTGTGGAACGAACGTAATTTTATATTTTCGAAGTCTTATGAAATGGTGTTTTAAAAAGTAACCCGTTCCCAAAACACAATATATAGATGATAAACGTAACAAAATCTAAAAAAAAAAAATTGTGAATCTACTATCTTCGGGTATATACACTGAGAGATACACTGATTTATCGGGAACTATTATGAATAATGCATTTTAAATTATACGAAAAACGATCGGAAAATAAATAATTGCAGTAATCGTGTAGCTTATCTAAGTACCTGCTCCTTCCTATACATACTTTTTATACTCGACACTCGTTACTCATTTCTCGTGATAAATGATCGGTACCTATGTAGAAATGTGTTTTACAATTTATTACTGTTTTGGTTATGAGTTATAACTTAAAATGAACGAATGAAATGCGTGCAGACAACATACATAATAATATTCAACACATTTCCGAGAAGTGCGCGCATCTTCGTTTGTTATATCTTACGAGAATATTCAAACACAATACTACGTTATTGCGTTCAATGCGCCGTAACATTCGGTATTTATTTTTTGCGCTAAACTAATAGTCGAAGAGAAGTAATAACGCTGCAATGTCGAAACACTAGGTCGTGAAAAATACCGAGTCACAGTTTCCGAGGAAAGTAGATCTGCAATAAGTATAAGTGTACAGCGACAATCGTTTATCGAAAATAGTAATTAGTTTGCCCCGGGACGACGATAAATTAATTAAACCGTGATCTATTCAATATAATATATATAAATTAATATACGTATATTCTTGCGACGAGTGGCAATCATCGGGGTTTTGTTTAAAAATTCCTCGAACGCGTATATTAATAATGTCCTTTGTGGCGACGACGACGAGCATTTTCTAATTAGTTCTACTGCAGTTACGATTCCTCGTGTACACATAATATATATACGTATAACATCAAAGTCGGTTGTGAATATAGTGAGAGACGAGCGCCGACAATATAAAAGTAATGAGTTTATGAGTCTGAATATTAAAATATCAGCCATACTATATTTCGCTTTCGTGGAAGAGCAGACGGTGGAAATGTAATCGCTCAGAAAAATTCATGTTTAACTATCAATTAGAACTCAATCATAATATTACAGCGGTATTTTTTTTTTATTCAATTTTTTATTCAACCTTTTAAGCTTTATGATACTGTGATATTTTTGAAACTCAAACCACCCCTTTGCCGTGACTAGACTAGGCCCGCAGAGGTGGTCTATGGCTAAATCACCTGGCACCGGCGCACCTCGATGAACAGACATTTTTTCAACATTAAAACTCATAAGCTCAAACATGTAATCATAATAAAAAAAATCGATTCTGAAGAGCCTATAGTTCCACGTACATTTCGCAAGCATTCAGTGCATGATTATTGCACGCACATTTTGTAGCCTATCAAGTTCTAGTGCAGCCCTGGTCGAAATCTATCCAGCGTTGATACGCAACTCGGTTGACAGATTAACTTTCGAAAACTGCAACGGCAGCACAGCCACCCTAAACTGCCGCCGTAACCCATGCCTATGGGTTCGACGTGTATCTTTATCGTAGCACAGATTGTATAGTACCGGACGATGCACTTCCTATTCGAGCCATGTCATTCTCGAAAACATGAGCGAATGACGCCACTGATGGGGGAAGTAATAAGCATACAGTCACAGATAAGATCAAAACTAACTATCTTATTTTTTGAAACTTCATGAATTTTGCGTTGAAACAAATGACACTCGAACATACCTAACACACAACATGTACCGCAAATTATTTCAAGGTACCTTATTGAAGTAAAATTAGTTGTACAATAATTTAATTTCTCGTATGTGGTCAATTTACATTGAGGTTGTTCGATGGTTATCAGTGAATTCCGAAGTGGCACCATAAAATTTTAATAATCTGTGATTATAGGTAGATATTACAAAGATTCGATTTTCCAAATACTACCAGTAACACGCAGACTTCTTATAGTGGTTCACGTGAGCACTACGGGAAATCGAAGATAGCCGGGGGCAAGATGTGATGGCCGAGCTACGTGCTCGTCGTTGATACTTAAATTGTAATTATAAATCATATTTTCGGAGTTTCATGTAACTTCGGACAAATAACAACTTTTTCAATTGTTTTGATTGGAAAATATTAATTTTTTTTATTGATTACTTAATAAGATTCTTTACAGATGTTCAGATAACTATCCTCTATAGTAAGGTTGCCAAATTGATAAGTAAATAGATGATGTTTATATGAAAGCTAGCATTTTAGTTCAAAGAAAAAAATATTTGCAATAAAATGTGTCGTACAGTTGACTATTTAGCCGGCGTACTAGCGAGTCGTGTTCATATCGCTTTACCCCGTATTATCCTCAGTTGACGTTAGAATGTTTAACATTAAAAATGTATTTTGATTACACGAGTTATTGATTTAAAATAAATTTTTTTATTTATTGTTATAAATTTGAAACTTTTTATACGGGAGAAACAAAAATATTACGAAAAAACGTAATATGTATAATAAAACAGTCTTGTATTTTATATTTAATGAAGTGTTTTTGTGTAAAAAAAGGACAGTATAAAAGAAAAATATTCTTACTTTTTGTTTAATTGCAATAATTTGTATTATATCATGTTATAAGAAATTTGTTTTTAGAAAAAAAAAACATTTTAAAACATTCTATTGTGTCCAAAGCTTTATTAAACTTTATCAGTCCTTTTCTTTTGTAAATTCGTCCTATCATATGAATAACACGCAAAATAAACGCGTGTCCGAAGGTACAACAAACGAGAGGCAACTTTGGACACCTATGTATCCGCATATTAAGTTGACCGAACATTTTTAAGAATAATTTTCTTATATTTTGTGTAGGTGTGTTGTCACATAAAAACTGACACAGGCGGCAAACAAGTTTGTTCGTATGCCGTAAATAATCGTCGTTGCTGACACCATTCAACCCTCGTTGAAATATTATACATGCACCGTGCTCAGTCGGGTACCACCGCATTGTATTAACAGTATATATAAATTATGTGTCCAATGTATGCCGTTTGCGGGACTATTTACACAATAATAATGTACTTAAGGGTTGGTCATTCCTCGAAACGCTTCGCCTAATTTCGTGTTGTGTTTTCACCTGACATTTTGTTTCCGGCATTTAAGAACCCTATCAGTATATCTAAACTTTTTTGTTGCTATTTTTCTATTAAAGCTTATGCATAACAATAAATATCAAGGAACCATTCGTGATTTCCCTACCCTTCCCCCGTCTTCTGGCACGTTTTAAATTATAATTCGTGGTTTGTAAGTTTTGCTAAATCGATAAAGTAAATACACTATAACGTCACTATGCGAAATTAAAGCTTACAATGATGTGTTACGAGGGAGAAAAAGCTTTTATATCACAACGTGCTGTTAGAGGAATTCGTGAGCTTTTTATAGCCATAATAATAATCACTAAGCAAAATCACTAAGACGAGTTTAATAGGAAAAAATCGTATGGTGCGATCGCAAAAAGTCACCATCGACGTAAAATGTCTTTATAATACGCTTAACTTCGGTGCTTTTTGCGTGGAAAACATTTTCTTCGTCCCAGGCGTATATAGTATAAGCTCAAGCTGTTAAAATGTTAACGACAAAACCGACGTCTCATCCGTAGTGATTTTTTATTATACAATTTTAAATCAAACATTGAACTGAAACCGAGTGGGGGAACTCCATTGTTAAACATATAGTACTCGCCGAGATAACCGAGTAAACAGGATGATTTTTTGAAGATGAAATTTCGATTTTTTTGTTATGATGTCAAGTTACCATAGAACTCATGATTTCTATAACTTTTTTTTCATGCCAACATATATATAGTTCTGCTCCTTAAGCTATAAAAACTTTGTTTTTTTCAAATTGAAACACCATATCTTTTACGCAAAATAATATTTAGTTCATTTTTCTGGAATTTTTGATGTAACATACCTAGTTAAAACTCGGACCAGTTATCTCTTGAATAAATTATTGAAATTTAAAATTGCGTATGTAAAGTGCAAAATTCGCGTTGCCCGGAATCAGTAGCAATTAGTAAATACATACAATATTACAAATATATCACCATATGACTATATTCCTTAATACTTAAATTTGAACAATTCAAAGACTACTCGTTTGAATTTTGACTTCGATACGTCAAAATTAACAGAAAAATTACTTCAACGAAATAAAATAAGTTCGTGTCTCCAAAGGACATGAAGTGGCATGAAAAAAATAATTATGGATAACGTAGTTTTTATGGTAACTTGAACATTTACAAAAAATATCAAAATTTAAGCAAAAAATTGTGAGTGGTGGGGAAGAGATGAAGCACGGATAAAAAATCACTCTGTACAGTAGGAACCGACCTGAGTGTAATCGAACGGAAAATAAAAAATATCATGAGTAAGGAAATTGTTTTTTATCAGCTACAATGACTATTATTTTGAGAATAAAAGGGGGTATGTTAATTTATTTTCTCTCGAATTACATCGCGCGCCGATTGAAATCGTCCTCTTCTATCGACCCTGGATAGTCGGTATGGCTATAATAAACACTGCGACAGTGCGAATCGCATGGATTCATCCTCCGAAACCTGCGTTTTGAATAATATTATCGTAACGCATAAATCTCGCTACGAGCGTCATACCCCAACTTTCGTGGTCTTGCGCAATACCCGTCAGGACACTCAATAATTATGGACACAACATGTATATATAAATATATATCACATCTACCTTATAGTAATTACATAATAATAATAATAATACGTCTACGTCGCGGGACACGGATTATCGAAACTATTAGGTATTATTATTATTATTATTATTATTATTCTAATTAGTTTCTGAAAGCGGATTCAAAACGAGTATTATAACTCTAGGACAGCCGGGTGATGTGCGTTGTTGAGAAAGGGATTAGCCGGTAAAACTGAATAATATACTGTTCGTGCGCCCGTCCGCATAAAATGGTATCTCAACGTAATCGAATCCTGCAAGACTTAACGCGTGTTGTACTATATTATAATAGTGTACGTTACCAGCTTACAGTCACGTGTTACGTCCGGCGCGCTAAATATAATGCCAAACATTAGCGGGAAAAGTATAAAACTTGTGCAATGGCCGCGTACAGGTTATCAATAGAGTTCCGAACCTCGTGTAGATTGAATAGTGTACAATATTGTACGCTGTGGTATACCTAATTGAAACGTGCCAGCGGAAAACGCAGTATTGCTTTACGGACGACAATAGCAACCGGACGGTCTGCAGGAACTGCAGGATAAGGTTTTGTCGATAATAATGCGCGCGCAATTCGAAATGTCGAAGCAAAATTGTTGAAAAAAAAAAAAACAATATTTTACGCTGTTCAAAATGTCGTGCTCCGACTGCATGCATTCTGCGATGAGCACGGTTAAAAAGCGATTTAAATTATAATCATATTTTGATCGAACGCTGTTCTAAATGATCGTTAGGTTGGGTTAACACAGCGCATTGGCATTTCATAGAAATCCTAGGATTCGTATAGGATTTCCCGGGATGGATTAAAAATAACATTAAAATGTAATTCGTTGCCAAATGTTTGCGCGAGACGTTCTATATAGAATATGTCTGTATTCAATCACTTCGCCGGTACATACATTTTAATAATTCACGACCTATCCACACGGATTTTTAATAATACATGTGAACGTAGAACATATAGATCCTCACTCGCAGCCACTGTTCAATAATTATTATTCGTCGATACAGCTATGTAAACCATCCGACATTATCCCCGATGCGGAACACAGTATGATAACGATTATTTAATATATTATATGTTGATCGTCACGGGCATCAGTTATTACATCGGGGAAGACGCAGCGTGTGTTCTGCATATACAGTAAGCCCTATCCTTAAGACGAAAATCTTATAACGGAAAACGACCATAGTCCTGTTTCAAATACGTACATATTAAAATGTCTTCTCTAAAGCAGAACCTCTACTAATCACGGAAACAGGAACCTATCCTTACCTTACCTAACCTAACTTAACCGACTTATAATGAAACTCATATAAGACGTGAATACAAGATTTTCAAATAACATTATCATGCTTGGAAGAACTACTAACATTTTCAAATGTTTTAACAACGCATTCATTTAACAGAAACCGGAGAATGTGCCGCCTATATTATCATTGAATAGAAACAATACAGCATTATTATTTTTTTTTAATTATACAGCTATAAAGTGTAATAAAATAAAACATATGTGTATTTAAATAAAAATAAATTCGGTAAATACGTAAAAATGATTTTGGTGTTGAGATATATATTTTCATTATTTAAAACATTCTTTTTTTTCAGTCTCCCCACACCAGTGAAACGTCGGAAACTCTTTTGTAGCGGAAAATCAATTATTCCGCAGAGGTCCCGTTATAATGAGATTCTACCGTAATCACATTAGACATAACATTAGAAGTGCGTTGAGAAAAAATTGCTCGTATAACTTAAAATTGCTATCATAAGCGCCAACAATAAAATTCGTTAATTTCCCGGGTGATTTAAAAACACTTATGCGACATTTATATAAGCACATTTATGGAATCTCAAATAATTATGAACTCTACATTTAGAGCGGATCTCAATTATGTCATGGGAGTGCACGGAGTTCTTAAATTGGCTATGAACAAATGACGCTCAAGATGATTAATTTCACATTGTATATCAATCTACATCTTATGCTTATGCAGCTTTTTTAGTAGAATTTGTCCATTATGTACTCATCAGGGTACTTTTTCAGCACACATCTATATGAACATACCTATATGCCCGTACATTCACATGCATTATGTAATTACATATAAATCCGAGCTCTAGTTATGTACAATGTACATAATAAAATGGTCATTTACGGTATGATAACCTATGAAGGCTAAATCAATTCAGCAAAGAGATTGACCGTTTAAGCTCTCAACTACGTGACTGTAAATATTTATTGTCGATCCCTATTATATATTATACCCACCATCCTTGAAATACCCTTTGCGCGCGAACCTCATGATTCTCGAGTCTATATAGCCGTGATCACTTGCCTCAGGAAAACGAATCAGGTCGATAAAAATCCGCGAATAACGACCAATTTTGATCGCATTTCGCGGTCTGATCTAGATACCGGTTGTATGGCCTACAATATAGCTTTTCTTATGGTGCGGATTCAAATGCTCAAAATAACAAGGGGAACTTCTTAAGAAAATATGATTTAATGTACTGGCAAAAAGTTTATCAAATTCCCTAAACAATGCCTTAATAATTACTTATAGCATAAAAAAAAACCTTTTTTACTATTTAAATTATCAACTAAGATTCTTCTTATTCTTCTTTGATCTTTGAAATCAAATTTATCCCGCACAATCTGTAAATACATAATAGATAAATAATATAATATGAATTTTTTTCTTTTAAGAGAAATTCAAAATAAATTATATCAAGTCTCCTTCGAACATTGTGAAATGTGTAAAATATAAGAAAAAATGAGCCGAGAAAAACTAAAAAATGCATAAAAAAGTGAAAAAAATACAAAAAAAAATTGTTATTAAAAAATTATTTTTTAGCTCATTGATACATAACATGAACTTTGTGCTTGGAAAGCATTGTTTTACGATGTTCGGAACAAATGCATTTTGCAAATGCATTGAAATCCGCACCCTACAGTCATAAATTATTATACATAGTAGGTCCTCGTACGCATATTATCGCATTTAGAAACACGCATACCGACTAGTGAACACGCAGATACCTAGGTACATACCAGTTCGAACTGGATACGTAGCATAATATATTATAATACGACGAATGCTTTTCTCGTCGAAAATAAACAAAAAATGAAACCCCATCAGTTACTTTAGTCTTAGATTTATAAAGTTTTCACGATTGTTTCGGTTTTTTTTTCTCTTCACTCGACAAACGAACGTGATATAATTTCTACAGTCATCATAATGCACGCGTGCCTATATCATTTTCGTCCGACTGTTGGAATACCTTTACGCCGAGTGATGGGCTGCAGTGATGAAACCGTCATCGATACGGTGGTGAACGATCTCTAGCCGTTAACGTGGGTGGAAAATTTGAAATCATTCGTCGCAACTACGCCTTTAGGAGGACGAAGAATTAATGTCCAATGAGATTTTTAATTGTGTCGTTTTCTTTTTTTATCGCCTATGCCCTATCCGAACAAACAACGGTGCCCTTTCATACAGTGGGTATACATGACGGTCGAGGGTACATACTAAAATTACGTGTGGGCACAACTCGTTTGTCCGTCGTGGTATACCAGTTACCACGGCGGCAGATGCGCTGTTTTCCGATCCCGAAACGAAACCGATGTGCAGATGCGGAAAGTCTAAACGTGTTCGAACGAGTTAATAGAACAGACGTTCTCGCAAGTCGCAGGTACATTACGAGTCGTGTTCAACATTTCCTCCCCTTTCTATCGCCGTTTATGGTGTGTTGCCAAAGTTGATACCGTTTAAGTCCATCGTGCAAAAGGTAAATTATTTTAAAAATGTACTCGTAGGGCAGTTCTGGCCTCCGTCACCACGGACAGTGAGCCCTTGCACTGCACAAACGACGTATTTCAAACATTATAAATGACCATAAGAACACGTATAATAGAGACCATTAACTTTTGTATCAACCCACCGGTTCGTTATTGTATTATGATTATTATTATAATTATTACAGTAAACGAGTTCCGGGATTTATATCTATTAATAAAACGTCTTTTGAAATCACTCCGACATTCTCTCGAATACAGTCAAATAGTATACGTGTATAGTACTGTATAAATTATAAGCCTACCGCTCATAGTAATTTACACGCGATGTTTTCTTCGAATTACCCTAGGGATATAGCGTAGAATCTGAACGCGTTTTCAATGTCGACGTATTCAGAACCTGCGCCGCGCCGTGTCCAGTGCTTTATTATGATCATAATTAAACTGTGCTGGGTATATATTGTGCCCTGCACCGGGTAATAAGCGAAAAACTACCGTCACCGTTCATTGAACGTATACCTATACATTTTGCTTAGGACACGAAACGGTAGCTATACAATGGGCTTTTATCGAGTGCTCGGACCTTTGTTTTTTTCTTTTTGTTAATTTCGAAAAATGTATTACGTCCATAAATCCACACGAATTGCGTCTCGAGAATATTTTCATCGCCCTTACACTTACAACAAAACGCCATGGAAATAGGATGAATATTGCCCGTAGCCGCAGCGTTGGAATTGTAGATGACCTGGTGCCACGTGTACATTATGTTACGGACTAAAGTTCAATCTTAAGTCGGTGATGCCGTTGACTGGACAGAGTAGCCGATATATAATATACGGTATATAATCCTTTACTCTTTGTCATTATAACTTTTCCGATAATGTTTTGCTACGATCTAAGACGTTCATCCATTATGCATGCACCTCTACGACCGTTTCAGTCTCGTACTTGCATCAGTATACCTGTCGACCAGCTTTGCACGCGCTGCATAATGCGTACTAACGAAGAACAAATTATAATTGAATCAATTGACTGTCAATAAACAATTCACGACGAACACTAATTTATATTTTAGTCGATACGGACGCGGTATTCGTGCGATCTTTCAGGAAACCCGAGACGCGATTCGTACGCATAGCGGCTGTTGCTGGGCGTCTATGCGTCAAGAACACGTGACGTTTGTACGACGCGAAAAGCGATTTCGATCGGAATTAATATAAAAGTATGAATAATGTCATTCTTAATCTAATAACATAATTTTGTTGCGCATAGTAGGTATACGATGTGCATGCGTAAGTACGAATTGGACTAGTTCTCTTATATTTTGACGATGTTACGGGTCGAAGTAAACATTGTAGCTACACATTAGTTTGATCAGTATGCACGTACTCAAGTATTGCATGTCCGTTATGCGAACAAATGTTTTCACGAATGAAACAAACCAGATTAGTTCGTAGATCGCGACATACGGACATTCAATTTTGAGGGTTAGAAAAGCAAAATTCTAACCAGGTTTTTAAACGAAACACAAGCTCGAGTTTCGTATTAAAAACAAGTATTTTTGTATATTTTTTTGTTTTATGACTATCATTACTGCGTTATCGTTGCATTTTTGGAATATAAATTTAAAAAAACTGATAAACTAATAAAAAAAAAGGAATTCATTGTATCTTCCTTTATTTGAGTATTTTGTTTTATTTTATACATTTGCAACGGGCCGCACAGTATTATCTTCGCGAGCCGCGGGTCGGGCACCACTAAGCTATATCAACTGCGGTCGGGGTAGCGATCCGCGTGGATACGGTACGATATTACAGCGCGGCGGTTACGTCCCGAAACGTGCCAGTGAATATTCGCGAAACGGTCGTAATACAATATCATTACGGCAACGGTGGTTCGTTCAAGGCTACGCGATTATTCTAATCCGCCCGCGGACATTAAACAGTTTATCACCGGACATTCAATATAATACCGTGAACACATTTATTATGCTAAACAGCCGCACAATATGCGCTCGTCGCTGCGTGCTTGATTGAACAAAAGAAAAAGCATGTAATCTTAATAAAAAATAGTACTGTACCGTTTCGGCGGAGAGCGAAGATAAAATATCAAATGCCACTCTGTACTGTTCAAAAAAACTTTTGAAAAGTAAAAAATAAATGCACAGGTATCAACATTATTCAAGATTTTAATTTACTCGGTACTTCTACTATTTCCCTAAACGTCTCTCTTTTTTTCCCCATTTTACATGTTATAACCTTTGCAGGCACCTGTATTGTTACAATACCACTGTCCAATACTCGTCGGCTGGTATGCAGGATCATTTTTTAACCATGCTCGTCCCTTTTTTTGGCAGTAAAAGTGCTTAAATTTGAATATATTTTTTTAAATATTCAAGTAACCGCAAAACCTGTGTTTTAAATAACTTTTTTTTATGCCAACTTAAGGGTGTCCTGTGTCCATAAAAGCCATTTTTTTTTAAAATGGGAACACCATGTTTGTCACGCAAAATATTATTCGGACAAATATTTTCGGAATTATTCAAATTTAGAATTGCGTATGAAAAGTGTAAGATTTGCGGTATCTCGAATCAGTAATAATTAGCGATAACATAAAATTACAAATTAAATCATAGTGTTTAGTATTATAGTACTATAGTCGTTAATACATCAATTAGAATAATTCAAAAACTACTCGTTCGAATTTCGATTTCGATACATAAAAATTCGCAGAAAAATGCTGTCAACGAAATACCGCCGTAAAAATGGGCTGAAAAATAAAAGTTTATATCGCTACAGGATATACTTAAACTGGCATGAAAAAAAGTTATGATAGTTTTGATGGTGACTTGAAAATTCCAAAAAAAAATCCAAATCATTTCTACGATCAAAATAGGGGATGATCGTTGTTAAAAACTCGATATGTGTACATATAAATCATCCATATGGACCCGTATACAAACCAAGAGTGTTGACATCAACCAACTAAGGGCTGGTGCATCTAATTCGTGACAATATGTCGACCGACATGCTTGGTGCCGCATTCCAGTACGGCATACGAATTCCGAAAAAAATTGGGTCTGTTATATTACCATTACGATGGTGACTAATGAACGCCGTCATCATTAGAATAATAATATTATTCCCGCACGAGGCGAGTATTGTACCGCGCTTTTCGCATCGATAAGGTCACAGGACCGGAACACTAAACGTATAAATTGCCAACGGAAGGAGAAAAAAACGCTTGGGCATAGGTATTCGAACGTTGTCTTGATATAATATTTATAATGAACCGCGATGGCGTGCTACTTATAATTATTGCTCATAACCAGTACGGGTAACACGTAAAGGTTTAGATTTCAACGGTGTGTTTTTTTTTTCGTTTTTTTTTTTTTTTTTTACTCGGATATAATATCACGTCGTATCGCCGGGGGGTCTTGCTAAAGTGTCGTCCGAACGACGCGCGTCACGCCGGATGTCGTCAACCGAATCATTCCGCTCGTCCGCGTTGCAACAAGTAGAATGTACTTTTTCATAGGTTTTTTTTTTTTATCAAGACGTTATAACCAATAAGCACAGCATCATCAGTCGTCTAAGCACTAAGACGGTGTTGTTGTTTTTTTTTTTTTTTGAATCGGGAACAAATTTTTGTTGCCCACCACGTCGAATTCGATCGATTGACGGACGTGCAATGTTGCAGGCTACATTTTAATATTCAGATAAGACTAATGCGCTATAACACTATTACTACTGCGGTACAATACTGACCGCGTTCAAAGGAGTTGGCGCGTTTGTAAAACACAATATTTGTTTGAACGGTTGATTGCACTGTTGTAAAAAATCAACTCGACGGATCGGATTAAGGGGGAAAGAACGTGCTCAGGACGAACGATAAGTTTTGTACACCGTACACTTTGGGTCGCTGAATATTTGTCCGCTACTTGGAGGTGTCCGCTAGTCGGATGGAGAATTAAGGTGCATTGCATACGTCATTAATGATAACTGTATGTGTATAACGTGTACTCAGTGTAATAAGTAATAACGACAATATAATATGTTTGTATTATGTGCATGTGTTATTGTTTAAAAGAAATAATTATTCATTTAAAATTGATTATTGTGATTAAATTGTGTGTATGAGCCTACTTATAATTTTAAAATGTATGAAAATGTTAAAAATAACAGTTTTAAGGTAAAAACTAACATTTATAAAAGAAAAATCCGTTATTTTAGCTTGTTTTTAGATTGTACTTTGACGCGTGTTGATTTTATAATTCGTCTATGCTTGAGAACGTATTAAAGCTGTACCTCGATAGAAGAAATGTATGTGCGTATATACTATATTATCCTTCATTGCTGCTTATATTTCCCGTACGCTTACTCTCCCTGGAGTTTCTCGAGGCCCATCCTTTTCTTCGTTCATTTGTTCAACAACATACAATATTAATAAAATGTGACTCAAGACTTTAGAGTATAGACTTTTATCCGGGCATTCCGAAAATGTACAACAACAATAAAGTCATCCAATTCGGAAAAATTCAAATGCCATAACCGTATCCGTTATTTAGAGCGTTCCTGATCTAGAAGTTTTCCTACACAGATGAGTGGTGAACATGTCACGCCGTTCCCAAAAACGGTCAGTGTGCTCGTGTAACGCTCAACGTAGCGTATCTAATATCTATATAATATTATTTGGACCTTTTGCATAGTATTATCGATTCAACGAACAATTTGTTATTCCGATTCCCATCGGTGCCGCACGCCCGTGAGTGGTAAATACCGCGCTCGGGAGGTCCAGCAGGACCGCGCAGGTATAGGCACACAGTTATACGCGGGCATTTAGACGAGTTACGTAATAACATTCCACCGATGGTTCCAATACTGATATTTCGAGTGCATTTTGATGTTGACGCGATGGAATCTCGTGTCCAGCTATTTCAGACGAATAGTATTATTGTCGAGGTAAAACAAAAATGTACTCGGCACGCCTGATTCGCCGACCGTTGTGCTATACCGCTGCACGGAAATACGACAACCATCCGTACACCCGCCCCGACGACGGTCTGCAGAAACGTTACCGCACGAGCTCGTCGTCGAAATCATATTTACCGTCGCGTTCCCGTCTACCTGCCTGCAGTTCTAAGGCGCGCGCGGCGTGTCAGCGGTCGGCGCTGATTTTTGGAAAATATTACAATATTAAGTGGAAAAATGTCGTAAATTATCGCATGGTCGATTCCCCACGTACCCGTCTACGCGTGATGACTGACGATCCTGAAATATTTCGTTATTTGTAATCACGCTTGAAATACTATGGAACGCTTAAACTGTACGGGTATCGGTCCTTAGCGTTACGTTGCCCAGGACTCGTCCTTATTAAAGCGAAAAAATCTGAAAACAGGGAGTGACGCACGCCGGCGTATTTCGCCGCGACGTTTCACTTGTAGGTATTCGCTGTTATTATAATTTCGGTTTAAGACCCGTTTTCCGTGTAAATTAATAATAATTTGAAAACCGAAAATGTAAGGCTACCGTGAAATAACTCGCGACGAGATACCGTGTATATTATATAACGATTTGTTGTGTAAGCGTCGGGAAAAACCAGAATATATATATGTATATAAACAGTGATGAGAATACTGAAAAAGGAAATTAATTCGTTGATACGGCATCGGTGTCAGCCAATTACAACGGAAGTTTCACAGTTGTCCACCGCCCCGACAAAATCCAAGTTGTCCACCTTTTTAATATTTTACTCTAAACATAATATTTTGACAATTTCTTAGAAAACTTTGTCCTTGAAAAAAAGCGCGTTTGCGTTAGTTATATATATATATATATATATATATATGTAATGCCTCTTACTTTGGAAGTGCTATTGTAGAGCAGTGGCTACTGAGAATTTTTACTCTACAGCTTCATTAACGCAAATTTTTAAAAAACTCACGCCTTCCTCATAATTTGAAGATAAATGTACGACTTTTTTTGTTGATATCGTACTTCACAAGTTTAAATTATACAATAGGATCTTTATTTCTTAATATAATTGATAATAATAATTTATACACACCGTGATGACTTTTCGTATTCCCCCCTATAGCAATATATTCGTGCCACCCTGGTCGGGAAACACTGTATAAGGGTAAATATGTATGACGCGATTCTCATATTGTTGCCTGTTGGGACTCGAAAAAATCGGTGATCAGTACGATTTTCATGTCGCTTTACATATTCTTGCTAGCTGTCCGCGGGACGATCCATATTTTCGGGAATCCGTTGGTCCACTGTCGGAAAACTGGGATTTATAGATCAATCAGTGTATATTTAAATTCTAGCCCGTGATCTCTAAGATTTATTGATAATTATTTATTCGATATTTTCCGAGCATGCGGGATTCAGTCTCATCCGAGCGCCAACGCCATCATCTCTCTCGTTATAGAGAAACCGATATGGCATTTTGTTCACTTAAAGCTTGTTCTTCGCAAAAAAGCTTTCGACTGGTATACCAGCTGTTTTTTTTCGAATATTAATTTTGTGTTAATCAATAGGATACCTGTACCGGTCTTTGAAGAATAGTTCTATATCAATGTTATCAAAATAAATTTGTAAACGGCACTGAGAGTGAAATAAAAAATAGATAATTATCTAATTATCACCTGTATAACCCGTATAGGTACCGCAAAAGCAGCGTGAATCGTTTAGATTTTTTTATTTTATTTTTTTCTTATGTATACGGACCGTTTTGTCATTTAAGCGTTGTCGAATCGGTAGTTGTTATTACTAATTATTATTATGAATGCATAATGCGTAGTTAGAAAACCGAAAAAAAAAAAAAACGATTAAGAAAACATTGAATTTCCATCGAGTATGTAATATTACTACACGTAATGTTAAAATAATTGCGACCCATGTGTTTTGATTCGACGTAGATGTATTATTTACTTTACATGTAGATTTTTGTTTATTGTCGAATCGGCTTAACGAGAACGCTTGATTAAAATTTCGTTACGTATCGTATATTGTTTTGGAACACTTTATTGTGTCACGTCTCAGTAATGTTGTAATTTTATTTGAATAATGAGCAATGCAATCGTGCGCGTGCATGTGTGCGTGTACATTTATACTGCAAAAATATTTCGGTCTAATGAGTTGCGGTATAAGCCCGTCTGTTTTACTACCGAATATAACAATACGCATTATTAGAAACGTCTCAAACGTCCGTGGAGTTTTGGACTGACGCGAGACAACCTGCGGTCAACAGAGGTCAGATGGATTTTAATTCGACATATGTGTTACCAATACGATATAGGTACGTGGTTAACCTGCAATGGCATCATAGAGTTGCGGACGAGGTGGTCTCTGACCAATCTAGATAAGTCCGTCTTGAAACGGAAAAATACTCTTTGTGCGTCTGTGTATCCTACTCAACATGGATATACGGTATAGTTCATTATACATAGAAAGTAAAATAATATTTATAAAAACTTCTGTTTTATGTCAAAATCAAATATCTTAACGGTACTGTACAATGGCCATCGTAACGGTTGTTCGTGTTTTTCGTTTCGAAATGAATGTGTCCTATCGCTGCCGGGAATCGCACTAAAATGTTTTACGAAACGTCTCACTTTGGTAATTTCGTAGTTAATTCCTAGACACGGTCGTAGTAAATGTTGTGTAAACAGTTGATTAACAAAAGCTTAATCGGTTGATGTTGGGATTTCACTATGAACACTCACTGTATATATTTATATGACAGCCGAATCGTTGCTAGGGAAACAATAGAATCTCGTTAGGTACTCGTTTGTGTTGCGTGCAATATCCATATTGTGCCGATTCAACCGGTTCGGATTTTGTGCGTAATAACGTCCTTCGATGTTTTTTCATTTTTATCGTTTTGAGTTTTAGCAAGTACACCGAAAAAGCAAAATTAATCACTTCCGTCGATCCGTCATGGATCGACACGGCGGCTTAAATTATAATCTTGTGCTATAATTATACGTATTGTACAACACCGAAGTATATACGTTCGAGGCGGGAAAAATTGTAACATCGCTTGCTCATACGTCACCGTCCGGTTGAGAATCCGGCACCTAAGTTGTCAGTTCCAAAACTCTAGTAAACCATTCGTATAATGCTACTCCAAATGAATACAATCATTATTCATTTCGATCGTAACTCACGACATTAGACACATCCTCCTATTCCGCTCAAAACAGTAATGGCATTTAAATGACATGCAAAGGCCACGTGTTACGTAGTGCACGACGGTGATGAACTGCGATGACGAAACGAGCTTGTATATTTTCGTAAATCGATGAAAACAAATAAAAAATTTACGGAACGTCAACACGAAAACATTTCAATACACCGATTTGGAGACCCGCGAGTGTCTACGGAACGTATTCTTTTGACAATACGTTTATACTTTTATCGATTGGGTACTACCTGGGTTTTTATCGCCCCGCTAGCTAGTCCGCTGAAATTCATTTTTTGTCACGTAACCTAAAGTTCAATTTTCGACGCTACTAGATGCGACCCAAAATGATTCTTTTCTGTTCAGTGGGTGGAAAAGACCACGTTTACCGTCCTAGGGCGGGAAAAACTGTTTTCCGCCAGCAACACTTGGCAAAAATAAATGAATATTCAAAGATGATAAATATACACGTGAATGACTTTCCGGAACGCAATCACTTAGCATGACTTGCAAATCTATAAGTTTTTCATTTTCAATGTTCATGCGCTTGGGCATACATAGTCAAAACAAAGAGATCGTGATGGATGTCATAACCATGGTCTTAGAAGACTTCTTCTAGAACCGTGGTTATATCGGTTGTGTTACTAATTACCACTGCCACATTAAAAAATAAGTTAGGAGTCGTGACAAAAAAAGTATGTGTGGCTCGTGCAGAAAGGCGATTTCCGCCCTTGTTACACAATACTATATGCATGTACTATATACATACGATATCAACCAACGAATATTCATCTAGGAAATATATAGGTAATTTATTATAAATTAAATAAATGTAAAAACAATTTCAGATTACGTCAAGTATTAGAGTATACTGACCCATCATCGAACTTAAAGAGAAGAACGCTCTATATGTGTTTTCTCGTAGGTTTTTTACAGTTATTTAATTTTTAAGCGATAGTTCTATACCGAACGTACACAACTCCAGTGCATTGACACGCCCTCAGAGGAATAAAATCTTTTTGGCCGTCGTTAGTTTTCGTTAGTTTTTACTCACGTCCTCACAGGTTATACATTTTTTATATACCGAAATCTTTACAATCCATTTATTTCCTAAGTAATCCTGAGAATATTACGAAGAGTTCTTCTTAATAAATTATAAGTTATATAGTCCGATTAACTGAGAAGGAATGTTCACAATTCTCATTATTCGCACATAACTCTAGTATTTGGCCATGATTCGTGAAAAAATAATACGTAAAAAAAACTAACTCTTTCAATATAAAACCTGTCTCTGTAATCAATCGATTACGCTGCTTGTAACAAAGATACACCTCTCTGTACCGATATTATTGTTTTGCTCGTGGTGAAAAAACAAATATTTTAATCACAAGTTTTAAATTTATATTCGCCACGATTTCGCCATTTATACCGTCGAAAGTTGTAGCTCGTATTTTAATTCGTCTCCGTACGTGACGTACCTGTATAACCTTCATCTCCATCATGCCAACGACCTCAACTCTGGCATCAAAATAATATTTGTTACCAATCACATTCTAGTCGATCGATCGCACACGTGTATATATATTTAGAATCTTATATAATAATATAAATGAAAGAATATTCAATCATGTATACGCATGCGTTTGATAAATTATATTTATATATTTACATAATGCAGTTTATAATCTCAATGTCAATCACTTTTAACCTACATCTCTCGTCATATAATGTAAATACATTAATCTGAATTTATACTTCAAATTAATCATATATATACATATATTGTCCTCGTAGGCGCAATTATAGTAGCGATGAAAACTTGTACAGGGCGTGCTTGTGATTACGTAATATCTACGCGTTCGCATGATAGCCATGGGGGATTTCCATAACATCTCAAAACTAACCGTTCGTACGGTAAATCTAAATCTTACATAAACATCCGTGTGTGTGTGTGTGTGTGTGTGTGTGTGTACGTGAGTGTAGGTATGTGTGCGTGTGCGCGCTTGCGTATCGGTTTACCGACCTAACCTCTTCAGATTGAAGTTTCGGACGATAAAGTAATTTTATTAGTTATTTAAAACACATCGCGCGTACATCAATAGGCGCCAAGAGGGGAGCAGATGGGGCATTAGCCCCCCTGGAATTTCAACACCACACATGGAATTATATGTCATGTGTGATATTAAAATATTAGCTATTGCTAATACATAATTATGTACACGATTTCAATAGTGATCAGACGGTCATTTTTATTTTATTTCTCAATAATTTTCCGTATAATTGAGAAAAAACGGCCAAAAAGTGCAAACAATTTCAACCAAATTCGAGGATCGCACCATGCACCTATTCGCACAGTGGCCACTTGTTTTTTTCTCATACAATATGTTCCGTTGTTATGCTATAAAAATTAATCGTCGCGACTTAAAACATACACATCTTGTTGATATCAGCATTTAATTAAACATTCTCATCATTTTTAATGCATTAATTTGCACGATTATGTACGAGATTTAAAACGATTTTTCCCAAATTGAATATGCTCACACGTATAATAATAATATTAAATTGAGTACATCTTAGGCTATAAGATTCGTATGGTCATTGTAATAAAGTTGCCTTCAAGCAGCTTATTATATTATTTGTTTTTCGAATCAAACTACATTTTAGATCCAGAATTTTAAAAAAATGAGACTTACAACAATAAGATCTCTGTATCTCTCCAGACCGTTAATACTCACCCTTAAATACATATTTAAGTATATGTGATGAATATTATAACACAGTATCAATTAGAGTCTATAATTATAATTATAAATCAATTATAATTTTACTTTACTTTAATAATTATGAAATAAAAGGACTAAGAATAAGAATACAATACCACATCACGTACATAATTTTATTAATTTTTCTGGTTTTAAATACGTCCTTATAAAACGATACTTATTAAACTTTTAAACATATCTTATTTAATATTGGGTTCCGCTACTATATCAACTTCCTTTAAATATTGAAACCTATGCACCCGACCTCCTTCACTCAGAATTATCTTTTCGAGATCAATGGTACGTTGGTTTCAACTTTAAATAACAAATACAGCAATTAATCGATACCTGTATTTCGCCTGACATGGCGAGTTTTTCTCTTTTGTATTGTGTTCCCACAGAATATTAAAAATTTAATACGTCTGTCATATTTTAGAATTTCTTTAGTGCCTACTTACTACTTTTACCAAATCATAAAACAAATTTTATTCATCAAAAACAAGCACGTTGTTATTTGATTTCTACGAGAAACAATATGCAGTTACACCATATATTTATTAATATATGTTTACAATATAGTTTACAATATTTCATACTCGCACTTACTTTTATACGATTCATAATGTAAGGTATAAAGTTGAAGCTTGCCTGCTCTAAAAAAAATGTCTGTGGTCGGCTATATTTACGTTTTGTTAATCGTTTAGTATCTTCTCATTCGTCATCAGCTATTTTAACATCAATTTTAAACAAAAAACCTTTCAGAATTATAGTAGCGTAATACTCTAATGCAATAACGCACGACTAACAGCACTTTCGATCATTGGAAAATAATTCTTTATTAATATTATCCTTACTGTCTGTTTCAACGTCATCTTGTTTTCTTTGCGTACTTGTCACACATATAAGCGATGGTTCAATTTAATTAGCGATTTAAAGTCGTATTTTTGTAATTTAATAAACAATACAATTACAAATTACGAAATTTAAATGATTAAATATTTTACAGTGACATAAAAACAAACAAAAATTTTATTTCATAACGCATCAAATTATAAATAATTAAATTCTATTTATATTATAATATAATAATTATATTCATCATAAGAATTATCGCATGATAATTAAATTTTAATAATTAGAATAATTTGACCGTGGTTTAATTTGTTATTATTTCATAGTTATTGATTTGTATTTATTATTATTTAACTTACCTATATCAAAACATCGCGATAAATTAGGCAAAACAGTAAACATAGGTTGGATTTGTTTGAATTTCAAATAAAATCCGAAGTTGTGAAATTTGATAAAAACAATTCTTTGGCATTATTTAATTGATCAAACGTTACGTTTTTATGTTTAATAAAGTGGTCGTGAATTTTTCGAACGATATCCATAGCAAACATAATTCATCTGTCTCGTTTAGTAATTTTAGATTTTGCTCGATTTACATGTAATAATTAGAAAACCATTATACGTTTACGATAAGTAAGTAATCATTCAGTGTTACGATTATAATGTGTTGCGCAGCTGAATAGTTTTGTTAATGAGTAGTTATAACAATATTTATAGCATAAGCAGAAAGATTTTTTAACCATGTTCACCACCTTTTTTGACATTTTCGGCCGTAGAACTCATTAAACTTTGATCTTTTTTTTGAAATGTTCGAGTTACCATAAAAGCTATGTTTCTAATTTTTTTTTAATACCACCTTAAAGGTCGCCTGTAGCGATAGAAACTTTTATTTTCCAAATAAGGTAACGCCCTTTTTTCACTGCTGTCTTGTTGGGATTTCACTGTGAATTTTAATGTATTGAAATCAAAATTCCAATGAGTAGTTTTTTAAATTATTCTAATTTAAGTTTTAGGGAAAATTGTAAATATAAGAACTGAAATTATGTTATAATTTGTAATTACTTATAATCACTGATAGCTGCTGATTCGAGATAGCGCGAATTTTATAGTTTCCATACAAATTTAAATTCGAATAATTCCGAAATTTGACTACTTTAGTATTGTATTAATAGTTATAGAAAAATGAACTGAATAATATTTTGTGTGAAAATGATCGTGTTCTTATTTGAAAAAAAAAAAAGTTTATAAAGCCCCGAGACACCCTAAAGTCAGTATGAAAAAAAAGTTATGGTAAACAGGTTTTGTGGAAAATTGAACATTTTTAAAAAATCCAAATTTAAGCATTTTTACGGCCAAAAAGGCGGTGATTATGGTGAAAAAATCACTCCGTACAATCGTTTTATAATAAAATACTCGAAAATTATAAAATTGTATTGGTGCTCTATTTAAAGTTTTACCTACAAACAACAACATAATAGAATAACTTGAAGCGTAACTAATAAATTATTCCATCACCGATGAAAGTTTTCAATAATATCCTCGCGATATTTATATGTTCGAATTTAGATGTAATAATCACCAATAGCATCTTAAAGCATGTGAACCATGAACGGAAAATCACATGATGCGTGCTCGCATAATATTATATTATTGTATTTGGGCATACGCATTATGCATTTGCATAATGTGCAGTTTTTCTTTCCACGAATATCGAATACACCGTAGTGTCGTCTCCTTCTAACAAAAATACAACATTACAAATGTCCCTGAAGTAGAATCAAATTATTTATTGTTTATTTAATCCGAAAAACAAATGTCGTTTGCACAAATTAATTAGTACATGTTGTGCAGTTGGCCACGTATATTAACGTAAACAGACTCATTATCGAACTTATGAGAAGAACGATTTATATGCGTTTTCTCGTTGATTGTAACGATGTGTTCAAATATTACAACTTAAAAAAACTTAAAAGTTAGTCCTTTAGATTTAATTGCAGATCAGATTTATATTAATAATAAATCTATCACCGATAAAATTGTTTCTACTGAACGCAGAGTTCTAATAGTGTACGAGTACACCGTTTGTAAGATGAAGACAACTTGCACATGCGTATTTTCGTAACTTTGAACTACATCTGAATGCACTTCAAAAGTAATTCGAGTTTTGACGACGCGACTGAAGAATACAAATCCATGTCAGCCGATTTTTCATGCTGTGTGAACTTTCATTAAGCCTAGTATAGCTTCCGGAAATAAATACAGAATCGCCGCCATTGGTGGAATACTATACTCGGAGACAGCACATGAACAATTTTCTCACTCGGACGGTATCTCAATCGGCCTGACCGCATCCAGCGCATATCAATGGCTTAAAGGCCCAGTATGATTTGTCAAGGTTTGCCACAATTTGTTTTGTACGTCCAATCCGTTGAAATCTGCGCCCTCTTTATTACGATCTTGCCGAATATCAAGTGTCCTAAGTCATATGAACTGCTTAGCCATGAACGCCGTTTTACGTACTGATCATATTATTGAACGCACAGCAATAACAAGTCCAAAAATATGTTGTCATCATGGAATTGTTTTGAACAAAAATGTTTACTTTGGTGTGGACAAAAATGACTAGTCCGGATATTTTTGACAAAACTGACAAACGTTATATTATATTGTATATTATTATTGTACATTGCATATTATATTGTGTTACTATAATTTTGATTTTCTCTAAATGTTATAATAATATAGTCACCTATATAGACCTATATAACAATAAAATGAGTATTGATCAACAATAATATTATCGCAACAGTATTTTAGAAATCGACGATTTGTCAGACCACGTGCAAACAGCGTTTTGTATGTCATGAAAACCGCCCGCGAAGGACTATAACACCTGATACCTAAGGATATTAGAATGAATAATATGAAAACCTAATTTTACACGGACGATGAGTTTCAGCGCAAAATCGAAAGATTCGATTTATAGAAAAACGGAGGTCGAATTACGGTTTCGGCGCACGAGCAAATTTGTATACACACATACGAGTATATAGGGTGATCAGAATTCAGTGTTACAAAATGTATATGAAAACACAGAAAATAGTTATTTAAGATTGCCCATTTTCAAAAAAAATGTATCCTTATGATGTTTTGTTTATTTTTATAGAAGCCACTGTAACATGAAATTTTGATCACCCTGTATACAATCTAACCTTTATTTAACGAAACTCTCTGCACAACGATTTTCTTTTATGTAACCAATAACCATAAATGTTTTCATAGATATACCTTTCCATTAAACGAATTTATTTTACCTTATTATTCTATAATTATTCATCGTGCGTAATTACTCGTGTTTATAATTGCATTATTTTGATCGTTCAAAAATAAGGAAAATAAAGTTTCGGTAACAGCACACATCTGATCTCGACATAATTCGTAGAAGATTAAAAATTTCAAGCACACCGAAAATACATCAAACGAAATGTTTAACACTGTACCTGATCAGATAATTACGAACTTTTATAATAATAATATAGGGTCTTTGATCAAAAACCATAAGTATTATCATAACGTATTACGGTGTAGTTTATACGCAAACATAACAGATACATAAATGTTTGTAGTCGCAAATCAAGAGTTGTGCGAGGTGCGACAAGTGCGATTTTAAAAATCAAACGACACGAATAAATGAACTTTTTGGTAACTATATGTCGAGTGGTGCCGGCGTAATATACCTACTAACTTGATATCATCTTTAACCGCGTACAATGGTATTGTTTCACGTCATTGTTTCATATTTGCACACAGTTGGTTCGGCAAAAACGTGCGGTACTTCTTTTCGGCGAGACTTGTGTTTCGAAGAACCGTAGAGTCCGCTAAACGGAAATACGACGGCTAATACACACGTATATGGGTGTACGTACTTAACGATTCGTGATAATGTCCACAGCCCGACACCGGCACGTACGCGAGGTTGCGGAACATAATTTTCCGACTTAGAGATGTGCACAGCAATTATTCGTACGCGGTCTTGCGCTCATTAGCATTAGGTCTGTCCGCCAATACGGGTGCGAATAGTGCACGCAATCGTATACAGTGTGTACGCATAGTGTGTCCACGGGTCGCGCGCACGAAATCGACGTGTGCGCTTGACCGTGCACGGGGCACAGCCGTATATAATATATGTACGTGTATCGGCGGCGGCGGCGGCGGATTTTACCGTTACAATAATAATGGCAACAATAAAAATAACGTTATCACGACGACTGCAGGTAGAGGACTCGGCCGAGTGCGCCCGTGTAAGAGGTATTATTTCGCCCACACGTAATGATGACGACGTGTAGGCGGTGATCTGACAGAAAGAGAGCGCAAGAGAGACAGTGGCGTATCCAGAAATTTTTGTCGGGGGTGGTTATGAAAAAGAATTTCTTAAGTATGTTTTCAAACGATGGAGTGTCGAAAATGTTCGTTCTCCGGTGGCAGTAGACACTGGAAGTGTTATGAAAATTTTAAGAAGTGTTGATATTATTGGATAAACGTCTGGGCTTGTTTCGAAGTATACTTCAATACCATTTTTGTTCATATGCTCGTATATATAGATAACTATAATATAATATTCAGCTATAAACACTTGTTATTAATTACAATTTTTTTAATTATTGTGTTTTATTTTTACATGGTATATGATATTATATTATTATAGTATTTGAATATTTAGCAATTTTTTTTAAATTTCACAATTTTTGGGGGGTTATAACCCCCCAACCCCCCCCTGGATACGCCACTGAAGAGAGATATGTGAGAAAATAGTGTCGTCGCCGTTCTCTGGTAATGCTCAAATTATAATTGTGCTATTATCAGTGGCGTAACTAAGAGGGATCAGAGGGCGGTCGCACCCGGGCCCGTTCGTATAGGGGCCAAAAGAAATAAAATTTTTTTTTCTATTAATTATTAATAAAAATTAAAAACCACTTATATGTTTCTATTATAATATACTATTAAACAAATCATTTATTTTATTAATAGAATAGAAAATTGCAAATGAAATTAATACGTCAGATATTATTTCTACTTTGGCAAATAAAAAGTCCAGAAAAATGTTTTAAGTTTTGAGTTTTATATTTATTTTAATTGTTATTTGTTACAACTGCTATAACTGTTTACTAATTTTTTTATATGTATACAATATGAAGTATTAAATTAATAATAAATATCCATTATTAATAAAATGATTATAAAATGATAAAATGTGTATTTAATAAAATAATATGCAAAAATATTTAAAAAATTTTTTTTTAGTAATTTTAGTAAGGTGAATACTCCCTCGGATCTTCTTAATATATACACCTGGACGATGGGGGGGGGGGGGAGGCGTTGAAAATTTCGCTCCTGGGCCCAAATTTTTAAGTTACGCCACTGGCTATTACTGTTGTTGTTCGTGACATCGAGGAACGTGATACAAAAGACCGTGTGGGTCACCACCACCGCGGTCGAAAATAATTATTTAAAAATACGATTGTCAAGAACCGTAATCATCGGCAAGACCAAAACGACCGACACGATACTAATTACAACGCACGGCGTTATAATTGACCGTGCTTAGGGTATCCCGGGGAAATGGGAAAGTTTGAAACGATTCTCAAAGAAGTAGAAAAAAAAAAATGTAATTTCGAGTACCTACATACCTACGTAATTGTATTATTGAAAACGGAACGCTATATTTTGCGGTCGGGGTGGCATGGCCGAGCGGATAAGGCGGCTGTGCTTAATCGCACGGTAGCCGGTTCGGACGCGGCCGCCGGCGGTTTCGCTTTCCGGGCGGCATCACCCCTTCACTCGCAACCGGCTGTTCCAAAAACTCGAGTTTGACTCGAAAAAGTACCCACATGGTCACACCATACAACCACCGATAATGACTATAACTGCCGAAGCATAATAAAAAATTAAAAAATATACTATACTATTAGTTGCGTTTGCATTTTGCAAATTTGTTTTACACAATCAAAAAAGTAGCGGAGTAAGAAAACAAAGACATTTTACGCAAAGACAAAGCTAATGTTTTATTTTATTTTGTATATAAATACATATTTCGAGGTTTTATTTCCGTTCTAGGGCATTTGTGTTCAATTGTATTCCTTTTGATACCCACACGGTATAAAAAGTTATTCAATAACTAGGTAATAACACGACCAAATCATACAAAAATTAATCATTTCTAATTACTGATTAGTGATTACAACCAATGATCACCGTAACCCGTAGGAGACTCGAACAAAATTCCTACGGGAAAATTTAATGATCGGAGTCAACATATTCTGGCCGTAATTGTGAAGACGAAAGATAAAAATCAAAATTATAAAAAAAAAATCAAAAAGTACATCCCGGTAAAATCATTAATATTATAATATATTCATCACTTCACTCAGTGCCTAAAATATATAGGTATATAATGGAACGCGTGTTCGAATACTTTCACTGAAAAACGAATAGTTTCAGAAACAGGTATTCGAATATACAATGTTAAAAAAGTTACTTTCATTCGGTGTTCTAAGTTTCTAAATATTATTATTATTTTTTTTCATTATTTTCTTAACCTTGTGTTATTGTCCTTGAAACCACGATAGTTAGGTTGCATAACATGTACCTACAAAATTAATTTCCCAAACAAAATCGTTTTCTCTTGTGATATGTTAAAAATGTCATGAATTAAATCGGAAAATCGTACGTTGCTCATCAGAAAAATGTTCGTGAACTATTTTTAGCTACAATATTAATTTATACTTACAACGAAAAATCGTTAAGAATTTGTTATAGACTTTCACATTTTGTGGGAACACTGCGAAAAATAATAGCATAAATATATTATATATTATTGTCGTTATGTATGGAACAAAATTATTTTTATGTTAGTTTTTACTTCAGTAATCGTTTTACTTTAAACTTAAAATCTCTTAAAAATGAAAATGATGAAAAACTTATACAAACGGCTACTAAATAAGGTCTGTTTATTTTATTTCAAAATAGAAAGCGAACGGCCGTGGCCTGTGTATGAATGACCATGGATGCGGAACTACAGTACTAGTAGTAATTCGATAATAGGACAAAGATTTGACGTCAAAACAAGACAACCAACAATATTGTCATAATAAGTAAAAATTGATAATGATAGGTAATATTTTCTAACTTGAGAAAAAGCATTTAGTCCAATGAACAGATTGAACGTAACAACTCAAATCCAATTCATATTATATGCACAAGAAATAATTTTTTTTCATAATGCACATACTATATCAGTTTCCGATTTTAACTGCACTACTTTAAAGTAGTGTCCACACCGCACAAAACGAGTCGTCGATATTATCGTCGACCGTTTTTAAGTATAAGTAAAGGTTATTAATTATTTGACCTGTTTTTTTCTTGACATGGGTCAAATTCCGTCAATTTGGCCAAAAAAACATATTACGGCAGTGCGGATTCACAGGCAGGACAATGATGTATAATGATATGTGGCAATAGCAAAGCGTCGAAGAGTCAGCTAGCTTATAAACGTATAATCTATAAAAGCAAAAACTAGTGACGAGGTTTGGTGAGGTACGGGGGCGGGGTACATGACATTGCGCGTGTTGGTGTTTTAAACTTGAAACCAATGTACCGTTGCAAATGTTTGTAGACTGCTTGAAAGTTGAAATAGGTGTTGGAAACTTGTTCAATTACGATTTCGGCCGACACGGCTGGACGGAAGAAGAAACGAATCTCCGAAATCGCATCGAGCCCGGAACGTGTGTGCACGACAACGTCGGGCAAACTCGCGGGAAACGGTGCGCACGTAGAACGATCGCGATCGTAAGTCCACGCAGCGGAACCCGTCGCAACCCATTCGACGCGGCGCCGCAGGGCCGTATTCAGGGCAGGGCAAGAGGGCATGGGCCAGGGGTGCAATTCCAAGAGGGGGCGCAAATTGTACGACTAAAAATTATCAAGTCACTACTACCAACTAAATGTTTTAAAAGTTATTCAAATAGTTTTGGATATACTACATTTTATAAAATATGCTTAAAATCTATTAATCACACTGTAGGTGTGACATTGCATCTATCAAGAAGTGACTAATACTTTAGTAAACTGAAGATCGTAAAAAAATTATTTAAGATCAACAATCGGTCAAAATTATCTAACCAGTGCGGCTATCATGCCCACAGAAAAAGATGTAATGAAACGAATTTCTTTTTTGAAATATATTAATTGTTATTAATTAAATTATATAAATTATTTTCTAAAAAAAGTGTACTCGTAAATAAATCGATGAAAATAAATACAGTTATCGGTGGTTATTATTCTAGTAAAATATCATTTTTTCTGCAGGGGCGCATTTTCGACGATTTGCCAATGGCGACACACAACCTGAATACGGTCCTGCGGCGGCGGAAGGAAGGTCACGGGCGGTTGTCGTGCAGAGTTACTAACCTATAACGGACCGTTTCGACGACGAAGGCATTTGCGGTATCCGCCGCGATGTACCTGTACCTCGTACTTCACGCGAGCACGCCTCATTATTCTACGCCGTATTACCGTTGATACAATAATTAATTAACATTAACGCCGGGCGATTTGACACGGACGCAGCCGCGGTACGGCGTTGTGCGAAAAATTAAAAACTAAAAAAATCGCGTTCAAGACGACGACCAAGACTTTGGTCGAATCAAATATAATGTCAAACATGTGTTTTTGGCACGCGAAACCGTCACGCGCTCGATTCTCTTATGTATTACGCGACACACGGTATTATAACATTTTTACGCTGCGCAGCGCGTCTCCTAATTTACATCAGATCGTCGCATGCTGTAGAATAATAGAGCGTTTTTTAGACGTCGTAAAACCGGTCGTACGTTTAATGAGACGGACCGAGCGTTTAGAACGATTTAGACGTTAATCGGATAGAAAACGATATTATGTTAAGCTCGTCTTGGCACGCGAAGCCGTCGCTCGCTCGATTCTTATACGACACAATACATCATAACATTTTATCGCTGCGCTGATTAATACCATCATCTTGATATTATTATTATAATAATATGCGGAACATTACACTTCCTGAGGATGATTTTTCACATAGAAACCGGTCGTGATTGTTTGCTCATACTACGCAATAATACTCCGTGCGAGAACGGTTTTAGTATTTATTTACAATATAATGAAGCGGTATTAGAAATATGTAATGGTTTTTATGTATTTTATAGATTTATGGATTTATCATGACAGGTGCGTTTTTATTTTTGTCGACCAGAATGATTGACTCGATGTATACCAACTCGCAGGTACTTTTCTGAATGGAAATTTCGTTTATTTTGGACTTTGGGGAGGTAATTTCGATTAGAAATACATGCTGACACAACCGTGCCGCCTTCTCTCAGAATCGTCAACAGTGTTAACCATAAAAAAATGTTCGTTTCATAGGATAATATCGCGTTATACCGCGTTTGACGCCGACCGTGGTTCAGCAGACGTAAACGATTCGGCACAGCGATGTACCATGGACCATGGTACACCACAATCGATTCGAACGAATAATTACTGTAACGGGAAAACTACTGTAAAAAAAAAAAAAAATAAGAAAAAAAAAACTATTTGTAATATTATTATTGTTTTAGATTCTGAGTGAAACGTGGCAGGATTTATGCATGGATTTATCACGTTGTGTGTTTCTTTTGTGTCTCTGTACACGTTTTCGATGAGAAGGATTGTTCCGATGTATACAAACATGGAACTTTTCCGGAAGGAAATTGCGTTAAGTTCACGTCTTCCATTGTAACGTCTAGTCGGGGTTGTTATTTTTTAATATCTCAAAAATTAAGAAAACAATTGCAAAACACTTCAATTGAGATCGAGAATTGAACCCGAAACCCTCTAGTAATTTCGTCACACACTATCCACTTGTTCATTTTTCATGGATACAAGCATTTGTATAAGATTTTCTTTACTTCGTTGTAATTCTATAAATATCAATCCTAATGACTCGAAACAAACACGTATTATCGTCTATCGATATTAGCGTTCAATAGAAATCTCATAATCGTTTTAACATTTTTTTTTTTTCGCGTAATTTAGAAAATTAAAAGTATAACCCACCGTTTACGATATCTAGAGTGCATCGCGTTTAATCATTATGTACGGACGCATGTTGGTATGTACGATGCGCGCGTGCTACATATTGGCCTACAATATAATACAGGTGCACAATGCCCGCGTGCGTGCAGTCGCATTAAAATGCATCGGGTACGCGCGCGTGATTGAGAAGATATGTCGACGAGATATTATGCACGGATCGTCCGAATAAGGACATGGTCGAACGTAATAATGAAAAGACTCTCGACGATTCGGAAACCTAGTGTACTTAAATCGAACTGGACGCTGGGTTATATTATAGTCAATCGGTTACAGTTTGCTTCAGTTGGAACATGGAAAGTTTTTAATTTTTTCATCGCGACAAATTAATTACACTAAATGTTAAAGACCGTGACGTTATGTGTTCATGGCGTGCAGTAAAAATAAATAAATATGCATACGATTATATTGTTATACTCAATGCGTGCGGTCTCCTGAAAAGTTACGGTTTTCTACTCGTGCTTTTTTTTTTTTTGCTTTTTTCCGAATAAGACGGTTCAATATTTCACGGCATTGTAATGTAACATAGTAATAATCGTACACAGGCTATTGTATATTAATATCTCGCATGTTATGACGGCTCGTGGATAATCGAAGTGTCACGTGCAGACGAGACTTACAATGATGCGTGTGCGTATACACATAAATTATAATAATATCAGCTGCAGTAGTTATACGCGGTACTACGTGTTATGTGTGCAGAAGATGTCTATTAAAACTCATTATTTGGATCCCAGAGAGAAACCCTTAATCATGTATAATGTTTACGTCATGAGAAACAATATCTCTTACTAATTAAGCGTAGTATGTAGTCAAATCGAGTGTACACACCAATACGTACATACATAGTATCGATGCACATCCATATGGTAAACGCGTCCGTACGAGATCCGTTCATTTAAAACATTGTAACAACTCTGATATATCATACACCTTAAAACCATTCTTATTGCAATATCATAGATTCAAATTGCAAGAACACTGGACTTTATTTTGATTTGAACCGGTCTACCCGAGATCCAGAGTGTGTATCGGTTAATATATTATAATTTAGCAGATCTATAGCTTTGAATTACAGAAGTTGTTGTCTAATTTCAATACCGGAACACCATGTGACTGGCTCTCATGATTGAACAGTATGACACCGTAATAGATGTATGAGATAAGTGGTGGTGATATTTTCATTGTGAAAACATGCTGAGCTACGCTACAATATGTACACATTGCACCGCACGGAGATCTGCCACCCCTCCCCACCACCTACCCTAGACGTGAATTTTAATCGAACCATCACGCTGACCTACATCACATAATACGTGTATATTGTATACATATTATACGTATTATTATAATATTCGGATCGTCCGCACCGTATTATCGTAATAGTGTAATACTGTAATGGAACTCGCGTCGTGCGAAATACTTTTACGCCGCGCGATTGGACGAAACTCGCGAGTGCATAAAAAAAAAAAAAAACATCACGGTAATCTGATACCCGCGTACAGGTACGGCACGTTCATGCTATTTCCACGCGACTGCGGTAACCGCGAACGTTACCGCAAGGAATCGGGTAACCGTTTGGCAGAACCAACGAGTACGAACAAAACCTACGCGTAGGCAACAGTAGTGCGTTCGCCGTCCCGTCTGCATCGTCATCAGAATGTGCGGCGGTGATTAGGGTTGTGTTTTAAAAATTCGAATCACAACACTGCAGTTCATCCCCTCCCCTCCCCCTCTAAAGGGCTAACTCAACTCTCATGACTGTACCGGTGACACAATGTCGCACCGGACAAGGTTTTCGAAATGTACCGCAGGCAATAACATAGTGATATACAAAATACAAATCGAATTGGTACCAGGAGATGAAATTGCGTACTTATCTTATGTACCAGTTGTAATAATTGTTGTGCATACTCGCCACGAAGCGATATAAAGTATGATTTGAACGCAGGGCCGTATTTGAGGGGGGCAAGTGTCCCTTGTTGCCCGGGGCGGCAAGTTCTTTAGCTTATTAGGGGGGCGTCAATTTTATATTGAAAATAAATATTATGGCGTATCTAATAATAAAAAAAAAAATGTTTTTATTTATACTTCAGTCTTCAATGCATTTATTGGAAAAACTAATTTGATAATTTTTTTTTTTTTTGTGGGGGGCTAAATACGGGAGGGCGGCTTTAATAATATGTTGCCCCGGGGCGTAAAATGTCCAAACACGGCCCTGTTTGAACGACAATCACTCACCTTCAATTAAGAAACTGTAGGAATGAATTGGTTTGGGCCATGGTGTGTGCTTCATTTTATTTTTCATCGATAGAAAATGTTGTCCGGTTGGTACTCTGTGATGTTCAATTTTTGAATTTATCCACTGTTTTTCCGAACGGTTGAGAAAAACGAGGAAAAAATTGCGACCAACGTGTAACCGAGATTGGGTTCAGAGCTCGCCACTCGGCATGGCCTGGTATTTTGTCACTCGCTTATATTAGGTATTCCATTAGACAGTATTTTCATAAGATTTTCTTCGTAGCCGATAAAAAATACTCGTACCTACCGGAAAGTCACGAAATAATTTTATAAGCGTTAGAAAATTAATTTTTGACGAAATCCGGGTATTTTAACGAATTTCAACTGTACAATATTAATCATAAGCAACACAAAAGAATTACTGAGTATTTATATTAGCATTTAACAAACATTTTCTTTTTAATTTTCGAAATTTTCAACTAAAATTCGTGCTGCTTATAGATATTTAGAATTTTAGAAATACATATAAACTTTTCCACCAGTCTATCCAATTTTTTTCAATAAGAATCGTTTTTTCGTCAGCAATGGCACACATTGGTTTAAAGCTTAAAACCAACACAGCATTATCGTTAATCCAAAACCCGTCCCTGTATGGCTGTATCCCATCACACCGTGGAGTTTCACCCGTTTTTTATAATTACCCTCGGGTTACCACTTCTTAAGGGGCAGATTTTACGAGTGTTTAGGTATTAAGTGTTTAGTAGCAGATTTGTGTACTCGTAGTGTTGACGAGAAACCAACTACATGTATATGTTTTCGAGCTGAGTCTACGTAGTTCATCCGAAGGATCTGTGTTGGTTATAACCGCGCGTATCGCAAGTGATTTGCATAAAACGCCGTCGTGACCCCCGGATGATCGATTAAAGTAGGTACGATTAATATTTTATAGCCGAGCACGGCGGTGACCGCGCGAGAAGACTACCTACCTTCGCGGTCAGAATATGATAATAACGTGAAGTTTTCGGTTAACGGCCATCAAACCGTATTAATTGTTGTCGTTGCTGGTGCTGTGTTGTTTTTTAAAATCGAATTAAGAGTGCAATTCGTGGTTAATGCTGTACCGTTTTATATACAGCAGTGCTGCAACAGGCGTGCAGGTTAATGGTTTAAACTATCTCGAATGACAGTAGCGATTCACTATTTCGCGTTCAACGTTCAATTCAACACCATAACTTAAAGAACAGCTTCGTTTTTCGAATGCAATGCGATTTATCACCACTGCTAAACAGTACGAGCAGATGCGTACCCGTCCCAGGGAGTTTTGTACCGACTACTGTATCTCTGACGATTACTATATGAAAACGAATGAATACAATATGTCAGCTCTACGAGCAGTGTACAGTAAAAATAATGTAGAAACTATTTACGACCAAGAATACGAATAATAAATATTCGTACTCGTATAATAAATATTCAAAAACGAAATAAAAATGTTATGTTATTTGATATTATATACTCGTATATATGTTTTATATGTTGAAGCACAAGCCGTACAGAAATTTGATTTTAACGATTTCGATATATCAAGAGTTTTGATCATAACGAGCAAGCTAATAAACATTTTTTGTAACATTTGGTGTAGGTTTTTTTTTGTGTCCCCGTACACGATTTTGATTACAAGGAGTGCTCCGAAAATCATGATCATGGCAGGTTATTGATATGAAATAGTGTCTATAAAGTGCTATAAGGAAAACGGTGGGGCGGAGTCATTATTTGAACATTTTTCCGTATAATTTCGAAAACTGAGAAAAATTGACAAAAACTAGCGATATTGAAGATTAAATCCTGTACCGTCTAGAATATATTTCGTCACTTACTATCCTTTTGTTTATGTTTCATGGAAACAAGATTTTTCATAATATTTTCTCTGTGTTGCCATTAAAAAAAGTTGCAAACGGATTGAATCAGCGTTAGAAAATGAAACTTTAACGAAATTGGGTATTTCACCAATTGGGTGGTGGTGCTGTACTTGTAAATTCAAAGAAAAATATACTCGTATTAAGCTGGTTCTGTCAACACAATTTTGGTTTTAATTTCGACAAGGTCATAAATAAATAGGAAAATTAAACCACAGAGCGTAAAAAACACAGAGTTCATGTGATATCTCAATAATATCGTTTCGTGAGTGTTCGTCTGTAGGTCACTTAAAATGTTACGGATTTCACAAGAAACTAAATTTAAAGAAAAAGTGTGGGTTTGCGAGTGAATCAATATACTCGTATGTTTACAAATCGCATTGAAAAAGCTTAGATGAAAATATTTGAAAGAATTCAATTGAATAGTTAAATAGATTACGATATCAAAAAAAACTGACTCGGTTCTTCCAGGGACGGTATTTGTACTGCGACTGCGGCGGGGTCTTCCGGAATAATGGGAAAGATATAAACGATACTCTCTCAGAGATGAAAAAATGCGCTTACGTATAATTTTTTATCGAAAACCGATGGCAGACTATAGCGGTAACGGTTGTTATAAATTAAATCAAAGACCAAATGTCGCGTGTACTTTTTTTTCACCGTAAACGTTATGATTAAACTGCAGATAACGTAATCGTAAGGTACACATCAGAATCGTTTTTCGAAACCATCGGTACATTGATTTCTAATATGTACGAGAACGGATTACCGGTCGCCCGGAGCTGACGTCCGCTTCTTTTGTTGTTGTTGTTGTTGAAAACAAGCAAATATCATCATCATTATCGTCGACGGTGCAGCTGGTCGGGCAAATGCACTTGCGGTGCACGCGTTTTGCGCGGACAATCGTTTCGGAAAACGCGGCGCTCGGACGATTGGAAAAAAAAAAAACGAATAAAATAATAGATAAAAATTAACAGAAAAAAAAAAGAAAGAAAAACGGAACGAAAATAGAATCGTGAATTGTTTTTCAGACGCGGAATTCACGTCGATTGGCAAGCGCATCGCGACACGTGCCGCGCACGCAGCTGCAACGCGCGCCACCGTGTGTTTGTTTACCACCGCGGACACTATACCTTTGACACATTTCGCGAGCCAAATACTCGAGAGTCTAATTATACCTGCGGATCGCAGTTATGTCGTTTAAAAATAAAACATCTCGTCGAGCGCGCGTTACGTAATATTGTTTTGTGGATGGATGTTCACGTGCGAAATTAGATAAATCGTATTACGTCCGCGACGGCGGGATTAAACGATTATGACGATAACAACGCGACGGTGTAATCAGTGGCGTAATTGCGGGGAGGGCAAAGAAAGGGGGGGGGGGGCAAGTGCCCAACCTGACAATCTTGTGAGGACCAAAGGTATCATTTTGCTACCCAGATAATCCAATAATACAAATATTTGAATTATCATAAGTTAAGAAAGAATGTAGTATATTGTTTAACATCATTTAGATTACTCAAATTATTTCGTAGAAGTTAACATTTATTTTAGGTTTCTCTTGTAAAAGTTATTGTAATAATCACATTGCATACTTGGATTAGAATCAAAAATAATCTATTGATAATATATCATTGCATGAAGTATGAACACGATTTAATAATATTATCTTGAAATCGTGATTATCACTACAAATTCAACGATCGGTAACATTTGATTTTGATAAAATAATTGATGAATTTGTTTCAAATGGAGTAGGACTAGGAGGTAATAGAAAACTTATGTTAAAATAATTATTCTTTAATTTATTTCCCAAGTATGGTTTAATAAATAAGGCCATTCAATTAGTCGTTGGTTACTATTATTTTTTCAGCAAATATAAAATAATATGTGTAAATAATATTTATGCCATTTCCTTTTTTAAACTACATATAGCACGTTTTATTAATGAACTATTATAAGTACTTAATATTATTTAACAATATTGGTACCAACTGCCTACACATTTTTCTATCCAAGCCACACAATGAATCATAACACTTGTGTACAATCAAATGATTAGATATTCTGTACAGTGTATATAATACATACGATAAAAATATATTTAAACCGAGGGGCCTTAGACTTTGCCCCCTCTAGATTTTTTCCCAGTTACGCGACTGGGTGTAAAAATTATCGTAAGATCATCATTCCGGCGCGAGGACTACGCACGGTCGTCTCGAAAAAACGGATTGACGGATAGATATGTATAATATGTAAATGACGCGTACAAAATACGTGTTCAATACGCGAACGGCGTGTGCAGAATAACAATGGAGTTGTGTAAATAAAATCGAAAACCTGCACAGATGTTCCCCTCGTACGCGAGCTCTAGACTTCAGTGCACTCGGCGGTTTCCGTCGGATTGTGTAATCGTTATCAGAGACAGAGAGACATTTTCGATTACGTTATAATATCGGTGTTTTCAATAATACAATATCGCATTGTTGCGGTTTTTTTCAACGCGTTGTCCGTACAGTCGGACACTAATCGCACCCAAAACTGCGGTACGTTGAATATCGTCGGACTCGGCAGGGCCTTTTTTCAATTTTCTCGCCCACGCTCCTCTTAAAACTCTATCCGGGGCGGTTAAACGTTCGAAATTAACTAAAGTTTCCAATATTTACTCGAGTTGATTAATATTTGCAAATGAAAACGTTTTTATTATAAACCAAAGTCCAACCGACGTTTACTTTATTGGCATACTTGTTTTTTTTTTTTTTTAAAACTTCTTCTTTTACATAGTATGATAATACTGTTTTCTCACGAATAGCATAAACTGCCAATCCATTCAATCACTCGACATTTTATCGACGAAAGAGAGTGAATCTTCTTTTTTACAACGCGTTCAGTGAGACCACAAATGTATTAATCATAAACACAAAAATTGCACGATTTTTTTGTGGTTCCGATGGGAGCCTAACCTCCCCCCCGTCCCCCGCCCCCCACGCCGCTGGATACGTTTGTTAGCGCCTATGCAGTGCGTGTATAAACAAATGTTATATAATATGCTATGCATCGTACTTAACCGATTGTGCGGGTACGTTCTATTGTAATTGTTCGCGGAAAAGTCATTTGAATAATACGTTACTATCCGCGCCAAAGTCAAACGCCGAGTTATTGAATTCCCGGTACCCGGAACACCATAATATACCTTTGGCAACAATGGCAAATATTTAGTGGCACGCACGAGCAATGCGAAAACATCACACGAACTCAATTAAGGACATTCATCTCGAGCAAACGAATTGTTACATACATTTTCACCGGGACGGCTTCGAGTCGCGGACGTCTGATTGCGCAATTCATCATCTATCTATATGTTTGCGGCCCCGGCGGATTGGAGCACGCGAGGTGGACCCTTATTATTATTAACGAACTCTAGTCACACTCCGAAAACTGCGACGTGTTTCGAAATTAGATTTCCTTCTCTATAAATATATATATTAGGGTGTTCCCTGATTTTCAATTTCAAAATATTTTAGGTCTCAACCCCTAAATCAGTGTGTATGCGTATATAAATATGAACTGCGTGAAATCTTAGGTCAATCAAATAAAGTTAGCCCATGACAACTTGAACTTAGTTCGTTTTTCAATACTTTTAGACATTTGATACATTTCCGTAAATATTTCTAAATCCATTGGGAAAATCGAAATTTTTTTTTACGTTTTTCGAGGAAACTAAATGGTCTATACATTTTATTATCATTCATTTTTTTATAACTTCTATTATTCATGAAATATATAAGCTTAATTTTAAAAAAAGTACAAAAGTACGCAATTGTACATTGGGACAGGAAAATGTCAACTCACACTCAATTAGAAATGCAACTGTCGAACGGCCTCCTACTATGATGACAAACAAAAGTATAGAACAAGTAATAGGCGTTCTGAAACAACAGATCAAGACATATTATCTAAAGTATTGATTAGAAAAATATGTTATCATTTAGGGTACCTAACCGCTGCATTATTTTTCTTTGGTGATTCAACACCTCTGGAATTTAAACAGAAATTAAGAAATTTTAATAAAATATATCATAGTAGCTTGGACCTATTTCCCGATTCGGCATTAACTTACAGTTTGTGCAAGGATATTGAAAAATGTATCCCGATTGTAAAAATAGTACACCACAAGTCCATAACAAGAATATGCATAATTTTATACTATATTCTGTATTTGTTATTTATATTATTTATTTTATCGATTCTCTTAGTTTTGCTCGGTAAAGCTTATACGAGTTCATTATTGTATCTTATTTCATTCATTTATACATCTCAATTTTCAAAATGAAAAATATATTATCATAAAATGCACAGAAAATGTAATGTACTTGAAAAAACTGAGATAAAAAATACGATTTTCCAAATGGGTTATAAAATATTTACTGAAATTTATAACATTTCTAAGAATATTAAAAATATATCAAGTTCAAGTCGGCACGGGTTAACCTTGTTTGACCAAAGATTTCTTGCAGTCCGTTTTACATACTTATACAGCACATGAACTCAGAGGGTGAGACCATAAATGTGTTTTTATTTTTATTTTCTCCTTATATAGCTAAGAAATAATTGTTTATGAGTAAAGGTGCGAACGCGAACGAATACGAGTAATGAGTATTGGCTTCCGAAAGAATTCAAATGCGAGTTCGCCAACCATTCTGTTGAACCGTTCACATGTTCGTTTGGAATGTGTTTGTCTATGCATCAATTTAAGAAAAATCATTATAGTAATAAAATATATTAATTTAAAATAATCTAAATTAATAATAGATAAATTAAATAAAATTATAATATAATATAATATAAAATAAGTACCTACCAGTTTGATTGAATTCTTTACCAATCTCTTTTCACCTAACCACCTTCCAGGATGCATCACTGTACAGTCTGTACTTACAATCCCTCGGGTCATAAAGCCCTGGGTGTCGACGCACCAACTCGATGAGTTTTTCCGAATCCATAGTTATAATTTAAAAAATTTTTATTTAATTATGGACCGACAGCTTTTTCAAAATTTGTATGACATAACATGACGAATAACGAATGAATGAAAAACACAAAACACTGATACGGCCCGGTTCATCATTCACATTTGTCACGACGTGTCCGGACCGACATCAACCTGTACGGGAACCCGGACAGAGTATTGTTTTAAGCGGCCCCTACGCGATCAATAATATTGCACAATAATTGATATTGCGCAATATTATTGACGGTCTAGTATAGATATTGAAGGGTTGTACAATATATTGAAGGAATCAAATTGGGTTGGAAATTTACTGCGCAATACTCAATATTATTGAACGTTTGAATATGATATTGTGTAAAATTATGCAATATTTAGTATCATATCAATTGTGATCAACACGTGTTGTGTGGTTGTGAATTTATCTATACACAAGCGTTATAATTTTTCATTATAACTTTCGATAAATTCTCATAATATGTAGTATTCATTCGCAAAAAATTCCTATAGTCATCTGGTTCGGTCATTCGTAAAAAGTTCAATGATTTATCATGACTATATTGCGCTCTTTTTTTGTACCATTCTTTCATCCAACGTCTTTTTTTATTTGATTTAGGATTTTTTTTTTTTTTAATCCAAATGCTACCGCAACACAAATTAATTCTGTATCGTCAAGAAACATATTTAAAAAAAAGATAATTTATAGTTTATAGTAGATGTTAAAAGCCACTAAACAGCGTAAACTTTAAACACATTTACGATATCGCCAACGAATATTTCTCAACCGAATATTGCGCAATAATATTGAGTGGTTTGGGGGAAATGAATATTGAACAAAATATTGACACAATTTTATTGACTCGATATTATTGATCGTGTAGGGGCCGCTTTAAACAAAAATGTTTTGACCCGGATCCCGCACGGCCCGGACCAGTGGGAATCGACCTTTATACGTTCGGTACGATTTGGCGCACCGAATTCGTGTTCGTTCGTTTTTAATGTAAACGCACTTTGTTGAGACGAACGGTTCACCTCTCCGAGGACCGTTTTTCGGAAACGACACGGATTCGTGGAAATGAGCCCGCGGGGGTACGTATACACTATACATATTATAGCTGTGACGTGCGCAGCGCTCCGTATTCTTTCCCGGTAGACTTATTTTTGGAACTCGATGTGTATGTTAACAATATCGGTCCCGCGCTGCAGTCTTTAGTTTTTTTTTTTTATCTCCAGGCGTCTCTGAAAAATATGTTTAACTTTTCGACGGCGAAACGCGACGCTAAGACCAATAGCCGGTGGATAACGAACAATAAACTATTCCGGGAACGCTGACAAGCGTGTCATCGAGTGTCGCGATGTTTCGGTACCGAAAATCACTTCTGAGAAAAGATGATTCGAATTTCAATCGCTTCTACTTTGGCGCAGTCATCAGGAGAAAAACAAAAATAAATCGGATAAGTTTTCATCTTCAAATTAGACAGTTATTCGAACAATTTATACCGTCTAAAGTACATTGCTTTGCTATATTTCAACACATTTTCCTCGATTTACAATTTCTTCATTGAATATTAAAAATAACTCTAAATACTTTCATACAGTTTGACGCTGTACTTGAACTAAACTTGAACTAATAAATTGATCAACTTGAACGCGCTGGATAAGTTTAAATAAAGTTCGTAGTGTTTTCATCGAAATAAAAATATTGAACGCGATTTTTGTCGTAATCATTATGACTTTGTGTTTGATATTTATTAAAATCACTTATGAAATATCCTTAGAACGGTAAGAGTATGAACTTTTTCTTCCCGAAATTTGTAAAAATTATGATTCCGTCCCAGTACCGTCCCAGAATTATGTTCATACGGCAACAAAAATAAAATGTACTCACCGAGTAAATGTCTGTATTTAAGGCCGGGTGCGCAAATATCGTACTTGAGTATTTATAAAATATGCTTATGACCGCAATTTTGAAATAAAATTTTCTTTTCTAATAAAATCTTATCATTCGGTTACTTTTAAAAACCATTTTGACAAAATATGTTTTTCGAAATCATCTAAATACGTACGAATGCGAATAAACATAAAACATTTTGTTGGTTTTAATCTTTCAGTGTTAGTGTAGATAGCTTCATTTTACAACTAGATTACATTTGATTCGTCAAAGTAATAACAGATCCAGATATCATAATAATAATAATAATATGCGCGTGGTGCGTTTATCTAACACCGCTACGTTTGCGCACACGAGGTATAATGTGTAATTCAGTTTGAAAAGTATTATGTTAACATAACGGGATACCCGCGGTTTGAAGCAAAAATCGACCGCGGAAATAAAACCAATTTTACTTTATATTTCCAACATTGATAGTGTGCATAAATTACGAGTGACACATTTTTTTTCTTTTCTTTTCGGAAGAACAGCGGTCACGTTTCTCCGAATGCTTTCGATCGGGTGACGAAATCGGTCGAATTATGTCATATTTTATGACCATTACCGCGGTTGCAGTGTACGCAGGGTACGTGCAGATGACCATGACCGCGGAAAGACGTCGCGCGTCGGGTCGATTCGAGGCGCTGTGCAAAATACCATGTGGTTCGCGTGCGGGTCACCGTGTCAAACGTGATATTTTAATATTCGCAGTATACGCTTATAACCTGTTACGCTTAGGACCAGTGTTTCTTTCAGGCATTTTATTCCGGGGGGGCGATTCAAAATTTCGGGGTAATATAGAATATAAAACACAAATTTGACCTTATCGTATTATTGTTTAATAGGTTTTTAAAATAAAAAAATAATTTAATTATTGTTTAACATGTTTTTAAAATGTAGATAGCTTATAAATATTTATTTTTTAAATTAATCTTATTCGACGAGATTTCTTGTTTGCATAAATGTCTACACTCTACTACATAATCCAGAAATTCTTCGGTTGGAATCTCAGTTCCCTCAACACTTATGAGCATACAATGCATTAAGGTCTCTGGCAGCACCCTGTTTCTGGTCTTAGTCAGAATTCTATTCATTGTACTAAACAACCTTTCCACTGAAGCTGTTGTCACTGGTATAACGAAACGGACTCGAGAACTGTCGCACCGCGATGCTCGCGTGTTTAAAGACGTACATCACCGGTAACCCGACCAAAAATAATCGCAATGTGCCTCTACATTACCGCGTCCGTTTGTGGGCCAAAGCTTTTGACGAGCATACGCGTAGAAGCCGCAGTGTTCAAAAAGAAATAATCACCGAACATCTTAAACGAGTTTGCGTATCAATGTTTTAATATTTGCAATGATTTGAATTTAAATTTTTAATAATAATCAATTTTAAATTGCGAGGGAATTGGTTTTAAATAAAGTCATGGGCGACCCATACGACGTGTTTCCACGATCCCGTTCGGATTGACGAGGCTGTACTGTCATTTTTTCTTTCTCGCTCCAAAAATTGATGTCTGCGCATTTGAACGAAACGAAAAAACGTGATGTCGAAAAATATTAAAAAAAAAATCGTTTTCCAACGATCGCGCACTTTTTCAAGTTTATTTCCGCATACAAACATAATATGCATGCACATTAATCGTAATAATGTGATGTACCGCACGTTTAAGGTTTTTTTCAGTGCACCCCTTAGCGCGCCCCAAGTATCCCGAGCCCTTGAACGTGTGTGTACAACGTAATAACCTGTAGCGTTGCGTATTATCGTAATAGCGCCTCGACGTTTCCGCGCATAATCCATATTGTATAGAAAGTTTCCGACTCGATGAGATAACGTCGAGGGGGAAAAAAACGATAGACGCGCGCACTCGGTCACGCGTGCACGCATACGGACGAGCACGCACACATGTAAACATGCGTGTTCGTACACACGCACACGCAGTACGCCGAGTACACGTGTGCGTGCGTGTGTACGTTACGATAGTGTGTAATGTGTAAATCTGTGCCAACGGCAGCCGCACGGTCGACCGTGTTGTGCGCGCGCGCTCGTCGTCGGTGCATTGCCCTCGACAGCCTACTTTCTCCCTACCCCGCGGGCGCGAGGACCGGCCCCGGGTACGTGCTATCCGAAACTGTGTCAACGGCCAAGAACAACACGATCGCCATCGTGAACGGCACGGAGCATTGTGGTCTTTTACTATTATTATTATTATTATTATTGTTACTTTTTGTCTCACATTCGATCCCCCCTCCCCCGAACCGAACAAACCGATTGCCAAGTGCGGTGGCGCTACTTCACACGTATAATATTATACTCGTAACATCGGCTCCACCCGGTACTAGCGGCCAAAGTTCGAAAAATCTTACGCCGTCCGTAGCCGAATCAAAGTTATTAGGATGTTGCGTAGGAGGAGCGCACTATCACCTCATATTATTATTGCTCGCCGATGCCCAAATGATACCAACAAGAACTTCCGTAACACCCGTTTAATTTATTTATGTATTAATATTATGAATCAACACATTGCAAATGGTCAAGGTAATACAGCGGTTTCAGACGCTAAACGTATAATCATTTCGTTCGACAATTAGATGCAACTGTGAACGCGTACGATTTCGTTTTGTACACAGCATCGAAATGAAAGTAAAAACTAATTAGTCCGTCGCACGGCATTCGCGCAAGCGGCATGTTGCGGACTGTAATTTACGTAAATGCTAGAACCGTGGGCAACACGAAAACTGGATATATTTCCAGCATTAAAAGCAGGCACTCCGTATGACATGTTGGCATTACACAGGTTTTCGATGTACGGTATGCTCGCACGGTCACCGGTGTAGTTATTATATTTTATCGACTCGACCAGTGGTTGTAAACGTACCGGTGCAGCCCGATACCACCCCTGTAAAAGCGAACACAAGCTACTGAGTCGCCTGATACCGATATTTAGCCCATTCAACTTATTATAATATTTTATAACGTCGGAGAGCGCTGGAGAAGGAAGTTGTGCGTCTGTACGTGATACGTTCTGCGGTATACTTGAACGCGAACAAAATGTTTTCCCACGACTATAAGGTCGGTCGCCGTTTCGCATTAACGATCTTTAAGACTTGAGTACTGATCTGTTATTCCCAACACGTGTTGTTTCGCTCATTTCTGTGACGGGTTTCGAGATCAGCTAAATATCGTCTTCATATTTTAACCTTGATCTCCTGCACACTAAATATACACCGAGAACATACGGTGTGGAGCTCCGACAGTTCCACGAACGAGTCCGACCGTATTAATCACACGTGATACATCATTTGGCCAGCGGTCTGACGGAGTTTTCGGATTTTTTTTTAAATTGTATTATACAATACATGTTCCGATGCTCGTACAAGCTGTATATTGAATAGTATAATTGTATGTATAGTCAAACCATATTACATGCGGTGTTTAGGAAATATAATGATTGATTTTCGAGGATTAGTACCAAGAAAATAAAGAAAAATATTAATAAATACAAGAAAATTGTTTTTAAATTGCAATCGTTGTAAAGGCTCACATCGTTATATCGATTAAAATTAGTTAAACAGAATAATTTCTAGCCGTACAGTTAATTATTATTCTTCATCGTCGCCGAGCATCAGTAGTAGTGGTAGTCGTGGTTTTAATCGTTGCATTTTTGGTTTAGATTTCCAGCTTAAAGAACCGTGGTGTCCCGTCGGAGGCTGGTACCTTTGCGTGCAATTTTTTTAAATTTACGCCTCGTAACCAGTCGTGAGGGATATTCCTGTACACGGAAACGACGGGAAATTCGCGTACCAGCTTCACAACATTATCATCGTTACAACTATTATTATTGTTTCAGCAGTCACGCTCGTGCGATTTATATTCGTCCCGATCCGAACGGCACCCGTCGCGTAACAAGTGGGTTATGGCCGTTTTCCAAAAACAAAAAAAGCAACAAGTCTGGGAACGCGGCAACGCGCACGTCTGATGGATCCCACACGTAATAAGCGCGCACACGCGAACCCCAGGTAACGACGACCCCGGTGACTGTGCACACATATACGCGTACCGTATAATGCAACGCGGCCGATGTACGTTACATACGCCCACCCGTGTTGTCGTGCGGAATTTTGTGTACCGCGTATTGTGCGCGCCCGACAGCATTTGGAACGAGCTCCGGGTTATAACTAATAATCGTCTCGTCATGACCTTGTCCGTTCGCGTCCGTTTCCGCCTTTATCCGTGACCATTATCCGGACCGTTTCGGGTGTTTTTTTTATTTCTTTTACTCTTTGTTTTCAGCCATTTTATCGCACTTACATAATACAAAAACAATGCACTGTCGTCCGTCCAGCTGCATCGTCGACCAGCGGTCTGTACGGAGGCAAGGGGAAACCGCGACACCCGTGACCTCACCCCAGTGATTTGCACCGAAAGTAGCACAGCATAACCATAACCTCGGTACTACGTCTCCGAAACGTCGGTGATCTCCGCACCGTAACCGTCAGCGAACTGCGTACGGTACACGTCGTACAATATACGATAAAGTTTTGACGAAATTAGCGAAACCGCATCGATTATATATTATAATACAAACGCATTAGCTAAAACTGCAGATCGACATCCGCAGGGCGTCGGGTTCGATATTTATAGCGAGTGCTTGTACGCGTTTAATTTGTTTTCAATTTACATTCCCAAATCGATACGTAGATCCGATTGTGTGGACAAATAGAGCTCATAGTGCACTTGGTAAAACTGTTTACCCGAATGAGACACGGAATGACGCGAACAATTATTACCGTTTTACCGAACACGTTTGATTTGTGTACTAAGAATAAATCGGGTACACTGCCGAACATAAATAAACGAATATTGTATTGACTAATAAAATATGTTTTTAATTCAACATTTCGTTCATAGTCCGTATTGTATAAGCGACGAATTCAATTTTATCGATTCCTATGACAGACATGATTATTAAGCACTGTATTCATATGTCACATAACTTATTAGAATAAGGTATTTTCAGTCTGATTAGAAACGCGCAATTTTTCTTATTGAAATAACGCCATATTTATCTTACGTATTTTTAACTTTTTAAATTGTAAGTGCATATTTTGTAGGATGTTAAAGTATTTTTAGAATCATATTTTAATGGCCTTTGCGTGCATAAATACGGGGCGGTGTAACACGATACTTTATTATTAATTGTTTACAGGCGTCGTCTTGAAATTTTAAAAAGTATTAATTTTCCTCGGTACCTACTACCTACTGTTGAAATGTGATAAGATTTTATGATTATTTTTTCTTTCCGTTCCTACAACAATACGCTTCGATTCGTGCGTGAAGTGTGCAGTTAAAAATGTGTACGTGTATAATACGCGCTATATATACACTGTGCTACTGTAACACGACCAGCGTCTTTTGACTTTCCGAGTGAAACATTTTCCCACGTACGACAATTAATATGATTTACAAGTTATATAATGAGACGACGTACATGCGAAGCCTCGTGCTGCGCTTCTGCTTCTAGTGCACCTCATACATGCGGGTTACGCCTACCGCTGCGTGCATGAAAATCCTAGTCAACTCCGGTCCGCGAGACGGTCATCTGCAGCGTGCGAGGTCCCATTCCAGAGCAAATATCGGTTCGTGTTGACGATGGCTTAACGCTAAACTTGACACGCGAGTCAAAGCGGAGACTTCGGTGCACTCGTGAAACACGCGCATAAAGAGATTGTATCGTATTGTACATACACTTTATCTCGTTTTTCTTTTTTTTCTTTTTTATCAAACTATACCCTCGGCAACAAAGGCCATTGGGAATTACAAAGGTATTAAAAATATTATATTATGTACGATGTAGAAGTACAAGTTTTTTATTAATTTTGATACTGTAATGAAAACGATTCAGTAATCTGTTGAGTTTTTGTAGTTGTATAGCGATGTGGATATATATTCTGGAAGGTTGGCCTTTTCTCTGATTCTTATGTCGATTTCAATAATAAACGTAATCGATACGTTGTTGATAGTAATAAACATCTGCGTCGCACATAAGTCATGGCTTGGTTTTTATTTTAAACCGTGAAAAAAGTTTCGACTGTTTGGTTAGCTATAAATCGCTATGATTATTAAGTGGCAATAATTAGGAATAAAAGCAATTCAACGGCAAAACACTTTTTTCGCGAACGAGTTGTTGAACAGTAAAACATCGCATTCAACTGCGTCACTACGATGCTATTTACTTTTGTCAACACGGTCAGCTTTACGGTGGATTTTTAGTATTCAGTTAGTATTTATTATTATCAGCATTAAGTTTTAGTATTTAGTAAAAAAAGTTTGATGCAAATGACGAAACCTTTAACGAAATCAAATGGTAAAAATAAAACTATATAGTGATGAAACTTACACATAATGTTCCACTAAACACTAAATTTAACACTACAAATCGTGTTAATTTTAAAAGTCACGAGCGTGCATAATTCTTACGTGGGCACCAGCCAAACCATAAACTATTTCCGTTACTCCCAACCTACGAAATATACTTGGAACGCGTGAACTTGAAAACACGTGAAATTGTATTATTACATATTTGTTGTTTGCCGCAGCATAATACGCTATTATAACATACTACGACACGTCTTATGTAATATTCGTATACCTACCAACCAAATGACTTTCGGCCAACAATTATTTTTAAACATTTGTTTGCTACAGTTGTGTACGCTATTACAATATAGTCACAGGGTCGTCCTTAAAATTTGCGGGGCTCGAGGTACAATACCTTTGACGCGTGGCCCCCTTTGTCATAACATAGAATCCGCAGCACAATGGAATATTTGGTGAGCTCAGTCGTTCCCGAGAACATTAATTTTATTTGTATCAATTTAGACGTCGTCATCGCGCGTCGACTTTTAAATGTATTCAGAGTCTCACGGTTTTTTTTTTAAATATTAGACAAATTTTTATTTTTAAACGTGCGCTGTTTCATAAAAAAATCCGCGATCAGCCACTGCGCGTAGTCCCAACCACAAGTCCTAGGCTTGGGGCTTGGGGCATGGGCCTCGCTCGCCTTGGCCCTGGGATCGCCCTTACAGTTATACTGCTTACAATTTGCCATACGACATTTCACTCTAAACGTATGAATTTTTTTGTCCGGCCAGTGCGATAGAACCGGGATGCTAAGACTATATCAATGATCCCAAAATACCGATGTCACCTCGTTGAACTCGCGTGTAATGACTACAAGATAATTATCTATTATACTTGTGTAAGTATTTAAAGTGACACTTTTCTTAAAATCATTAGGACACCGTTTGAATTCAATAAGTAATAATCAATAGCCGTACTCGAAATATACCAAATTCAGTAAGTTACGCTGGTATACAATTGAACAATAGGTATTTGTTTCTACTCTCCTGCGACTCGGCGTAGCGATCACGTACGTGTCACTAGAGTGTCACCAGACCGGTTTGGTTAAACACGAATCGCAGTCTCCCGTTCGGACGGATGTTTGCGGTGTACATACGATTCGGATACCCAAGGCGTTCCGTTAAAACGAGTGTATTCGCAGACAAAATGTTTACTGTCGACAAAACTCAAAATACTCGTATATACATACATAACAGCGACATCACACGTGACGCGGACGTTAAATTACGTATACGATCGTGACGGTCGAATCTTCGACAAACGTTCGATCTCACGTCCGTGGCTATCACGAGCATACACTATGGTTGTGGTGTTTTTTTTTATTTTAATCCCGTGCCACGCACCCAAGTCGTACGATAAAACGATTGCGCTGTGCGGGGCCCGTACGGTAACTTTGACTCCACGTGCTCGAGCGCGATCCCTCCGAGAGATATTCGGCTCGATCGGATTTGTTCGTGCAGATTTGTTGTTGTTTCTACAAATATTTCATTGTACCGATAGCACTGTGCGTTATTATCTCATTAAGAAATGCCCCGTAACAATAATAGCGTGACAGCGCGATTGCATCATTATTGTACGCGTGTTTACGGCTCGCGTTATGGTTTGTTTAAATCTTTCCTCGATCGTATCTACACGGTACATCATGTACGTTACGCGCACCGCTAGTGACCGCAAATACCACGCTCGACTCGATCTCGATTGCGGCCGCGACGTAAATCGATCTGCGCAGACGCGTACCGAAGATTTAGAACAAAATAAGTTTTAAACGGTTCGCGCAAAACCCCAGGATTCGTCGATATTGAAGTCCACGGGTAATGTGACCGAGTTATACTTTTGTAAAATATTCGACATGACGTGCCCTTTCTGTATTCAGCGATTATCAAACACTCCTAAACGGCAAGTCGGAGTGTTATGACGCCTACTACGCGTGCAGTGCGATGTCTACGTGTCCAGTTTAGCGAGTCAATATTTTTTAAGTCAAATACAAAACCTGTCACAACCCTTAACAAAGTCGATTTTCGTTTAAAGTTACTGATTGCAACGAAACGCTACTGTCGAGATGTAGTAAAAACTTAAAAAGAACCATAATTTAGGTTACAATATCGCGTGATCATCAACAACACGCGAGGACCGATAAGTCGTCGATGAGCTGCAAGTCGTATGTCGTGAAAATAAAAACATGTCATTCCTGCGGTGAAGTTTTTTTTTAGTTGTTTTGAAATCTCCATGAAATTGCTCCGCGCTACAAGTCATCGTCTGCACACGGCGGAATCGAATTCAATAACATATCGCCGTGTAGGATATGAAATGACCGATTAATAATTATAGACACGCCGGCCAATAAGTCGCCTACGGGTTTGACTCGTGACCCGTTGAAGTATTCAACGTCGGTCGAGTTAAAAATGAAATCATGACAACTCGCAAACGTATCACACACGTTCACTTTGTTACGTCAATCGTTGCAAGTCGCATTCGTACGTTTTTATCGTGGCAAAGCGGAAGCTGGTTTAATAATACGCGTCACCGTACGTTTTTTAAGGACGTGAAATGGCCGATTTATAATTATAGACACGCGTACACGGCGTACACGGTAAGTATAATATTAAATATACATATTGTTGTGTACAGTCCCGTTGTCCGTTCAAACCGAAATCGCTAACGTCATCCGCAAATAACAGAAGACCCCCGCTGACAGGCGGCATAATGAGATGAGCGCATCAACGACTGTACTTCGTACTTGTCTACTGGTAACTACTAACAATGTCTTCCGAAGATTATGCGATGCTGGTAATGAGTAGTGCGACTATATTGATGGCCTATTATAATATAATAATATGAAATTACCTTTTACTGTGCTTTGGCTCTTTTTTATTTTTTCTTTCTCCCTCCGGAAGCCAATAAGCAAACAACCTTCTTTTTGCAGTCATCGATAGCAGCGGCGATTTCCCTCCATGCATCCTCTTTTATATGCTTTTTAAAATGATCCTCGTGTTTAGGATTCCACGATAAAGGTTTACTTTTGTAAATATTAATAAGCTGAACAGTTTCTTCCTCTGACCACTCCATGACAAAAATAATGATACTCGTAAAAACCGACGAACCTGTCAACGGACAGACGTTCGACATGCCGTCCAAATAATTGTCGCTATTGGTTCGGCTCGCACATGTATACGCAGCTTAAAGCTACACATTATCATCATTATTGTCGTTGTTGTCACAGGGATATGGTCGGACTGCGCGCGCGTTGCGTCTACGCCTACCCGCGATTACGTTTTTAACGGCTGTCATAGCTGTTGGCTCGGTCAATGCCATAACGTGTTCGAAGTACGCGAGCTTAAGTGCTCATGATGAACTGTTGTAACGGTAAAACAGCGCTGAAAGTCGCCGTTTATTGGTCACGCGTCCATCGAATCGAATGCTGCAGTGTCGAAAGCGCGAACGCGGCGGACGAAAAACAATATTCAATTCGGCAGCTCAACTCATATTATTGCACAAAGAACATCCGTATAGCTACGTTATGGTATTGACGGCTTTGGAAAAAAACGTATATTTTTTTCCTAGGGCAAAAACAAACCCAAAACACGTTTTTTTGTTTAAAACGTGTTATTTTTTTTATAAAAAAATTTATACGGATCGTTTTATTTGTGTGCCGTTTAAAACAATTTAAAACTAAATCATTACATTGGAGTTGAAAGAAATTGTTGGGTTTTGAGTCAGTTTTTGGATACACTTGTGTAGAACAAAACTACATAGTTCATCTTAATATTTATGGACATAATTTTAAAGTCTCAACTTTTTATCTTTTTTTTTGCTGAAAATCTTGTTATAGCTTGTGTTATAGAATATGAGTTAATAAAAATGTTTTCAGGATAGTTTAACTGCAGTTGATCGCTAATGATTTGACGAATAATTTGTTATTGTAACGAAAATCGCATATTATTATTTTATAATTATGTATACGTATATAGTAATTATTGTCGTACTGTTGAATCATTTTTTTTGTTTTTTTTTTTTTGATACGGCGAGTGCGGCAGCGTGTATAAGGTTAGATAATTTTAATAAAAAAAAATTAATTTTTACATAATAAGTAATACGATTTGACCCTATAACGACCTATGATGAGATAACTTTTAATAATCCGTACATGTATGAATTCAACCTTGAAGAAATTTGACTTTTGTGTATGATGATGAGTGATGACTAATTAGGAAAGCCGCAATTATTATTACACTGCAGCAGTTAACGGTGCGAATCGAAATTATTAGCAGTCGTTTATTTTCTTTTTATCTCTGTATAATGGTTTGTTTATCGTAAATAATGTTGAATGTACGTAATTATTATAATACGATTTAGGTGCGACCAATTTAAAAGATTTACCTATATCATTTCATACATCGGCTGCTGTTAAAACCCTTTTAATGTTGTCACAACTAGAGTTCAAGGAATTAGAAACCATAAGCTACTATTTTTATTTTTTTTCATTGATCGAACGTATGGTTTTTCCAGTGTAGTCCTTGTAATATCATCAGTTCACTGCTGCAAGTGAAAGCGATCGCGATGGCACGTTTTCTCGGGGAAACACGTTTTTATCCTATCGACGGCAAATTATGTGAACCAATTGGTTGGTTGCTAATGGAAAAAAAAATCAATGCGCTTAATAAAGAAAAAAAAAATCCGGAAAATAGATCTAATACAATTAACTATATGATCCCGCGGTGCGCGAGTGTATACTCAATTATTTCGGCGTTGGAATGCTCAAAGTTGACGATCGAGTGCATTTGAAACTCGAAACGATTAAAAAAATCCAATACACATCAAACCCGTTTGCGGTGGCAGTGACCGTAAGAGATTGTGAGCACTGTGCGCAGATTTCGCGCCATCGATAAACGCGTACACTATTTTTTTATTTTTTTTTATTAGAAATCAAAGAAATGGTTACAGATTACAAGTTTACACATTACAGTTTAGATTTACCTACCTCCTGTAAGCTAAGAGCTTGTGTCGGACGCAGGGAGTTAAGACATTTACAGATAAAAATATAAGTATACAATTAAGAAATTTTTCTAAGAATAAGAAAATTTATTAAATTCCTTACACCGATCTATCAAAAACGTAAAATTAAAGAAAATTTTGTACGTAAAAAAAAGCATAGTTCCAACAAGGTAAATTAATAATCAATTAAGATGATGCAACATTAAAGTAATCAAATGTATATAATAGCATTTCAACAATTTACTATTGATGTCACGCATTTCGTATTTTGCGAAAAATCGATTATTTCGCGGAACGGGCGAGAGAATCCCCCCAACCACACGAATCCTGAAGTTCGTTTTAAATGTCACGATCTAGAGACGAGAGAACAATTTTTTGTTATTTCATCTTTTCTACGCATTCACGGACTGGATGCATAATTCATAGCCGCGCGATTTACTCATCACCCGGTATACAGCCTGCAGCTTCTCGTACGTCGCGATCGTTTCACCTGTACCCGAGCTAATGTTTTAAAATTTTAAATAATCCGGTCCTACGAGTCGTGTGCGCGAGGTGTGAACAAGTAGTTCTTTGAAGTCCTGCAGTTGGCTTGCCATTCTGTGAGCATCCCATAGCGTGTAGTAGCATATGAATAGCGAACGGAGAATTTACTACGCGACAAGAAAAACGGTTCTTTTTTCATGTGGACGCATCAAAAAAAAAAAAAAACGTATTTCCACCTACATACACCTACATCACGGCACGCTGTAACTTCGGTCAAATGTCTTACATGATTTTTAAAAGTTTTCCTCGTGTTTCTGTTATACACTCAATAGTCGGTATACGTAGTGGATATGAAATCGCTTCACTTATGTTTGATATTATACCCATACGTATAATAACCAATTATGTACAGTGTGAATAACGAGTTATTACAGAGTACTGCAGGTGTAACACTTATCCATTCCGAGTTGTGTACACATAAACGTACGAAAAAAATTCCGAAGACCCAATTCTTACGGACTCTATTATACTAGACACACTATATAGATGGATTATTATCTTTTAGACTCGTTCTATCGCTGTGAATTATTTTCTTGGACTTAATACAATATTACATAATACGTCGGCGAGCGTGTTTTCGAAGAGAAACGGCTACAGGATCAAGGACAACACAAGACCTATACTGCAGGCTATAATATATTATTATACTATACCAGCTGATTTATCCGGTTTCGCCCGAATTACCGGATCGTTTTTCGTTAAGACATAAATTAACAGGACATTTTTTCATTTTCACTTGAAGCTAGAAAAAATATTCAGCACGAGTTTTAGGAATAATTCTGATACTTTTTGCAATACATTTGCAATATCCGGAAGCATTACGAATATTTCTGGTACCGATTCTTTGGAGTTTCTCGACAGAGACGCTGCCGCAGCAGTCTTCTGGAAACCGTAGAAGAACGGCGATCGTAATATGATTTGAGTTTATCCTAACCATTTTGTAAAATTATTTATAAATTATACTATAATATATTTATAATAGATCGTCGTCTCCGTGGCTAAGCAGCGTGATTTTATTTTTATTTCAATTATTACTCGTCATAAAATATACCGCCGACATTGAACGTGTTTCAATAACTCGATAGACCCGAATAATTTTAATTAGACTTACAACTTTTTCAGCAATATATTCTATCATTAAAAAAAAGGCCGTTTCACATTTAGAAATTTTATATTGCATTTGTAAAAATTATGATGTCTGATACTCTGATTAATTTACCGGAGTAAAGTTTTAAACGAGCAAAGGCCGGGCTACAAAAATATGTTCTCGTGTAAAGACCATGTATGAAAGAGAAATAAAAAGTTCTTGTGTCCTCTTCGAGAATCACTCGAAACACTCGTGTAAATTATGTAATAGACCCGACTACACGAGTGTAATAATATAAATAATATGAGCAACGAACAATACGGAATGGCTCGTGAGGTAAATAGTGCATACAGTTTGAAATATATTTACTGCGTGTATACTGTACTATAATCCATTTTAAATGGCACTCGAGCAGTCCGTATAATATAAGCTTGACCTTGTTTAAATGCGCATAATATGTAACATATAGATCGGTACGGGCAAACAGTTTAACGTAATAATAATTAAAAACACAACAGGAGACTGGGTGCAGGGAACTAGTCCACCTCGGTGCAAGCCGGTATTGTTTAGTATTTTTTTTTTCACAAAAAAATCATTGCTCTCGAAAAACAATGTCAAGTGTGTTGAGCGGCAAACTTAGTTTAGTATTATCTATTCAATTTAACTATGAACCGTTTTTTTCAAAACGTACAAATGCATTCGAAAAAAAATACACTTAGAAACGGTTAAAATATGAGCTACTCTTGTTACGTTTATAATTTATAATATTACATACATAATCTGATCTTTGAAAGAAAAACAACCAATATTCAACATTTTATTTATAGTTCAAATGTGAACAAAAATCTTAGAAAGTCTTACCGTGTTCATTATCTTATAGAAATACTATAATTAGGTCATCGATCTTTAAAACATTATCCTTGAGATCAGGAATCTCACCAGATTTGTCCTTTAATTTTTCAGTTAAATTAATCGTTTGTTACAGTTACTGCGTTTATTTACAGTTAGACACGGGTTTTCGCTACAACACCATGGCTATATCTTTGAAAGTTTCCTACCTAAATGCAATATATTATTATTATAATATTTTCTGTTTAAAAAAGAAATAACAAAACATTGTTAAAATAACTACTGTAATGTCGACTTTGCGCCTCATCCGTTCTACAGCGCAGCCCAAAACGATGTTTAAAGATCAAAATTCTCTTTGCTTTTTAGGTTAATCACAACGTGTGTTTTTCGTGTATATTATATACGTGTACCGGTGTATTACCCATTGCTCGAAGAGAACATGACCTAACCAAACCGGTTCTTTGGTAATCGTCAGTTATATTTTTAATTCCGATAATCGAGGTGTAGTTCATTATGTTCAATACTCTCGTGTTATTATAAACGTGCTCGGAGTGATTATTACGTCCGTGTAATAGTATATCGTCGAAGAGTAGTTTCTGGGTTATTCTTTGTAGAGGAAATTTCGTTGCAATAGCAGTTATGATAATAAAACGGAGAGGAATAAATTATTATTCGCATTCCGTACGCGGAAAATTCCAACCGCAGTCGAAAATGTAAATTATTATAACATAGCATTGAAGTGGTTAACATAACAATGAACTATTATAAAATTACGGTGAAATCGATGTCAACAATGATTATGATTATTACTAGCGTTTGCACATTTTAATTGCGAGACACTTTTCAAAATTCCAGGTCGATTCGAAGTTATTGCGTTATCTATATCGAATATCTACGCAGGGACGGGAAACTCAAAGTGACCAAACGAGTTAATTTGTCGAACTTGTAGGAAACAACAACACGTATAAATTGGCGGTTTTACTAGCGATTAACACTGCACGATACTTGTACATTCTGCCAACAACATAATTAATACCGAAACACTGCTAAAATTGTCCCCAACATTTCGTGAAGTGATTGTAATTAATAACGGGTGTTCTCCTTAAACTTCGGAGTATACGGTTTGAAAACGTAGCACGGGTAAGTTACGCGGGTCGCGCGCCAGTGGCCCGTCATCATTTTGTCCACCGTAGGCCCATATAGGTTAGGCCATAGTTCTCGGGTGGGCTTGATCACAAAAAAAAAAAAACGAAACTTTAGACTAAGCAGAGAGAATAGTATACAGATGTGAACCGTCACCACGGGGTCCGGGGAGCGCTAGCTTTAAGATTCGGGTGGCTCGCAGCACCCTTATAGCGACCCTGCGGCGATTTGCGCCAACGCGTATACCGTGCAACATTAGTTGGTGATCATGGGTGTTGGGCAAAACGAATTCAAAATATTGGCACACATGAAATATTCCGGACGAACGGATCTTAAAATAACCAAACCGAACACAATAACGATTGCGTTCAAGCGGATGCGTCCGCGGCGAAGGAATGTTCAAAGATCAGCTCGTAATATACACGCATAGGTATGTGACGAGGATGAAATTCGATCGCGGAGGCGAAGAGTGACGCGTTTCTTTGTACGACGACTCGGTGCGTCCTCGGTTTTCGCGGCCCCAGGACCGTTCGGAGCGCATAACATAATTATTGTACACCAACGTCATCGAATATCGGAAACGTACGCGTATAATGGCGTAAGACACAACCAAAGGAAACAATGTGCGCGAACGCGAATTTTTCGCCAACGTCATCGCACGTATACACAATGTGCAAAGAATAGCTAAGTGCAGAATAATATGGTAACGCGTAAGTAGTATATATACGTACATAGCGTAAACGTTTTGTAAATTGTATGCCTACACGGTGCTCGAATTGTGGTGGGAAGCGGCGACGACGACGACGACGACGACGACCAGCGATATATTATAATATTATAATACATTGTTCTATACGAGTTATTGTTGGCCGCTACGACGTGAAAAAATCTCATCACATCAAGGCCCGACGAAATCGTTGAGTACGGGAACGGCAATCATTTCCTATGCATCATATGTTTTTTTCGACCAGTGCTTCGCGTGCTTAGATCGAAACGGACGAAAACAAGGCAGCAGGTTTTGAAATCTTGTATAATAAAACACCCGCGAAACTTCTAGCGCGGGTGAGACTCCACGATCGGGTGATATTACAGGGATGGGTCTTTGACACTCGAAACCAATGCTACCGTTTTTATAGAATAACAACCAAATATGAGTAACTATTTGAAATAACCAATATCGTATGATCAAAATTAAATGCTTATAAAATTTGCTTGCGACTTTTTGGTAAGCTTTTGTTTTCTATTGGGTAAAAATAAAACCGTATGAAAACTTTGTGTAAACCGGTGGATATCGCGTGACGAAACATACTAGACGACGGTGTATGGTTCGATTTTCGAACTCTGTTTAAGTTTTTTGCAATTTTTTCTCTGTTTTTCTCTATTGTTCGGCAAACTTTTGAGAAATTCAAAAAGTGATTCGATCCAAATATTAATTACACAACATTTCCTATCAATAATCACGCGTCAAGATAAAACTAATATATATTCCAACTTTACGCTCAGAATCTGCATAAAAATCGTTTACCACCCATATGTTTCCATATTCCGACATATATTATCTGAATTTGTGTTGGAAAATATTTTAAACATTTATCAATATCACTGTACAGTTACGATTTACTCTCTTAGCCATAGTATGTCCCGCATAATGCACACGACAAAAATATTATACCAGCGTTACACCTTCATAACATTGCGTTGCTACACCGTCTTTCCGACGGTATTGAAATCCGAAACTGCTTACAGAAGGGGGTCAGCGCGAGTGAAAGACGGGTAGTGCGGGGAACGTGACGAAAAGATGTATACGACAATATACGAGTACTCGTCCGACAAAGCTTTACGTATTAATATTCAACGCGCTCTCGATATTACCATACATAATATACAATGTACACACGCGTTTAGGTGTGTATATTGTTAAAAAACTCGTAAGCACGATACTGAACGCACACGGAAGACGCACCAACTGCTGTCGGCGATCTAGTTTATTGCGCATAATATTATCATAACTGTGCCCACGTCTATACGCGTCCTGTACTGCAGCAAGCGGATCGTCTCTCCGGTGATGCGGAGGGGGAGGGGGCTAATCAATTGTTTTCAAGTATTAAGCCAATCAGTGAAGTACGATGTTACGTACGTTTTCGTGTGGAAATATCATTTCAGTTCGATTACGAACAACGTATCGCAACGAGCCGACAATCACCACGGTCGGACGTCAATAATTTATTGAAAATCGTATCCCGCACTCGTGTACCTATAAGGTGTCGTTTATTGAACATTTCCGTGGTTAATAATCGTGGTTAAGTCGTTGAGTGAGTAATCGGAAAAATATATATCATCACATGGTGTTTTTGATTTCGATTTTAGTCATGATCTAAAATCGGAATGATTGTTAAAAGAAATAACGTTCCTCGCTTGACGCTTCACTCATCCGAATCTATTGATTCTGTAGACACGTGGAAAAGAGATACAATTTGTAACTACTAAAGTACATCTTTGTTTGCGTGATCATAGAAAATGCTATTCAAGTACACAACAAGTTTCATGTTACAAATACTTCACAGATGAAACATTTGTTTTGCTTTTTTTCCATTTTTTTTATTATTAGTAGAGCATTTTTGGCACATTTCGGCAGTTTTGTTAGTTATGATGCAGGTATTTTTATTCATTATATACGGATTGAAAATTTAAATTTTATATTTTCTAAAGATGATAATTTATGAATTTTATAATTTTTTTATTTACCGTCATCACACTAATCAAATTTTTCAAATTTCAGTTTTTATTTTTTAATAAATGATTAGTTTTTTTTTACAACTATTAACTATGGGTACTTAATGAATCTATACATTTTATTAAAAAAAATGTTTGTGCATTTTTGGCTACTTTTTAGAGCATTTTTTTATAGGTTTTGGAGCATATTACCTTGCCCTGGTTATTACATGATAATATAATATCATCGAAACGCAATACTATACTCTTAGGTCTTACAATTTATAATATGCAAAAAAAAAAATATCACAAATGCATGTGCTATTGGCAGCTTTTGACCTATGTACCTAAAATGATAAATACGTGAGTAACAGATGATACAATGTAATTACTGAGATTTGGTGAAAAAGAAACCAATACAGAAAAATAAGATGTATCTAACGATTCTAACGATAATGATGTAGAAGAAGAATCGAAAAAAGACAGTGCCAGTTCCAATGATATAATAGAATAGAATAAAATAATAAGTGAACAACTCATATATTAGTCTTGCCATTTTTGTATTGATATTTTAACTACATTCTTGAAGACAAATATGATTATATTAGATTTATTAATTTCTTATTTTTAAGTGTATATAATACGTAATATTATATCATCGGGACTCAGAAATTGATTTAAGGATATATATATATATATATATGTTACGGTCCAGGTGGACAAATCAGTCATTGTAATACAATGTCCGGACATTGTATACAATGTCTGAGACATTTGGGCAAAGTAAATAATACATATTTAATTCCTGTATAGATTAAGTCATTGTAATACAATGTCCAGTCATTGTATACAATGCTAAAACTGGTATGGTCAATGTGAATATTAGAGTTATTTTAGAGTTTAATATTTGTATATTAGATGATATTAGATGATATTATTGTATAAATCTAGGAGGCCAAGGCTATGACCGCTGCACTTGTGTGCAAAAATGCGAAACAAGGAGATGCAAATGTAAAGCTGCTGGAATTTTATGCAACTCTAAATGTCCTAATGGTAATACTTGTAAAAATAATAATAATATTCAATAAAAGTTAATATAAATAAAATATTCTCAATTTTATTTGCTAATCAAATTTCTTAAAAAAATATTAAATAAATTTATATAGGTAAGTCATTAATATATGTATTTTGTTCACTTGGAACTTGCAGTTCTGGTCATTGTATACATTGTCTGGTTTATGTGAATAATTATCTACATGGCTTGAGTAATTCGGACATTGTAAACTTTGTCCGGTCAGTGTTTACAATGACCATTTATCCACCTGGACCGTAACATATATATGGTTGTACAATGTATAAAAAATGAACATTAAATTATTGAACTGAGCATCCAAAAAAAGTGTATAGAAATCATAGCTAGAGCGCCTGTCGTCCGTCGATCGCGTTCGTTCGCCCAGCGTCGTCGTTTTCGCGTCTCGTCGAACAAGTCTATTTTGTACCGAAATCGGGACACGCGAGATGCACTTTTATTACTATTATTATTATTATTATTATTATTATTATTATTTATCATTATTATGTTACACGTAAGTAATATTTTGCAGCAGTTTAAGGGTTTAGTGCAACAACTAGATAAGTCCACTTTTGAAAACTTTACGGGACAATCATAAATTTGACTGTTGCACTAAACGTACATAAAACCACAAAAGTCCATTTTCATAACAAAATAATTGACTTGTTGTTGCACCGGATCAATTTCTCGTTTAAAATGCTCGGTGGTTGGTTGTTGGGTACTGCCAAACTGAGCGTAGTAACAATACAATTGATATTGTATAACTTGTGTAAGACTACATCATCGGAGTGTAAGAAGTTAACCAAGTAAGTACACACGAATAGCATCAGTGTTCTGTACTTATATATACATCCATAATATGTAAATATTTATAGTTATTTTTAGGTGTATTATATAAAGCTACCAAGGCCAGGTGGTGGGGGGTCGGACCACATTATGTACTCGTATTACGTATTGATCCTCTCCCAAGATCAGTTCATCGCGCCACTGCAGTACATTGCAGTATACGATTTGAGCGTCAAGTGTCGTTTCTATGCGGAACAAATTTTAAAACTTACAAATAAATAAATAGTACATTGCGCTCGCCTGTTACAGGACACGTCTGAAGCTAATAAATACAATTGTTTTACGTAGAAATTGTAATTTCTTTCGACATTCGACTGGGGGGCGTGCGGTGCACGACACTCGATTTCCGAACCTTGCGGCCGGCGGACAAACGGTAGGAGGAGGGAGGGTAGGGGATCGAGGGGCAAGAGGATACATGACGGAAACAATCGACGTTTCCGTTGACGTGCGAGCGCAACTATATTTTATGATATCGCCGTTTGCGCACCGACGACAGACGACGACGACGACGACCGCGTCGTGTATTCCTATACATTTTCTTTTTACGATTCTCCTCGCCAGCCGCTGACCGACATTCGCACACGCTCCCGCGGCCAAGGTGAACGTCGCTCGCGTCCCTCCGCCGCCGCCGCCGACCGACAATCGTAACCGGTCTCGCGCCGCCGCCGCCGCCGACCCAGTCCTTGACATTGTTTGCCGCCGCCGCCGCGTGCTCCCCCGCAAGTTCTAGGCCACGGCGACCTCGGCGCGTACGCTATGGTGTCTTCGAAATAATAATATGTCGTGTCCAAACACGCACCGGGGAAGTTTTGCAATTTTTTTCATTTTTTATAGCACCATTGCGAACGAATGTCGGCTCAGCGAAGGATGTTTTTTTTTTTTTTTAAGCCCTAAAACCAACGGTTGCGAACGAATTTTTCGCGTTTCGATTCGAGGATTTCGTTAAAACCCGCACCCGTGCGGACCAGTTATTGTGGCAGTGGACAGTGTAATAATGTAATAGTGTACAGCTCGGTGCACACGGGAAAACGTTTGTAAAGTTGAAATTCGCAAGCGCTCGCCGCGGTACGTCGGTGAACCGTGGTAAAAGGCGTACGACATATTATGTAGCGCACCACTTGAAGGTCCGTGGTAATGACAAAATGTTTATGACGGTGACCAGTCGTATTAACGAACTCGACCAAGACTTTGGTCACTACTGGAACCTGCGGCGGACCATGATGATTTGGACTTATCCGTGTTCGTAAACGCGTACTCCGCCGTTTAGCAGTATTCGCACGGTCCGAACTTCTCCACTATCGCTTAGATAACTGCAGTGGTTTCCGTATTACGGTTTTTGCGAGTTGATAATACATCATTGTTACGCGATGATGGGCAATTAGATAAACGATAACACAAGAAAAAATTTATTTTTATATATACCATGATTCTGGTAACATATATTATGCTCTCTCTTCGGGCACACGCTGCTAATGGTCAGACCCATCAATGTATTCATTATGTATGGCACAGTGGCACACACGTGCCGTATTGCGTTCCGCGGTCGTATAGTAATCCCAATCAGTTTAAAATAAATGAAAGATTTAAAAGAATTTCTTTATCTAGAGTCTAGACTACTATTTTCGCCTGAAAAAGTCGTACTTTTCATTGGGCCGCGAAAAAAAAGTAGTTTCCACTTATGAACCTCGTTCAAGTCACAAGCATTGCGGCTTAAGCGGTACAAGCGGCAAACAAGCCATAAATACGACTCGTATGGCGTTTTCGGGTAAATCGTTTTTTCTGTTCTCCGTTATCCGCATGTATATACGTTCCCGCGAGTCCAAAAATATGTCCGAATCGACTTCGCAGCACCGGGCGAATATATTATTATTCGTTCAAGTGGTGAAAACGGGTTTGAAAGCGCGGGTAACCCGGCAACAAAATATGTATACCCGTTTTGGGATCCGTTACTCGCGAAACCCGCGAACAATAATAACTCTACCCGTTTTCGGTCTTGGTTTATAAACCCGTAACGTGGATCCTCTCGATCGATGGTCCGAAAGAAAACTAATCGTATCCTACACACCCAACGAGACTATATAACAATAATATGCAAAATTCCGATCGGTGTTACTCGCTATACAATTAATTTAAGTCATTTACCGTGCTCGCGTCTGCGGTAATATTCGTCCGCGTACAGTAACATAGTGTATTGGTAATATCGTGGTGTTACGTTGTGGTATATTATAATATTATGTAGGTATCACGGTTACGAGTCGGTAACCGGAGTACGTACTATGCTCGGAGACTTAACGCGATTCTTCGGTATCGCAACTTATAAGTAATCAGTCGACATCGACGCTTTACGCCACCGCCCGGCCCTGTTTACTGCTGAAGAAGACCCGTATTGTGGTATTATGTATTTATTCACAATTGTACATCGAATCTCACAATAATTCGGATTATTTTTCAACTAAGTTTTATATTTTGTATGCATAATAGTAACGGTCCAACTGTGCACACACTAATGCAGTATGACAAAATTAATAATAATTCCGAGTTAGAGGAGAAACCACGGACTCTCATTGACGAGCCTCACGCTCGTTTCTGAAACATTTGGTGAGGGTAACAAATGAATAATTATTGCGGGTGCTTCGTACTGGGACCCTAAAGTTTATTAGTGCGAGTGGAGAAGGGGAGTATATATACCAGTACCAGAAATAAGCTTTTGAAGGAATGAAATATTATGAGATATTTTACACGTTATAATATGTCGAACGCAAACGTTGTGACTTGTGTTATAACCGCGATGATATACGGTAGGTACTAAACGCGTATAGTTGAACATTATCGACTGCGAAAATAATTTACTTCTGAGTTCCTCAGCTGTACCGTATACGTATAAGTTACCGACATTCTGTAAATCATGGCAACATTGGTGACGTATATTATATATATATATATATTCAGTGACTCATATTATATACTCGAGTGAGATAACGATCAAGGAGCACATAGAGGGTAACTTGAGAAGTTTACCTGTGGCCTGCCATAAGTTATGGACGTAAACGTTATTAAATACGCCACACACAGACATCGCTGCGCGGATATTATAATATTATATTAACGATATAATATTATTGTTACGCTCTAACGGTAAATAGTTCAGTAGAAAGACGGTTGCAGATTTGAGCTAGATTTAGCCCTCGTCGTTGTTGGAAAATTTCGCTATTACCTCGCTTGATGAAACTGGATTTAATATCCTCTATGTAACTCACCGTGAAACGTGTGCGAATAGATTTAATTCTTATCCTGCGGTAATTGGAATACTGAAATTTTAAATACTGAAACGGACCTATCACGGCATTATAAAATGTTACCCGTTAACGCGTTATAATGATTTCGAGCAACACTGATGCGTGAACCAACGGGAAAATGGTGCCGGGAAATCAACAACCTGGTTAATTTCCACCTATAAGCTTATAACGAACAATCGCTAGATGGTATTTTTTTTCATACGCGTATTATAACCCGAGATGGATTTGGGAAAATTGCGTTCTATGAGGAGGTGTAAAATGTGTGTTTTCGCGCAGGAAGCTATCGTTGATGCTGGGATATACGTATTATAGTTATTCGTGATCGTGTAAAATAATGTATTGCTTATGCCTTATTCTATGCGACGTAACATTTCGATATAAAATCATTTTTCGCCTTTTTGTAAATAATTATTATTTTCGTGATCGTAAATCCTTTTCCGCCGAAAAATCTACTTACTACGACAATACCATCGGCCGTTAAATAAAATAACACGTAGACGAAATAATAATAATAATAACGACATGTCGGACCGGTGTTTCGTTTACTTTTGGGGTTTGTAAATCTATTTATGCAGTGCATCGTTGGTCGTATACCACGTGGCTCCGATTATTTGTTTAAGACGCATAGATTGGAAATCATGTGTAGGTTCTAGGTTTGAGGTTTTGACTTGTCCCAAATTTGAATATCGCTACCCAAGAGGGATTATGGTTTTCTTGTTCATTAAAAGTTTGTTTTTAAACTCGTTGAAGGGAGGTTATTTGTACCGATACCGATGGTCTTGTAGAAGCTGTGGATCAGACGTGTGTGTTTTGTTCCCCGCGCGTGCTTCTTCCGTTGTCGAGAACGCTTCTGGCGGAGGCGAGCAGCGGATAACGAAAGAATTTGCGTTTTATTGCGAGGAGATGATAACAATTATTCGTCAGGGGTGGTTTTTGTATTTTATTCAATAGGTGTATAATATGTATGCGGTCAGTGTGTCCGATTCTTGTGTTTATAGTTATTATAAGGCCATTTATTCGTTTTCAAATTGTATTTCTTTAAACTAGTTATAGTTGTCGCGGTAATTGGTGCTCCATTCCAATACATATTATGCTTGTTACATCTCGACAGGCACATACTTGTAGTACACGGTCTTGTTATTATTATTAACATTTTAGCGACTAACGGTTTTGAGACGGAACGCAAATAGGTTTCCGAATGGATTTCGTTAGGCCATACTATTATTATTAAATCGATATCTGTGGTGCACCCTTTGTGCACTATAACATTACGTACGTAACCGTATAATAATATATAGGCACGATGCGTATTAGAATAAGCGGCCGAGTGACATGACATTATTGTAATCATACGTTTTGTTATGCGAACGTCCCGACGTCAGTTCTTCCCGATCCAGATACCGCGACGTTATGACTTGTAATATCGTGTGGTATAATATAAAAGCATAATTGCTGCAAAACAAGCGAATAAATTGATTTAATCGAGGTCAACACGGTTCAACTTGATCTTTGACCGCAATAACGGACAGAATCGAATTTACGAATAAATTTAAGCAGTACACATAATATTATTATACGGGTACTAGTTTTTTCTTTCGTTTTATTTATTATTTTTTTCCAACGCATTCTTGGCGTCGCGACGGACGACGTTCGAATTCGGCAAGAATATTAAATCACCGTTGCAGAATGTGACATTGGCTGTTTTTGGTCATCGTCGTACCTACTATATTTAGGTTACAGCCAGTTCTGCTTTCAATGTCCGAACACGTTTTATAATCATCGGTTTTTTATTTAATTTTTTTTGTCGAAAATAATATATATTACATTTCACAGCCTTGAAACGAATTTCCATAACACGTACGTTCAAAATATTCTATATTTATTATAATAATAGTTTGTGTATTTTTAATCCATCGCAAAAGACAACCGACGAAAACTGCGGACTCCGTTATCAAATCGATTAGAAAAAACACGTAAAACAACTTCAGAAGCTGAGTTAAGAGGAAATTAGGTCGTATAATTCCAATTCAGCTGTCAAAATAATTATAACGATTGAAATTATTTATCATTAGGTGAAAGATTGTATTGACGTATACAACAAAAGACCTTTTACTGTGCATGATATTGCTGCTATAAGACATTAATTAGACTGTTTAAAATTGAAAAAAAAGGGCCAAGATTTTTTGAAGCAACTGCTTCAGGTAAGATTCAATAAAAAATAATATATTTGTAGGACAAATAATACGTATCACTTTATTATTATTATAATCTTAAACAATGCGTTAAACTTCTTCACACACGTGTATAACTATTTAATAAATGAACTCATATTTATTCTAAACATCTAAATCGTGATTATAATATCTATAAATACATCTACAAGGACGCGAGAGGGATTTATTATAACTAGTTTCTCGTCACGACACCGTGGATAATTATGTCACAAAAACATTAACGTTTTCAACTGTTATGTTTTAATCCAAACTAGGTATTCACATAAGGACTAAAACTGTAAAATGGTTAAATATTTATTTTAAATGAGTGAAACGAGGAATGAATAACGGTTTTATCATGAAATGTCGCTTTTTTTTTTGTACCTGTGTACACGATTTTGGCTAGAATGGTTGCTCCGATGTGTACAAACCGGGTCATTTTGTGAAAGGAAATTCGTCTATAGTTGGTACTCTGAGGAGGTAATTTTTTGATTTTCTCAACAGTTTTTAACTGTAAAAAAACAGAGAAAAATTGCAACCGATATCGATGATCGACTTGTTTATATTTCATGGATAAAAGTTTTTTAATAACTTTCTTTATAGTCAATATAACATTTTTTTTTTATCGGAAAATCGCAAACTAATTTTATAAGCATCAGAAAATGAAATGTCGGCGAAATTGGGTGTTTCGACAAACTTTGATTACACGCGATATTAGTTATTTATAAAAACGCATTTTATTGGTTCTACTACCATATCGATCATATTTAAAAACATAATCTGATCCATCCGACCTCTTTCACTCGGAATCGTTCTTCGATATCGGTGTGCAATAGTATTACGGTTTCAATTCTAAAACACCAGTACATCGTTCACCGATCCCTGTTTCTCACCCGACCGTGGAGTCTCATCCGGCCCGGGCGAGTTTCACTTTGTATTATTGTTTGTGTACATTCCGTACGGCGAGAACGTGTTTTTTGAGAAAAAACTGTGTTTGTTTTCAAGGAATTTTCTACTCTCGAACCGATTAGTTTTTTTTTTTTTCAAATAACCGCCGAGTTCGTCAAATAAAAGCACGATTTGTACGACCGCGTGTTGAAGTGTCGGCGGTGCACTAAGTTTGGCCGAACGCTACGTGACGAATTACATATACGACGACAATCGGGTCTCGTATGTATGCATATCGTGTACAGGAGGTGTAGGTATGACATATAATAGGTACGTACGACGCGAGTGGTATAATATGTTATTGTGCACTTCCTTGCGACCTACTATTATTGCACAACATTCAACGGTTCCCGCTCAAAGCCAGTGTGCGGCAGCGTTCACGATATTTATTTATTTTAAATGGAACACGCGAATAAGCGTTTAACGATTCAACAACACGTTAATTCGTTTAGCTCCAACACACACACGCACACGCACATGCGCATCGACGAGATCCTGTTGCAGTTGGCGCTTTTTGCCGGCGGTGGGTGCTCTCCGTTGCAGTACGTTATAGTACATATTATGATTATTATCACAACTGAGACACCGGCGTCTGAAAATCGACGAAAATCGATCGAAAAGCATAACTTTCATACATTTTCACCGATTATGACGTGCGGTTTTCGATTTTCATCGCGATTCCGACGAAAATAAAAACATTTCCTGTCGCGGCACATAACAACAATACCCATATGCTCACTGCAGAAATAGTACCTGTTACGCATGTGCTATGATATTTTATTGATACTGCCGCGTCCCGAGAGTCTTGTACTATTACGTTCTTGAGCGTACACATATTTTCATCATTATATCATGAATTTTCCGCATTAAATTATCTACATTGAATGTAGGCCGTGTGAACGCAACGACGCTGGTATACCCATTATGTACGCCTATTGAATAATTTTGTACAAAAAGAAAAAAAAATCCCATTTCGTGGTAAAAAAAAAAAGAGACCGAATAAACTTCAATAGCTTTACTATAATTGCATAAGAGTTTTTTTTTTTTTTTTTGTAGAGCACTCGCGTACAATAATTTGCACTTAACCGACAGCTCACAGCACCAGTGGTTCGTAAAGGATTGAAAAAGATTAGTTAAACCCTGAACAGAGTCCAAAGTATGGTGTTAACTGCCGACCGGAATGTTTGTGTGTCGCTGTCTCTAGGTACTGTTAAATAATATGTTATATTGAACTGTGTCATTACATTTAAAACGTGGTGGCTCGAGTTTGAAGTATTTAGTACAATATTGTATCAACTACTCTTTCCAGCGCAAAACTACTGTGATAAAAAAAAAGAAGTGTGAAAAAGTGTGTATTTGCGGAATAGAACACTTAAATACAGTGATAATGGTCGAATTCGGTATTTCAAGTCCAGACATAGGAATTTTTTTTCTCTATCGTTAACGTGGCTTGGACTTTTTCTTTTTCAAATCATCGCGGCCAAAGTTCAAAAAATCGAGTCGACGACAGAGTATAGCTCCATCATCCGCCTCGTTCGCGCGGGATGGACCATCGGTGTAGGTACTGCAAATAGGTGCGAGCGGATTATACGCGTTTCAGACGTGGGCGATTTGCATATTTTAATTCGAAATTGTGCCGTGCGTTATTAAAGCACAGTAGTATGTCGTTTATTGCACGCAATCTACGTCCAGCTCGGTACCACGTACGCGGTAAGGCGTAGTAACCACATACCGAGTAGGTACACTGTGTGTGTGTGTGAGTGCGTGTGTGGTGCAGTTTGGTCGAGTTTCCTATATTATTAGGTCACCGCGGTACACGGCAGTACGTATAAATATATACTTTTTATAGGTACACGTAGGTATACAGTATATGTAGGCACTGCGCATATAGCTGTGACGCCTGAAACTAGTTTTCGCGGTTAGACGAACGGAATAATTGGCGTGCGCCGATTTTTTTCTTTTTCTTTTTTGCGCGATCGGACATCCGAGACCATCATCGTAACACTGCAACGATTACAATAATAATAATGATTTCTGTTTCACGAACCGCACGTTACTACATCGCGCGCTGCAGTAACACATAACGCGATTATACATCGGTGTATACCGTTATTACAATATCATAGCGTGAACGGAAAAAACAAGCCGCGGACGCAGATTACCAGGGTCGGGGTTATAATATATACGAGTATATATGGCATTTGCATATTTTTTTTAAACACTGTTAATAAATTAATATTCAGCATTAAAAGTACCGGTACATTAATGAACACCAGGCTGAGCTTAAAATTTGTCTCAGGGTGTACCCACAGCGAGAGTCTGCGTTTTATTTCGCACTACGTTTTTGCATATCTTGCGACTTTTTAGATTCTATTACTATTCTTTTTAATTATTCGAGATATTATTGCAGCTGAACAGGTTTTTGAAATCAAAATTAGTCATTTTTTATGAAATGACGTCTTAACAAACGTGTTTTTGTATACTGTCAATCGAATCTTCAAAGTAAGCGGACCGATCGCGTGGACGCCACTGCGATTATATTATGTATTATGGGACGAGTGTTGAAAGCGTTGCACACCTTAGTATTATTTTAGATTATTGCAGGTATTACGGTTGAATCTTTTACCCGTATACTTCGTATAACCCCTCAGGGATTCGGTGTTCTGTCGACCAATTGCTTTAAAAAATGATTATATCATTTTTTGGAAAGCGATAAATTACACATATAATTCTGGTTTTTTTTTGCTTTTAGCGCATATCAAGCGATATTTAAATTAATATTACAGCACACTACACATTTATCCAGTTTTAAGTGTTATATATCATCCCAAATCAGCTGATCATCGATACTGAATTGTAACCATTTTTTTGTTCACCGATCACTGATATAACACAATGATTGGTTACATAATATCATGCCGCCTCGTCATTCCTCACACCGTATTCATACATTTATGAGTTTAATTATGTCGTACGGTTTTTTTTTTTGATTTTTTCACGAACCCGCAACGTTTACGGATAACGAAGAACCACCCCCTTGTCAATGCTATAAAAATACGGCATTTTGCCTATTACAATAAATATATTATTTCATACGAGTTGTATAACTGTAGAATGTTTTTTTTTTTTTGTAAATATACATATTATCTCAAACGCGCCGTGGATATTATTAAGTTAGTTCTGTAGTATATTTTAACGGTTCACCTTCAAATGTGTTTATTTCGTTTACTGCAATCATTAATCGCGTACGTGTAAACGTTTGGGGACTTAATTATTTTCTTAAACAATATTATTTTTGTCCGTGTTGAGACCTATATTGCGTAGTTGCGGTTTCGTCAATAACAATATTATATATATACTCGTATAGTAGTTCAAACATAATGGCACGTGATCCGGTGGAGTATTTTCATTGACTGTTATTGATATAGCGACTTCCTGACGGCCGTACGTTTCATATTTTCGAATAATAACCCATAGCCAACATTCTAAATCATTATTAATTAGTGTACAATAATAATGAAAACATAGGGCATGTATTTAGGTCAATGAGTGCGGACCACGGACAGTCGTGACAAATCATTGAGCATTTTGGGGGCGATCGATAAAAGATGAATTGTATTTCCTCGTAAGATTAGTGATTTTCGTCGATTGCCGAGAAGAAATTTTCCTGAAATTCGTCGCCGTGCAACCTGCGCGAACACCACGAGTTCAAAATGTCGAGAACTTAACTTACGTAACGTAAGATCTCGTCATCGGGGGTTTTCTTGTTTTTTAGGTCAACGACTTCCGGGCTCTATTGATACCGCGAGTGCAGCGCGAGCCACAATAATATTTTTACGTTATAATGAAAACCTAACAACATAATACGCAATGCAATATTGTGATCGGGTAAGACTACGTAGGTGTATTATAATAGTCGCCACCAAACAATGACAACGGCGGTTTGTCGTGCCCGATATTGATTTCCACGTTACTAACTAGTATCTATAGTACGTAACAGTTATAATATATAATAACGCTATCCTATATATCTTGTCATTTGTCAGTTTATCACCACTATAGGCTTCAGCAAAGAGCGAAAACTGTTCGCTGTGGACGCCGTGGACCAGAGTGTGGCTAAGAATTTATCTCAAAAGAAAATAACTGATATAATAGATACATGTATAGGTAGGATAGCGGCCGAATGATCGCCAAACAATTGTATAATTTAATATAGTCTATTTTGTAGCTGATTCAAATATAAATTAATGAATAAGGAAATATAATTATAATATCTGTAATAACGCTGGAGATGGAAATTATTAACAATTATTTTTAATCAAATTTACGGCATTAGCTGCTTCAATTTTCCCATAATCCGTTACTTGATAAAGTGTAATTTATATGATAAAATGATCGTTTTTAGAATGAATACTCCTTTGCATTTCATTTTTTTATATTATTTTCATTTATATTTTGTTTACGATTTGAATTTTCAAAATTATTTGTTTAACCGTTACAAATCAATTAATTTTTTCCCTTTTCACTTTGCATACACTCCATTACTACACGATAAAATTGAAATGTATTCAACATTGACCGATTTAAACATTGATCGTTTAAAACAGTTTAAAAATATGAACATGAACATGAACAAAAGTTTTTACTAGACGATCAATCAACCCAAATTCTACCCTCGATTAATTCACCGGGCGATTAATTAACCGGCGGTCAATACTGGTCGCGACCAATTCACCGCGGATACCGTTTAAATAATAAATATATATGTATATAAAATGTACCTAGAGCACCTGCAGTAAAAAATTGATTACATTTACTCGCACGCTTTTTTAATGAATATGTCAAAATGTTAATAAATAATTTGTATTGTAATAAAAATGTTCAATTCTCTCTGTAATACGAATTACTCTTCATTTCTCTTGATAATTCGATCACCCATTAAATCGAAAACCCCTCTAAATCGATTATGCAGCTCAGTGTACTGGTCCCCTGAATTTCGAATTATCGAGTGTGTACGCTGTACAATACTGTATTTCCTCGAGCTTACCGAACTACCGTGGGTCTTTATCGTGAAAAAAATGATTTTGCGCTTGTGTCCTATTTTATTAGCACGTTCGCAGGTGTACGGGTTCTACTATGCGACCTATATGTTTAGGAGACTGTGTGCATTCGTATTCCGCAAATCTGTATTATAAAAACCGCGTGTTTGTGGAAAAAAAAAAGAAAATGGAATAAATCTAAGTCATAGTACACACCCCGTAATATATACTATTTTAGATTCGATAGAACAGTAAGAACAAAATATCTAAGAAAAGTGCAGAAAAATGACAACTTACAAGTGCAAAGTTGCAGAGCTCCATAGTAGGGGTGATGTATCATACTTTCGTATGATGTATCATCTAGAGCAGTGGCCTTCAAAATTGTTGGACTCACGACCCACTTTTTTAGGCCTACGTTTTTCGCGACCCACGGTCACGTAAGCTATGTAGAAAAACAAAAAAAAAGAGCTAAACTCGTAAATTATTATGTTAAATGTCATACTACGTAAAATCATACGGACGCGACGTGTGAAACATTTACTGTGATTTGATATACATTTTACTATTACGTTATAGAATATAAGTTATAAAATATTTTAGATACATCAAATATTGCAATAATTTTTAAACTGTGATCGCATTTATTGATATTCTACGTTCAATAATTGAAAAATTGTCTGTATACTTTGTATAATTTTAATTTTAAAAAGAAGACTTATCGCGACCACCGGATGAAGACCACTGAGCTATGTACAGATACGATTTGAAAACGTCGATTAGTAGATTTCCGCTTAGCAACACATATTATATTAATAATTAAATATGGTTGTCGGACGTCGCGTTAACGGGACGGGGAAATGGTTTTTGTTTAAAAAACGGATCTCTCTCTCTCTCTCTCACTCTCCCTCTCTCTCTCCGCGAGCGCGAGATGACGTACCGCACCGCGTTTCCACTCGGTCGGAGACGCGTTCACGGTGCAATCACGTCGATTTCGCTTCACGCGCGCTCGATTCGAATCAGTCCGATTGACTAACCATTAATGATACGTAACGCGCTCGTGAAACGTAATTAATCGCGTTAAACTTGCCGCGCGGGGGTGGAACCGTGCTCGTCGTCGTACGGCAACAATAATTGTATCCGACGATTCGCCGGCGGTGCACGCATGCGAACGCATTTGTACACAGTGGTTATCGCGTTGTAATGCGTTTTAATTTCATACGTGTATTACACACCAGCCCAACGACGCGCGACGGGGGCGGGGCAGCGGCGTGGCGGGAATTTTGTACGGGGGATGCGAGTTTACGCGAAAAAAAAATTATAAAAAAAAAAAATTTTTTATCATAATAATAACTTTTTATTGAAAATAGGATATTTACAATCTGTGTTTAACATCACAATAAGTAAATTAGATAATTTATGTACATGTTTAACTTGAATAATTTGAAGAGGCAGGCCAACCAGTGATGGAACCCAACGTGAATTTATTTTAGATTAGCAAATCTCTGCAATATTTTCTTTGGAGCCCATGGATGGGATTTATGGGTTGAATAGATGAGATTTGTGATACTAACGGGTTAGTAATGGGAAGGCAGTTTGAAGTAGAAGAAGGATCTGTAATGTTTGGTGGCTAATTGGTCAACTGACTCAATTTTTAGGTCAGAGTGTAGTGAAGAGTTGGAAACAAACCAAGGAGCAGACGTTATCATACGGAGGGTAATGGACTGGAATGCTTGTATCGTGCGAATTTGGGACGGCTTTGCACAGCCCCAAATTTGGATTCCATATGCCCATATTGGACGCAAGAGAGATTTATACATTATAAGTTTGGTGTGCACTGGAAAAAAAAATTTGTAAACAATTATTTAATACGATCCACAGTATTGGTCATATATATTTTTTTGGACGTGCACTACTTCATTAAAAATCCACGAGCCGCCACTGATCGAGTACAACGGCTGTTGGCTTAAATAAAGCTTCCATTTCATATTCTAACCCAACACAAATGTTCAATTTAATGTGAAATTTGTGGTTGAATTTCGTTGGTAAATGAAAACGTCTAGCTGGATTGATTTTCGTCGTGACAGTTCTTAAAAACGAGTTCCGACGATCATCACGATATATTATTTGACTTCGTCGTGTCCACGCGAGAAAATATCCGTTCGCATACGGCATACAGGATTATCAACAGATCATCGGCACGGAATAAAATAGAAATGAGATACTGCACTGTAAATGTGTAAAGTGTAGGCATATTGTGTGTATGTAAAATGTGCACCGTACGAGTATACGACAAGTAGGTAACAATGTACTGCAGTAATTTAGAATAATATAAGAGGCCCACGCGAATGCAACACTTAACCATTGTGGCCCACACGAATAAAAAAAAGGTTGGGCATCACCGCTCTAGGGTCCGGAGTAATGCTCGGCGAATAGCGGAATAACCTGGGAACTGTTTCAAATTTTAAGTTTTTACGCGTTTTCTCGTCTTCGGGATGTACCGATCTGCAGGCAGTGAGCGAGTGGTATTTGCATTTCACATAATACATAGATTATACACCGAGCTATTAAACGTACACGTTTACATTTGCTCAATCGGTTATCAATAATATTGTATTACCTCTTCCGGGAGATATTTTACTATTTTACATCGGAGCAATTTATCTATTTATTTCGGTATAAAAAAAAAACAACGTTGAAAATAGACCGTGATCGTTGTACATTCCAATGATATTTATTTTTATTTATTTTAATCTATATTTATTTACATAATATATTTCAAACTGCAATTGCACTGCTACATTATTATTACTATTATACCATAATGTTAGACAAAGTAAAATGTAACACAGGTAACCCGAGTAGAGAAAACACGTTAGCATCACGCACAAAGCCAATTCGATCCATAAAAATGAGTTTTTCGAACAATCCGATCTTATTACACATCTAGAGAATAAGAGGAACCGGCATTGTTTCAAATTTCAATTTAATTTCCGTTTCGTCGTTTTTGAGATGTACTTACTTGCTCAGTGAGTGAATGAGTGCTATATGAATTATCTATATAATATAACATATATATTATACGTCGAACGGTTAATTCGTAAACATTGACGAAAAATGTTATTTTAAATTGATCGTGTATGGATAGTGTATTTAAAGCTTATTTAAACCGGCAGATTATGTCAAGTTGTTTTCAGTGGACACATAATATTAAACGATACGATTAGCGAGTGATACGGCGAGATGTGTATTAATATATTGAATGTTTATACGGTTGAAATAATTAAACGTCTCGGTGGTATGTACTCGGACAAATTAAAACTATTATTCAGTTGGTTATTGTTGACAAAAGAAGATGATATTTTACCACATGATTCAGACCTAAAAATAACTCATTATCGGCAGCTATACAGTCGATCATCAGTAATATTTAATATAATTAGTTCATCTATGATAATATGTTAATGGAGTTCTTTTTGAAAGACTAACATTTTCATAGTTTGTGGGTAAATAACGACCGCAGATTCTATATTGGAATTTCACATGACAACCATTACAATTGAACTTATGATTTAGATTTTTGATGATTCTTTAAAATGTTAGTCGCATTAACCACCAGTAACAAAATGTTGTTAGTGGTTTTGGAAAAAAACAATCATCAACGAATACATTTATTTATTAATTAAAGAAAAGTGGTTCATATCATTTAAAATGTATACTCTTATATAGATATAGATGAAGAATAATAATGTTTTAATTGGTATTAATAAAATAATTAAACTAAGTACAGAGGTGTCTAATTAAAAATTAAATGGTATTTTAAAATGCACGAAGAGGCTGTATGACGGAGATAGAGTGAGAAAGAGAGAGAGAGAGAGAATATTAAAATCAATAATTCGTGTAAAATACATGTAGTCGGTCGATTGATGTTTTATTATACACGCGTATATATATTATTGAGAAACACGAATTGCCGACAGTTTATTATAAAACAAAAGGGATACACCTATTTCAGATGCTGACGATTTACGGTTTGGCCAACCTAACATTTCTTCAACCTTTTAAATATGTATGGTATACATATTAGCTCAAAAATGGACACAACAAAAAATACTTCTGAAGCGGTATTGGACAAGGATGATTTACCTTTCTTTATTTAATATTTGAATACTACACGTTTTATGCTTTTGCCGTTGGTTTCAGCACTTAAGTTACCCGAACCTCAAAGAATAATTTTCAGTTTCTGCCTTGACGCGTATTTCTACTCGAAAGTTATAACATGCATATTTTTATCGCACGCACTATGCGATGAAGTTATCATTTGGAGCGTATCGTCATAAACATGATTTATACGATGCAAGAAGATCAAAAACTTCAATTCGAGAAAAACGAGCAAGAACAAGAATATTGAGGAACAAAAAAAGTCGTATAAATAGGTACACATTGTTATCATCAAATATATTCAACAGGCGGCGAGAAAAATACAATCGTTACCGATGACGGTGACGCGTATATATAATATAATATTACAATATACAGTAAAGAATCGAACGTTCACCTCGTCGCAGTGCGATGGAATAACAATAATGTTTGGTTATTCAAAATATACGTATGTATACCAAATAGCAGAACGCACGTTTGAAAATAAAACAGTATTTATTTATAGTTTAAGTCAGTTTAAGTGTATGCAATTAACCTCGAAAAACGGCAACGTCAGGAAGACGGTACCTATTCACGATATTGTACATTATAATACAGTACCCAGCTCGCGGAACAAAGAGAAACACGTTGACCTAATGTGCTGTTGCGGACTCACGCGGGTGTGTGTGTGTGTGTGTGTGCTCGCGCGCGCGTACATAATGAGTTATGCAAAATACGTTGACCGTGAAGTCGTTTAAACAATCTGGCATCGTCATCACGAGCGCGCACGGTGCGTACAATCGGGTTGGCGGCAAACAACGGTTCGCCAAAATAAGAACGAGAAAAAAAAAAAGTAAAATAAAAAAACTCATCGGACCAAAAGCGACCTCGGGTGGGCCCGTGCCGCGCCGAAGTCACGTGGGTCGTGAAAATTCGTACACGATCGCCTTACGGTAAAATCGTATCACGCGCGCGCGCATAATGTATAATGATAAAATATGTAATATTTCGTTTCATATTGTCCGTCGTAAATTTGCATCCGGACCGAACGAAGAGGAGCTGACGGCTGTGAATACGATTTTCGCGCACACGTGCACAAACGCCCGTACGGTAACACCAATGTGTGTGTGTGTGTGTACGTGTGCGCAAGTCTCGTTTAACGGTTTCTCGACGACGTTACAACTATTATGTGTCCGCACATCTGCGCGGTTCGACCATTTTATCGCGCGGGCTACGGTTTTCGGCACGGTAGCACGTCGTAATCAATTGCCATATTGCTATAGGGCTATGGTAATTTGATGTCCCGAGAAATGCTTTTGTCACCTAAAAGCTCTAAAAAAGCCCTTAAAATCCTGAAACTTTATTAAATGAACAAATGAACATGAATCGTGAATTCTCAAAAATCGTATCGAAAATTCAAATCGAACATTTTTGTTCCCATTTTTAAAGTACCTACGAAACAGATTTGTAACTGCAAGAGGATTGCAGGAACAGAAATTTCGGAAGACAATGCAAAGCGCATCGAAATCCCAACCCTAACTATCATTACTGTAATGAATTATTGGTATTATTATTGTATAGGCCCGTGAGCCATAATTACGATGTGTTGGCGCTGAGCCAAGGGAAGGATCAAAAGGAGTAGGACGAGGCGCTTGGCGATATCGCATTGTCCCGGATGCGATAAGTGATTACTATATTATTACTATGCATACTTACAGCTATAGCTTAAAAACTTTTACGCGAGATTCAAAAAAACCAAAGCAGCCTTCTTCGTGTCTGAAATCACGTTGATCCGGCTCTGGGTCATTGTAATAATAATAATCCGCTTTCACTGCAGTTCGTTTTTGAGACGAATATCTTTTAACATTATTACTTTACAAGCGTCTGTAGGAAAATAGAAAACCCCTGTATAACGGTGTCGTGGTACTCGTAACGGGTCAAACCTAATCATGTCGGTAAAACAACAAACGAAACTGTAGCCTATAAACTCAAAAAAAAAACCCAAACCCAACCCAAACGCGCGCAAAAAAAAATAAATACCTTTTTAAAAACTCATAAGCGCAAATACACGTTGCTTAAAGTTTTGATATTATAGCGAGCAACTTAAAATACTAAGTAAATGTGTAGAGTCCATATTATTAAAACAATCGTTATTATTAATCGAGCTTTTACAGTTGCAATATTATACGAAAACAGTAGGTACATTCAAGTTCAACTCGAGATTCGAAGCCCACCATTGTTAAGCAGTCCAACCTTTTTTCCCTGCATACATAATGCATGCTTTTATACTGCGGTAGATGATACTTTAGAGTCACCCGATTCGTCGTATATTTTCCGTATAAACGATTATCAATACCGCCGGTCTTGTAAAATATACTTTTTAAAAGATACAGATTCAGATACTTGATTTCAAAAGTATTTAAAACACATAGTCGAGTAATTGATAAAATAAGTATTCGAGTACGAATACAGATACTTCAAAAAAGTATTCATAGATAATTTAAAACACTAATAAAAATTTCATTATTTTGTTAACCGTAAAATCATAAAAAAATGTAAGCGCAATTTAAAAATATATTCATGTATTACATCCGTTGTATATAGGATGTGACAAAGAACCATCGAGATGTATAAACTCTACATACACGATATATAATATAGTTGTATATTATATTTATATATAGTTTTTTGTCTTGATGTAAAGAACATAGTTAATACGCTACTAATACTTAAAACTAATATTACACATCATGAAAATGGTAGATAATTTTATTCTATTAATTTAAACGTACCAATTCGTTGATTATTTTAATGTGATAAGATTAAAAAAAAAGTGTTTGAAAATAGTATTTGATATTAAATACAGATGCTCCGGTAAAGTATATATATAATATATATAATACTAAGTCTAATCATTTTTTTCGGAAGTATTTGAAATACGTATTTGAGTACTTAAAAAGTATCAATTTTGCGCTTTCGGGCACCGCGTGCGTCATTACTTATCACGCCGAGTCGTTCCGTTTTTAACCATACCACCACGCATATTATCGTACTTAAATCGCAATACCGTGTGTCCCGGCTTGTACGGGGTGCGTGTGAGCTGTGCCCGCGCATACCCATGCGATCAAGTCACGCGGCCGTTTCGTCCTTCGGCGTGAAAATAAAATGCATTCTGCTCGATGGTTTCTCTAAGACCAATAATATCGCGTAGTAGGTACACAACTGCGCTTGATTGCACGTTATTGTTCGCGCGTACACACGATAAATCAGAAACACAATGCGTGAAATACCATGTAACGTATGGACACCGCGTTCTCCGGTCGTAACCGTAATACCGCACGTGCGGTAGGTACATGCGCCGGTGTACACCAGAGGTTCGCAATCGTTATTTTATTTTTTTTCGACTAAAGTGTTCTCAGCAAATCCGGAGGTCTCGTTGCCGAACCAAAAATATATATTTATTATAAACTACTATCGTGTATCGTTACTACATCAGTATATTGCGGTCCATTTTTCCATTCGTTCGGCATTTTGTTTCGCCAAAAGAATTCAACAAAAACATACTACCTTTAATTTAATTTAATTTTTTTTTCGCATTCGGGGAAGATACAAAAATATTCTGTTTGATACGAGTCTAGAAATAATTGGTTAAGGTTAAAAATTTACATAGCACTCCCGGGGAAAATCCCGGAAAAACAAATTCCGAGTGTAAGGCCGCACAAAGGCATCGGTACGAATTATTACGGGAAAAAAATGCGGGCAGTCTAGTGCAGCGGGCTGAGGAAATGTAGTTACGTGTTGTACCGTGTAGGTCAAAGGTTCCCCGACTGTGGGCAGTGATTATATTTTTGGTGAGCAACTATAAAACATATTTCATAACATAAGCGTAAAACATTTAAAATTGTAGTACTGTAAATACACATCAAGTAGACGTATTAAAAGTGAAAAAAAAAACGAAAAGTTTTACACTATGAGTTAATACGTGTTGATGATACAGTGCATTTTCCCTGTTTCTGTGTTATATATTTATTACTTTTCGTCAATGTCCAAAATTGGTTTTTATAATAATTAACGGAAAAGAACGAAACAACAAAGGTCACTGCTGCAGATAATTTGTGGGTCGTCAAAATTTGAAAAAAATTCCAAAAATTGTTCGTACCATAACTAGTTTCGGTACGTCATCGATGTAGGTAATCGAATATATTTATTCGTCCGACAAAGCGGTCTAAAATTATTATTGTCATTCCGCATCCCTCCCGAGGGAACCGCTGGTACCGTACGACCTACGTTTTCCGAGATTAATCAGGACGGAATAACCAATTGTTGCGTTGGAAAGGATTCGCGGAACACAAGGGAAATTCTCAGAGAATATATCGATACACGCGCGTACAAAGCGTACGCCCGTAATACCATGTTTTAATAATATTTGCATACCGTAATCGATCCGTAATCACGGTAAACCAATCACAACTCGGCAAACATACGACGCGTTAGTCATTCGAGTATTTTGAACGCGAGTAAAATGCATAACAGTAAAATCAATATATTTCTCGTCAGATTATTATAAATAATAGCGCATAACGTGCAGTGAAGTCGGACCGGTCGGACGACGTGTACCACGGTTGTGTTCCTACAGTGTCACATCGCCGCGCGCTTTTACTCGGCTTATAAAAACGTACCGGCGGACTAGGAAAACCTCTGAACCAGAGCCCAACTTAGGAATTTCGGGGCCCGGGTCTAATTTTTTGATGGGGCCCCAAAATTAATTATTATCTAAATTCTAAATCATCAATTTAAATTATAAATACAGTCTTTTCGCTATATGAGATTTTCATATTCAATTTATTTTAATAGATTGTAAAAAAAACGCTCACAAAAACGGAAAACTGGTGATATTTCTAGATAATGCTAACTTAATCATAATGATAAAGTGCTTTTGGCCAACTTTATCTTAAAACTTAATACCTGTATCTAATTTTATCGATTAGAGAATAATCATAAATTCCATGACGATACGTGACAAACAAAACTACTTATACGTAAGCAATAATATCAAAATTTCAAAGTGCCACTTTACTGATTAAATATCAACAGAGGCCCGGGGCCCCAAATAAAATCGGGGCCCGGGGCTGCAGCCCCCCTAGCCCCCCCATAAGTTGGACTCTGCTATGAACACCAAACAATGGAACGGAACGCGGTGAAATGTTTACACGACGACGGCAAATGCTATTTTTATTGTACTCCGCTCGTGCAGTCGCGTAAGCCAGGAGTGCACTATTTTAAACGGGCGCGGGTACTCGTGGTGTCCTTTAACGTTTTTGTTCAGCGCTCGAGTGCACGCACGGGTCGAGTCAAGTCGAATTACGAAAACTATAGCGCAGCACAACTGCTCGAGTTGCACACATAATATTATGTATACATGAATTGAAACCGATCCGCCGGTGCGGTGGGCACAGCCCGTGACGATATGTCATAATAGTATAACGTTGCGTGGTAATATTATACTATTTCATCTCGAAAACGGTTTTTCCGACTTTGTCCCCTTAGCTGTAGACGCGTGCGTGCACATCAACAAGCTCGGGGAGCTCGACGTTTTCACGCGACGAATCGGGTTTCCCGTGTACGCGACCCACTGCGACCGCGTCCTGACGTACTTTGGTCGTAAACTCGCGCCGTACGTGCGCCGGTCCGACGAGGCGGTTAAATACACCGTACAGTCGAATTATATTTTAACGATCCTCGAGGGACCCGGAGAATCACATCGTTACATCGGGACTTTGTCGCATTCGGAATAGAAAAGAAAAAAAAAACCGCCATAATATAACTTTTGAAAATCGATATAGATCGCGTAGGTGGAGTACAAGTGCGTTTGTAGGCAAAAAGAGGATCAAGAGAAAAATAATATGTCCTAGAACGCACACTCCGTTCTGTGTTATTCTTTTGCTCTCGCCCATGGTAATAAATAGCTCACTCTTCTGTGTTATGCGGGCTCGTTGTCAACTATCTTACATGTACAAGGTGTCCCACCAGGGCTTACACAGAGCGATATCTCCCGTTTTCATAGAGATAATCAAATTCTATTTTTTCATGAGCATCCCTGGGCAAAGGCAATTTTGATAAAAACAATTTGGTAAATATTATTGAAAAAATTAACGTTTTATTTTACGGGTTTTGCGAAAATTGAAGATAACCATTTTATAGGACTTTTTTTCCAAAAATGTTGACGGTTCAACTTTAAGGTTTCATTTGATTCATGATTATTACTAATTTTTTTTGTTTACAAAGAAATAATGTAAATTATTAACACCTCGTAATTTTTCCGATAAGATTTGATGACATAATGTGAAAATTGTTCACTTTTTTCTTGTAAACTATAAAAATTATTAAAAATCAAGAAGTCAATGAAAAATCGAAGTTGAACCATAAACATTTTCAGAAAAATAAGACCTATAAAATGGCTTCGAAATCTTCGAAACGTATAAAAGTTTTAATACAAAAAAAGTTAATTTTTTAACTTTTATAACAACACACTTATATTTACCAAGTTACTGTCGAGAATATTGCCTTTGCTCAGGGATGCTCATAAAAAAATAAAAAAATAAACGATTTGATTATCACAATGAACACGGAAGATATCGGTCTGTGTAAGTCCCGGTGGTACACTCTGTATATATACAGTAAAACCTCGATAAGACGGAATCGCTTGGGACCATGACATTTTTCCGTGTTAACGGGGTTTCCGTCTTGACGGGGTTCGAAAAAAATTAATTGAATTAAATTAAAGATTATATATTTATTTTAAACCAGTATATACATAATACATACAATTTATATTTTTTATTTAATTTTATATTTATTTGTACTTATTTATTTATATTTAAATCGTAAATCGATTATCTATGGGTATCGACAATACAAAATTAAATGTCATGTTAAGTATCTATCCATGTTATATTTCCGTCTTAGCGAGGGTTTTCATCAACTTTTATTACAAAAACGTGTCTGTTTCCGGCTTGGCGAGGTTTCCGTCTTGGTGGGATGAAATTATATGTAATTTGAAACAGGACCAAAAAAATATTCCGTAATACCGGGGTTTCCGTCTTACCGAAGTTCCGTCTAAGCGAGGTTTTACTGTATATATATATATTTTTTTTCTTCTTCTTGGTAAAGCATCAACTACAAAGGTTATTATTAGTTTGTACGGCGGGTATGGTTGTGAGTTAAGCCCGTGCTTTTGGAACATTGGGTCGGTGGTGAAGGCGTATTTGTGGCGTCTTCCCTCCGGACGGTGTTGCCGCCCGGAAAGCGAAACCACCGGCGACCGGATTCGAAATATTTCGAATCGGCGAACATGCGTTTAAACACAGCTCGGCCATGCCGCCCCGACTCACGATTATGATAATTTTATGTAGTCCGACTATTTCATTGAAAACAAAAACAATTTCGATAAAGCCGACAACATCATGTTTTCTAAAGTTTAAGACATTAGGTGGTTGACATCGTTCGAATACAGAAGGGTGTTCAATAACTGCAGGACAGCTCACCCTAAACTCACCCTAAATGTACGTTAAACGATGTATGATACATTATAATATCTAGGGTTAATAATTAATATTATGTTTATGACCTTAAAAACGCTATGAAATATATGCAAATATGATACTTTAAAATTTTATTAAAAATATACTCTAAATTGTTATACAATTTTTTTAACGCAAAAAATACAAATGTACAAAAAATGGCAAATTTCGTTTGTGTATTGCACTTGCAATACGTTGCTGCGAGGTAAATTTTTTCAATTGCAATTCTTATTCTACATATTTTCAGAAACTTAATTATTTAGCACTTAACGATCTGTTGAAAATACATCGTCCCCGAACTCCACATCAAATCTGCGTAGTCGACCAGCATTGGAACATATTTTAAATTTGGTAATTTTTAGCGATAATACAACGCGTTTTAAAACCAAAATAATTCGGTTACACTGTAACGTTAAGTCACTTTGTCCGATTCGGCATCGCCACTCAATCGCGATTGTCGGTCGTAAAAATAATGATCAATAAACGTAATGATAATGATATGAGCTACGCGTTTCATATTTTCTCGTTTACGTTGTATGTAAAACCAAAAATGCCTACATATAATATACAAGTTATTTTTTATTCAAAAATATATCTTATAAAATATACTATATTTTCCAAAATATGTATTTATTCATAAAATCCCTGAATGCGTAATGAAATGCAAAAACATAATTTGATATATCTGATTCTATGTCAAGCGAAACATTGGTCCGCAATGTGCTCGCCTAAAAGAAAAACATTTGGAAAATTCATAAACATCTTCCTAACCCTAATTATAACGTATGTTATTACGATATTATATAGATACATGTATGCATACATACTTAGATTCATATATATTTGTGTAAATCGCTTACAACGAGTATTATTTTTTTTATCGAAATGTATTTCAGATGTGTGTTTGCCGTTTGAGTGCCTACCCTTAGAATCGATTTGGCAATAATTCAAGCCTCTACGTCTCATGATATAATGCTACGTTACTGTCTTGTAACTACACTTCGTTTCAGACTCTTAAATAAATTAGAAAAAAAAAAACAAACAGCGATTCGGCGTGTTCTTCCACGCGCAGTGCTTTTCCACTCGTGTTAAATTAAAATATCCCAAGTATCTACGGTTGCACTCGCACCGCTATGATGCGTTATGATATTCGGACGGTTTGGTCGTGGGTCAACTCGACGCCGAACGGATTTCAAATAGGTTTTTCCTAAAGCGATCTGTGCTCTGGTCGCGGATGAGACGTGCGGACCACGCGGTCGTTAAATCAATAGTTAGGATTTTAAGTTAGTCCTTAGGATTTGCGAGGCCCAGGGCGAAAATACTTTAAACACCTTTTACATATTAAATCATCTATCTATAAACATATTATTATGACATTAATAATTCTTATCACACAAAAAATTTGGTAGGTACCTCAGGCACCACGACGAAAATAAAACCAATTTTACTACTTTTTTCAAACGCGAGGCCCATGGCCTGGGCCCTGCTCGCCCCCCCCTAAGGACGGTCCTGCCGGATGACATAAGTGAATGATTATCGTCTCGAAAGCATTCTCCCGGCACCGGGGCACTCGACTTTTGTACACGAATGCACATGATGCGCGACGGACGCTATAGTATGTTCGTCTCGGGAAGTGCAATTTACAAAAACGAAGTACCCGTCGAATAAACGAGAACGTAAACGTGATTACGAGTTATTGTTCGAAAGTTTAATTAACTCGAACGGTGCAGGGTTAAAAGAGTAGTAGTATAGCAATTTAATTGAACACAAGACATTTCGCCGTACCCATATGTTGTTCATTGTTAAGCGCAGACGACTCGCGTGACACGAAAACGCGGCGGGACGGTGTATGCGACGTGTATAATTTATTTATTTTCAATTACACAAATAGACACGAGATGTAGCGTTTCCCCGCGTCGTCGGGATGAAACACGTGAGATTCGTAATCACTCGTGGTGGTGACGTTCATTCGTTTCACTTCTCCTCCGTTTGTGTTTACGTACGCGTCGGTTTTCAGCGTTAAGTAATTGTCGACCGGCACACCGTATACTATTATATGACCGGAACAGAAGAAGAACATTATACCCGTCAATCGCGCCACCAAACGAATGCGTTTAAAATACGGCGGAAAACGTTTTCCATTCGGCGTACCGTAGAATGGGGTGATAGTAGAAGCGATGAGCGGAGAACGGAGACGAATTTAAAACAAATTATAATTTCACCATACCCCTGGATTCATTTTGATCCAATCGTATTATTTTATTTTCCAAATCACTTGTCAGCTAACGCACGATTTCATTTAACGTACGAAATGCTATTAATTTTTGTTTTCATCGATGTCAAACAAATAAGCAATGCGTTATTGAGTTTTTAGTAAAAAAAAAAAAATTTCGAAATTCATTTTTAGCCAATTTTGTGTTTTAAAATAATTAATTTTTAATTTTGAATCATTCTTTTTATAGGTGTTTGTTATCCTCGTTTGTTTCTATCGACCATTTAGTTGGTAAAATAAGAAAACACCATAAATGTTTCTACCGACACCATATTGTGGGTGAAAAGAAAAACGTGACAAAAAAATAAGTTATGGTTATTTTTTAAAAGATAGTTTTAAAATCATGGTTATGTAATTCATATACAGACAAGCTTCTTTTTATGAATAATTTAGTTTTTTAACATATTTTAGTCAAAAGTTGTATTCCTGTGAAGCTCAGAAGTGGGCTCTATTCACCCCATTTCACGGTACCGTCTAATTTAAATTTTATGTCATGAAAAATTAAATAATACATCGTGGTAGCAATAACAATAAATCAATTATCTTCTAGGGCATTCGATTTCCAGATATATTAAACAATTATAAACACTGCGACATCGATAATATAATTGAACTATTTACTACGCATTTGCGATATCGTCACTGCGACCGCAGTCCGTCCGTATTAGAGACATACGAGTAAAGTGCTATTATACGTGGGTAATGCAGTGCTCGAGAATTTGACGACGTACAGTATGGTTGCGTCCTTACGAACAATATATTATTTACTTGAAATCAGACCGCGACGGTACACGTCACAATAACCGATATTCAATACGTTCCGAAATGCGTACGTGTTATTTCTACCACTTCGTGTTTGAAGATTTTATGTATGCATGAGCTGCACACGGGGTTCCGGTTGTATGAAAAATATTGATACTGTAGTATTAATACCCACTGGTCCTGGTATCCTTGATTGAGGTTTTGTAGTCCCTGTTGGGTACGACGTTTTGTCTCAAAATGTAAATTTTAGAATATAATTGACGTAATTGAATTGTCTCGGGCGATTTTATTTTGTAAAGTTCTCTTTTTCTACGATATTTCATTTGATCTCATGATGATAGAATAATGATACATCTTTCGCAGGATTACATACTACGGCTGTAAGATCTTCTATAAGATCTCAGTATAAATTGACTTGAAACTGAACAGTTTTTTTTTTAAAACAACAATTAAAAATGAATTAAAACTTTAAAATCTCATCGTAATTTTTTATTTAGTATACACTCCTTTTAAAAATATATTTTAAAGTAAGAAAATGTGTTGAATAACTTCTGTTTTAATAAAATTAATAACATATTGCGCAACATTTGTTTTGATAAAGTTAGATTTCTATATCAGATGAATATTGATAAATATGTACCATGATAGTGCCATACGAGTTCATTATTAAGTAGTTTGTTAACTCAAAATTGACGTGCAATTGCATTTTCGGGTCATGACAAATACAATACTGAATGATAGTATCTTTATTGGTTCGCGGTGGTGCATGCAGAAAAAAACTTGAGGAAAAAGGTTGTTGTCACGCTTTAATCTATTTTCGGCCTTTGAGTCTGTCCCTCCGACGGCACGTGCAATAATCGCCGGTCGGCATGCAACCCAACCGGTCGGCCCCCCCCCTGTTAATGTCCAATAACAGTGAATATTATTATTCACATAGGTTTCGCTGAGAATATTTTTTTGTATTTTTTAAAATTTTTTTTTTCTTTCATTCGAAACGAATTCCCGGGGACATGCCAATGCCTAAGTACTGCGCACAGCGATTCGAAATACATATGTACGACAATCTGCGTATCGTACACAGATTAAAGACTTAAAAAAATCACGTTTACGCGGCCCCGCGTGTTGTACACGCACTTGGTACGGACGACACGAGCTGCTACGATATTATGTGCATACGGCGGATTGCATAATAATGTCTCGTACCACCGTGACGTACTGTCTGGACGTCTGGCGACGATAACCTTAGCGCATATTATTAAATGTACGCCGGGCGCGCGTTGATAATGGTATAATTTTTTTTCTTTTTTTTTTCCTTTTTCACAATTTGCATTCGCCCTACGACATCATTGTAGTTGCGTGCCCGTAGCGACGTTGGTGAAATATGCCGTGCGGTTGAAAACGTAACACAAAAGCACCACGAGACACGGCCGCGGTGATGGGTCAGGTCGCAAGGGAAAAAACATTGTCATAGACCAACCGCAGCCGTAACAATGCAATGTAGTGCGCAGTTACACCGAAACGGCATTAGCCGTCGGGTGGCTACGTATACATGCGTGATCATAATTTCGTCGTACGTTTTCCGGGGGATTCGACGATTCACGCAAACGGTGGATTTTATCACGGGATTTTCTTTTGGGGTAGGGCGGGACCAGGGCCATATTTATGCAAGGACAAGTGGGACATTTGCACTGGGTCCACCCGAAAGAGGGGCCTTATAAAATTAATTGTATACCATTTTTATCATATTTTGGGAAGACACAATTTTACTTGGATATTTTTGTGGGTATAAAGTATAATCCCGCTGCCCAACTTAAATTCATTAAAGATATGCAAATATCACATGCATTTCAAAACGTAGAAACGTGTCTACAAATTTTTCTTAGAAATTGTTCCAGCGAACGATCATTTTCTTCATTAAAAACAATTAAAAACAGATTACGATCTACATTGAGTCAAGAAAATATAGACGCTCTGGGAATATTATCTATCGAAAGTGATATCACAGCAAACCTAAAATTCGATGATGTTATTGACCACTTTTCTAAGCAAAAAGCAAGGAAATGTTTGTGAAACCTGAAATAAAATTAGATTTATAACATTAAACGTAAAAACATTTAATTTGATACCTATATATTATTTATTACCTATATAATACTCGTATACCTAATATTTATTATATGATCCAACTACACATATACTAATTATATACAGCATTAATTAAAAAATATATTATGCGTACATTTTTATTTTAGCATTGAAGAAAATAGAGATGGACAATTTGGGGCTCAAAATTGTAAAATGTACTGGGCCCACGAATTGGTAAATCAGGCCCTGGGCGGGACCCATCATTTTCCAGAACAATACATTTCAAGAAACACGTTTCATAAAAGAAATTCCTTATAATTAGTGTTCGCGTACACTTTAGTCGGTGTAACGTGTTGTAATGTGGTACTTACGTCCGGTTCATTTGAGTACAAGCGTAATATTGAGCTTATACTTTTAATAATTTACGAACACATTTTACGAATAGCGAACAAATTCTAAACTTTTCAATCGCTAACCGTTCCCTAACCTCGCGAAATACATTATGTACATCGTTTTGTGTATACCTGTGTGTCACGCGATTGCCGAATGTTCTAGCTTGTATCGGTGTCAGTGCAAGTAGTGTAATGCATTGAAAACTAATTAATTTCTGTTGTTCTTTTTAGTTTTATTTTTGCGAAATAAAAACATTAGGCTCATAAACACGCGCAGTCCTGAAACACCGAGTTACGATACTAAAGTATGTAATGTGTATTGATCTAGTTGCAGCCCGAGTGCGACTTGTCCGTTGAGTGAAATACCAACTGTACACGTTCGATATCGTAACACTTATATTTGACCATATCGTTATAATCGCGATCTCACTGAACTTCGATGCAACTAGAAATTAAATACATTGTGAATAAAAAAAAGATGTTCAGTCAAATAATTATCAGTGAGTACTTATTAGAGTTTTACATAATCATATTTTAATTTCACATCGATCGTGCATTTTAATTGAGCTACCTCCGGCTAAACATTAAATATTCGACAAAACAATCGGCTTCAATCAATAATCACGTGAACATTATTTTGTCAAAATAGAAGGTTAAGTCATGAACTGATGAATGTTTCGTAGCCTAAGTACTAGTAATGTGATGCAACTAAGAGTTGTCGAAATAATATTAATTATTTTTTTTATTAATATTTATATGTATGGTATACTAGCTAATTTAAATATTTTTTTTAACTTTTAAAAAATTAAAATTCCTTGACCTTAAGTATTGGCGAGTATTCTGACCTTTTGATGATCTCTAATTACAATATTTAAAACACATTACCAGACGACTTATACGTTATAATTTTTTTCAACCTCTACTATAAGATCCAATAGCGCTCTCGCTGCCGGCTGATCTCTCGATTCTATAGTTTACCAGTAAATAATTATTGTTTAATTTATTTATATTATTAGTTGTAACTTTATAAGTGTTACAGCACTTATGATTTATATATTTTCTTGGTGCATACAGCAGATTTCAAAATAAAAAATTTGCTATGCGCCTCTCATATTGGGGGTATTGAATCATCAGCAGTTATGCAGTTTTACATTAAATTTGAATCAAAACAGCAGTATAAGGCTGTGTACGCCTCCTTTATCACGTAACGCAGTTACCTACTTAATGTGTAAGGCATGCAAAGTAATCACATACTAATATAAGTTATAAATATAAAGTAGGTACATCTTGAACTTAGTTTCAGAACCGACGTGCAATTAAAGTACATTTTTTAATAAAATTCAAATAATCGTCAAATTTGTCAAGTACAAAAACATCTACGTAAAACAAATTTTACATCTCAATACTGTAAATATTGTAATTAGGCTTATTGTCCATGAAATTTGTAAGCAATAAAATACAAATATACTGATCGAACACCAAATATAATTACATTTTTCGGATCAAATTTTACAAAATTATTACCGTTTTACCTCAGACTTGAGGAAAATAACTAAAAATCGAAAAATTAGGTCTCCCGCACAATAATATTGTGTTGGTACTACAAAATATAATAAAAAAAAATATTTATGATGCGCGTTCTATCTTATTTAAAAAAAATACATTGAACGTAACATGTACGACTATGATGTTTGTCGTAAAGCGAAGAATTCTTCGTCATTTGAAAACGTCGCGACAAACACGAAAACAATATATTAAATTATACAAATGAACACACAAGATGTAGTAAATTCTTTGTCGAAATAAAATATATGAGATTCGTGAAACGTTTTGATCCTTCGAAAAATGTGTTTTTCACTTAAGTTAACCTGTGTATTCATATCATTCCGTTGACTGTGTTTTGCAGTATATATAAATATTTATTATATTTATAACACCGTCTGTTAGACTGTTGCCGTGACGTATGACATGGAATATATTTTTATTTTTATTTTATTTTCCTTTTGAATGCCGTATATTATATCAGTTAACAAAAGAACAATACAGTATACTCGATGGCCAAGCGCTCCTCGTTGCGCATTTCAAATGAATTGGTAATTTTTTTTTTCTTATTATAAATTCTAAATGATTTAAATTGTATGCTACGAAAAGTGGGCATAGAACTCGCATCGAACAATAATTCGTTTCTCATCGCGTTTGGGCACATTGAAACGATCTCGTCAGTGTTATTACTTTCCACCCTCACAGGGATCCTTGACCACCGTTGGAGAGGGTTTTTTTTCCGTAACGCAGGGTTCAACCACCATCACCTTGGTATAGACAATAATATGTATCGATGCACGCGATGTATCATACAGCGGCGTCTAATACGTAAAATGGTCCAATCGCGTCAACGAGAATTAAGGGCGAGTACCGGGTGTCTGAGGGGTGGTAGAATTTACCGTAAGGAAATTTTAACAAGGATCGATAAAAACGAATTTGGCGCCACTATAGGCCGGCGTATAGTGACTTTCTATCGTGTATATACAGTGCGGACGGTGCATTATGTTGTAGAAACAATCTACATGTGAAAATACGCGACATTGCAGTCAATTAACCAAGTGTTTCCAAAGACGATATAATGTTACATTGACGTTATTCCGTTCCGTGTTGGACGAACGCTAGAATCTAATATACGCTCTTAGGCTAGAATATTGTTTCGTTATGTTACAGACAACAAGCATAGGGTAATATTACTTTATGGTTCATAGCCATACGTACATACACGGTTTCCGTGATTTTATCAATACCGGTTTTAAATGATACAGCTATAGTTGAAAAAAAAAAAAGTCAATTTTATTCAATTGTTTTTCGGTTGTGGATTCTGAGCGAAACGGCGAATGTATTGGTTTTACCGTGATGTGTTAAGTACTTTTAATTTTTAATGTTTTTGTGTCCGTTTACACGATTTCGGCTGGAATAATTGAATAAAATATTCTCGTATTCCGATAGGGCACTTTATCAAGGTGGTGCGTTTAGTGAATTTTTCAATCATTTTCTACATAATTGAGAAAAACTGACAGTTTAAAAAAAAAAATCCCAACATAAACCAGACACGTCGATCTTTGACTAAATTTAATTTTTTTTCATTGCAACTCAAAAAATAATAACCATATAGAGTAGAGGTATTCAAACTGTGCGTCGCGGCTCCCAGGGGCGTCGCGGGAGTCGTCGAAGGGCGCCGCGTCATATAATTGAAAACCAATAAATATTTTTACGAAAAAAAGGTTTATTAATTATCATTGAGGCACACCGGTTGGGAAACGTTCAATTGTCTACAATAATCATTCGCTAAATGTAGCTTTAATTAATTAATACTGATTTATTATTTTATTGATTTATATTTACTAAGACTAAACATGAAATATTGAATCACAATTTTTTCTACAATAACTACTTATTTATAATATTTTCATATATTTAATGTAGTAAATAAATAATTAGTATAAAATATAAATTACATTCATATAAACATTGATTTTTTTGTCATTTATAATTTGGGAGCCGTCAACATTTTGTGAAGACTCAAAGGAGCCTTGGGATAAAAAAGTTTGAATACCTCTGATATAGAGCCTTGAAATACTAACTTAATATTCTAATGGTTTCAAAATGTTTTGAATTGTTGTGCTATTTTAAATGTTTGAAATTATCCTTTTTATTGCCTTTTTTTACAACTTAAGTCTGTTATACTTTTGAAAACATTTAAAACTGTTGGTTTTTTTACTCAAAATTGTTGTACAACGATTCTTCATTTTCACTTTTACACGTGGTTCTTACTTCAATGTAAAAAATTCGAGAACTTAAAGGCATGCATTATTTTTTACTGGTAGGTAAACATTGGAACATTCGAAATTGGACAAAACTTGACCAAAAATATGAATGAACCTAACATTTTTATAGTTTAAAATTCATATAACTTTCAATTTTTGTTCTGTGCTTGAAAATTGAATTAAAAATCTTTCATAAGTTGCTTTTTGTAGTCAATAAAAGCAATGACCCATAATATCACAAAACGCATCTCTAGGTGCAAGAATATTATATGTAGACAAAATCGGATATTTCAACGAATTTCAGTTAAATTACATTTTTTATCTCGTTATACGAAAATATTCGTCGTAGTGACATGAAATGTCTACATAGTACTTTTATATAATTTTTTAGAGACATTACAATCATCGACATATTGTTATGATATTCACACTATTTAAAGTTACTTGAAAAGTATGATTTAAATGTGATGCGGTAATATATTATTGTAATCTATCAAAGTAGAAGGTGTTAAGTAAACTCAACATTTAATTTAACTTTAGTGACAATTTAATCAAATAGTTGAAGTATAAATACATATCGAAATTACAATATATAAAAACCTTGGAAAATTAATTTAAATTGAGAAGAAACTTAATAATATTCGTAAATATTTGTAAACAAACATATTATCCTAATTCTATCTTACGTTTTCTTAGTATGGGAAAAAAACGATATATTTAATTAGCATTTATCATAATATCGTATAGTAATTAGTATAGTATGTCATTATTTATAGGTAATAAAGATAATATATTTTGTATAATATTATCAGATGGTTTTTTTTTTTTCGGAAATTCGCTCAGACATCGTTTCCCGTGAGAAAAATAATGTACAGTCGTTGCAGTTACACTCTAATGTGGGTCCATCGTCGATGAAAACCGTTCAGCGGGGTCGGTTGTGGGGACGGATGCGCCAAGTACAGTCCGCTCGGTCACACTTTCGTCTCCCTGGCACCCTGAGGTTTACGCATAAATGGCTATCTAGACGTCTGCGGCCGCGATAATATTTTTATTCGGATTTCGGGTGTGACTGGCGCTATGACGACGACCGCGGACGAGTGGTGAAAACGGCCTTCATCTGGTGCGACACCGTGTACTGTTGGCTTCAGCGGCCCGTGTGATTGTCAGTGTCACGTAAGACTATGTATAACAGTTATTTAATTATAACGTTAAGTAAGGAAAAAAATCGACCGACGGCGGCTGCAACAGACTGGCCGGTGCGTCCGACGCCAGGAAAATAATATGATATAGAGCTAGTAGCGTTTCTCAACCCTCGGGGTACGCGATACGATCTCAGGGGTAACGCGCGAAAGATGAAAGGGCAGTATTTTAGTGAAATTAAAAATTAAAAATCATAAAAGTTCATCAGATTTGTACGCGTAGCACTTGAAAAGGGGTTGCGAGGGTTGGGCGAATGAAAAAAGGTCGAGCAACGGAAGGCGAAAAAAAAAAAAAATGTGTCCAGCGCACAGTGGTCGAAATATCAATATATTTACTACGCGGGAAAAACCTGTGTTGAAAACGTTAATTTTCCTTACTCGTTTTTCGAGAAAAAAATGTAGCTCGGTGATTTTACCATATAAAAAACCACTGCAAGTCTCGTGAATTTGTGCACATAGGCAGAGCCGTCATTGGCTATGGAGGGGCCCATGAGCACCGGAAGCTTAAGGGGCCCTTTTAGTAGGTCCCTAAAAAAGTTGAATAAAAATATAAAAAGCTTATTTAATATAATGACTTTATTAGTTGTTAAAAATTATGTATATTTTCAAAGTTAGAAATGGTATATAACTGTTACAACTTACATTGATAAAACTTATCGTTTACCTACTTAGTGTAATATCATCCCTCACTTAGCATTATTTAAATAACGTTTTAACATTGCCATTTACCTAAGTTTTTTTTTATCTAGAATTTAGAATTATTTTTGTACAGACGATCGTATTATGACGTTACAGCTTACAATTTAAAGTTGTAATTTCTTTTTTTCGTGGCCCCCATCTACCTGGGCCCATAGGGTAAAGACGGAACTGCACATAGGAACTTATAACAACATAGTGCTTCGGGATGTACGTATTAATTTATACATCGTAATCGAAAAACAAGTACGAATGAACATTTCAAACACAGCCGGGTTATCGCCGTGTGAATTTTATTGACGATGTTTCGGGCCACTGTGCGGTGGCGCTTTTACATCGATTCAACATTGTTTGTGAAAATTCCATCTTTCTCAACCGCGTATATATATATATACACCTACATTTATTGGGAATTTCACGCCACCGACGTGACTCGCTCGTGAACGTTCAGCTTGTCAGAAAATCGATAGCGTTGACATGCGGCCACTATTTCTTATTGAAAAATTCGTAACAACGCAAATTTGTTTGTGTTTGCTGAGGCGATATAGTGACGTGGGGGCTGCTCTACGAACCGTTAAATTAAAGAACTTTAGCGTACGATTATTTTAACGATAAAAGTGAAATTTATTTAAATCACGCATTCGCTATACTTTGGTAGAACTATGCGAAAACCGCACAGCCAATAAACCAAAGTAACACCACGAAACTGCGAACATACTGAAATATTACCGTACCCAATCTCATTACCTTATTACACGAGACGACAATTGATCACTGCACTTGACATTTTCACGAGTACGAGTACGTATAGTATCGATCCGTACACATTTGCCTACTGCACATTGTACTGCACTTTGCGCCGGGGCTCGCTAACAATTAGGGCCTGACACGTCAACCGAGTGTGCCGCGGTCAATCCGACCGGTGGTCACAGCTGGTTACCGTTCGCCGCAGTGCCGTAAGGGTCGTCGTGAACTTTTGCCATTCGTTCCAGACGTTCGTACTTGTCACGGCTTACCGACGGCTCATGATCGACTTTCATATTTTATACTTTTTTTTTTCTATGGACGGTGGACGTGCGCGACGTTTTATTTACTTTTGATATTTCGAAAACACTCTAAAGCTCAACGTCCGTAATCTCTCGATCCCGCGAGTTCGCGTTGTGGACTCGGGCGAGTGGTTTGTACATTTTTAATTTCGCACGTAACCACACGGTATACCTACGCCGCGGAATATTGGAAAATGTGCCGGCAGCACGAGACGCGCGTCGCATGCACACATTAAATGACGACTCGATAAGGCGCGCGTGCTCTTGTGAATAATATGACAAAAGTCACATTTACACGCTTGTTAACGAGTCGAAAGAACGGCAGGATGGAGTCGACCGGGAAAATAATAATAACTTAAACGCATACGATGTCGTTACGAGGAAAATAACAACACTAAATATTTAAATGTTAACACAAGTGCGTATACCGAACGGGCCGGAACATGTATAAAATAGATGATGGTCATCGGCAATCTGACGGGATTCGATTTTTGCTTTTTTCCTTCAGCCCGCCCGTGGTATCACGCACGTTCGTTTTCACTTCATATTTTTCCAATCCTTAAAGTTTTGCGGCAGAAAAAAAACGGTTTTTCACTATCTACCAACACACGCGGTTGGACAAAATTATAAAATAACAGTCTAGATCAAAACAAATGATTAATCATATTCTAAATAATTATCGTTAGACGTCATTGTCTACGCACAGATATCTTGCTATTGATTTTCATGCAACACTGGTCAAAAATACGATTGGCCTTCTACTGGATTTACTATCGAAAAAACCTCATGGACTATACCGCGGTCTCGGACAATGTCGGGTCAGCACGTGTGCCGTACTGCAACGTTTAAATACATTTGATGAGTTTTATTTTTAATTTTTATATTCTTATCGAATAAGTAAATACGGTTATGCTAGCCTTGGTGCGCCTATTGTCTTCAAACACGCCTTTTCAGGCTTATTGCTATTTTCGGCTAAAATAGTATAAATATTCGCGTTTTTTGTTTTTGTTTTTATTCCAGATAATTAGCTCCTTCGAATTCGTTTTTAGGTATAGACCAATTATTAATATTTCTCATAGCTCGTCCAGTCGTTAGCGCGATATAACGTTATTATAGCGTTGAAAAAAACCCTTGAACTTCAAATAATTACTTATCACAGGCCTACCTTTATAATAGGCTTTAAATTGTATAAAAACATCATAAATATGTAATACGTTAATTAGTCCTAAGAATCCGTGTTGTTTTTGTTCAAACGATTCACTCAAGGGAACTGATCCCTATATAATAACAGCGAAAACTGAATTACTTCAAAGATCCTTAATATTAATAAAATAATGGGCCAAGTCAATTATGTGCGTAATCGAATCACGGCCTATTAAAAGTTAATCTATCGAATAGCCAACAAGCTGCATTCCATTATTGTTCTAACATGTTTACTATTCCTCGAATGCTTGTACCACGTTACATTCCACGTAATATCATCTGTTGTGCAAATAATTTCGATCCGTGTAATTTGTTGTTCAAATTGTAGTAGCTAAGACGTCATGGCCCACATTCGAGGTTGCTCAGAAGGACCCATTATTATATTATATTATTATACATTTCTAGAATATTGTGTAACAAATAAACAATAGTTACAAAATATTTTGAAGCCAATGAACGAGTTGAATCCAAACCAACTGAAAAGTCTAAACCATTTGACGGAAAATGTAGGAAATGTCACAAGATATTATTACGAGAATCATTTCTTCAGTGGTCCTCAAAGAAAACCAAAATAAAACCATAATTTATATGGTGCGCATCCTTATGCAACTCTGAGAGAGCAAAATATTTTACGTCGAACTTCCACAACAAAGTAACAGTAACGATTTTTCCCCGGAACTATTCGCTGTAAGACCGTATAACTCGTATCAATTATCAATTTCACCTCTGATCATCGAGATCAATTTTCATTAATTATAATATCATTTATCTAAGCGTTCGAGAAATTACGCAGTTTACTGCGAGATATGAAACACATGGGTCTTGATCGCAGACCGAGACCAGGCTAGATCACCATGCCAACCTATATCCAATTATTAGACAACTCCAAGGACATTAGATGTCAAGAGCGTCTGAAGCCATACGACTTGATTCAAAGTGTAAAGTAAATGTTGATATCTATCATGTATAAGATGTACACAGTCGTTAACGTATTTACAAAGATCTTTTGGTCGTGTCAATAATAAAGCCCCGAGGAATTCAATTAAATAAACATATGTCTACTACTTGGTGTTGAGTTTACAAAGGAAAGAGGACCGGTTATATTATTGTTCAACACTAATAATGAATAACGAAAATACTGCGTACGTGGGATATTTGCGCGTTTGTTTCGGTACTCGTAAACTGTTATACACTATATTACGTTGGTTTTCGAAAATTTAAAATACATAATAATTCATTCAGTCGGTTTTTGTAAGCGCGCCGTGCACGATAAAAATAACACGCGGGGGTGTACGGATTACCTACAGCAGCGGTTCTCAACTCTTCGGGGTCCGCAAGAAGGTACTATAGGGGGCCTGCGGAAAAAATAACGTAATGGCGGAAAAAGTGAAAATTGTATTTGGTATTTGTGTTATTGCGAATCAGTTTTTCTGTTTTCTTATGAAATATATCATTATAAGCGTTCAATCCATTAACCATAATTATCGTATATCCGCTGTGAACAAGGGATCACATTAAAATTACATTTTTAACTTTATATTATGCTGGTTAAACTAAATAAATACTTCTGAATTGTTCGGTTTAGTTATTTCGTACATTTTTATCTATCTCGTGTGAAAATATATGATAAATTGACATTTGAGGGTCCGTAAAGCAGTGGTGAGAGGCCAAGGGGTACGCGAACGAAAAATGGTTGAAAACCGCTGACCAACAGTATTATTTCTCTCGGGTTTTTCCCGTTTGCACCGTTCACATCACGACGTTCTGTTCAGATATCATACGATCGTTTCGCATTAATATTTATTTTCAACACCGCCATGTCCACTGAATGTAAATCATCATCACGCGATAAGTTATGATAATCGTTATTACGACATCCGTACGTGCGTTTTCCTCGTTCGGCGTAACGCGACAATGCTATAACGCGGTGTACGGTCTGTGGCAAAAGTGCAAAAGGCTATCCGACACATATTATTATTATTATTATGATTATGCATGTGACGTGCAAAGGGAGTCATTGTGCCCTGCAGGGTATTACCGGCGATTGTACGATCGATATATCGTGATATGACGTGAACCGGTGGTAACCACTGTACGCGAACAATATTGAACGATCTAAAGTCGAAAATTCTAACAGCGTAGACGTGAGCAGCTGTCGTAGACACAGCGAGTTCCGCTTCATATGATCACTGGTTTGTAGAGTCGACCGTGTGTAGGAATCGAAAAATTGCAACCCAAACCAAATCTTACGTTGTTAATATTATGTTACATTTACCCGTTATTAGAATCACTATACGTACCGGATAATTGAATCGCTTGCATAAATATTTTTATCGTTTTTACAGTATTCCAAACAGTTTATAATTTACAAGACCAATTTTATTAAGCGTATCGAAAACACAATATTGATCATAACAATTTTTCAGTTGCTTAAAAAATTACGGGTACAATGTACATTTATTTTTATTGTGTATTTCGTTTTACCATAAAATAATACACCGTTTACAATGATATGCTATGTGCATGGATTTTCATTTCGGGCTAGTATTGAAATAAAATTAGAATATTCTCAAGTCCAATAGGAAAGTTAACAGTGATTTTATTTATTTTAAATGTATTGTTTTATTTAATCTAAATTTTTTCTAATTAAATGTATAAATATTCATTAGAATTAAAAAAAAAAATAAATGTTTTATGGAATCAACCGATTAATAAAATTACAATGGCCTGAACCGATTTGATCACATGATACGGAACTCACTGTATTATAAATGTAACAGTATCCGTCCATCGATGTTAAAATACCATCAACTCAAATATTATAATCAGTGTCGGTAATAATAAATAGACTAAGGTACTACTTATGCACTAATGAATTGAATTATTGATGATGTATCATAACTGTTGGTAAAATTATAATATCATAATGATTTTTTTATATCGGTATTAAGATTATATCATTTAAAATGTACGCGACTCGTGATTAATTTCTTAAATTTATATTTGGCCCTTTTTTAAGTTTCCTTTACCGATGACCGCTGACGTAAACAATATCATGAATTTATCACTCGGAATATTTGAATATTTATGGTGGAAGTTTATTATAGGATAACCGTGCCCACGAACAAAGCTTGGCGCGAAAACAACTTACGAGCGATTGAAAAAACAATAGCTTGTAAGTAAAGATTTCGTTGAGTGGTCTATAGTTTTTCATTACACGAAATAAATACGCTTCTGGGAATCGTAAATGTAGACTATAGCTCGAGACTAGAATAATCTTTTTTGCTTGGAAAAATAAGAATTTATCGCTAAAAAAAATATTTACATAAAGTTTAAAAAAAATGAGAGAGAAAATATATTATATTCAATAAATACATTATTATGTAAAGTATGATGATGTAATTTTTTTTTTTTTACACTGCAACATACTTTTATAAATTTTTTAGTCGTTTACTTGTCTGTCCATATGTATTCAGTATGATAATACGTTTGTAAATAATTAGGTATGGAAATTAATATTTTTTAAAACATGAAATGGGTAACTTTTTTTATTTCGCTGATAATATTAAAACTCATTGAGCTGCCTTGTACATTTGTTTTCAATTCCTCAATGAGCACTGATAACATACAAGAGACGTCATATTAGGTAAAAATATTATGGGTTCTCGCGATGATTATATTTGCAGTTGAATTTTAAGTGGCAACACAGACTGGTCGAGCACACATGGAGTTAAAAGGCAGTATATGCGGTGTTCGACGATAAAACAATAGGATTCGGTCTGCTAAACATCAAACCGTAATGTAATATGAGAATGCACGATTTGCCGATGTCTTCCACAATTTTCAGTATTTTTCGGTATTTAACGAACGAAAACAAATAATATTCAATTGCGTAAAAAAGTATTTTGATTCGATTCTTTTTAAATTCATGACCGTTTCGACCGAACTAATAATTAAGAATCTATAAAGTATTTTACGCGGCTAAAATCATTTGTAACTAGTTTGTTGTGTCCCTACTTGTGTGCACACCTACTTTTTCCAGGTGTTGACTAGTCATTAGGATTTCGTACGATAAACCGTACTGGGATGATATAGTAATGTATAGGTAAACAAAATTGCTTTTCAAATAAACTAAACAAAAATACTTTTATTTCCCATTTGCGGTTTAATCAATACACTATTTGGGTAGGTACAGGGTGGCTACCGGTGGTGTTACTTTTGTAGACAACGAGAATGGTAGTTGAATTTGAGATTCTAGAACATTATGTCCTATTTAGTTCTCTACCCGTATTCACGCAGACTTTTGAACGTGACGTGGCTTTTAGAATATAGTTATGGGAATGGTAGACCTAGCGCTATGACGTACGCTAAATGATCATCTTTAAATGCTACACGTAAACCATTCCGTCTCTATGGAACGGTGGAATTAGTATTCGGTGTACATCACGAGAATCTAAAATCATCATCTTTTGAGTTGTGATAAAAAATAATTTTATATGCTCGAAAACAGGTACCTCGTAAATATTATTAAATATTAAATATTTTTCGTAATTTTTCTTCAGTTTTTCTCAATTAGGTATTTGGAAAACTGCTGAGAAATTAAACGTTCTCCGGAAAGTACCGACAAGACAATATTTCTAAGCAGAAACAAAGTGTACAATGCAATCCTTCTAGTCTAAATCATGTATAAAGACACAAAAAAAAATATTAAATAAAAAAATAACTCATTCTAATAAAAATAACACTTACGTCGCTTCACTCATAATCTTAAATTTATACCGATATCTTGGAACGCCTAGTCGAATAGGTACTTTCACTGGAAAACTACTAGTTATATATACTATGTTTTAAAATATTATTATATTTTTTTTAACCTTGTATGTTTTGCCCTTGGGTCTACGAATGTTGAAAAGTAAAAATGAATGTTCTTAAACATAACCATTGTCTCTAGTATTGTGTTGATAGGAAATTCATTTTGAACACCGTACGTTGTTCTTGCTCATCGGTTTAACTTTTGTAGTTTATTTTTATTACTTACAACGAAAAAGCGTTCAAGGACTCATATTGTGCTTACCAGTCTCATGTGAATACTGCGAAGAGGAATTACGGAGTAATTTTTAACCAATACGTTTATTGCAAGTTTTTTAATCATGTAAAACTTGAAATAAGTATTGGATTTTTTTTAGAAATGTACCTACCTTAAACACTCAAGTATTTTAATGCAACATAATCCTTCCTTTAGATCCGGCAGGCGTAGTACCACTGATAAGACTTTGCACGACGTTATTCTCCAAGCATCATCGACAGTACTGCGGGTTTATTTGAAAGCGTTCCAAGTGAAAATATCAAGTATCCAGCCAAAATTGCAGGACGATAGATTTATAAGCAAAAGTGTTCACTCGATACGCAGTGGCCGGTTTAAGTAACTTGTTACTTCATTAGAGTTAACTAAAAAATCTAGTGCTCGGTCTAACTTGAGTTTTGTTGGCTAGGGCTCCGAATCCTCGGATTAATTCGAAAACGTCAACGGTTTATCGTAGTTGTAAAGTTGATCACGGTGGAGATGACTTTTTCTCACAACCGTGTTCCGACTCGCCACCAGTGAAATCGATAGAAAAAAAATGTGGAAGCCGCGGCGAATTTATATAACCGCACACGAAAAGCGACAGAGCGTGTTGCGTTTTACCAGCCGGGTTTTCGCACGTTGTAGGCTCAGCACAATTTAGTCGAATCATAAAATAAAATTGTGCGGATAAAAGCATGATTATTTAGCATACCAGAACACCTATTTCAGTACATCCAATAAATATAAATAATTTATAAATCATTATATTAAGTACCCGTACAAGTTCAAGTGAAAATATAATTTTTTTCAATTTGTGCATATATTTGAATACTACTTATAGAAAACTAAATGTTTTCAAGTGAAATTTGATTACGCATTCACTCTCAATTTATGATAAAAAGGCGTACAACTAATTTCATTGTCGGTGGACCCAGGGAAAATGTCCCATTTGTATTCGCATAAAAATTCCACAACGCGTAACACAATATAAATGTATATTACGGTTCTTGTGTGGCTTTTGCGCTACGTATACGCTTAGTGTATATTATATGATGCGGTACACGCGATACACTTTGCCAGAAAAATTTAGCTTCAAAATCAGATTCGTCCGAGTAATATTATACGGTTACGGTCTTTGAGATCGCGTAATTTAATAAGATTATCATAACTCTTTGTTGTTGCGTGCAACGAGGAGTGGGGGGTTGCGAGTGCAATTGCGTGCTTCAAGTTTAGCCCCAAACGGGTTGTACCTATAGGCACCGCCGACATTTGTTTTAGACGTACGAGCAAAACACGTAATTCGCTGCCGCAAGTCTTAGTGCAACTTTTATACGAATAATTTCGTTCTTTATCGTTGCACGTCAAATATCTAAAACGAATACACTTTACCCAGAGTTTTTCAACTTTTAGCTCCCGACGGAAAGAGAGCGATTGCAGCTTGCGGCTAAGTAATCGCGCGCGCACACACACACACACACACACACATCAAAGGTCTCCGATGAAAAGTGGTGAGGTAGGTAACCCCTGCTACCCCACGTATAAATGTTGGCTTTTAAAAATAACTCGGCGTTCCTTTTTCCTCGCCCCGCAGCCGCTGCTGTATTCAGCGGCCAATATGTTTTCGTGAATAGAACGACTCTTAAAGTTTTCAGCGGTACTTTACGTTCGGAGAGTCAAAGTTTTTATCCTTATCCGTGGGTTCGGTTCGTTTACCGAGTCAGGTGACTACGCGCGTTCTCCGTAAACTATGAGTATATTTATTGAGCCGCAGCGTCCTATGGTAAGACATTGCACCTATTACTGCCAATGGACGCAGCAGAGCGGTTTTATTCTCGACCCGAGGAGCCCCCGAGAGGCGAACGAACGTCGTATTGATCATAACCGTTATGAACGCGTTATTTAAGTCGAGTTATTCATGTCGTAATTTACGTGAGCTCTTACGGTCACAACGTTAAGCGCGTGCGCGGCATTACAGCGCCGTAACGCGATTTATCATCCGTGTACCTAGATCTCTGAAATAGTTACCCGTGATGTAAACTCCGGAGTACACCCGGTATTTTTCAATATTTGTCTTACTACGTACACATTACATATAAAATTTGGAGCCGGGGGTGCAGGCATTTCCTCGGCACCCCCTCAAGTTGAACAGTGAACACTTAAAAACCGATGAGATACAAACGATGGGACTAGAGGTACAATCAGGTACAGGCGAGTTACAAACGATTGGCATCGGTTTCGACTCAAAAGTCGGAGGTGGGGTCTCTGGGGAAATGGACCTATGATCGGGTACTTATTTCGCAAATAAAAACGGACCTTACTTTATATGTGCGCAACATATTACAGTTACCGATCGATTACATTTTCATTTGGTGCGATTGCTCGGAATGTGTTATTTTATAATCGCTTTACGAATAACGTTAATTACAACACGGCGACAGTGATAATGCAAACGTACATCTATTATAGTTATTGGTTTGAGTTTTAATTGAATTAATGAATTTAATAATTTACACATAATCGTTGGTTGATTGATCATTTTTGTTCGGCAGATCGCTGTCGTAGCTGAATCTCGGCAGAAGATAATACATAGAAGATAATTAAATTCAAAACGTTTACACCATAATATTAGCCTTAATAGCGCTAACAATAGTCGCCTCGGTGTTGGAATTCATATCGCGTGATTAGTCAGCAGCGTTTTGAAGATACGCATCTGACGAGACAATAATAATTACTGTTGATCGATTGTGTTTGTTTTAATTAAAACTGGTATGCGTGTAGGTACTGGGACCATTTAGTCCGTTACAACTTATGTAAGCTTTGGTGAAAGGAACGGTGATTATTATATTCTTCCATTCGCCGAGATTATAATCGATCGTCAAAGCGCGTCGGTAGTACGCGATTATTAAAATATAATGTAACTATTGTAACTTGTGCATATACGTACTTAGATAATATTATAACGGTCGAATTGAAATACTTATTGAAACTATTAGGTGCCTAAGATACGTTTGATCCGGGGCGTCATTTAGGGGGTTGCAGGGTGTACATTGGCACCCCTGTCTTTTGCTGTGCCTTGTCGGCCTGCAAATTCACATACGAGCCGTACCGATTTCCTATAATTTACGGTTGAGAAGACACGTCGTGTAAATCGGGTTTTATTAATTTGTACGATAACAGAATAACCGAATTATAATAAATAATGATTTTGGGTTCTCCGTTAGATTATTAAATACATAAGCGGCTTATTTTGTAATTCCATGTTCATGTACTATTTAATTAGGTATCTTTTGAGCGGCATTAACATTTTCGCTTTAGGGCCTGCATAAGCCTTGGACCCGTAAATCATGTGCAGCTGAATAAAATATATTCACTACGATGTTTGAAAAATTGGTCGGTTTAAATAATGCTGGCACCCATGTAACAAAATTGAAACGCCGCCCCAGCGTTCGATCCGCGAGGGATGGAAATTGTTCAGCAACCAATCGGACGTGTAAAAATATTATTATAACTCGTAAATATAATTTTCGGCATACACGCGATTACAGGTTGTTTGGCCTTAACGTTGAGTTAGTCGTTCGATGAAATATCTGAAATAAACACAATAATTATTACGTCGCATGGTAATAATTATTTATGTCATTTGATTCCTGTTTTTTTTCCCTAGTGAAAATACTTTGCAGAACGAAAAAAAAAATTATTATTATAAAAAATGCATTTCGTATATTATCATTAACTTTTGTAATATTATCATTATTATAGGAAAAAAAATGAATAAAAAAAAATACTGGTAACATAATTATTAATTACTATGCTACGAACGTTCGCGCGTACCACGATTAAAACGAAATGTATATAATACTCGTACACTCGTACAACTCGACTACGATTATTGGGAGTATTGTTAATTTATCACTTGAAATTTCGTAAACTTATGAAAACGTATAAAAACAATATTACTACGTGTTTTGTAAATAATATTAAATTGTACCAGTCGGCTGTGTACTTCCTCTATAACATTATATATTTGAAATTTGTCGCACGTACACCATAATGAAATCGGAATATTTACTGTGCTGTACGGCGGTCGCTGCAGAATTATTGGCTTATCGCTCAATATTTCGTAAGCCCACGAAAACATGCAAAATAACATTACTACGTGTTTTGTAAATAACAATAATTTCACCAGTCGGCCGCACTTCCTCTAAAATAGTAATATTATGTTGTACAGTGGACGTATTATTATTATTTCGCACCGCCGCAGATGTTTTCTAAATAAGCCCGTACCGCGTACACGTGCACGATATACAAGTTGTCGTAATCTCGTGTCGAGTGTGTAAACAGTAAATACGATTCGATATCGATCGTAGCTATTTTTAGTGGACGAAAAGTGATGGTTTTCACCGAGACCTTGGGCCATTCGGTTATCGCTCGGAACCGCACGTACAATAATTATTCAGACGTAATGTGCGGTCGTGAATTTGTGTTTTTTTTTTTTAGTCGAGTTATGGTTTATTACCGTGGAAATTATGCGTCGTTCAATATACGTGTCAACATAAACGTGACTGGTACGCTTACAATTGAATAGTACAATAATATATTATGTGTGTTACTACGCGGATATCCGGCGTTATGGATTGCTCGATTACTATGATATACCGCGTGTACCGTCGTGACGCGACCGGTGGTGCTGCGGTTCAACATAAATAATTATTTAATCTTTGTCAGTTCGTCGCGATGTCAATGATTCGTTAATAGTACAAGGATCAATCGATCACACGCAAACACAACCCTAGGGCAGTGTTAACTGATTCTGTCCAACATCCGTAGTCCATTATGGCAGGGGTGGCCAACTTTAATAGGCTTGTGATCGACCTTTGTGTTTTTCTAGGTCGTCGCGATCGACCAAAAAAAAAAAAGGTTGTATATAAATAAATAAACCAAAAAAAAAATTATTATATTGTTATATTATTATTGGTACAACAATTATTTTGTTTTCTGAAAAAAATTCATTAAAATGCGAAAGGGAGTTGCGATCGACTCAAATTCATCTCGCGATCGACCAGTCGATCGCGATCGACCTGTTGGCCACCCCTGCATTATGGTATGGCAGAGACGGAGAACTTTTGACAGTTACTAGAATGTCAGTTTTTGGATAGACCTTTAAAATCTAGTGGGCCAGAAAATAAAAAAATAAACTAAAAATACAACCGGACGATATGCAAGGCGTATTATATGACACGATGAGTAGAAATATAAAAAAATGTACCTATGTTAACGCATTGATTATTATAATAAACTGTTATGTATCAAAATGTAAACGAGTCCGAAAGACGATGCGAATACTATTAATACCGAAATTCTGCAAAAGATTAAATAAATACTGCGTTGAACGTAGAATGCAGATAAACGTTTTTTTTTTGATACAAGTAATTTATACCGTTGAACTTTAAAGCAAAAATGCTCAGACCGCGGGTCGGGATTATATTTTTCATGTGTCACGTCGATTTCAAAATGCTTAACTTTTTTTAACGTTGCATTATGGTACGCGTAGCGAATTATAGAAATAGATAAAAAAAGGAAAAATTATGAACTTTACGAGTTTCTGTATTACGCATTAAGTCCTTTTCGTTGATGTCAAATTTGCAAAAATTAAAAGCTTAGGTTTTCGACTATTGAGGGTCGTCAAAATACAAAAAAATTTCCAAAACGGGCCGTACCGTAAACATGTTCGGGGCCGTTGCTCTAAAGCGTTCGATTACGTTTTAAAAGGTATCGTGGTCCAGATCAAAATGTGGTACCCGTCACTGCTGTGTTGGATATGATTTTTTCCCGATTTTATTCGCAATACAATTTGTTGTAAACAGCACCAACTGCGCACACGTACGGTTACGATGGATATCTCGTGTTTCGTCGGAACAATAACATTTTCCCCGACTCCAACGGTGATCGATGCGGTGTGATCCACGTGTTCCATATCCTGCAACGGTTCGATCGCGCACCCGACAAATGGTACGGTGATGAACGAGTAAAATGTCGTTACTGAAATACATCGCTTCGACCGGGTACATCGAAATTTCGGTTTTATTACATAACGTATTGACAGTGTAAAGAAAACAACACGGTCCGTACGACGGCCACCGCGAATAAGAATATTTCTGGGCGGCGTATTTTCTATAATAATTTCTCTCGGCTGCAGAGTGAACAAAAATAAAAAATCTCTTTAGCTTTTACTGTTTATGCGAATACAATTCCGTCGGGAGTTCACTGCGTACGCTGAAATAAATTATTACGTATTTTTTTTTTCTCTCAGCATATTGTTCAAACATAATATATCAACTTGATCTCAATGAAAATCTCAAGGGCGGCTGAATGGTGATACATAATCGCAACAGAGCTATTATGCAGCTCGTACATATACGAATAGTTCTTCGATAATATAATTCGTTTCGCAGTAGATCGTTATACAATTGAAAAGGAATTACTTGATTCACTTACTATTTAATTAATTAAGCTAACTGTTAATTATAACTAACTATAAGTTATTTACAATTTGCAATAATATTAGTAGCAGAGTTTCTGGAAATAAAAAATGAAATTTCTAAACAAAATGTTTGTACATCTTTAATGTACTTTATTTGAAATTGTTATCGAATATAAGTTGTGCTTTTAGATGATGATCAGGTCGTAGACAGTGATTAAGCATACGCGTAGCTACGGTTTGTTTCCACATTCGATCACGTTGTGGATAGGTACGTTATTTCCTGTGTGCAGCGGCTTGATGACATTCTCTTACGGTTGAAACGTAATACTATAAGCAGAAGAAAAATAACAATCAGATTGTGCACGCCGCGGGATCGATAGCGTTCGTCCTTCGACTTTATCCAATCCGAAGTACCTAGGTGACTGTTATTATTGTCGCACGGCCATTTACTGATTGAGACAACTTGGAAGTACGCGCTTTCATATAATATAATAATAAACGTTTTCCCCTCGCTTATAGTTCGTACGGTTCATTATTTTTATACAATTTGATTTTATAACACTCGTATCAGACTTATCGCTGTGTACCATATGTAGTGGATCATATGTGTTTGACTGAAAAGAAAAAAAAAACAATAATATTGAAAATCGTTTCGTATTTTAAAAAATTAATAGTGCCACGTTTTTCGTACCAATTGTTGCGGGTAGCGCTATTTAAACAATTTTTTTTAAATTTTTAAATCGACGTTTTCACAATTGCACCAATACACTAGACGCGATATTATTCAAGCGACACGAGAGCACTAGAGATTTCCCACTGTCAATTGATAGCTGATTATTGAGACTCGATTGCCTCGGAGAGAAGAAAATCGCATCGTCGCGGAAAACAATGTAGATAAACGTTTAACTTTGTGGAGAAATAATGACTTGAAACAACAAGTCAACGACACAGCATGTACGTATAGTATTCATGCAGTCATCAATAACAATAATATTTCGTTCGACGTCGCGCGATTAGTCGTACGCGTTGACGTCACGATGGATTTGCGAACGATATAATATTATATCATGAAATTGCCACGATGAATCGACGCGGGAGTTCGTAGAGCGCAGTCGCTAGAATCGAGTTACGCTGTACTATGATGCCAGATTTCAAAATTCAAAACGCGGGACTCAAAAAAAAATGTCAATTCCTAATGTGATAACGACAACGCTAAGCATTTTTTTGTGAAATATTTTGACAATATTTTTTTAGATGAGGCGTGAGTTAATTAATTAAAAAGGTTTTCTGCGGAAAAATTAGAAAAATTAAAATTCATTTTTTATATCTTCCCCCTCCTTATACTAACTGATACTTTTTTTTAAACGAGAATAGTTTTTCGTATGTTTCTCTGTCAATATTTCAACATATATTTTAATAATATTTCAACAGTATATAGGCATTAGTTTTTATTGAAGTATAAAACAATAAACATACAATTTTTAAACTTTTTAAATTACAAATGAAACGACGATCGCGACAGGATATTTTTCGACTCACATTTATATTATGCTGGGGTAACGCACCTGTAACCGTGGATTCCGCGGTTTACGGTTTTCCACAACATTTCCGCGATTTCAAAACGTGTGTTTCGGACAAGTTTATACGATACGGATACACGATAATAATACACTAGGAATGCCCAGCGCCGGAGAATAGATGCGCCCACGACAAATTTAACGACTTCGCAAAGAGTCTATAAAACAGCACGGCTAATAGTCTGATGTAGGCTACATTGTGTTGACGCCGTATACCGTTGGTGATCGTTAAGTAAAAATATTAAACGGATTTTAGTTGGGTAGGTGTTAATCGCTGTAATAAAAGTAATCGAAAATCCAAACGTAACCGCGGGGACCTATTCGAAAAACATTCCGGAACTTCCTCGCATACTCAACGTACGACATAGTCGTCTCGCCCACAGCTAGGTTCTCGCGAGTATCAAGCATACGTCGTCGAGTTACGTACCTGTACGTATAAGAGTCGGGGTTCTTACGACACAAGAGGAACGAAAATAGTGTTTATCCGATGACGCGTGTCCTGTGGCGGACCAGGTCGGAATCCTTTAGGAACAGGGGAACCGTCGGCTATACTGTGCAATCCGTTTTGATCGGGATGAAAAATGCAGGTTTCGACAACGTTTCTGAACGCTATACGGACGCGATCAGTGCGATGTAGGCAGCGGGGACTTGACTAAAAAGAGCTTGGAAAAAAAAGCTCTTCAAACTGCCGACTGCGTATATTTACATGTTGTCGTCCGTACACGCGAACACGTTGAATCCCAACGCGCAGCCGATACCAATGTTTCAGTTTCATACATTCAACACAGACATGCTGGTACAACTTTATAATATTGTACCGTTGCTCGCGTCCAAGAGGTTTGTACATTTACGCGTGCTAACGGTTTCAACGTTTCGTCGGTGACTCGCGATTTTCTCGAAACCTCGCGCGTCCATATTCCATTAATCAACGCGCGGGACGTTTGCAATTTGCAATTTGCAAAATATGTTTTCGACGGACTCTCCGCCGCCGCCGCCGCCGCCAGAAATCGTGTTTTCTAAATGCAAACAACACCGCGCATACGTACGCAATGTTGTGCAAACAAGTGTCACTTCGATCCGGTCCCCGCGGTCTAAACAAAACACGCGATAGTGTCGTGTTGAACAAATTATTGTTTCGCGACCGCGGTGCACCCACGGCGAAGGACTCGGAGCGGATTCGCGGTAAAACGGTCAACAACACAACAGCAGCGGTCCAATAATAATATTGCGCGTATTTTTTGTTTTATTTTTTCCCCGAACGCGCGCGTGCCCTTCGTACGATTTCGAACGCGACTAATCGCGTGTCCCGGACACGTAAACCCAGTGCCGGGTTAAAATGACGCCCTTTATAAACCTGTACCCAGGCCCACGCCTAGGGCGGCATTTTTTAGAGGCGGCATTTAACATTTATGTATACTAGATAATTTTTAAAAAGATTCCTAGTACCTACTTATATAAAATCGTGTGCAGTGAAAAATAAAAATCAATAAAAAAATATAAAATTTGGTCAGTATGATACTATGATCGGACAAACGTAAATGTGTGTTTACGCTTTTGGTCGACCGTCGACCGTAGCAAGTTGCGGTGTTCTCTTGACGGTTTTTAATCGGTTCTGTGAATCAGTTTTGTCTGGCACCGATAACGTGTTTTGTTGTTTTCAATTTTAACCATACTACGCTATAATAATAATATGGTCTTTCTTTTTACCAACAATACGCTGAACGCTAATTCACGTAATAATCCTGTGGTAGGCGATTCGATATAAATATCTAATATAATATTACTGTTTTTATATTTTGTTATACACATTTTTCAATGAATAATAATTCTTTCTAAAAATTAAAATACATTAGAAAAATTCGAAACTTTCGTTTTCACCGTTAATAATTTGCCGCCCCTAAAAAATTTCCGCCCGGGGCAACTGCCCCCTTTGCCCCCCCCCCCTTAACCAGGCACTGCGTAAACCCCAACAACGGACCGTGGATCGTCACCGACCGATGATTACAGCCGACGATAGGACCACGACCGTTTCGCACTCTAGTGCGTCACGCAAACGCACCGCGGTGCGGCCAAGGATCGTACGGACGAGCGCGTTGAGCAAATGAAAATAGTAAACCGAACCGTTGCACGCGCCGTCCGGAATCTGCGATCACGACGTGCCTACCGTTCGGTGGTTAAATAATTCGAGACCAGCAATGCCAACGGACCCACGTTTGCGCGGGCGTATATCGTATCGGTTCGAAGGCTACACTTTACCCGACGTTACCCCGTTTCCAAATAGGCCGGGGGGGGGGGGGGGCGAAGAGTTACACCGAGTGAAAAGTTTCCATCCGTACACCGTTCAAAGTCGAATCACCTGTATTTATGTGCCCTCTAGCACAGTGGACTTCAACCGGTGGGTCGCGACCCATTTTCGGGTCGCATAAGCTTTAAAATTGAGTCGCGATAAGTCTTATTTTTTAAAAAAAAAAAAAAAATAAAGTTATAAAATTATATAAAGTATAATAATCATTTTTCATTTATTTAACGTAGAGTATTAACAAATGAAGTTACAGATTAAAAACTATTGCAATATATTTTATATGTATCAACAATATTATAAAATTTATATTCTATAATATAATATTAATATGGATATGAAATCGCATAGTACACGTTTTGTACACTGGTACGATTTTACACGTGGTACGACATTGGATGTAATAATTTACGATTTTTGCTTTTTTTTCTTTTTCTACAAAGCTTACGTGGCCATGGGTCGCGAAAAATGTAGGCCTAAATAGTGGGTCGCGAGTCCAAAAAGGTTGAAGACCACTGCTCTAGCAGACACTATTATTGTACGGCCGAATTCTATATTGTGGTGCCCGAATGATCCTCGTCGTTCGGAGGTGCAACGCTCCTTGCGCTATCGGCTCATTCGACTACAGGGTCTTGATAACCGATGACCGAGTGATAACACCGGAACGCTCGCAACAACATTATACAGTGAAATCTCTAATGGACACCTCTCAATAGTGGACACTTCTAAATTCCCCTAAAAAATGTAGGCACATAATAGGAGTTATAACCTCTTAATAGTGGACACTCCTAATAGTGGACGTGGACACTAAAAACTGGTACCAAAATTAAAAATTACCTCTCATAAATGGACACAATACATGAACATATCGAAAACGTTAAGTAATAAAAATACATACTATACATATCTGTTTATTATGTTTATGTATTTATATTCTTTAGATTGTATGTAGATTTCTATGTATTCTATAGATAATAATATCCTTACAGAAGACAATACATTAATAATATCTATAATATCATTAATTGTAATCTAGATAATTTGAGAGAAAAAGAAACCGAAAAACCCGAAGAACAAGAAGAACAAGAAGAATACGAGTCGATATACAATCCAACGTTTGAAGAAGTTTGGAAAACAATAAATAATTTAAAAACATATTTTAAAAATAAAGATGATATCGCATTATTAATGGTAGCCAATTTACAAATTCATTGTGAAGAGCAGTAAAAATTTACACAAAAAAAGATTACCGATTTTTTTAATTGTACTTAATCATAAAACATTTTTATACGTACTCATTTTTTAATATGTAGATTGTAGATACATATAATAAATAATAAATTAATATAATACATATAAATATTTAATATATAACATTTAATACATATAAATAATAAATTAATATTCCAATGTATATGTTTGTGTATAATTTTCATTAGCATAATACAGTACAATTCTCTATAGCGTTTCCCTATAGTGGACATTTAGTAATTTCTCGCAAATGTCCACTATGTAGAGGTTTTCTCGATAGTGGACAACTCCCTATAATGGACATTTCTCAATTCCTCATGGCTGTCCACTATATAGGAGTTTCACTGTTATATGTTTTGGACGTCGTGTAACGTTTAAAAAACATAAAAACTGGCGGCGGGGCAGGATGTCATTGCGGGCGCCATTTACTACGGTTTGCCGACCAAAATAATAACTGGAAATACTGCAGTTCGCACAACTGTACCGATATCACGCGTACACGGTCCATACAATTATTCCTGTATCTGTACGTGACGTATAGGTACTAAGTCCACGGTACAGATACAACAACGGCGTTTTCGGATAACGTGGCCCCGCGTATCGATTATGCGTTATTAAGTTATTAGCTAATTTGTGCGCTGACACGTTCCGATGATGTGCCGATAACGATATTACTGTATTTTCAGTGATAAAAAAAAAAAAAAAAACGGTTCGGTCGGCACGAGGTGTAAAAACATCATAATAATATTCGATCCCCGCAGCAGTTGCCGCCTCGCCGAAGGACGGCGATGTTCGGAGCGTATACACATAGCTTACGGTAAGTGATCGGAAACTCGTGTAAACAATGACGTGTTGACAGTATTCCGGGGAGGAGACGTGATGTTATTACGTTATGATAATATTTTCACTTAACCCGCGTAAATGCTATTGGCTTCGGGTCCTCGCGGCCTATCGACTCGAACGTATTACGCCGTCGCTACGGGGAAAAAGTTCACGCGCCGAACGCGAACGACGAGCTGCGGTGAAACAAAAAGTGATAGACATATTATTCTTCCTTTCAATCAAACTTTGCCCTTTTCCTATACACATGAAATTTGTCATATTTTTCGCATCGCTCATCCGTGAACAAAATAGACGACGTGACGTTTATAAGCTGCTCGTACTCACTCCCGACGGTTAGGCATCTTCGACGAATATCCATTTTCCGAAAATTGGTTTTACGTTTGGCACTATGAACGTGCGTAATGTAATAAATACTTAATGCGTATATACAAACGATAATAAAAAATAAGTGATAAAATGTTTATAAGTAACCATACTAAGCCACGTTATACCATATTGTACCAAGCCATCTTTGTTAAAAATACGAGTCTATGAAAAATGGTTCTAATATTCATACTTATGCAATAAGCGGAAAGTGCGCATGTTATCTCGAGGACGGCCGTAGTTGACAAATTATAATAATACGTGCCAATTGCGCTTATTTTTCTTCAACTTTTTACTGGGTACCGGCCAAACCTCCAACAACCGTCCAACACGAGTGCATCAGAACATTACTCTTCGACTAATTACAGGCGAACCGTGGTACATTATTATTAGCATTTACAAAGACCTCTCAACGTGACGACTATCAAAAGACTATTGCCTCTACGCGTTATAAACGATTTAACTGTAACCTCGACTCTCACCAATATCCACTTATAAGAAAAATGTCTTATCTCACCTAGAACGGACTCGGGAAGTGTGGCCAACTTACAGACTAAGATTGGCCATGTCGATTGTTATCCCATGTCAATGTCTAAATAAGACTTACCCATTTGTAGTTAAGAACAAGACGAGAGACATGCGATGGAATAAAAACAAATTTTATTAAATAAAAGCATTTTTAGTCCCAGCTTAAATTTCAAAATTCTTATGTTTATGTTTAAAAAATTTGGCCGACGATTTTTTTTTTTAATTCCTGCACATTATCAAAACACGACATTGGCCTTTGTTACACCAAGCCGCAGGTGTGTGTGTGTGTGTGTGTGTGTGTGTGTGTGTGTGTGTAACATAAAATACATTTCACATCGTGATATATTGACGAGGAACGCAACGCCCCAAGGGTCTGGAGCACTGAAAGTGCTACTAGTCCGGTGTAGCTCGCCGAGCGTTATAGTATATACTTATATAACGCGCTCGGACGCGAATCATCCGCTATTCGGGGCGATAAATGTACTCGCGTTAAATCTGATACGACAGAACTCTGCGCATGATGGTTCGAACGCACGCTGTAAATGTTATTTTCGTTTGAAAAAAAAAAAAAAAACATCGAAAATCACGTTCACCGGAAACTTATCTTATCGAGTCCGATTGTACGGGATGTGGGAGTGAAATATTGTTATTGTAGAACGGCGAACGATCGCGTCGGTTGTTTGTAATTCTTTCGTTATTTTCTCACTATTATAACCCGTCGACAATCGTATGCACGCATAACAAATACCCGGTGTAATATGGTTAGAGTCTCGGACGCAGATTATGGAATAATTATCATTTAGCCGGCACGTGTCGCAAACCCACGTACGGTGCGGTGCGGCCGTGTACCTACACACTGGTCTTTGGACGTCGAAAGAAAAATAATGAACACTGCGCACGAATAACGATAATAATACTGATGATTAATTCGCTCACATCGACATTATTGAAATTATCTTTTGTTGGCCACTCGTGTACGTGTCTAAGAATATATCTAAGAATATATCTTTGAACATTTTAACAATCATTTTTTTTTGCATATGCGAACGCTGATGATTTATCACGAATCAAGTTCCAAGCTCTAGCTGCAGCGAAACCTCGTCATAACGGAATTTACCGGCACCAACTGATTTTTCCGTTATTGGAAAACTGGAAAAAAAATGTCGCGGAAAAACTAACCGTTGGTCATATGGTTTGACATATTTTATAATTTAGAAAAACGATAGGTGATATTATTATTAATTGTTTCCGACGATTAAGGGTGGCACATTTTAGAATATCTGTTGTTAGTTCTAATATCTCATAATTTTAAACAACGTTTGAAAACTTAAGTATTTCTTCCAAGGACAATATTGTCATTTATCGAACCTTGTCTTGTATAAAGGGCTCAACATCCAGGAAGTTTTACTGTATTACATTTTTTATCGTGAAATTTTGCAATCGACAATTTTTATTTTCGGACTATGTATATATAGATTTTTTTTCTCATTTTCAGTTACGTTAATAACATGATATGATGAAATTAAACGAGGAAAAAAAAAACGATTTTGATAAGTATTTTGTTCCGAACGATTAAACGCGCGCGCTACAGACTACAGTTTCGTAGTGTTATTATTAATATGATATGTACCGTCCAGCAACGATACGGATTATTCGGTTACGCGCGCGAATCATAATATATATTATTAAAAAACTGTTAACAAGACCGAAGACGTTTCGGCGAACAGTGCCGACGGATGTGGGAGACGGCACGAACAATATTGTTGTTTCCGCGTCGGTGAAACGTTACATTACCGCAGCCCGAGGTTCGCGGGGCTGGTAATAAATGAAAAAGAAAATATTTTTATTTATTTTATTTTATTAATAAATATTAATAAACAAATAGTCAAAGTCGTGTGCACAAAAAACATAACGCAACGGAAACGAGCCGGTTGCCTGTACATGTAATACACGGCTGGGCGGCGGGGAAAACGTTCACCCCCGCGTAGTTCAAAAGCTTTGTATTTTTTTATTATTTTTTTTTTTTTTTCAATTAAATCGAATTCTTTTCTCCCGCGAAATCCCATCTCTGGTATTTCATTTTTGTTCTCACATCAAACACCGAACATTGATTTTTGCTCGTCTCGCGATACAGTCGGTAAGACCGTTCGGCCCCCGCGGGGGCACGTGCTGCGCAGTGAAAGCCGTGGAGCGCCGTGTATTATTTGCGACCGATCGATCGGGAAAACATACAGACATTTCGAAAATAACGGGCCGCAAAAGTCACGTGAAACTGATGCCGTCCGAAAAGCGTCGCACGCCTGCGGCTGGTCTTGGATAAAATATCCGCCTCGTGCGATGTGCGCGCTATACACGTTATTCAAAACTTTTGTACTCGCGATGTACTCGATGGATTTACGAAAAAAAGAAAAAAAAAATCAACGAATAAAATATGATTGCTGCTCTACAATTTCCGTACGGTGAACGTGTACATTAGCATGTAATTCATATTGAAAGGGTCTACTAGAGAACGCTATGCGCTTACACCCTTAATCAACTTTAGAGTCCCCCCTCGATAAAATCGTCCTTTTGTTTTTTTATTATAACTGTCCTTATTTGTTCCGTGTTCGAGTATGATCGTGTGCAAATTGAGCCAATCTCTCGATCTCTAACTCTATATCACGTTTAGATTAATTTAACCCTATATTTATCTTAACCTTTGGTTACTACTATTCCGTGTCAATTTATCGTGAATTGCAACAACCGTGAGCCGATCAATGATAAGTAAATTTACTTATAACTTATAAGATATACTGCGCTAGGTACATATGTATGTATATTATATAATCGTTTGAATAAAGTGATGTTCGGTAGAAAATAATGAATATGATTTGGGCAATTATTATTCGAGCCGATTGATTGTCGACCTAAACGGACGTCTGAGTCAGTACCTGATATTATGTTTTCGCATTACCGTGACCGATATGGTATCTCACTTGGACTTCGAAACCGATGATGCAGATTTTTTTGGATTTCACTAGATTTTTCAATCGGATACAAATCAACAAGCAAATGTACCGATGTCTCGAGTTTCGGCTCCTTTACGCAGTGAAAAAAAATCAAACGGTACACGTACTCGTATATTATGTAATATTTCATATAATTCCTGTCCGAATTAAATAATTAGTAATCAATCAATAGAATTTTGTTGGCTGATAACGAATAAAAACTAGATCGAATTAATGCACCGTTTGTGCGTTTACTCATCACCAGACTTTAAAACACATTTAAAACAGCGTATTTTAGTCTCATACATAGTTTTAATTATTTATTAATAATTTATTACTAGGGTCGGGAATTTGTAAAATTTGCATTTTTACTCCAGGACATAGCTTATTTTAAACGAAATTTTGTTATCTTATGAAATTTATGAATAAATGCATTTTTGATACTTAAGTGTCAGTTTATCAGTTTATATATTTAGATTTTGTTAAATATATTCATATTTAACATTATATGAATATTTTAGCTGTGCATTTATCAATTTAAAGCAAAATGTTAAAAGTAAAAGTAGGAATTTCGATGGTGATTTGTATTTCTTAGAAATTGTATTAAGGTGTTTTGAGATTAAATTAATTAAAACACACGCAGTTGTGTTAATTAGTAAGTTAAAAAGTCGGCCATATAAATAATTTTAAGCTATAAGTTTTTACATATTTAAGTAATTTGTTGGTAGCATTTTAGTGGTTAAATATTTGGTAGCAATAATGGTAACTTTTAAAGCCTTTAATGTAGGATGGTGGCGCATAATTTTCCCAGCCCTACTCATGGTTGGACCTTGCTTCCCGCTTACGGTACGAGAAAATAAACAATAATATTGCAGTTACAGATCCGTCCGGTTAGTGAATCCCGAGAGCGCGACTGACGAGGAAATATCGTCCGTCCTAACGCTACATTAAACCCACATACCATACTTGTGTCGAGATGACGAAAAGTAGCGTGTACGACCACGACAGATTTCCGTTATGTTCCGAGTCGGCGTCTCGGAGAAAGATCTCGCCTTATATTTGTTAAAATATGATGTGTTGGTGTGCATGTGCGCATATGCGTGTGTGTGTGTGTGTGTGTGTGTGTGTGCGTGCGTGCGCGCACGCGAAAAGATTAAATAGAAAAGAAAAAACGTGCGTTACACGATATTTTGCATTGTTCGGTGCGTGTGTCTCAATGTCTCTCTCTCTCTCTCTCTCGGTGCAGTGGTGTACAGTTATGATGAACTTTTAAACAACACGCCGCACACGCCCACTCACTCATAAATGTCCGTGTGCTCATGGTGCTCGCAGGCCCCATCCGTCTCGGGAAACGCCCGACGGCCGACGATCGTAATACAACAATAACATAAATTATTATTAGAGTTAGGATGTTGATGACCTAAAAAACACACAAAAATGCCCTAAAAATGTGCAAAAATGCCCTAAAAACTTCAAAAAATGACCTTAAAAATTATCTAAAATACTAATTAAGTAAGAAAAAATATCGGTTAAATGGTGACGGTGAATGCCGAAACACTACTGACAATAGTTCCTTTTACTGCAATTATAAGCACGTCAATCAGTAGGTCTAATGTCTATGTCAATTTAATCTTGTTTATCGGATTTATTCTATACAATTTATAAATATAATACTCGTAAGTAAGTGTGCGTGTATGATCGGCGTATGTCTGAAAGAGCACTCGTTTCATCAATAACACTCAAAGAGTAAATCTTATCGGAACGCGATAAAATGATATAAATTTTTACTAATAGTCCAAATCCAAAGTTAGATTTTAATAAATTAAATTTGTTTCCAAACTTGGATGTAACATTTGCCCTAAAATCTATAATTTGTGAAAAAATGCCCCACATTGTATAAAAAGTACGAAAAATGCTCTAAAAGATGAAAAATGACTTGAAAATGTTGAAAATTGACGTTAAAAAAACAAAAAAAATGCATTCATAGATAAAAATGCAAAAAATGCAAAAAAATGCAAAATAAAATTAGAATATTCTGCATCAAGGGAGCATGAAACAAATTTTTAGCTAGGATAGCATTGTACAGAATAAAAGGAAAAAAAATGCAAAAGTCATCAACATCCTAACTCTAATTATTATCAATACGACGTTATCGCGTGGTTATGTGAGAGACGAGTGGAAAATAATATTACGTCTCGTCACATAGTGAGCAAGGTGTTTTGTTCTCTCTCCCTCTCTCTCTCTCTCTCTCTCTTCTCCGGCTCGAATCAGTCGATTGTTCGGGTCCGTCTCACGAAACACGTGGACTCGTCGTGAGGGCTGAGGACGAGGTAGTTCCGTATTTTTGTCGGTCCGCGCGGGCGAACACGCTCGTTTCGATCGCGGTGTTCGATTGCAGTCCACGGCCCTAGGGATTCTACCGCACGTCTCGGTTTAAACGTCTATAAAACTTCAACCGTTCGTGTTATAACGTTTCGTCTTTGATATTACCCACCGCAGCGTGTTGAAAAACAGTCGAGGCTTCGTCGATAGTTAAGACAAGTTTTGACAACACGTCTATATATTGTAGTCGATTTCACGGGACAATAATTGCAATAGTTGCCTACAAAACATTGCTAGAAAAATTGCACGGATCGGCCGAGTATGAAATAAAACGCACGGAGAAAAAACGTCGTGGTAATAAACGATATTACCGTGTTTCAATTCTAGTTTCACGCAGGATCTGAAATGTAAATCATATATGAAATCATGAAGACTATGTTACAAAAGCAGTAATAGGTAGTTGGTACTCGTAATTTTCACGGTTATTAATGTTTGCACATTTCAACATTTTTGGAGTGTTTTTTTTTTTTACGTGAAAGTGAAATGCTTTTAAGTGCACATCGCTTTTTGCTTCTCACCGTGATCTTTTTCTAGAGCTACGCCGATTTACTGACTTTTGATATTGTCCGTCGTGACTGCAGAACAGCGCGAGTACCGCGGTTGAACGGTTTTCGCGCTCATAATGTTATTTATGATAGTAAATTTACAACGATCGATCAAACGATTGCGGCAGATCAAGACGCTTTTTTAGGGCATAATTATTATAAGAACGCAAACGAGCAGCGTACATAGGGTTTGTTGTTGTTACGATCAATTCACGGCGTTATTATTATAAACGATTTGCGTAAGCAGATTTATTATCGTATATTTGTACAAGACGGTATTCTGTAATGTTCATAATTGTGTACAATATTATGGTTTTATCAACCGAATACAGCAAAACCCGTCCTAACCGTGACTAGAAGCATAAAACGGGAAATATTTCTCGCAAATATATTTACTCTATCTCTGATTTATCCGTTCATTCAAATTTATACATTTTTAAAATTCTAAAAAATGTATAAATAATATCATAGTTATAATATTATGTATAATCGAAAAAATTATATTTCTAAAACTTCATTGAATTGGTGATTAAATCGGGGGAATTTATAAATAATAACGAAAAAAAAAAATCATAATACTATTGTAACACAGCAATGGCAAACGAATTACGGTTTTCTCTTCATTACCGCAGACGCATAACAGAATGTAACACAATAGTGCGATTATAAGGACACACTGTGTATATGTAAACACACGCGGTATAATATCGTTTAACCTTGTACGGAAATGCACGTAAACCTGTGTGTTTGTGTGTTCGCGTATATCCATGAACACGCTACGGCCTTACGGCGTTTACCATGATAAACTGTATGTTTGCGTTTGTTTTTCGTTCAATTATTATAGATCGTACGATATAATATAAGATATCATAGTACCCGTGTACCGTCGGTGCGAGTGCAGCGCGCGTCCTTTCCATGAACTCTGCCGTCCACGGGGATCGAAAACAGATCTATTTTCCATTAACCGTCCGGCATTGTTGTGGATTTTTGACTTCCAGCCGGATCAACTATATCGCGGATATCGTTCGTCTCGCCGCGCAGTCGTTCGATCACCGTTATCAGTGACGTTCCCAGGTGCACCCGCAGTGCACGCTCGGAAAAGTTATTACGCTGGATCATTCGGACTTACACAGGGCCAATTTGTTGTGTATTACGACGAATTAATCGATCTCAAGACCAGTTTTCTCCGATTTCGTGTCATCTTAGATGTGGTAGTAGGAAAATACCCTGTTTCCATACTATAACATTGTCTGACGTGCGTGCGGGGACGCAGCGGGTGCTCGGTGACCAGAAAAGTATTTAAGAACAATAATCGTCCGCATCACAACACTGGTTGTTAGTGAATCCCTCGTTGCTCTACCTATACATCGAGAAAACGAAAATGCGTTTTTAATATAGTTACGTCACGTGTTCAACACGAAATTATATAATTTAATTAAATAATTGTAATATTCTAGCATAAATGAGCTCTACATTTTTATCCCTATTGGATATTTTTTCCCGTACTGTTAAAGTTGAAATATATTATAACTAGAGCTAGGATTTTGGTGACTTTTGCATTTTTTTTATTTAAGTGCTATACAATTCTAACCAAAAACTAAATTTGTTTCGTGATATAACAATGTAGAATATCTAATTTTTATTTTGCATTATTTGCATTTTTTGTGTTAAATGCATTTTATTGCATTTTTAAGGTCATTTTAACCTAATATTACAAATATTACGTTCATTTTGTGTATTTTAACTAATTTTTGTTTATTTTAAGCAAAACCAGAAACTATTAATAAAATAAAAAGAATTGAAACTACAGTGTCCATTGCTCCTAATGTAATCGGAGAAACAATATCAAACAAACTGAATAATGTTTTGATGAAAAATAATGAGTTCAGAGTTTTAAAAAATATATCTGCTATTCTGGACGGTGAAAATACAACAAGTAGAGATGGTATTCCGGAAGACCTAACTTTAAATGATATGGTTCATTTCAAATATGCCCCTGTTACTTCTGTGGACGTTGAACGAAGTTTTTCTTTATATAAAAACATTTTATCTGACCGCCGTCGCAGCTTACTGTTTGAAAATCTTAAGAATCATCTAATTGTCCAATGCAATAATATGTGTACAGGTAGCGGTTAAATTCACAAGTCAAATTTATACCTATTTTATTCATAAATCATAATTATTAATTAATATTTTAATAATACATTTTTTTCACTCATCTAAGTACATTTTTTTGGTCATTTTTTAAGTTCATTTTTTAGAGTTTTTAGGTCATTTTTGCATTTTTTTTAGTGCATTTTTGTGTATTTTTTAGGTCATTAAAATCCTAGCTCTAATTATAACTGTATATTTACCGATACTTTTGATTGTTTGTATAACATATCATGTTTTTAATCGCACAACGTAAATTGTGCAACAGAAGTATAATCAACAATCATTTAAAGGTCTGAAATATTATTATCTTGTTCTGTAAATCATTTTTTTTTTTTTTATGAATGTCCATCGGTTTAGTGCTACAAATAATAATGGTAATTCTAATAATAAACTATTTATGTTTTAAAATATCGATTTCAAATTTATTACAATGATGAGTGCACGTATTTTGTCCGAATGGCACCCGAATACAGTGATTCTATCTACTATATTAGACTTTAACAAGCCAAAAAAGATTTATGTTCTAAAACGTTTCAATTACGTGGTTTCTTATGAAAACAGTTACAATGTTAATGACGTACGCTTATTTGTGTAAAATGTGGTCAAATATGTTTAAAATGAAATTGATAAAATCCTTATGCGCTATATAAACTGCTATTTATATAGTATAAAGTATTTTTTGAACGAAAACAATAGTTTTTTTTAGAGGTTATTTACTTTTAGACGACTAAAACAATAAAAAATACGTATGAAACTCAATATTTATGAATCTAAAAAAAACAAAACATAGGAATTTTAATGAATATTTTATTTATTAGTTATTAGAAATAACTTATTACAGTCCACATACTTACTTAATATTATGAAAATAAAATCGTTATTTGTCAAGCTAACGAAAAAACGCATTGACTGAAGTATCTTTTTGACTTTTATAAAGTAAATGATTTCGATTTACGAATAACATGTTCGCAAGGTTGTGGATTTAGTTTACAACAATTATTGCACTACGAAGAACCATGGCGGTAAAACGACTCATGAACAATATTTGGATTTCATCATTATTTTACATAGATAACCGTTATGCAACTTAATATTTATTATTTAAGTGCGTTTCTGTTTAATTAATTACCGTAGGTACACTTAACGGTTATGAAACATTATTAGTATACACTCTCGTGTATTCGTATAATATAAAAGTGCTTTTTCATGATAAAATATTTATGAGTAATTGAAGTATACTTAGTACTCCTTGTTAGTTTTTAAATTATTGATTAAAACCCTCGGCGATATGGGCCTTTGGGTTATGCATTTTAGTTTACATTTAAGGCAACTCGCACATCAATGTAAATCTATAAAGGAAAATAAAAACAATTATTTCTTCACGTAAACGTGTTATATACACGCATAGGTTTATGAAATTTATGTATGCGATTTGGCGGCAATCGATGAACATTTTGATGACACATTTTTCGGTATCAGTATTATTCCAAAGTCTCGGTAGATCAGACGGATTATTATCATTTTTAGATAAATTATGTTGAACGAGGTTATCATAATATTGGTTACCATCATATTATCATTCTCGAGATAATTTTTTTTTTTAAAGAAACCATATATTGTAATTAATTATTCATTTATTCATGCGTTTGACTAATTTTTTCCTTCAACAAACACATTTTAACGTAGTCTTTATAAATAATAACGCATTATACGACATTGTTTTTATTATTATTATTAAAAATTATTTTCTCTTATTCGATTATAATATTAAATTATGTGAAATCTAATGATATTTTTTAATTGGTCCACTATCGTATTTTCATTTATTAGTAATTAGTAATTACACTTAAATTATGTTTATATTCTCTAATACTATTATTATTATTAATAGCACACGCATTTATTAATGCCATCGAGTCCGATCAGCACACCTTCCATCTAATATAAGTACTCTGACAGTTTTTTACAAAACCGGAGTCGCTTGAGGAATCGACGAAAAATGTAAAAACGTATTATTATAATATCAGAATATCTAATCATGAACACCGCTCACTTCTTCGTCTACAACTGTGACGCATTCCGCGAAATTCTCTTCCGAACACTGCAGGGCTTGGTACCGTTCGGAGCCTATCCATAGGAGCTCGTAAGGCCCAATGTCTATCAACGATCACGAAATCTGTACATATCAATATAAAATATGATATTGCTGCTTAAAAATAATATTTTTAACCTCTCCCATCAAAAAAAAAAAAAACACACCCCGGATGCGCCCCGATGTACAGTAGTCACTTATGTAGATGATGATAATTAAATTCACTGACAATCATCACCGACCGTTGGTTTCGGGTCATCAAGTGCAATCATTTCGTTTGTTGCATTCGAAATATTTTTTCTAAAAGACTACCATAAGGTGGCGCCGAGTATAAAAAAAACAAAAATTGAAGTTAAACTATTCAAAATGGGCCAACGCGTGCATTCTCGGCCGGTGTTTTCCCGTTTTGGTAACATAATCGTGAACGTTGAACATACGATAATCACGTAGGCGAATAGCGTTCGGTCCGTTTCGTTTCTACACAACACAGTTGTTACCGCCGCTTATTGGACTCACGGTTTTGATATTGACTCGTTTGCCTGTTGGAATCAAGACAGCGTGTCTCCATTCGCGCGTAAGTGTACCAACACGCAAAATAAAGAAAAAGAATGTCGGCTACTAGACTCACTACAATATACCGGTCGATGGGGTCGATCGACCATGATTACACCATAAACGATGGGATGGATTTCTGTACCGAAAATTAACAAAGCCATCACAGCGATCGTTTTAGCGTAATTCGAGCATTGCGGAGTAAAATATGCTCTGTGAAAAAAAGTACTTTTTTGTCAACGATAGATACAACTTTTTCTGCTCGTCGTAGGATTGGTTTTAGGGAGAAAATGGCAAAAATAATTCTCAAACTAGAAATAGACAGTGTTGTAAAGTATTCAAATACTTTTTTAAATACTTTTAATATCAAGTATTTTGATAGTATTTAAAAATATATGTTTTTACCGACGACTTCATTAGTATTCAAAACTTGAATTTTTTTTTTGGTGGTTTGTTTAATGTTTCTGTATGTCTTAGGGATTTTCATGTAAATAATCAAATAATATCTTAAGATTTAGATTGAATTTTTACTCGTCACACAATAATTGTATTAATAATACAATATTACAGTCGGTTAATAAATTTATAAAATTATCAATAAGGATAATGCAATATAAAATATGGAACAAATATAAATTGTAATTTTATTTTATATGGGTATTTGAAAAGTATTTGAGTAGTATCATAAATACATTATTTCTATAATCTTTTCAATACTGGAAATACGACAATATAAAATTATAAAAATGTATATTATAATTTGTAAATGTCTTAAATAATTACTTTTATAACCTGATGATGATCAAAGGTTGAAACCAGTAGTTATACGTAACACTTTAAATACTCTCGGAATTTTATTACGTTTATATTTTCAATGTAAAACTAATTTTTTTTTTATTCTAAAGGTTTAATGCTATTTCAAGAATTTTCATAAGGACAGAGATAAAATAAAAGAAAAGATTTAATAGTAAACGGGAACTGTAAATGTCTTTGTTTCATAAATTGGAATATGAATAATAAAATGGATATTCATTAAAATAATTGCAAGTTAATATTATTTTCCAGGCGGGAAGGAGGGATATATTTCACTATAAACACATATATTTCTTTAGTCAGCTGAAATCTCAATGAATATTTTAATTTGAACTAACGTTTTGCAAAAAAAATATTTGTACGTTTTTTTTTTGTCGGTTTCACTCTCATTAAATTGTATAATGCACACAAATGGACCGGTCCCAAAGTGCGATCTCCATGCAGCGGCTACTACGGTAACGTTACGCGCTCGCGGGAATTTGGTTCGGGCCAATTTAAACTGGGCCCTCGGTTACCTTTTTATTGTAAACTCGGCCCGCAAATTTTAGGTAATAAAATAGGTAGATTGTAATCTCAGCCCGGACATTTAAGATAATAAAAAAGGTCGGTTGTAAACTCGTCCCGATCATTTTTGTATGTTGTGATGAACAATTTGTTGTTAAAAGTTAAAAAATAAACAGCCTTAACGCACAATTTAAATTAAAAATTCAAAAACTAAGAAAAAAAAAGAAATCTTAGAAAAAACACTTTAAAAATACAAAAATAAGGAAATATCGGTGAGTGAATACGTCAAAAATATGGCTTTTTACTTAAAAAATTAACTTTATATTATAGTATTACATAATTACACAACAATTTTATATTTGTATCCTTTTTTATACTTACGATTTTACATAAACGCATTTTATTTATAATTTTTGCTCTGAATACTCAAATAAAATCCAATACTTAAACATTTTATTTACATTTTTACACACTTTTACATTAATATAACGAATTTCACTCTACATAATGAAAATAATTTTTGGTGGATGATGAGAATCGCCTCCTCGTGGTGTCCTCTGGGTAATGCTAAATGGTTCTCAAATATCATAAGAATATTTTTATTTGGGCCGAGTTTACACCAAAATCATTTTCACCTGAAAAAAACACGGGCCGAGTTTACAATCGCCCTTTGGTTCGACACTGAAACTTAACGTCGATTGATTCTAGATCTGTTACTGATTTTTCCCTTTTTTTCGCCTATCACTGTCTCGCAGCGCCGGAATAAACGGGCTTTCGAGAATTTTCGTTTTTTTTTCTCTTTCCACGCGCTCACGGACAGATGTTCCCGGATCGCGCCGGTCGAATTATATGTTATTGTTTACCGTTCGTTTTCGATTATAATATTATTCGTGTGTCGAGGGCTCGCGTAATCGTGCGCGGATGGTTTTTCCTTTTTTGTTTTCCCCCCCCCCCCGTTTTAATTCCGCTTATCATTGTCGTACGCACTATTTCACGCGTGCTCGTGAACATCACTTAATGCACTCGTTGCCCGCCATCGCGTATTACCCGTCGAGCAACGTGGTACGGCAATGCGTGTAGCGGTTTAAAAATAAAACGGCAATGTCAACGTGCAATAAAACGCATTTCAACCGATCAGACTCGAATTTGCACGTGATCGGCCGCCGGATTGAAGTGCGCGATGACGGCGGCGGTCTCCCGGACGCATCCGGCTGTCACGCGACCGCGTGGGCGTTTTATTGTTACGCGCAGCGCTGTTGACGTGACGCTCGACGCGCAGAAAAAGGGAAAAACAACAGCTCTCGACGTCTCGAGTGCTCGGTAAAGCTGGCGTACGCGGGTCACGTCCTATCTCGCGTTCGTCTCGTGGATCTCGAGATCCGGTCATGTGAGTTCTACGCGAAAGAGTTTTTCTTTTCGCGACCGGACACGGGTTACCCTCGAATCCTTCCGAACTCACGGTTAAATCGGTTCGTTTCGATTAATAATTTGGTACCAGCTGATTTTCGTCCCACGCGATTTTGTTGGTTACCGTTGGCACGATGTTTACGAACACTCTTCGGGGTATTTTTAACTTGATGTTCTTGTAAGTTGTAAGCTCATTGTTTTTTTTTTTTTTTCTTTCTACAAAACCTCTTGAAATCTTCATTTAACCGTTGTAAAATAAAACTATTTTATTTTGACAAAAAAAAAAAAAAATACTGATTTGAATAAAGTACATAAACTATTCCTAACGAAACACGAATAAAAATATATTTATTATCATAAAATAACAACAATTTATAAAAAGTACTCGGTTTAACTTTAATTGGAATAATCAAAAGCTATAACGAAAAATGTAAACAGAAAAGTAAAATAAAATAAAACAAACAGCCTTTGTGTTACTTATATTAACACTTCATTTTAATAAGTGATTACTAAATGAACAATATCAACAAACAGTTCTGGGTACCTATTTACATATTGTTTACTCGCGTATTCAGAATGAGTGAATTATGTAATTTATTATTTTAATAATACACGAATACTACATAGGTCGACGCATTATCGTTGAATTAATTCACTGTTTTCAACTTATATTTAAGTTATACGTTATAAAGTTATCGATCGTCGTCGCCCTTTTATAAAAATCTCATTTTGTATTGTTATCGCATGATCTTATGATAATGAATAAGAGTACAAACAAACCGAGTGTTCACTCGGTTATTGAAACGGTAAGTTATTTTTGTAAACTTACTTAACCGGGAAAATTGATCACCGTAAATGTACAAGACTCGTATTAGTGTACAGTAAAACGTATGGATATGCCGCGGACGGACACTGCGTTCCATCAACCAGAGCCTAAGATTTTCAATTTTTTGTGCTACACACCGTAATGTTTCAAATAATCGTGTTCTGATGTCTGCAGGTGCGTAATCTTCGGGTTAATTGACATGATACATTTTGCCGTAGAAACGTTTCATCTATTATAAATCGTGCCGCACAAACCGATTTTAGAATATTATATTTTGTGTAAAATAATGCGTGAAGTAGACTGCAGTTAATAGGTAGCCGTGTTTGTCACTAATGCGATTTTATTATCTACACACGTTAACTTATTTTCGTGGTGCACACTTCACTTGTTCTATTGCACAAAGTGTATCGTAGTTCATTCACTTTACAACATTTTAGAAACGGAATTGATAGTTTGATATATTCGGCGATTAGTCGCCAAAACGCAAATCGCTTTCGCTGCATGAGTGCCCGTAAGTTTTATTAAATTACAATATTAATGTTCCGATTTTAACGGTACACAAGAGAAAAAAAAAATGTTATAATGACCGTCTATCATTCGATTCATCGAACTGCACTTATCATCGAATAATAATAATTAGTGACCATATATTATAATGACCGTTGCATGTGTGCATTCGAGTGCAACGTTCGAGTGCACGTAAATGCATAATACTAATGTGCAATCAACATACTGACTATGCCACGAGTTCTTGTTCTACACGTTTCGATCAAATCGAAGAATGCGCGCATTGGTATTTCGCTGCTGCAGGTCGAGTGTACATTGAAATGTACTAGAAATATTTTAGAATTTAAACACAATACTGTGTGACGATATTACTTGAAATTGCTTCCTTTACATTTGCCGTAAAGATGATTCGAAGAATTTGTAAAAGAATTTCTTGGATCGTTCAACTATGAAAAATCGGACTATTTTTAAGATCGTTTTTCGAATTCAGCCACCGCTGCAAAACCATTGCTTTGATTGAATTTTTTCACGTGCGTTGCGTTCATTCCAAGGTAAGTTTTTTCGAAATACAATCAAACATGTAATTTTTAAAGAATATTAAACAAAATCGAATTGTTTTAAACGTCAAGTATTTATCATTTTTAAAAAATTGATAAAAAAAAACTATTATGTTCTAAAATTGGAAAAATTATAACCGATTGAATTGTTGAAGTACACTGTAATGTGTACTCGTATATGCAGAGTGGTCCGCTCAATTACATTTTTTTTGTCTTCAAAATGGTGTATATTTTATGTACGCGATCGATCATGGTCTTGCACTTTGTGTATCATTACATACGTCTTGTGATCGCAAACAGTTTCAACCAACTACGATTCGGAGCACACAGCAGTTGAAATAAAAATAACTGTTCAGGGAACGAGAAAAATATGTAATAATAAAAAAAACTCAACCCGAAGGAGCAAACGAGTCGTATACTTTTTCAACTATATAATATTAATATCGAGAGTCCGCAGTCGGTAAATTAAAAAAAAACAAAATCAAGTTATTATACAATGATATATATAGAGTTATCATAACAGCAATTAGTTTTTCTTTAAAGAATTTTATGGTATTTTATGGACTCATGTATTATGTTGTATAATAATATTATTATTATTATTATTATTCATACTGCAATAAGTGATAAAACAGCAATTAGTTTTTCTTCAGAAGCTTTTTTAATATTTTATAGACTAGTGCGGTATGTTATTATGTCGTGACGCAATAAACGATAAAACAGAAATTAGTTTTTCATCAAATGCTTTTACGATATTATAGATATAGACTATATATTATGTATTATAGTTCCACGTAGCATTATAATAAAATATTATTATGCCACTATCGATAATTAGTGATGATGCATAATACGCATCACGAGACGGACCGAAAACATACGTGTGCATGTTGTTACCTAATATTTCGATTTCATAAAGAAGAAAATATGACCAACCAATATCGGTATGATATACTATTGTGAATGCTTCATATTTTACTGATCCGTTGTCAGTCTGATCGGCTGCTGGTTAACCGTCCGTCGAGTTCGACCGACAGCGAAGAAGAGCGATCAACAGTATTACTATAAAACGTATACGCGAAATCGTAAAACATACGCGCGTATAAAACTATGTAATAGCAATTATTGGATTATTTGAAGTGTTTGGACGTACAATCGTTGGTGACATGACGCGGCCATAATATAGAATATAGATTATAGACCGCATTGCTCATTTATGCGAACGCGACCGATGAAGGAGGGACCCGTATCGATGAAAAAATATACGTAAAACTTGCGCTTGCATATATCGTATACCGTCGAGCCGTACTGATGATCGCGTGGCACTCCAGTAAGTGATGTTTATTCATCTCGTTATCATATTATTTTGTTTTTTATCTTTTTTTTAATTTTTTTTTTCCCCGCTCTCCGAGCCGACGCGAAAAGTACCACGTTCGGAATACCACGCACGTGTGCGACGCACCTCTTCACCTCATGCACCGCGGTTATTCAGTCCGAGCGCATGGCGTTCAAACCGCCGACGCTGCGATATCCTGTGCCCGAAACCGTCGAAAGACAAAAACGAAAACTACACCGGCCTTATCTCGTCGTCGTCGTCCGGCGCTATGACGTGATAATGTTTCCGCTAGTGTTTTCCCGCACGACAATCGTAACTCGATACCCACCGCACGACGGATGTAGCATACGTAAACGGTTTTTGTTTTTTCCCCCTTTTTTTTTTCGTCCTCCGCATCAATATCCCGACGTCTGTGAGTACGAAAAAAATTCTCCGTTTCGGTATAACGTATGCGCGCGTCCATAAACCATCGGCCTACCTGCACGCGCTCCACCTCGCTCTCCTGGTCGACTTAGGCGTTTTTTGTTTCTTTTTTTATTTTTTTTCTCTCCATATTTGCTCTCGGGCCGTAAAGAAATCCAGCGTTACCGCGACGGTGGCGCGCGCCCACGTGCCTCCTAAGTCGAACCCGCGAGGTGTGTGTCGTAAAAAAAACCTACTACTTTTATTTTTGTTTTTTTGTTTTTTTCAAAACTCGTTTTGAAACGCACTCCACGGCGCTTGTAATGTCGTCGCATGTTATTACGTTCTCCAACAGGCGTATATAGTGAGACCGCTGCCGCCTATCGCCGCTGTCCTTCGGTTTCGCGAATAGAAAGGATAGAAAACAAACACATTTTTCCAGTGGTCTTCAAGCACAGTGCGCTAGGTGTATTGTTGTCATATCGTGTGTGCAACTGATTTCGTGCCTACGGAAGGGATACGGGCGAAAGAAGATCGACGAAACATGTAGGTGCGCCGAACCTCAAGTGTGCACTACGGATGATTTAATCTCCGCGCAGGACACGGGAGAACAAAACGGGAGCTGGAACAATGGTCAGGACGCGGATGCGAAATACTGCAGACACACGCGTATCGTCGCAGAGGAAATAATGTCCCGGTCGGGTATTCTCACGAGGAGACGTGAAAGATCCACGCGAAACCGCGACGGACGTGGTCCGCTGATCTTACTGGACTTACGGGTTCGACGAGTGACCACAGAAATAGCTCAAAACCCCTTTGCCCACCGCACCACGCCCTATACTGTTCGAAATCGACTGCGGGCGACCGCGTTCGTCGTGAAAAATAAAATAAAAAACTTTGAATGGATATAATATATTTGCACGAACATGTGTTTTTCACATATTTTCGGAATACGTTTCGGCGGATAATTCCGAAAAATCGGAATACTTTTGAAAAGTATACCGACACTAATATCATATTACAACATATAGATGTTTTTTTTTTTTTTTATAAAAGTTTAGGGAAAAATAACTTTTGAATCTACTGGTGTACAATATTCTCATCAAGACCTCAAAGTGGAAAACCTCGTAAAGTTCTAAGACTTTATGTCGCCATGCAACTATCCATTTTCACGTGATTTACAAACACTACGTGAGTGCGATAAACGAAAGGAACAATATTCCATTGTAAAGAAATACAGCTGTGGTGTCGGAAAATATGTTGATTCAATATACGGTAAAACCTCGGTATAACGGACCTCCAGTAAAACGAAAATGATCTTTTAATGGAAAATATCCACGGTCCTGAATCCTGATAACATACTAAAATTATGACCTCTCTAAAGTGGAACCTCCATTAACCGGAAACGGAAACTAAATAACTCTCTATTTACCTACACGAAAATAAAAATTTTTGGTTTTAAAGTGTAACTTTATATGTAATATGTAGGTCTAGGGACTTAATGCTCTAAAAAACCATAAAATATGCATGCATTTATGCCCTTAAAATTATCATATATACTCAAATATGCAAAAATGGTCAAATATTTTATTTTCCATTAAAAAACCAAAAATTACAAATGCATATATTATTATTAATTAATTATTATAATTATTTATAATTTTAATTTTTTCTTCAAAGCTTGCCTCAGCACTCACTTTAATTTCACAAAGCTTACAAAATAGTACTGATTGATGTATTAAAAACACCGAACTACCGAATTTTGGAACACATGGTTATAGGCGACTGCATATATTTGTTTTTACTCTAGGCATTTTTAATTTAATATTTATAAAAAAAACTTTACCCAATCTTGAATATTATTATGTACACTATATTTTATTATTATTTAATATAAATATTATTATAATGATATTTAAAACACACAATACGAACAGACGAATTGACATCAACTGACCATGTTCGGCGTTTTCCTTATTGACCGATTTTATGTTTTTTTACAACACACAATCAATTGATAAATCAGAAAACACTAGGTAGATAGCTTATTTAATAATTTTAATTTTTTTTTATTTCCAATTTCTAAAAAATTCATATTAAATATTGTATTATATGTGTAAAATATAAATATAACAAAATATGCACTTATTGGAAAAGAATTGCCAAATATTCAAAATATGCAAAATACAAATGGTTGCCTTAAACTCCTTTAACTATGACACAAATTTCTATATGACTTAGCTATGTTTTGAATGATTATTGAAAAACATGCAAGCTCCTATAAGTTCCTAGCCCTAGACTAATATGTTAATTAAAACTGCACCTTAAAACGAAAATACAAGAACTTAAAATTAATTACTCATACTTGAAAGAACTACTAAAGCTTACAGTCGCGTTGTTTCAAATATTGAGTTATTGGAATACATAAACAAAATAAACGCAAGAATGTGCCAAGCTACCTTTAATCATCGAAAACAAAAAATAATAATATGACTTATTGTTTTTCTAAATATTATAAAAACGTTGTAACTAATGTATTAACTTGTAATAAAATAAAAAATATATTTAAATAATATTTAGTATGGCATATATGTAAAAATGATTTTGGTTTTAAATCTAAGTATATACCTACGTCCTACATACATTTAATTTTAAGTGTTTTTAAAAAAAAATTTTTTTCAATCGCCTTATTCCGGAAATTCTGTAAGGAAAAAGAAGTCGGTCCTAGCGATTCCGTTATAAGGAGATTTTACTGGAGTTGCATTCGAATAGCTATGATTTTTTATTTGGTCATTTTACAGTTTATTGAGCTAATAGTATATTACATATGAATTTCTTTTTCTATTTCGGTTCTCAATGCATATTTTCGGCAAAGTGAACGCATTGCGGGTTACGATACGTTGATAAATGTCACGGTAAGCCGGTAACACGGTTAAACGATTTAAATTCTGCAGTAAGCGACGGGTGGTACAGTTATTATACTATTATACGTTCGACGTGAGAGGAAATACACATATTTTGTCTATTTTTATGTCACCGCGAGATCGACTACAACGATGACGTGTCCGATACATAAATTATACATGTGTAAATACGTGTCCAAATGTGTCACCTCGTTTTCGTTTATTACACCGCGCCAACTATTTTTTAGATCCCGGGTGGAGCGATAAATGTATTCGTTTTACCGTGATGTTTTTTTATTTTTTTTCCTGTGATGACCGTCCACGGGGGTGAATGTAAGTTCCCACACGATATAAAGCAGGTAAAAATCGCCCATGAGCATATGTATACACAAGTTCCGACACGAAAAAATGCATCTAAATATAATTAATAATAATTTTAAAATAATAACAGTTAGGTACGTAGGTCGAATGAAAATACGGTATGAATGCAATGTTCTTGCTGGTCAAAGCTAGGGCTTACTGTTTTTAAAACCACTGCTGTATAAACGTGCGGAACAAATTGCGTTACAACTTTTTGATACATATCCACCCTGATTGGAGCGCCTTCGAGTAGAAATAGTTAATTCCAAAGCTATCTCTCAAGAGTAGGTCGAACAAGGAAACATTCAAAACATTGAAAATATGATACCTGCTTGGATGAAGACTAATCAAAGTACCAAACGGTCTGAATATGTACGATTCAATTTTTTTAAATGCAATTTTCATCCGGCGTGTACTTACACTAATATTCGTTGATCAGATTTATCAAATTCAATTTTACATCGTACAAGACGTACAAGACGTTTTTTTTTTTGTCACGCGAGTACCGAAAGTTAAATTTTCGATGCTACTGTTCAGTGAGCGGAAAAGACTAGTTTTCATTTCGGCATTTCATTTCAAAATACTATTTTCCACCCACACGTTTGGAAAAATAAATAAATATCCAAAGATGATAACTATACATGTACATGATGTAGCGGACTTTCCGGCCAGCCACGTTATACAATCTCTTTGCACTACGTGCAAATCTATACGTATTTCGTTTTCATTGTGTTACTTAATACCACTGCCACGTTTGTAAATAAAAGAGCAGTGACAAAAAAAAAGAATTCATGGCTAGTGCGGAAAGGCAATTTCCGCTCTCACCACACAATATACTATAATAGTAAAAGCCCAAATAAAAAAATATGATTTTCTGCAGCTTTTACCGAGTGCCAACAGTAAATCCTGGCTTCTGCGGCAACACATAACACATAAGCACACTCACGAATCCGCTGCGAATGGGGGTGGGCGGTATTCCCAGATACCACATTATATTTGATGTTAATAATTAATTTTCCGGCCCGGGGGCATCTGTCGATTCTGTTGCCGACGCGATGACGTCCGTTTTGACGCATGGAAATAATTCGATTCACCCCAATCCCTTAAAACGTATACACGTAGTCCGATCGATCGTAGTCTTGCGCGCACTAAGAGCTGATTAATCCGTCGCGAACCGTTAAATCCGTTGAATCGTTTCGAATGCTTATGACGCGTGTAACATTATTGTTTTCGAATCGCGGACGAGTTATAACGTTCTATTCGCTCTCGCACAACGTCGACCCGAGTCAACAACAACAGACATAAAAACCTAACCGTCGATTGTATCTGGAAAATGTACGGCACAGGATCTCGTTTCGATCCCCGAACATTCAGGATAATCCGCGGAAATACGTTCGGCAAGCACACGATTCGCGTCCGGAAATCCTACCTTTTCCACATGAGTTGCGTCCCGGCGATACTTACGATACTTGTATTATAAGAACTGCACGAGTCGCGTCCAACTAGTATTATTCAAAACATTACGCGAATCGGTGAAATCGACTGTTGGAATCGTGGATGGCCTATGGTGTGTGACGTGTATTGTTATTTATAACGCATTAAAGTTTATCGATGCTAGTCGTTTAAAATAGTTTTTGGCCTAGTGAAATTGTCTGGAAAAATCGGTCGATATCATTTTTTTTTAGCTTTTCCGATCATGCATGTGATTACGATTTACGACGACTATCCATTATGTGTACCTACACGACTTTCGGATCGTCATAAAGTTGTTTCCTTGTCAACCTTACAAGCAGGTTATTGTACGTATTATTTAACGTATTTTAGGTAATACGGACGCAATAATTCGTGTAGTCGTTTAAAGAACCAGGAACGAAACTCAAGTAACCTTAGCTTGACGATTTTTTTTTATTTCGGGACGCGAGCTTTTGATCGGCATATAGGAAACTGTTTTCAAAAATACATAGCTGAATATTTTAGAGTAGTATAATGTTATTTAATTTAGTGGGTAATTATACTTTTTATAATTCTATTCGTGGTATGTATATATATTGTTTGGAGGAAAACAAACGGTCCTTGAGACAAACAGTGCAAAGTTGAAGAAATAATAAGATTATCCTTATTTCTTACTCGTTATGTTATAATAATGATATACATTTTGAGTTTATGTAATAATAAAAAGTTTAACAAATTTGGAAAAATCTCAGGGTCAAATTTTTTTCATAAAATCGCTCGATGACTCGAAAACCTCGAGGAGTGAAAAACATTGCGTTCCCCTTGAATTTCGACTTATCGAGGTTATACTGTAATTATAGTAAAGACCGTGGATAACAAATATCACAATCAAGAATCGGGCCATTTACAAGTTTTACTGTAGCATGAACTTTCAAACGCCCACACTTTTGCGCAAGAGACCAGACCATCTACAATTTACTGAAGTTTTGTGGCTGAATCGGATGATGATTTAAAAAAACCTACCATGTGAAATGTGAATACTTAAAGTAACTCGCCGATGTTCACTCTTGAATTTGCATACAACAAAAATAATATTATTATGTTTTTCGCGGTTTCCAAGTCAATCAGAACTTTGTGTAACAAATATTCCGGGGGTGACTATCATGAATTAATGCGATCATTGTCATTTTCGTAGTACCACGGACGTTTCTGATCCTCTTGAGGCGGACACAACACATCGAACGTGATGAACATAATATTATCTGTACGTGTTCGTATTGTAAACCGTGCTGTACCTACGAGAAAAATCATCAGCGATCAACATTATGCAATCGCGAACGGCGATTTCTCAACTTTCCTTAACCGACAACCAAGGACGTTAATAGTAGCAGATGTGAAGAGAAATAAATAAATATACAAATAAGTAAATATAATAATAAATACATGTTTAACAATGGCAACGTGTAAATGGGTAAATGCAGTAGACGTATCCGAAATGAACACGAAACGCGATTCAAGGTGTCGCCGACCACAGTAGAGTCGAACGTGTGACGATAACTGTATACTACATAAATACATGCTTTACTCGCAATTGTGATAATAACGATAAACCCGTATTGTATATCATTCCTACGTTTGTGGATGTAATAGATCAAGGTTTTATTTTATTTTTTATCGTCATCGCCGTGATACGTACTCGTACAGAAGGCCCGAAACGTGCTCGTAATTAGTCGCTACGATGTCGTACCACATACATTTCGTTGAGCCGCGCGTATTGTTGTCCGTCAATTATTTTTATTTTAAAACCCGTTTGGCTGGTCGTAATGGGTACACATATTATACGCCTCTCGCGTATAATATCAACCGCGGTATAATATACCTATTATGCGTGCGTTTAAGACAATAGAGCTCGGACTACTTTTATGATATCATAACAACCGATTGTGTACGATACATATTACATTATATTGTTTTTGCTATAGTAATAACAATATAATAGTAATAGTAATAATAACATACCATTGACTATTGATTATTGCTATTATATATTATGATAATTACACCGCATTATTATAGCATTATAGTGTTATTGTATTTATTACAATCAACGTTATACTTCCTAGGCACCGTTACACCGTACAATATGGTCTACTTGTAACGAGTACTATAAAGCTGACCCGACAAACGTTGTTCTGTCCATAAATAATTAATAAATTGTGCAGCGGTGCACCGTTACCACCCGTGAACAACACTGATATAGTTAATCAATATAACTATAGTTTTCTCGTCAAAAATAATATTATTTATTGAGAAAAATTATTAGTATTGTTGTTGTTATTTCACCAATCGTGTTATGTTTACTTAAAAAAGTCTGTTGCATTCTGTTCTGGCGCTCTAAGCTGTGGACTAGGTTATGATCCGGAAATTTATATTTATAGGTATTTTCATAGGCAACCGTTGGAAATAATAATCAAATGCCGATAATATCGATAACACGTAAAAACACGTTGACCCCTTTCCACCCCCTTATTGGTGGATGGGGTAAAATAATTTCTTTCCATATTCCTACATATCATAATATATGTACCATCACGATTTCATGTATCCATAGGTCCTCGATGAGTGAGTGTATCGGGCATATTTCTTATTATGTATTTTAGGCAAACAGAAGATGTTTGTAAGCTACGACGGTGTGTCTGTGAGTAAAATGTACCTTACTGATAAATTTTAAACATTGGTTGAATGTATTTCCGAAGTATTCGCAGTGTTACTGACGCAGTGTGATTGGAAAAAATGTCGAATTGAAACGGCAGCGGTTGTTGATAATCCTTGCATAATATACTCATCGTACATAGGTACCTACTATTACAATAGTATTTCGTAAAAACTTAAAAAAAAAACGATATTTGAAAGTATCGTAATACCTCATAACAGATACACGTCGATTTATGATAATATGGTTTGTACGATCATAATTTGGCAAGACTACAAGTTTACGATTCAACGATTTGGCAAGAGCAAAACGTTTTAATAAACTGTGTCATATTATTGTAGGTCGAAATGTGAAGATAGTGTAATATACTGTTTATAATGGTTTTCCGGTACAGTATTAATAACTATCGATGTAAACAAGATTTAGACGAAAATGTTTTCTTTATTCTTCAATCACAAGTACGGTTGTATTAGGATATGTATGCATGGTCCGAAAGACTGCGGGTTGTTGTAAATAAGCCCTTTTAACAAACCTGGAGTTATAGGTCTTATTTTTTTTTTACAATACTTGATTATCTATCTCTTTTAAGCATAGCTTGAGTTAGAGATAGAGAGTGTAACAATGTTATAATAAAGATATACAATTATATATATAAATAAAAAGTGTACAGTTTTGTTAGTTATTTAAATAAAACAATTATAAAATAAAATTATAGAAAAATCAAAGTTTACAATAGAAATAATAGACTCAGTTTTAAACATAATAAAGATTTAGAATTAAGATTCATAATAAAAATAATACAAAAAACGGAATATTATTGTGACATTAATAAGTTAAATTACTTGAATGTAACTATCTAGTAATATATTCATAATACAAAAATATATTAAACCAATTCTAAGAATAAATACTTATAAACACATTGTTTAACACTACTATGATGCTGATGGATGTTTTTTTTATACTCATATGGCATTAAGTTGAAGTACGTTGAAGTTTCATTCGTATTTTATGGTCCGGTATATATTTATTATAATATTATTACGTATAATATAAAAGCATATTCAGACAAACGCGATGTTCATCAAAAAAAAAATTAACGACTGAAAATTATTTACTCGAATCGGAATATTTTATTCGAGCCGGAAGAAATAATCACTTCCGTGTTATGTTTTGTCCGCTGAACTTATTATAATTTGCACGGTCTAGGATTAGTCAGAGCCGACGTCGGCCGAGGTCCAGAGTTCCGACGTTTTTCGTTAGCCGTCGACAGAATCCGGATTTCACGGGTGTTTGTGCTTTTACCGAAACGTGACATGTTACATGCACAATGCACGTGATATATGCAAGCTCGTCCATCGCATTAAAGTTTAACGCACCGATAGAATCACTATTAAAATCAGATATGACGTTGCTCCTTGAATGTTACGGATACCTAATATAATTGTGTCTCGCTGTACGCATGCCAGTTAGTTGTCGTGTGTTTTATCTACCCTTTTTATTTCTAATTAATGTTAATATTCATAGGGGTTCCGTGTAAAAAAAATAATAATTATTTGGTGAACCGCCATCTCAAAAAGTTCAAGAAACCCTGACACGCGTTATTGGTATTATTATTAATATTATAATTATATTTTGTTTATTGTTCGCATATGCGTACACTGTGTACACAATATACATCACAAGAACACACACATTTTCAGCGATGACATTGAGTTTCTTTGTACGTTTTATTATACTAAGGTCTCGCAGCTATCATAACATACAGGTAATCTTATATTCCATAAATAACGTATCGTATTTATTAGGGCAATGAATTATACAACAATCATAGTAACAATAAAAATAACAACAACAATAATGTTTATATTATTATTATTTTTTTTTTTGCGAAAAATGTTTACCCGCCAGACCATTTACTATCCGCGAAAATTAAATAAATACAATAACTACCGCGGTAAACTTATTTCGAAATTCAATAGCTTTTCGAACTGCACCGGTTAAAATACGGCTTTTAATATTATTTTCATGCGTGGAGGATACGGTCATTTTTTCCCGAGGGAAATATTTAGACGATATTCGTTCAACCATCGCGATGGTGCAACTTTAAAGTCGGTCGGGAAATGCTGAACGGCGGGGAAAACGAAATCGGCGCATGTCAAGTGTCTTTCGGGGAAACAAAAGAACTGAGGCCGCGTAACCGTAGTGCATATTTCGGCGGTGAAAGATTTTCGATGTTCGTGCGGTATAAAAATATTCACTCGGTCCGCAGAAAATTGGCGCGCCCGAGGCTTGCACGCTCGGCGCCCGTAAGGAGAAAAAAACCGTCTGCACGTCGAGAAAACATTGAATTTTTATCATTATAAATATTACGGATTTGCGAGGTCTGCGTCGGAGATTTATTGCACGCGCGTAAGGTGCTGAGTCGTGTGGTATCGTCTTTCCGTCCTATTTCAGGCACGTTTTCATTTATCTCGCGCAGCATTATTGAATATGAATAATTTTTTTTTTCACATCTATATCGTACCGTGTTCGTGTCCGTAACACGTGATCCGCTCGAATATCACATTTTATGGCCCACGTGGCCACGTGTTAGTAAAAAAAAAAAAAATTATCAAAAGACGTCTGATTCTCTGCGTTCGGCATAATTGATCGTGAATGGACGGAAAATGCCACGTCAAATTATTGTACACGCGTTCACGGTGTATTTTATAGAAAAAAAAAAAATGCACCGCCAACAGTTACGGTTCAATCGGGTGCCTTCTACTGCGTGCGAATATGGTATTTATTTTATCGCGTAAACGATACGCAATGTTGACGCGACACGATTACGTCGCGTTGTATAAAGATATTCCATTATTTATCGGTCCAAAATAATGTTCATAACATCGTATTGAGCATGTCTGTGATTGTAAACCGTATAGATACAGTCAAACAGTGTTCAATCGTTTCCCCTAAAGGCAGAGCGTAGCCACTAGGTAGGCCTGGTGGTCCCGGGCCTACACAGGTTTTCTCTAAAAAGAAAAAGAAGTATTTCAACGATGAGAAGAAAGAAAACATACCTCAGGTCAACTATAAAAATTCCCAGGCTAAACGATTTGACGTTAATTTCCATAGAAAGGGAAATAAGTGAGCAATTTATTGATAATCCATCGGCTGTTGTTGATGAGTTTGCTATCGTAAAGGAAAGAAGATAGAATTTTGACTTTGAAAATATATTATAAATGAACAATACGTATATGTTGTAAGTTACGAGTATAGTAATTAATAATTATAAAAAAGTTATCTTGTAAGACACTCTTGAATTCAGATAAACACAAATTGCAAACTTTGATTATTAATAAAAATAATCATTGATAACTTTGAAATCATAATAGGCCAATACCAAAATTGGCATCAGTCCCCACTTCCGTCTAACAGTAGAAGGTTTATGTGGGCCTACCCAAAAAAAAAATGTATAGCTACGCCCCTGCCTAAAGGGCCTTTTACGCGGTAATAACCTGGTCGCGCGCGCGTTGCGAAAGCCATGACGGCGATCGTTAGGCTTTTAACGAGTACGACCCTTTATTATACAGGGTGTCCCAGGTCTATTTGACTAATGCAATAACTTTTGTTCTATTCAATAATTTTAAGTTTTTTTTTTTTGTAATGATTTGTAGAGCCCTGCGCTATAATTTGTATATCTTATACTTTATTTTATTTTTTTACAACAAAAATAAATAATTTAAATTTTGTATTTAATATTTTTCTAATAATCCAAGATAGCTATTTCATAAATAAGTATTTAAAAACCATTTTGGCGTTTAAAACTTTTAATTTGGTTAAGTCGTTAATTTTTAAACAATTTTCAAAGTGTGTTAAAATTCAAATTTATTTCTTGCTAATCACTGTTACTGCTGTAGTCGATTTTCAATTGTTTTCTTCCAAGAAACAATAAATTTGTTATCATTAAAAGGTTGATAATCAATATTAAATACATACACATACCAATACGTATTTTATCATAATTTAACATAATATGATTATAATTTATAACATGATGTACCTACTATTACTTATTTTAAATCATCATCATTCATCAATATTTTATTGTTCAATGATTTAAATACGTTTAAACAAATTTAGAACATTTTGATTTTGAATTATGAAACAAATGACATGTGGTTTGAATATTAATTATTGTTATTCTGTAAGTCCTTTTTAAATTTAAAGTTAGGTTAAGTTGATATTTTATGGATCAAACACATTTTGCCGTAATCACTAAAAACCTTAAGACTTGTCTTCTCATATTTTAAGACAATTCTATTGTATTAAATTTATGAGAAATACCTAGTAATACTATGGAATTATCAGATTGAACATAATTCGTAGAAAATATTTTTGGAAATGCCTTTGGACACAGGTACATATTATCATTAGTTTGCAAGTTAAAATTATTTTATTTTAATATCTTTATAAACTTTTGGTAACTAGATACAAAAAAATCAAAAATTAAACATACATATAATAACATTTTAAATTCTCAACACTTCAAATTACTATTATCAAGAAAAATATTCAAAATTAAATATTATGTAGATTACCTATACACAGTACTACAATTGAAGATTTTAATTTAATTTGAATAGCAAAATAACATTTTTGTTAAAATGTGAGTATCATTTGTATTAAATTAATTTATACTTCAACCTAACCATTTTAATATTAATATTAACATTTATTAATTTATTAATAAAATGAATTAAAATATTCTCACTGTTAACGAAAATATTCTAGGTGGATGTCAACATTAAAAGTATACATATTTGGTGAGAGTTCAAACAATTTCATTTTCAATCACATGCAGTTAGTTGTATAATTAATGCTTTGTACCTTGCTGTTTTAATACTACATTTGTATAATTACAATAGTTACTATTGTAACTAGTTGTATGTACCTATACATAAAACCATCAGAAGTTCAATTGTAACCAGTTCATCTTAAGTATAAAACAACATAAATCAAATGTTTCATTTTATTAAAAAAAAAATGTAAATGGGAAAATTGTAGATCATAAAAAATATTGTTAGCTGTAAGTAGATGAGTAGATATATAATATTAGAGTTTTACATTTAGTCATTTAGTTCATCTGGAACTTTATGTATTCAATATTAACCATATTTATAGCTCTGTTTATATAAAAAAAAAAAATAATATTAATGTAAGAATTTAATAAATACCTATAACAACTAACTTAACAGAAAAATAAGGGCATTCTGAAATAGTTTTGATTGGCTTGAAAGTGTGTAGATAAATGTTATGGATAAACACGTTACTACCTATTTCTTTAGTATTTCTCTGAATATTTCATAGTGTGTTAGTATGTTTACATAATTACTAAGAATAAAAAGTAACCCATGAAATAATTAAGTTAATGATTTGAAATTGTTAGAATAGGTATTTTATGTCAACTTGTTATGTACTTTTTTAGACTAGGGACTTCAACCTTTGAGAATTTCAGAATAAAAGATAAAATAAATACTAATTTTCCTTAGTTTGTTATTCATTAATAAATAAAACATAAAAAAACATTTTCATACTGTAAATTAAAAATATATCTAACATTATCTTGGTTTTTATATAAAATGTAAGTTGTAATTTATTATATCTATTTTTATTTTTACTATAAAAAATTATAGAAAAAATATAGTTGCAACACTTAATTGTTGTTTTATTGCAGATCTCTTTGTATTAGAAAATTAATACAAAGCTTAATTGAAATCCCTTTTAAGATTTATATATTGCCAGAGTTCATGTTAATAACAGATAAAATCAATAATTTTCTACATGGCATAATATGTGACATTTAATATCCTTCTGATGGTTAAATTGTTTGAAACACTTAAGAGTGTATTGTTTTATACATGAATACTCTGCTAGTTGCAAACCGTTGCGTAATATTATAATTATACTTTTATTTGTTTTGAACATTTAGCCAACAAATTGTTAACTTATATTATAGGTGTCGGTTATTTTTTTTTTCTTCAGCTAGCGTCACTAGTGAAAGAACCTTATACATACATGTATAGCAGAGAATGTTATTGAATGTTATAAATCATTTTAGTTACCTGAATATCGTTCAGTTTTTTAATATCATCCGACAACTGACTATTGTTTAATTCTAATTCATTATTTTTTAAGCACTCCAGTTCATATTGACGAGATAAATTAAAATTTTTCTAAAAGTAAAACCAAACTTTTGTGATTGTTTGAACTTAAAAACTGTTATAAATTAATTGTTACATCCTATGTATAAAAGTAGTTTTTACAGTTGCTAAATACTTGTTTAAGAGATATGTTATTCATACAATATTTTTTTTTAATAAATTTGTAAATAATTGTTTAATATATTACCTGTTGTAACTCTTCATTTTCTAAAACAAAATCCCTGCACATATCTTTATATTTTTTATATTTTTTAAAAATGTCTGTTTGGTCACTTGAGTGTGTAGAGCCCAAATCGAAGCGAGACAAACGATAACTACTCATGATGAAAGTATTTATTAGTTAATATGAAATACACTGTAGCTCATACAAAATGTAAACCTCGAATGATCAATTATAATATTATATGAATTGGGAATTACTGGTTTTATACATATTGTTTCATTAATTATTTACATACCTATTCTAAAACTTAACTATTTTAATGATCTTAATTGCATATTTGAATAATCTATAAATATTTTATAATTAAATGTGATGTTAATGGGTATTAAATGAACCAGTTTATGTATGATTTTTGAAATATAAAATTCAATATTTTTTATTTTTATCTTTCTTAGATATGCCTACTATTTATAGTAATTTAGAGTACCGTGATATGTTAAAAGTTTTTTATGAAAGTGGAGGAAAAAGTACAGTAAAAGCTTCTCGTCTGTATTTACAAAAATTTCCAGAAAGGAAACAGCCATCTAAAAACACATTTTGTAATATAGAATCAAAATTACGTAATACAGGTAAATTTTTTATTATCAATAAAATTTCCTATAAAATTAATATAACAAATTATGTACCTAAAACCTAATACATACATGTATAATTCAGTTATTATTATACAAATTTTAAATTAAGATATACATTAAAAAATAGTCTTTTTAGGTCGTTTTCCAAATGGTTTCAAACCAAAAAAAATGTATGTTATTGATGAAGAACATACAGTGAATGTCTTGGCAGCTTTCAGCAGTGATCCTCATGCATCTGTCAGGTCGGTAGCTAAAGAAATGGACATCAGTCGTAGCTCTATACATCGTATATTGAAGAAAAATGATTTCCATCCATACAAATTGCATTATGTACAAGGATTGAAATCCTCTGATCCAGATAGAAGGCTTCAATATATTTCAAAAATTATTTGCCTTCATGACCACAATAATATTTTGAAAAAAATATTATGGACCGATGAAAGCTGTTTTAATAATAATGGTATTGTCAATCGGCATAATTCTCATTACTAGAATGAATCAAATCCATTTTGGACACGTGAGTCCAATGCACAAGTTCGCTGGTCTACCAATGTGTGGTGTGGTATAATAAGTGGTTATTTGATTGGACCTTATTTCTATCATGGCACACTAACTGGCCAACGTTATTTAGACTTTTTGACTAATACACTACCAATGTTATTAGAAAATATTCCATTAAATCTCCGAGTAAATATGTGGATTCAGCAAGACGGTGCTCCACCTCATAACTCGAATATAGTCCGTGATTATTTAAACACAAATTTTCAATCGAGATGGATAGGAACTAGAGGTCCACTAAATTGGCCACCATCTCCAGATCTAACACCACTCAATTTCTTTTTGTGGGGTTACTTAAAGGACAAAGTATACTCCCAACAGTCAACGTCGTTAGATGATTTAAAACAACGCATAATTGATGTGTGTAACTCTCTTACTTTTGAAATGTTGGAATCCACGACAACTGGAATTCTGTTACGGTATGAAAAATGTATAATGAAACATGGCTCACACTTTGAAAATTATTCATAGTTACTAGTTACTAGTTAGGTATATTGTTCCATAATATTTAATTTGTTATATTATTTAATGTTAAGAAATAAAACTGAACTTATAGTTGAAAAATTAAATTTACAGAGTTACATTTTACTATTTCTTACAATTTAGTATCAATTGTTTAGTATCAACATCCATGGTAAGCATCACGTGACCATGTTAAATAATGATAAAATACAATAATGTATAATAATATTATGTAATGACTAATGACCTACCTTTTAATGATAACAAATTTATTGTTTCTTGGAAGAAAACAATTGAAAATCGACTACAGCAGTAACAGTGATTAGCAAGAAATAAATTTGAATTTTAACACACTTTGAAAATTGTTCAAAAATTAACGACTTAACCAAATTAAAAGTTTTAAACGCCAAAATGGTTTTTAAATACTTATTTATGAAATAGCTATCTTGGATTATTAGAAAAATATTAAATACAAAATTTAAATTATTTATTTTTGTTGTAAAAAAATAAAATAAAGTATAATATATACAAATTATAGCGCAGGGCTCTACAAATCATTACAAAAAAAAAAAACTTAAAAATATTGAATAGAAAAAAAGTTATTGCATTAGTCAAATAGACCTGGGACACCCTGTATATTGGTGAAATAGTATATTATACATATCTTATAATTTTAGTAACTTAAATATTCTTAAAATTGTCTTTAATTGTAGTATATTTTTTTAAAACACGCGATCTACAAATGACGTTTTACAATAAGCATGTTTGAGGATTTACATTAAATATTGGCTTATAAGCAATCGCCCAGCGGCAAAACTTACTACTGGCACAACGGTGGTTTAATTATTATTTCACGTTGCGAATATAGTTATATAATACGTGAAAACGCTGGCTTATAATAAATTCATGCACTGTTCCAATATGAAGTGAACTAAAGCAATATTTTTCTTTGTACATTTTCAATAAAGTTTCTAATTGATTTTCCAAAAAGTTATAATCTTTAACTTTTATCTCCCTACGCCCGAACAGTAGAATATATTTGTGTTTTCTCTCTCTCTCTCTCTCGTTCCACTGGAGCTTGGACGATAATACAACAAATTATAGCGAATGATTCGTCCAGCCGACCATGATATTATTATCATATTATTTATCATACCGGCATTATGCGTTCGCGACCGGTCGGCTGATACTGTTGTGTTATGAGCCCATAAGGAATATGTCTACGCACAACGGTAATACAATATTATATCCGTCGTGTAAGCTATTAATCAGAATACTCGTGCGCCGTCCTGGTCTGTAAAACGGTGCGCGGCGATTCGAAACTCGTTACACGGGCTTGCGTTCGTTGTTCGCGTTTTATCGCCGTTTTATACATCGCGCGCTCTTACTGTTACATATTACATATAAACACATGTTGGATTCGTGCGGTGTGATGTTAACGAATCCCATAAGGACGGAAATCGAAATCGTAGACTCCGCGCTTTCGGTACCGTTTCGAACGCTATTACAACGTGTACAATATCGTTTGTGCACGGTACAGCGTGCGGGCGAATCGACACACCGCACCGTTGTCACTGCTGTGTACGTAGCACGACTGAGCCCACCCGGCGACGCGGATCACGCCCGTAGGACTCCAAAGGATCGAAAGTATTCGTCTCCGCACTGATCGTGTGCCGATATGAGTATCGGTGCAACCCGATCGCGCTCTACTAGATATATATATATATATATATATGTGCATAATATGTGTTGTTCTTCACACGTGTTTCCTTCCAAATTTTGCATAGTTGTATTTTGTCTTCGGACGATGATATGTAGGATTTTTTTTATTCAAACGTTATCGTTTAATGCGATCGGCAAGTAAATATAAAAAACGTTTAATGAAAACGTATTGAAATGTTTCTAGCTGTGTTAATGATAAATATATTTATTATTTTTATTAAAAGTGAATGCAGATACAAAAAAAAAAATGATAATTAATCTGTTGCTGATAAAGGATTTTATAAAACTTCTGAGTATATAGCGTTTTTTGTTCTATCTCCTGTTGAAATCAAAGTCATTAGATGATTTGGGTACCCGGTTCGAGAAAATCCCACGTGTAGTTGATAACCTTGTGAAAAAAAATTGGATAAATGTTAAATAGTGTCGTCACAAAATGGGAACATTTAAATACAATACACCCTTTTTACACCCCCTCTAGACAAAAAAATTAAAAATCCGGCGATGTGGTGACACTCAAGAGGGTATTTGGAACAACTTACGAATAAAAATGGAAAAAAAGATAAATAGTGTAGTCACAAAATGAGAACTTAAAAATAGGCCTGTTCTCGCGGACCTTGCAGAGAGGCCCCAAAAATCAACTTTGTTTTTTACTTTTTCAAGAACTTTATACTTATTTTTTATTAATGAAAGTGGTACTAAAACCTCCAGCAGACTGTCAGGTATGACGCCATGACGGTAAACAATTTCAGCCAAATCGGTTCAGTAGTTTTCTTGGTTATCGCGGTCGTAGAAAACCCCTTACAATTTTATATAGTAATAGAAATACAGATAGATATATACATATTAATTTTTAGCAAAGACCTATGTCCGAATTGAAGCTGTGTTCTTCTGACGAGTTTTCGATGGCTTTGGATTTTTCCAAACCGACTTTGGCCTAAACAAAATCTACGGAGTCATCATTTTGCTGTTTGGAAAAACTTCTTTAACATAGCATTGCGCGTCGTAAGGAAACTGTTCACAGGACCCGTATATTTCTTGCACAATCGTGTTACAACCTACGAACGTGCGAGACGACGACCGCGGTTAGCAAAGGCCGGTTTCGCCACGCACCACCGGGCCACAGACGTTTTAGGTCTGAAATGCTCGCGTCTAACGAACTAGTGCGAACGTAGATGAAACGCGTATGGTTCGTCCGCGGTACGTCCTGTCACCGGTGAACGTTATTCGTCATCAGTAGGGCTGTGAAGTTGATGACCTAAAAAACATTAAAAAAGGACCAAAAAAAATGCAAATATGACGTAAAAATGACAAAAAATGTGCTAAAAAAATGACCTAAAAAATTATAAATATTTGTTTTAAATTAACAAAAATACAATTTTTTTTAAATATTTTACTATAAGATTCTATATTAATTTATCAAAGCTTAATTTTGTAATTATATTCACTACAAAACGATAACAGCGAATGTAATCGGCGAGATAAAGTCGGATAGGTACTAATCTTAGTCCGTGGTAATTTCCAAGTTATAAGTTATCGGCATAATGGTCGACAAGAAACGATAAGAAGTGAACTAGTGTGAAATCAGTAAAAATGACTTAAAATGTGTGTAAATGACCTAAAAATGTCAAACAATGACTTATAAAGTAAAAAACACCAAAAAATGCAAAAAAATGCAAAATAAAAATTAGTTATTCAGATCCACATGCTAATGAAACACATTTGTGGCCAGAAGAGCATCGTATAAAACGTTCCAAAAAAAAATGCAAAATGCATCAACTTCCGAGCCCTAGTCATCAGTCTAGGGCTAGGGACTTCATGCTCTAAAAAACCTTAAAACATGCATGCACGTATGCCCTTAAAAATATTTTGTTTTTCATTAAAAAACTACAAATTTCAAATTTATTTATAATTATTTATTATTTTCATTTCTTCTTCTTTAATTTTGCCTTTAAACAAAACAAAGTCAAAAAAAAATTAACGAATTGTGTTTATGAATTAATAATGTTATAACCTTAGGTAGATAGATTATTTAATAATTTATATTTAATAATTTTAATCTTTTTTATTTACAATTTCTAGAAGTGCATACTAAATATTGTATTATATGGGTAAAATATGTTGAATATGTACTAAAAATACAAATGTCGCAAAATATGCACTTATTGGAAAAAAAGCGCAAAGTAAAAATGATCGCCTTAAACTCTTATTTCAATGAAAAAAATTTCTATATGACTTAGCTGTGTTTTGAATGATTATTGAAATACATGCAATCTCCTATAAGTCCCTAGCCCTAGTCGTGACGTATACACGCGTACACGCGTACAATGTGTTTGCTAAAAAATGTCGAGTGTATTCTCATAATTTGCAGATAAGATCATCGATGTACTCGATTTGCGCACTTGTTTTTGTTTTCGCGATATACGGTTGTTGAGCTAGAAACGTACGGTTTAAGCGTCGAAAGGTCTTGACAGATATTTTTATCCTTCGTTACGTAAAATTTTCGAAGCGACGCGTGATACCGCGCGACGGATTTTGTACACCAACGGGTTATGACGAGTAAGACGAGCCACTTGTACTCGTTTGAGTGCGAGACGTCGAGTTCATATTATATTTTAGCACGTAAAAAAACGAACGCTATTCCGCGAAATGATCACAACGTTATGCGATGGTTACCTTATAATTTTTATATTTTAATAATAAGCTGCAATAACTTGCAATAAATAATAAATTATTTATTTATTTTTTTATATTTTTTAGTACCTTATAATTTATTATCGTTAATAGCTCATAAGGCGCAAGTGCGGTGACGATTAACACGGATAAATAAAACTAATACATTTTTTTTTGCACAATTTTATAAATCAGTTAAATCTAAATTAATTATTATGTCGTACAGTGTACAACGAAATATATACATCAACATTTAAAACTATACAAAATTACCGTACGATTCTAAATAACGCTTTAAAAATGCAGAAACGTCGAAATATGCAAAACAAAAGTTCCATCATTGTAGTGTATTTCACATAAAAACGAATTATGTACGACTACTTGAAAAACATTGTCGCCAAGATCACCAAGAAAAAAATGCATTTTGAATAAAAATCCAGGCTCTAATTATTTGTATGTTAAAAAACAGTCGAGTCGCAATAACTCGAACCTGGATAACTCGAAAAACTTGACAACTCGAAAATTTTTTATTCCCAAATTCTCATAACACTCAATGTATTATAAATCTCGAATACTCGAATATAAAACTTTGACTAAATAGCTAAGTCGAAATATTATATCTATTATACCTGGGTATTTTTGTAAACAAACATATTATGTTTTATCTACTTGAGTACTGTATAATAAAGATTAAACGAGTAGATAGAAACTGATTATTAGCGTACGCACAATAACAGTAAGAATGTATTGGTAAGTATGTGGTTTACCTGTCGTGTTTAGCATGTTTTTGTGTTTTTAAACATGTCTCAAAAACGAAAATTAAAGTTCATGTGATTTAATTGGTGGAGAAATTGTTAGGCAATTTGTTGAATCCGCCACGGACGTGGATACTTCTATATTTGAAGCCATAGGAAAATTAGAAGATTTTTTCAATAAACAGCTGAAAACCCAAAAATGAATTACAAATTATTTTTCTACTGTATCTAATAAATTATACATAAATACGTACTTATAATACCATTGTATCTATTTTAATTTTTCTATAACATTTATGTACATATATGGTTATCATACATTTTTATGATTTTTATACGTATTTTATTATATTTCATTACATTAACTCGAAGTTTTGATTTAATTTTGATAAATTCGAGTTAGGTATCTCGAATATAACATACCTCGAAGTGTATTTTTATCCTCCTTTAACTTCGAGTTATCGCGACTCGGCTGTACTTTATGTTATGTACTCGTATAGTGACTATTTGTATTTGCCAAACGTCGGTCTTGTTACTTATGGTCGTTTCCACCCGGAGACGTTTGAAACGACACTATACCGTATTGCATTATAACTACCGACCGGGGACGAATCCAAGTTTTCGATTTGCAATCCTCACGCAATTGAAAATAGTGCGAATCCTGTTTTCGGGTGTTCGAAATAAGAACATGCAAACAGAAATGGAAAACCTATTGTTTTTGTGGTATACCGTTCCGCGGTTGTATGGCCTAGGGAAATAAATATTTGTTCAGAGAATTTCTATAGCAGGTATACAAAAGGATGCGCGAATTCTCGGACGAGGAAAATAATAACTTTTTGTAGAAAATATTGAAAACTACATAGAGCCACCACGATGTATTATTGTGTTTCAATGAGAAGGACGAACAAGTTACGCTAATTTCCGATTTATACATATTATTATAATTAGGGTCCGGATTTTAATGCAAAGGGTATATTTTTTGGCTGATATTAGACAACGCTTTTCACTTCCATACAGTAAAATTATGTTCATGCAAAAAATACTTCAACGGAGAAACTTATGGTGATGCATATATTTGTTCTCATTATACTGCTTAATAATACATTTTAAATTGAACTAATTTACAATATTATCTGAAAATAGTTTATTAATTTGTCTCCTTGACGTTTAGCTTGTATAATTTTAGCGCAAAGTCAAATTTTTCAAATTTCAATTTTTTTTGGCAGTACAATATGTTTAGTTGTATTTTTTTAATTACTTGATAGTTAACTAAAAAAACAATGATTTAATAAAAAAAAAAAAGTGAAAAGATATGTTTGTCCATTTTTAGAGTAATGCATACGATATTATATTTTAGGGTATATAGGTCCTGGTCCTAATTATAATATAACACGATATACTCTTATAGTTAACTATACATACTGCAGTTCCGCCTGAGATATAATTAGTATGTATACCGTAAAATATTATCAAATGCATTGCGAGCAGCAGTGCAACACGTTTTAATGTCAAGGAAATGCATTGCAAGAACATCGCAGCGTGTGGTCGAGAAACTGATATGAAATACTATCGTGATTCACACTTTTGACTTTTTGCACTGTCAATTGTTCGATTTACGAACCGCGGAAATTTTGATATTAGCGACAGACGCACTATACTTTGCTCAACCCTTTCGACCGACCGATCAGTACGCACTTGGAATTTAATTAAAAAATTGTTTCACTCTTATCAATGTCAATAATTCTTTTCAAAAAATCTGAATATTAATTATCTATACGTGTGCTACCAATTGATTCGATTTATTTTAGAGTACTTATATACAATTTGTTTTCACTTGCCGTTTGAAATCATCTAAATCTTGTAGTATTACATACGATTCTCTTACCACGAAGTTACCTATACCTACATGGCTACAGTACAAACCGTTCGCGGTTTTCATGTTTTTTGTGTGATCGTACGGTAAGCGTCCTATAGCCATAATCGTAAGCACCTACGTCGACAATAAAGCACGTAATCGTCCGGCGATACGAAGGACGAAAGTTCCGAGTAACCTGATCACTGTCTACTCGAGCCGAAGTCCGCACGGAACTACAGGGGGCGCGCGCAGGCTACTCGTAGATTATACTCGAAGAATTATTCGAAAACGAAATATTGTTGTTTCACGACGCGACCATCACAAGTCTAGTGCACGGCTAATAGTATAATAATTTATCACGAACAATCCGAAAGCGATCACTACTAACTATGCGGCTGTATAGTTATTCTGTTTTTAAAAGTCTCCTGGACGCGGAAGCTTGATACACTCGTAGATTTCAGTCAAAAGCGAGCGTAACATTATTAATACTGTAACTCTATAGTTGTTAATCATAAAATAATTTTTATAGTTATGCTTGGGATTTTGTTACGAATTTCATTTTCGCTAAGTTTTCATATACGCATATGACATTGCTTTCTAAGCACAAAACTTCATTCCGTTTACGTACATCAAAGTGTTCAAATACGCAACTTTTATTTCGTGCAATTATTTTGTACCACAGCTCAGGATTTTTTTTTTTTTTTAATTGTGATATATATTCTACGTCATGACTGAGTAACAACGAAAAGTTTTTATTTATTTATTTTTTTACGTTCCTAACATCTACGCACCAATCAAACATTTTTCATTCAAGTTATAGACGTGACTCGGTTTGTATATCACACGATCATTTGGATTCACAGGTGCCAGACAACGTTCTTCTCGAGCAGTATAAATAGGTATGTTACGAGCTTTCGTTAAGACGTTGCGCAAGAAGCTTGAATACGATTCGGACGTCGGTACAAGATCATCCATTCGAACGAAAGTTCTTTAGCGCATTTTATATGTACGCGTTATCTTGACAACTTGAGAGCATGAAACTTTATTGTTTTCCGCGGCGTTTTCTCGTGCTCGTACCTTATTCATTCTTGTCTTTTTTCCCAATCGGTACCGCACCGTTACACCGCGGTTCGCGGAAAAACGTTGTCGCTACGACGTCACACACGCGTTTGTAGTCGCATAATCGGGCCAAGGGCGGGAGGGTTTCACCGCCGATGACCGTGGTAACTGCCGCGGTCGTGGTAATATCACATCGGTGGCGACGGAATATGGGTCACCGAACGACTTCGGTCACCTTGGATCGTCTCCCGGAGCCACCGCAGGTCCCGGGTCGCGTAATCCTGCCGCGTAACGACGCGGTTCGTGTTACGCGACGACGACGACGATGTTTTCTTCTTCCGGCCCAAGGACTATCGGGGTCAAGAGACGCGGGCGGAAAATCGCTGCCAAGTCGCCGGCATTGGACGATCACCGCGGGCAGGGGAATGTCTATGTAAATGCAGAATATACGTTTTTATTTATTTATTAATGTAAACCTTACTTGTATAGCTACAGACCCGAAAGCGTGACGGTGGATTTCACGACGAATATAGGAAGTGCGTGTAGGTATAACGGCATCCGCCACCGCCGCCACTGCAGCAGCGACCAGGGCTGAAAGTGATTGGGCGAAAGGGCACTAGATCCTACCCCTACCTATCGTAGCGCTTAAAAAGCGACCGCGTAAACGTTTGTAATCGGCCGCGTTAAAATATTAATTTCCCATATAGGTAGTTATCAGGACAATTAGCAAGACAAAGTCGGGCCCCCTTAAACGCTTGAAGCCCTCAAGGACTTAGTTTAAATAATTTATGCCGAGGATAGGGAAAATTCCCGTCGGAGAAACAGCCCCAAACGCGTTTAGGTACACGGTATTATGTATATTACACTCATTGCCCACGTATTGTGTATCATAACCGAATCATTTTATACTAATTTCGTTATATTTATAAAGAATAAACAAACACTCGTCGTTTAGTTAGTTAAAATATGTGCTCAAGGCGTGGTTCGGATAAAAATATTATTTAGTTACACATTTATGGTTGAACGATTACCATAATAATATAAGGACATAATGTGTGAACGCCGTTTTCGTTACAGACGTTTTTCATTTTTAACAACATAATTCATCGCGCACTTCCGAAGCGGACAGTACTAAACAATTTATTTTTATACAACTAAAAGATCACCCTCAAACGTGTGCTTGAATGCTAGTGAGTAAACATGAATGTGCTTACACTATTATTAAACGGACAAATTACAATTGAGCCCAGCACACGCGTTGTATGCCATATTTTAGCGAACGAAAATAGTTTTGAGAAATCGCCTAAACAAAAACTATTTGATTCATTTTTACTGCTCACTCGATACGGATACACTAAGCGTTACGCTATAACATTGGTACAGAAGAACGGTGTTTAATCTCAAGGAAACGAGGAAAACGTTTGAAATGTAAAAATAAAAAAAATAAAACATCAAGACGATAAATGGGACTTTATTGAAAATAAACGCGACAATCGTCGTGATATTGTAATTTTAATTTTAATCTCGAGATGGCGATCCACCTCGGCATAATACGATCAAGTGTTCGCACAGCCGAATGATAAAATTAGTGATAAATCAGTTCAGTAGATGCGATGTAGAAATTCAAACATTTAAAACGTCCGGAATGTGCGCACCGAACCGTTAGCAACTGCTATTTGTACTAATTATTTCCCGATAAAACTTTCGTGTTTGCTCATAAACTAATAATTATACTGTACCGACACCGGCCGGAGTGATGAATTAATCTCATCCGACACAAATACACAAGTGATTCGTGATTCGGGGTCGCCATGAATTGCGTCAAATTTTTAATCTTTTTTGTGCATTTGAACCAGAAAATATTTTATAAATATTATTATGTTATTCGCTAATAATGTTTCTCGTTCGTACGTAAATTCAAGGCGTCTTGGGATAATTCCCAAGATCAATATTATCTTACTGTCCATTTTTTAGACTTAAGACTAGCAATGTAATATTTTATAAATATTTATTTGGTCAAAAATATAAATGTCGTTGGTTGTCGATTATAATTACAAAATTAAAATGTATAAAGTATCAGGGCAATATTTGTGGGATTAATAAATACAATGTTAAGATTTCGTAATTAAAAAACCGGAGAACATTTGTAAGGTTTTATCTGAAATACTCGCATAACGCCTTCAATTTTTTTATTTTTTTTATTTTGCAATTCATACGTTTTTATTGTAAAATATTAATGTTTTTTTGTTTGTAATTTTTAACGAACGTTTCAAAAGGGTCGCTGTATATTGCGTCTCATTTTTAATTGTTTGTGTAAACTGCGGCCCGGGTCAATTTTGTACACACGTAAATTGCGACTTGGGTATGTTTTGTATATAAGTATATCCTGGTCTAAGTATGTTTTAACTATACATCTGGAGATATTTTTGCAATTTATGCAAATATTGTCATTATTGAATTTTAAAAAAAACAAGTTTTAACTGTAAAAAACCAACGTTGAATATTATTTTTTGTAAATGTACGGAAACGAAATTTAGAGCCATCAACCGCTTTTAACATTTTATTCTTTTCGCTTTTCAAACCGTTGATTTTAAAACGTAAAATGGTCAATAAATTGAAAAAATCACTTTTGAAATAAGCAGATTATCCCGCCACACAGCTATACACTGCTATAATATAACTGTTAACTAGCTACTGGCTATATTATGACTTATTAGTGAACACAATATTAACTCCATCGTAGATTATTAGTTATAACTTAACTTTAAGACTTTAAGTTGTATTGCTGACTAGAAATAAACTGGAATACGCAATTTAGGTACGTTTCAAATACATCCAGTCCGCAATTGAAATAGTATTACAAGACTTTGACTTATTTTCGGGGATGCAATTGAGGTGCTGCATTTCAAAAGTAGCCGGGCTGCAATTCACATGTATAGAATAAGACTGTGACCTATTTTCGGCGACGAAATTTACCGAATCCGATGATTTGATACCGGGTAACCGATACAGCTATTAACTGAAAATAATATCTTATAGCTATTACGGTTGCGGCTACAGGCTTCCCGTCATGATGACCTGGTATACGCGGTTACCGGGGAATTTTTCCCGATAACTTTGTCCGCCAACACAATAATAATAATAATAATATAATGTTTTAGTCCAACCGATTGCGTCCAAACGGTTTATTGTGTTGCGTTTCAATAGATCGATATAATGCAGGTACAAATTAGTTCACGGCCAACATTTTGTCCATTCAAGTCGTGTCCAGTCACAACGTGTCTTGCCCGTGCGCGGACTACATTTTTTCGGACACGGTTATTTATACAAATCACCATAAACACATATTTTATCATTTCGCCTAAACGAATAGTGTGACATAAGTCAATAACCTATCGTTCGTTATTTTCATCGGAATTTCGTCCAGTCATCATTACATAACTACGTGTGCGACGGTGACATTGGAAACGTACAGAAATCCCCTATAGGCTGACGAAGAAGGACTGCAGTGATGCGATTAACATTGTACGAAACTAATGTTAAGAATGATACGATTATGCGGTTGGCAAGAAAACGAATAGGAAATAATATTATAACGCACAGGAATAAACCAACAAAATATGATGACTAGACAGTAAACACATATTATACCGACTAAGATCATCAAATATCGTACAGCTGAAGTATAAAAGTTTATGTATTTTCGCTTCTGTTTACTGCGAATTCACTTCCTATGCAGTACAAACCATAACTACAGGGCGCCAATCGGGGAAGGGGGTAGTACAGGGCACTCGGCCTACAGGAAAAATAAGAGGTTAACTTTTGAAGGATCTGTTACATGACACGAACAATGTGTTCGGAAACCATTGTCTAATATCTAATAGATCACCGAAAAAATAATGCGTTTCGCATTGAAAAACGGGTACTAAAAATAAGTTAAAGACACGCCACCTTGTTCCCCCGCACAAACTTCAACGAGTATCTTTAAATCTATGGGAAACCCGGGTCGTCCCACTCAAAAGAGGAAAAAAAAACTGATCAACAATACCGATATTATCGACAAGGAATATACGGTATAATATTTGTTACGGTCGAGCACATTAAACGGAAACCAGTGTTTCGCTTCGTTTCTGATAAAAGTTGAAAACTCGATGTATTCCGAATCGTTTCGCGGTTAGGAACGCCGCGCCATTGCATATTGGTAGTGGGCGGGGAGATATTCGACGCAATAACCGTTTGACGTTACGGACCGAACGTAAAAGGCGCGAGAAAACGGCACATTCGGACGGGATCGTCATTCGCATACGAAAACGGCGGACGAGTTATATTTTATCGCCGAGAACGAGATTGCAGTAGGTTTTCGCGAGGATCTAGCGGTATATAGTTTTGCCAAGTAAACGAGATGAAAAGAAAATAGGACGAGTGCTTTAGACGTGAACGCGGTGAGGTGGGAGAGTCGAAATCGCTATGCAGAACTTAAACGTTCGGTCCCGAAGGATGTAAAATAAAAAAAAAAAAACAAAAAACAAAAAAAAAAAACCGAGAATAGAAGAAAACGAAATAGTATGTACGTTTGTGATAGAAACTATGCGAGTGGCTGAGAAGGGTTGAACCAATGATGCGTCCGTACTATATGTATGTATGAAATTACTTTAATGAAATTTCCGACGTTTGCGTTTATAATATGATAATATATCATGCATAAGGTGCACCACTCGAACGAGTGAAATATTACAACAACAATCACGTGTTCTATACGTCGCCGTAAGGACGTGTAACGTGAGCAGATCATGAGTTGCCTTAGATGTTCGCCGCAGAACACGCGAAAGGCGCTTGAAAAGGAAATTCATTTTGAAAAGGCGTCGAAAGAATACCTCTGAAAACAATTGAAATGCCATAAAGACATGAAACTAATTAGTTATAACGTATCGCGATATTTTACCTCTACAAGCAAAATCTAAAAACCATACATTATATGTCTTTAGAGGGTAATGAGAAAAACATCGAGTAACGTGCTACTTTATAACTTTATAAGTCAATTTTTTAACCAAATCATTAAAGAAATAAAGTAAAAATAACATTTATTGAATTAAATTATTATTTATTGTAATATTAACAACAGTTATATTTTTTATGAAAAATCGACTATATATACCTATGGGTTTTTGCGACTTTAAGGGCTCGAGGTTTTTGTAATTAATACTTAAATATCATACGATTGTTTATTTACTTGATTTTATTAATGTATTAATGTCTACATACACCATCAACTATTTATCCACTATTCTAATAACACCTTTATCCATTTTTTATCTAGATAACCATGAATCAATACGTTTTCATAATTTGATATAATTTGTGTTCCGCTATAATTTATTCGAGCAATAAAATGCATTTTCGAAAAAACGTCACAGATATATAAACTGACCCCTTCAGTTATATGATGTAGTAAATTGTACGACTGTGAGAAATAGACAGAAAATATGATTTTCATGAACCAGTGCATTTTATAATTCATTACGAACTACTCGTAGTATGAAAAGGGTGTGTTAACGAACGGTACTTTGAATTAAGTAGCAAGTAATAAATTATTCGAATTAAAATGTAAACGTTCTTTTTATATAAATGTTGTGTGCTCAGGCGTATTTCAGTCGTGTTCTCTACATGTTCTCGTCACTTTTTAGACACGTTTATCTACTGGCACATCAAATTGAATAACCTGACCATGAGCGTAAGCATGATTTACTCCTTTTTTGTGATGCTCACTCGCAGTTCATACATATTCACGGCGCTGACGAGTGACGATGGTATCAAGTTCGACTCAAGTTCGAATCGAGTCAGACCTCGGTCCGATCGTTTTCGGGACGTTGCATTTCCGTACTTACCTATATGATGCTGTAACTCAGTGCATACTCTCGCCGAGCCAAACCGATTCGGTCGTGGACAACTGTTAGACGATTTGTATAGTGCGAAAAAATCGTTTTGACGGCGACAACCATACGATTTCGACGTCGAAGAATAATTATGATTCTGCATCAAGGACATTCGTACGAGTTCAACGTGTGTGTGTGTGTGTGTGTGTGTGTGTGTGTGTGTGTGTGTGTGTGTGTGTGTGTGTGTGTGTGTGTGTGTGTGTGTGTGTGTGTGTGTGTGTGTGTGTGTGTGTGTGTGTGTGTGTGTGTGTGTGTGTGTGTGTGTGTGTGTGTGTATGTGAGTGTGGGTGTGTATGTGTGGGTGTGTCTTTGTGTGATTGAACGGTTGTTCGTTCTTATACATTAGATTTTATATCGTTTATCGCGTACACATATTTTTATTATTATTTCGCGTTTAAGACGTCAATCATATAATAGTTTCCGCATAACTACTTATGGTCCGTCTTGGACGGTTTACGTCACGCTAAATGAAAAAAAAAAAAAAAAATGAAATACATACAAGTTAGACCCTGGGTTGTGAACTTTGACTTTTGTTCTGTCGTTCGTTTGTTTAATTTTCAAAGCAATCATCGCAATCGATAATAGCGATTCACAAATCGAAGGTCGTATATATGTACACCGATTATCTCATTTCATATTATAATTGAAACTCAAACGTATGACATAACAAATTAACTATAATTGATGCTGTTATCGAAATCACTAAAGCAATAGTAATTAATCGCCTGTTTTTATCCACGTCAGTAGAAAAAAAAATAATAATAATAATATTTTACGTTATTATTTAAGAATCAAATAATAACTGAAAGTTTAAACTTTAATACACTAATAAGTAAACTAAGATGCCGCGGCACCCTGTTTGAGGACCTCTGATTTAAGTGATCGATTGGACGAGGGTACACTGCGCGAGATGTTTCGTGCAAATATGGCCAACTAGTTGTAAAACCGCACGCGAAAACATATAATTTCCTCGTCATCCCTCATAGAGCATTCTAGCTTTTTTCCACGCAATACGCGCCTAAACGTGTCTGAAAAATTAACAAGACAATTTTTCAACTTTGTGTCCTTTGCCCTGACGAAAGTTCTAAGTCATCCGTTTCCCAAGTATGTCCCCATATTAATGCCCTTTTTTGCATTACTACATATGTATACCTATGTACCTATTATTCGGTAAAAACCCCTACTTTACAATTGTATTTTTTTTAGGTTATTGTTTTTAGCGGACGCGTTGTATTATTATACGATTTTTTCTAGCCTTTATACATTATTATTGAGTTAGAAAAAAAAAAAAAACCATTATAGTAAGTCAGCGAGTAATTAGAAAAAAGGGCGTACCGTATGCTTTGAAATATGCGGTCGCTCTACCTTAAATGTAATTACCAAAAGGTTACTACCGTTCATCTAATTTTCTTCGTTGACCTTTACGTACATACGCTTGTAATTCAATTACTTTTAATTTAAATACCGTCGGGTAAAATTATTTTTTGCGCGCTGGCCATATACAACACAAAGAACACAGATCGTGTCGCGTTATTATTGAGTTTTTATTATTTTTTCACACCGCGTTGATTGCGTCGGCATGCGTCGCGTGGCAGATTAATCCGTAATTAACGCAACACATTCGAATGCGATTATTTTCCCGACGAATAAATGTCGACTGTTGTCGTCTCGGATATATTATTTACAAACGCGTACAAAATAATATAATATCAACCAGCAGCAAAAAAAATTAAAAAACTGCAGAACATTACGGTTCACATTCCTACGCACGCGTGTGGGTGGGTGAGTACGCGTGTACTGCGCAATATGTACGGCTGTATGTGCGCGTTTGATCGGATATAAATTATTTGGTTTTTTTTTTTTTTCGTTTTTTTTTTTCATCCACATCGGCTATCGCTCAAAGAATATTGCACAGCTCGGCATTCACACTTGCAGATAGTGAAAACTAATGAAACCTTTTTCCTTATAACGCACAGTACGCCGAATTAGATAAGAAAAATATTTCTCCATAAAAAATTTAATTACAAATATTATAATATAATATAATATTAATATTGTTGTGCAACGGACCGTTTTATTTTTTCGTCGCAAGACGTACGCAACATATATGGATGCTCATAAAATATAATAATATGAAATCAAACGTAAAAAGTCACGTGTAGCAACACGTATTTCTAACGAAACAATTATTACTGTTGATTTCATTCGCATTTTTGTTTTATGTATTTCCCTCCCACCCCCCCCCCCCTAGCTTTCGGCGTTATACGCGTGTACGTTTAATATTTATCACATGGAAATGAAGAAATTTCAACGCTGTTCGAAATCCATTTTCACTCAAACGACAAAGGGTTTTTTATTCTAAAAAAAAAAAAAAACGGTATGTTACACGTGAAACATTTTACTGCAGCCTAACCTTGCAACGGTTATTCTTCTGTGACAATTTTCAGTATTCCGTGTACACAAATATAATACAAGTACGTACTACGTCGACTCCAAAGTTCTTCAACTCGGTGTTCATCAATATAAATTGAAATACGGACAGAGTGCAGAAGTGGTTTTATAAGATTGGATTTTATTCATCGTGTAAATCAATTCGTGAGAATTTAAAACCTAAATAATACGTGCTTTGTTGATATTTCGAACGGGAACGTTTATATAAATGGCGCTACTATAGCAGTGTCTCCGTGCTCGAGACTCTCGTATGAAACTTTCCTTGGACCGCCTCAGAAGTTATAACGTATACGCAACAAATCGTATTTCTTTTAACAAATTCAACTGTACTCGCATAACGTTGAACGAGTCGGTCGTTGATGTTTCGACGCTCACGCACGGCAAAGGGTTTTGACATTTCGAGAATCTCGTGATTTGAAATTTCCGGCCACGACAAATGGCGCGCTCGTTCGTCAATTTTAGGCGTCACTATATTATCGGCGCCCAGTCATAATATGGTGACGTTCTACGAGCATTTGTATGTTGTTATCGCAGTATCGCGGGCGAATTAATTTTCGTTATCGTTCCGTCATAAACTGTATAATTTGCGTTTAAACGTACACTGGTGAAATGCGCGGTCGCGCGTCACAATTCATTTTCTTCGCGTAGAACACAATGATAACGTACACCGTCAAAGGTCGACGTCAAGTTAATCGTCTTGCTACCCAACCGGACCCATCTGGCACACTTGCTCGAAGTTTGACTTCGACTTGATAATCTGTTAAACGTGTAAAAATTACATAATGCCCTAGTTAATTATGCCGTCGAGCTGTTAAGTCATAACTCGAGTTTTTCCAATTGGTTTGTAAAAACTATCGGTTTAATGCGTAATTAAAAACGGCACAAGAATGAGCGGTACATACTTGTGTAATTGCGCTGCAGTAAGTACTGTTACGATGGGTGTTTAGCTGTAAACGGTTGGCGTTCGAACATTTAACGAGGGAACGATTAGCTTACCATGTTATATTATGACACGAGTGGTGATAAAAATTAAATTTTCGATCGAGTACTCGTTGAGCGTTTCTCTAGCCGCGTAACCTATGCATTCCGTTAACCATAAACCGCCGTCGGTTACGTTAGCGTTATTAAAAAACGCGTTGACGCTTGCACCACGGCGCGGCGGCTAACTACCAACTTCTGCACGAACCCCACTCGGTTCGAGTTACGATAACACGTTGTCCACATATTTTGATATCGTTGTACTCGGGCTGCTGCGTACGTCGTACCAACGACAACGTTCGGGTGTTTACGGGGGCATGATTATTACTATTATTATCGCCGTTAATTATTATAGTTGTACAATAATATCGTACGCGTTTTCACCGAGTATGATTTATGATTTTCAGCGCACAATGATCTTTGCGAAAACCCAAGAGTCATCGGCGGTTTATTGTTATTGCTGTTTTAATTATCCCACTCCCGGACGTGCCGTACAGCATTACAATCGTGGGTACGCGTGTGGCGTACGGCACATCTATCTAGATGTGACCGTTAAAGAAATCTTAATGAATGATGCGTTAGAAAATCGATTGATCGCAACGAAATCCGGCTCCGGCGAGATGTCACAGTACTCGCTCGCCGGGGTGCAATGAACCGCCAAGGTCCTACTCCTTCCATACTCCTTCCTGCGAATCGCGTGCGTTGTTTCCTATCCGTAAAAACGTGTATATATATATATATATTTAATTTTCGATTTTAATTGGTATATTCCAATGATAGCGATAGCAATTATTACAACAATAATGATAACAATAGTAACGATAATAATATTCAGGCTAACGAACGGTACGATGTACGCGAAGCCTCGCAAAATGTTGACAACAATTTAAGAAAAATAATAATAATAATAATAATAATATTTCGATCGGTGTTCCGTGAACGCTGCCGGATGAAGTCGACCGCGCGCGTTTTCACATGTCGCTGGTATCGCACTCGACCGCGGAAACGTAAACGCGGTAACGTATGATTTACCCGTATACGCGCACAGGTACTGTTTATAAGTCCCCGAAAGGTTTTTTTTTTTCCTGTAAGTGCGCGAGAATAAGTCGGCGAAACAGAGCGTCGCAATGCTGTTAAGAAATGCTTACGCGCAGGATTTTACGTCGGGACTCTACGCACGTAATGTAACGGACGAACGAAAGGGGTGCGCGGGCTTTTTCCGTGGTTCGTTCCTTCGGTACACCGACAGTTTTGTTTTTGAAAAACGTCTTGTGACCTATTGTCGCGATTCAACCCGTGACCGAAGTAGTGGCGAAACGAACCTAAAATTAATATAAACTATTAATATAAACTTACCAATTAATTTATTATTTTAATGTGATAAGATTAAAAAAAGTATTTGAAAATAGTATTTGATCTTCAATACAGATACTCTGGTAATGTATTTAAAATACTAAGTCAATTTGTTCAAACTACGTTTTTGAGTACTTCAAAAGCCTACTTTACAAGGCTGCCGAGTTATCGCGACTAGGCGACGTTAAAATAAATATACGCACGAGACACAGACTTTTCGCTGGACCGACACGATGGCCGGCATTGTTTTACACCTAACGTCGGTGATGGTTCAGTATATAATTATGTATAGCTCGAGACCGGAACGTAACGTGTCGTTTTGTGCGCGTGTTTCGCATTCGATATTTTAAAACGATCAACGTCGTCATTACCACGTCGGATTTTATATATTTTTTTATTTTTTTTTCGACCCACACAAGTGCGATATCATTCTATAATGTTATCGTGTCATTCCCCCTCACCCCCACCCCCACTCACCGCCGACAGAGTTCGACAAACATAATGTACACCACGGATAATGGAGCGCGCGGAACTTGACCTCGCGCCGCGCCTGTACACGCTCGACGGAAACCCCGGCGGACGCTACCGCGTTATTTTACAACGTAGCCACGACATAATTTCGAATCGCACCCTTGTTATAAATACGACACATCATCATCACGGCCGAAAGAAGCGTCTCGACCAGTTCCGTCTTTACCCTATGGGCACGCGGGGCACGTACCCAGTGCTCATCATAACATTAAATAAGGTTTTTTATATTTGTATTCAACTTTTTTTAGGGACCTACTAAATGGGTCCCTTAAGCCCCTGGTGCCCATGGTCCCCTGCATAGCCAAAGATGGCTCTGGTCTCGACCACCACCTGTGTCTCGGGAACGCCACCATCATCCGGAGGGACACGGACATGAGTTTCGGACAGACGTTCGCGAGGCCTATTATTGCGGTGGTACACGCGTGTACCGTGGTCACGGGTGACTCGTGGACTTTATGTGTACCACACGGCGTGCCTTCGAGCGTGAAGCGGGCGTACAGAAAACGGTGCGCACGACCGGGTTAGGTCCTAAGACCGGGGTGAGGGCTACACGTGAATTGCGTCCGGCCTTATCTAATCCACTACAAGCATTTCGTCGTTTAAACGATTACATGAACGATGAACGTGCTTTGAAGCATATAATCATTTTTGTTTGGTTTCGATCGTGTTGTCGGTATGCGAAAAAGACGATTATTTTAGACGATGTATGGCAAAATATGAAAGTGGCCAATTGACCCGTCTAGGTTTTATTAAGATGGTATCATTCAAGTTTTAACCAATTTTTTAATTTTATAATTACGACTTTTTTTTATTATTGCTTATTTTAATTATTATATTTCATTCCTATAATTTAAACCTACACATTTCATTTTACTTACATCTAATTGCATATAACAACGTTAAAAATCAATATTATTAACCTACCTATGGTCATAATTTGCTTTCGACAGTCCTATGAAATGGGAAGGAAAATAATGTTTTTACGTTGGACGCAATTCATGTGCAGCAGGGGCGAGCGGTGTCCACGCCCCGGGTCCTGCTACTTAGGCCCCGCAGTGGCTGCTGGGGGATTTTTTTTTTTTTGAAGTAGTGCGCATTTAAAATAAATGCATAGTCTTAAGAACGCAAAAGAAATACATTTTTGCAAGCCGACGAGCGAAATAGTCCTAATAAGAGTTATGTTCTCGGAAACAGCTGGTGATCTCGTCGATTCCGTAGTATTGCCGTTTATAATATGTTACGTCGAGGGGGCCCGGCTAAAGGTGTTGTACCCCGGACGCAGGGAATTCAAGGGACGGCCCTGCACAGGATAAAGGAATATCACGGTGTTCGAAATGTAAGAAGGGGGCGAGACGCGCGTGTGCACATGGAGAGTTGTAATCGTGTTCGGCAGCTTTGGGGAAAAAAAAAAAAAAACATTCGTCTTGATCGGGAACGTTAAAGGTAATGCGTTCGACCGTACGGGTACACCGCGTGCAGGTCGGTGGAGGTTTTATCGGAACGAACATTACCATGCCCATGCATCATGTCACGGCGAGTTTAGTACGTCACGCTGCTGCGCGGTTGAGATAGGGTTAGCGCGATTGGCGGGGTTGATTGATTTCGCTCTCGTGCAGCCCATACGTCTTTTGGTCGACGTACGTCCGAAGAGGATTATTATGCCGTACGCGATACGTTCGCGGGCGATTTCCCGTGTTGCCGCGATAAAACGTTCCCTCGTCCTTCGCCGGTCGGACCGCAAGTGTCCGGTGCAACGTAATATCGTTCGACGTGATATCGGTGTGGATTTCAATGCCGCGTGCACGTAGATGATCGTGGGCGTGACGTGATCGTCGAACGCGGGCCGCTGAACGGTTACGGTGACCGCCGAGTCGTCTTAGGACTTAGACCGGTGGTTTTCAACCCGATGGGGTCGCGAATGATAGGTTTGGGGGTCGCCAATGTTCTATCAGTATAAATGAAATGGATTCTGATTTAAGTGTAGTTATGAAAGAGGAACTAATCGAGTTGTCTGCCGACGAAAATCTGCGTATAAAGTTTAATGAAATGACAAGTGATAAATTTTGGATTTCTATAAAATCAGAATACCCAGAATTGTCAAAAATAGCTGTATCAACACTTCTACCTTTTGCATCCGCTTACTTGTGTGAAACGGCGTTTTCAGCTCTTACCATAATAAATAACAAATATAGGACAAAATTAAATGTAAAATTAGATCTAAGAGTTGCAGTCCCTAATATATAACCTGATATGGAATCAATAATATCAAAAGTTCAAGCTCAAGTATCCCATTAACAAAGTTAACAAACAAGTGAACAGATGAACAAACAGTTGAATAACAAGTTAAATTGTACATTTTTAAAATTTTATTTGTGTATTTTCTTATATTTAAATTTATTGTATATGCTTATTGCTTGTATTGTTTTAAAATAATGTTGTATTATAAATTGATTAAATTTTTAAGTGGAAATTAATCAAAATCGTATACCATATAAATGTTTTATCAGTAATTAAATCAAATTTTGATGAATAAAACAAATTTTTTTTTTTGAAGGGGGTCACACTATAAAAAAATAAAAAATGGGGGGTCGTGATCCAAAAAAGGTTGAAAACCACTGACTTAGACAATGCAATAACGTGTCCGAACCTGTGTTGGCCGCGTGTTATCGAGTTTCGCGTCAATTCGGACCGGTTCCGAAAAGGATCGCGCACCATCGACACACACCTACGTCGTGTACCGCATCAGATTTAAACATTAAACAGATAGGTTTGCGACCATTCGTATCCGTTATTATCAGCAGCGGCGTACGGTGACGTGACAACGCCCCGGGGCCCGAAACAACAATTTGCGCGCACAAATATAGTTGTGTGAATATAGTTTTCTCTAAGATTCCCGGTGAAACGGGGAGTGTATTAGCTTTACCATGGTGCGTGTGTGCGTGTTTTCTGTGCTTGTGTACACGATTTCGCCCGGAAAATTGAAGTTCCTACCTAGGGGGAACATTTTTTTGATTTACAAACGGTTTTCCGAATTATCGAAGAAAACCGGGGGGAAAATCGCGAGTTCTGGTTTCGAACTTGTCAACTGATAGTATTTCATCGCATACTATCCCATTAGAATATATGATTATACTGCTGTAATAATTACTTATACCTATATTAATATCTTATAGACATTTCATATTTTTTTCTTTATTCGATCGATTTCTAAAAGACTATCAAATAAAAACAAAACCAATGTGCCTAGTCAAAATGTATTCTTCTTTAAATTAATCAAATTTTTCAAAAATCCTCGTCAGTTACAAAAAGCACACTTAGTGTTTTCATGCATTTTTTCTATAATACTCAAAGCAATATTTATATTTTATTTTGTTTCAATTTTTTTTTATACCATCCATTGTTATATATATTTATTTCATTGAAAATTTGATTGATTTCAATAAATTATTTATATATTCAATAATAATTAGTCATTATTTAAGAGTATGTATTAAACTATTAACCATCAGACAGTAATTTGTTAATGTTTTATATTTCATTTCGTTCTTAATCATTCACATTATTCTTGTTTTTCGAACGGAAAACGAAGTGAAACATTGACATTGCAATCATATCGTTTTAAAAATAAAAACGCCACGTCTTCTCAATACCTACACGGTTCGGTCACTATTTAATCGAGGTAATCATATCGGGTATACGTAAATAATTCATTATTTTACATTGCAATTTGTAGTGCTTACGCTTTCCGGGATCCAGCCCGACCGGCGACGTCGAATCCCGGACGCGATGTACAGTAATAATTAGGATTACCTATAACAGTTCCGGCACGCCATTACTCGTGTTCCCGACCCGACGGTTCAGTATTCGCAGCTCTGGGACCGATCGCCGCGCTAATAACAACCGGCCCGCGCAACAGGTGATTTCGTCGTCTCTCGGTCCTGTACTACATTACAACGAGACGGCATCGTGTAGGGGAGGAACACGTCTTTTGGCCGAAACGCATAGAATCCGGACGTTCTGCATTTCACCGCGAACGATCGACGACCTCATTGCGGTATACTTCACCGCTCTCGGGCATTATGACACCCGTAATTATTATTACTATCACATTGGGAACTCGGAACTTTGTGAACTCGGATTTTCCCCGTTTCCCCTTCGGTGCGCAGACATCGAGGTTCTATAACACCGTATGGATAGGTTCTCTCTAAATCGCGACAGCAACGATGCAACAACACGATAGGTACAAGTAATCTGTCGCTAACGAGTTAAACATTTTGTCGAGACTTCAAGGAGGTCTCGATCCGGTTACACGATGAGCAACTTTTTTCTCAATGAATCCAAACTCTTAGCGCAATCGGTATTCGAAGCATACGAGTTCTTTTTTCCGCCCCATCGATCACGTTTTCTTTTACGTCAAATTAGTTTTTTCGATACTGGCAAATTGACAATTTTTCCTCGCATTTCATTTATTTCAGCACGATATAGGTAGATATGAATTATCTTAATTAATTCGTTTGCATTTTAAAATAACTTTACACAATACGGTGTATACACTATATAGTTTTTGTTCCGACGATATAATGTATTTATATTTAATTAAAAAATTAAAAATAAACACTCTTGACTAGACCACTCTACGTACCGATCGAAATAAGCTTTTCGACGTCGTTTTTTATTATACTTTTTATGCTGAACCTTACGTAATGACCGTTAGTCGAACAGTCCGTTTTGATTGTACTTGTTTATATGAGCTATTGGTGAATCGTAAAAACGGTCCATTGATATTACATTTTATACTAGCTGGTCTGAAAAACGTTGTTTTGCCCACCAAGAATTTTTATAAATATTATAGGTGTACGGCGATGTTGCCTGTAAAAATAATATTAAATATTTATTGAACGAAAAAAAATGTATTCCATTTCAATAATGAACTCACCTGCAGCTTGATAACGCTACGTATCAGAGAATAATTATTTTGATTTCAGTGAAAAATATAATTTGAATTTTTCTTATTTAAGTTAAGCTGATGAAAATAATGGATATGAAAACATATAGTTCCCTCTCCACGTTAGCAAATTAATAATTCGAAATGCACGGGACATAACTATTTTCTCTCGAGGATCTAAATTTTTGTGTGTTTGATGCATAAACGGTTTTCATTATAGCAATTATAATTTTTAAATGCTCTAAGTATCGAGCTTTGCTTATCATTGTCATTATGGTTAATTATATTATGTTTACGAACAAAGGTTGGTTGGTATTTCTGTTGACACCCTCAGTGAATGATTGGGGTGAAATCCTTTCCACGCGTACACCATAAGAACCGTAAGTACTACCGGAATATTGCAAGTCTCTGTAAGTCCAGGCGTCCAGCTGCTTGATCCGGGCGTTGACGAGTTAGTGCATCGGACACATTTCTTCATATACAACATGGATTAACATTCGCGATTCTTTTTTTTTTGCAAAATCATTTCACGATAAAACTGTGAATTCAGCGAATCACACATCACGCGTCCGGACCCATTACCGCGGCCGCCTTATGATTTTATTTAATTGATCACAATGATTACGATCGAGAGAAATATTGCGCACTGACTGGGGTGGACGTACACGTCAAATGCGCCGCGGCTGAACTGACGGGCCAGTGATCACGTATTAAGTACTCCGAAGAAGAGATATATTGTCAACACATGGGGTTCGATGATAAATCACACGAACCATACAACATAATCACGGTTTATTATATTCGCTCGGCTCTATGACGTTTACGAGCCCGCGGTACTGTGAACGGATTTCAAGCGGAATAATGATAATAATTTTTATTTCATCAATATTTCCGATTGTAATAAAAACTAAATAATATAAATTATGGCGTATGATACACGTTTACGTGATGGTGAATAACAGTAAGTCGCAATTTTTTCCTTCTATTATTCCGGTCGGTACACTATTTTTTTTTTTTTACTCACCGTAATTTAGAATAAAGGATTATTTTTTAACATCAGCAGCAACGGACCACCGGGTGATCGCGTTCAAAAGCGGTTTTATTCGGCGACGTGGACACCTATGCATGGAACCGTTCTTCGACCGTCGATTTGTGCTGTATACGTGTTATTATAGTTTCTTTAACGTCTTATGGAATATTTGCGTATTATAATTTTGCCGTTGGACAAATTAAAATACGCGTTTCGATGATTCCACGATATTATTAGTACAAGCGCCTTTACGACTCGAATTCACTGTCGACACATTTGGTAGCCCTATGATATGCAACTTGTCTGAAAACATTGTTTTTACTCAGAAAATCCAAAAAAAAAAAAAACAAAAACAAAGTTATCGGCGTCTAAAAATTGCCTTCGAACTCTATGGCCGTTATTGTAAGGAATTACTTTTCTTCTTGCATATTATTGTTGCACGGTATTTCATATAGTGGAGGAACCATTTAGTTTCTAGTGCCGCGAGAGCATAAACCAGTCACCAGTACCATTATATATATGATAATAATATGGTTAACAATATTGTTTCCAGTTATTTCTTTTTTTTTTTTTTTAGCGAAAACATCGAATATCGAACGAAATTTAACACCAAACGTTCGACGACTGGGAAAAATAAAATGTATATTGCACAATCGTCCGACCGGTTTTTTTTTCTTGTTTTTCAAATACGATAGGAACAGATAAATACATTTGCTAGTTCAGCCCTTGGTCGCACGCTGGTGTAACGCCACAATAAAATAATGCTGCCGCAGCAGCAGCAGCGCGTACACGTGTACATAATAAAAATGTTGCGTTCGTTATGATTTAAACCGATCGAAACGGATTCGTGAGTGCGCGGCACGTGTATACGCGAATATGCCGTACGTGTCGATACTGTTATTATGGTACTCGAGCACTCGACTCGTCCGCATTTTTCGCTGCAAAAATGTGAACCGTGAAACCGTGTATTATATTATATTCCGTGTTCGAAACACCACGTTCGTGAATTCCAATTACAATAATAATATTGTTTACTCGTTTTGGATAAAAGCGTAGAGCCGATCGTTTTTCCCGCGACTGCGACTGTAGAGCGCGACACAAAAAAAATAAGTAATATGCTTTTCAAACACTCGAGCAGCACTTTTATTCTCCGACCGGGCGAAAGGGGACAAGTCCTTTTTATCGATTGTATTTTCTTATCGCGTACCGTAGTAGATTATTACAACTCACGTCCGTTGAGATAAAAATAACGAAAAAAATTAATTGAAAAGTACACGATAAGACCTGCGATAAAAAGGAAAAAATATAGTCATCAGCCATTGTGCAAAATATGGGAATAACTCAACAAATTACTATCGGTTGTGACCGATTTGATGATCATCACTTATTCGTATGTTATCAATAATACGTATGTAAATCGAGTATAAGCTATTGTATGCGAATGATAAGAAAAAAAAAAAATGTTGCTCGAAAGACTAAATTATTGTCGTATGTGTGTTTAATAGGAATCGACACAAATTTAATACCGTGCAAAATGATTGCGTCGTGTGGAAAGGGAATAAGCCCGTGTAAACACTGATAAAAAGGAATAAATTCACGTATGCACCGACGATCAACAATTTGAACAACTTTGAAGTTATTCAAATGTTCTTAACCGAAGAGCGAAGATCGAAAATACTTATAGATAGTAAATTATTTTTATCAATTAAACGGTTTTTTTTTAGTTTTCTCAAAACAGTGTTTTTGCATTCTTTCTCTTTTACCAGGATGCACAGGTTTAACGTTATATCCTTGTTTCGATGGTTAATTTACAACCGATTTCTCATCAATCCACATTAAACTTTATGTTTAACACAGTAATAGTTTAAAACCGCATACGGCGAAACGAAACGTGTACATCGCGCGTAACCACGTGTTACAAGTAACGTAACATTCAACACCGTTCATTGGGTCGTAGTGCCAAAGAGCCGTAGCTATATAGATCACTGGCGAGAGGGCTTGTGCCTGGGGCGCAATTACAGCGAGTAACCGTCTCAATTCGGCTATAAAAATGGATTTACTTGTAAAATTGTCGTTCATTATTTGTTCTATCGCGTTATCGCAACACCCTTCTATCACGTTCGAGTCACTTTCGATTTTTTTTTATTTTGTAATAATGACCTTTAAGGTGGTAGAAAAAACTATTTTGGGGCGCTAAGTGGGTTCATCGCAAGGGGCAACTGTATTGTTTCTTGCTACGACCCTGCGCGGCGGTCCAATTATTGTACATAATATATTATAACATACAGATATAGATCAACAGGTGAATTATTGGAACGTCAGAAACGTGGAAGCGCACAGGGCGAAGCGTAATGGAAACAATACGAACCAATCCCGCGTACATGAGTACACCGTGAACACCGGGAACGGCGAGAGCTCAATTCGGCAGCGTCGTTCGCCGGTAAACGGCAAGGGCTAGTAAAAAACCAATCGACCCTGAAAATCGAACAGAGTATATTATGTTGTACAACGGGCTGCCCGACCATATTGTTTTATGGTGCGAGTGCGCCCATATCGTAACAACGACCGAGTCCGGAATCGCTGGTACGGTTACGGTTTGTCGCGGTAACGTGGTAATCGTTGAAACGCCGCACGAGAATGTGCGAAAACTTAACCGATCGCGTTATTGCTTCGGTACGCGTTCCGCGGCACCGGCAGATCCGGACCGTGATAATGATGTAGGGGAGGGGGATTTCAAATCTCAAAGGGCATACGTATAGAGGTACCGCGGTTGATTATGCGAGAACCCAATTCTAACTACTACCAGATGACGTGATACTGGTTGCGGTATTAACGGTACAGGGTGCTTTTTGACCACACTCACCGCCTTTCTTGGACGTACGATCCCCTAGTTTTGCGTTCGTTTTTCCTCACTGTTCAAGTAACCGCAAAAGCTATGTTTTATAATATTTTTTATTTTTTTTTTCACGCCACCTTAAGGATATCCTGTGACGATCCAAACTTCTCTTTTCCACATGGAAAATCCATTTTTCTTTTCTTCAAACGGTTTGGCATACTAATATAGCTCTATTTCTTTAACAATTAATGTATACTAGATAGAATACTTAAAATTAATATTAATAAATATTTAACGAGGTAAATCCATAGAGTTGTGCTTGAAAAATTAAGATTTTTTTCATTTTAGCTTATGCTTAAAATGTTAAATGCTATATCATTATTATTATAATACTATTAACATGTGCAAATATTTTCATTAATAAACAAGTATAATATTTTACCAGCTGAATAACCTGGCCTAGGCCAGGAGATATTTTACATTACAATAAGAATCGTGCTATAACTATTTCGATAAAAACAAATGTTTAGTTTGAAATATGCATTTTTTTCAATATATTGTACACAGATATATTTGTTCGTCCACAATAGCTCTATTAGGATTGTATAATAAAAATAAAGTTGAGTAAAATATTTACTGTTATTATTATAATTATTTACCATATTAAATAGTTAGGTAACTAGAAAGTGACAACAATTGTACATACAACTCATAATTGTTTCGACCATTAAAAATGCGATTTTCAAAAAATCTCTTCTGGTTGCTCATCTTGAGTATTAGAAGAAACTCCATGTCAAATTTCATATACGTTTTGTCGCTTTCGAGATTTAGCGATCAGTGAATGAGTGAGTTAGTGAGTGAGTGATCTAAATCGTATACACCTATATTGAAAATTATGTATTTTCAATATAGTTTAAATGTGATTATTATAATTATTATGTACTTGCACTTTGTGATGTTAGAACCGATGGAGGTACAAGATTTTTGTTTTTAATCTGTCGTTTCCATTAAACCGTAAACCGCGTATACCTGCCGTAGGTCGAGTCTGAATTGCGCTCCCGCCACGAAACGAACGCACGAATCGTTACAGGACCACCCGTACCAAAGATTTTTTACGAATTAATAACAATCGGCCTCTATACGGTGGAAGAAAATCGTTTCGATTGCGTGGCCGTGAGTATAATATAAACATGTTTCGTCGCTTCAACAACAACACCAAACTAGCATTATTGTACATATATATATATATAGAATGCGGAAACGTCGAACCACTTCAAAAATGAAACATTGACAAATCATCGGCGATCTTTATTGGTAAATAATTTTTGTGTAATTCGATTTCGTTTTCCTTCCTCGTGCGCGTTTCGTTTCCAAACAATAACAGAGTATTTATTCTTTTTGAGAAATTATACGCACACCGATATTTTAGGTATTGCTTTAATACCGCAGGACGTCCCACTCGAGCGTATTTTATTTATAGCAATTTATCTTGTGTTTTCGATTGAGACGTAGTTCGCTTTTTTTTATAAATTAATAACATGGACATAGGTCTACAGTAATTATACGTTTTTGAAAATTCATATAAAAACGTTTATAATATCTGTTTATATCTCGCAGTAATGATTTTCGGATTACATTATTCAGTTTTATAGAATAGGACGGAAAAAATTAGTAACATAGACTTCGGGAAGCCTTATTGGAGGAGGAGGGGAGGGGTATAACTACGATATCAAAAATAAAAATAAATAGTTCAATTATCTTTTATAACACAGAATATACTAGCATAATAAGTAAATACTGTTATTGTGACACATTGTATAATAATATATCGTGACTAAAATGTTATTGATGTATTAAAATGATAATCCAAAGCCTTTCTTTAACGTGTATAAGAACAATACTATAATAATGTGCCGCGTTATCAGGGCTTAAAGTGTCAAAATAAACAAGGGAGGACTATAATCCCAAAATAATTTTGAGCGATCCATTTAGTCCCATACAACCCATAGGTATTATACATAGATTATAGGTGTATATTAATACTATATAGTTTATAGTTGATATTTAATGCGAGTTAGTTTTTGTTTGTAAAATACTGTTTAACACTATGTGACTTCAACTAAATTGCACAATCTATTTTTCAACTGTTTTACTAAATATTACTTACATCAAAAATATTATTCAAGTTTTGTTATTTATAAATCATAAAAAATAATCAATATTTTTTTAATCAATGTAAATTACATTTGACATGGGTAATAATAAAAATAACATAATGAAATCAATGTTATCAATAGTAACATGAATTATATTTTTTTCAGACTTGTCAACACAAGTATTATAATGAAAATAAATTAATAAAGTTAGAATTAATGTATATGTTACTGTTAAAACCCGAAAACTAGTTTTAACCAGGATTTCAATGTTGATGTCACAGTTAAAACTAGTTTTAACTAGTTAAATTGGAGAATTAAACAGAACTTCAATATATTAATCCTATTTTTAAAGTACAATTTTAACAAAAACCGAATTCAATTTAAAATAAGTATTATTTGTTTTATTTATTTTGACAAGGCAAACTGTCGTGGTATTTTGAGTTACATAATATATTTTTTTTTTTACAAAAACAGCGATTTGTCCCACACGACTTTTTACAAGTAAATCTTATAAATCCTTGCCCTGATTCCGTTGATGATTTTGTTGCGGCTGCGTGAAGAGTAATTTGACTGTCAGGAACTTGTTTGACAGTAATTAATACTTCTTTACAACAACTAAATTCAGACCTGAAATAATTTTATTATTTACTACCAAATTACTTATTTTATAATATTTAGTGGATGAGGAGGTGATAATAAACGGCTGTATGGAAAATACAAATAATAATCAAGGTGTGAAACAAATCGCTGATTGTGTAAAGAAAAATTACAAATGCTACATCTCTTAATACCACGATAGTTTGCCTTGTCAAACAATCAATACAAATATACTAGTATCGACATTGAAATCATGGTTAAAACTAGTTTTGACGAATTTCGGGTTTTTACTGTAACATATACATTATATTCTCAGAAGTATTAGACATTATCTGAGGGCGACCGCCGGCGAAACGACGGTAATAACTAAAAAAATAATTGAAAATATTTTCCTTAAGAATAACAATACTAGGGATTGCACTTGTAATATTGTTAATTAAAATTACATAGCCACTTGACGAGCTTTCTTTTGCGGGGAAAATTATCGGCAGGTATAATCATCTCCCGAAACTTTTATTCCTAAATTTCCATGATACCCTGTGACTATAAACAATATAGGGCAAAACGAAATAATTTTATATAATATCATTTTTTTTTATACGATCAATCGGTTATATTTAATCTGGGAAATTTGTGATGCACGTGTCATATTTTTTCGTATCTGCCCAAGTCTATTAGGAAATTGGGGCTTACTAAATGCCTTCTCAAGTGTGGAGCCATAGGCAACTATCTGCCTGGTTTGCCCGAGCGTAAGTCCGGTACCCTATGGCTGTATATTCAACAATTTAATATATTTGAGCGTTATATGTATAGCGTCAGAGTACTGAACGTCGGTAATATTGTTGATATTGCGAAAACCGTTTAAAATCATACGAAAGTCAAACTTGTTTTATCCACATGGTTTTGCGCCATTTATTATAACGTATTAAAGTGGTTTCGATTAAATTATGGTAAAACAATTGGATTGAATTTTTTAAAATCGTTTTACCGCGCGCTCAATCGTTTTTAAATTATATTTTTACCGAATACGAAACCGCACGACGATGCGGCAAAATAACACGCTGCGCGGAGACTATAATACATATTACGGTTTTCACCGTAGGATGCAGACGTATTTATACGGCCAAACCAAGTGATGTACGTCGGAAGGAGCATGCACAGCCGGTCCGCATTGTACAGCCGTCTGCGGCTGAAGTATATTCTACGCTCGCGGATCGTGTACGTATAAACAGTAATTAACATCCGGATTAATATCTCGGACGTCCTTCGTCCCTTAGCCATGTGCGCGTCTAAATACTATTATGCACTTGACGTGCGCTACAGCTGACGGACACGCGAAGACTTGCAGCCGAACAATCAGCCCGCAGCCCTAGACGCAAATACAGATACGATGTACGCGCGTATGAGCCCCGGAGGTGGAACTCTAAGGACGCGGCGAACAATCCCTTTGGACCCCGTTCGGACACTACATCCGTTTTATTATCCCCGTCATCATTATTATTATTATTGTTGTTGTTGTTGTTTTTCTTCTCGCACACACGGTCGAACACTCGTTAACGGGGGACTTTATGGAGTTTTCAGTACAACATACGGCGTTATTACCTCTCCGCGATCACCCCGTCCCCGAATCGCTGCAGTCGTGTCGAGCCTGCAGGGCTGTAGTTTTGTTTTAAACATTTTGTTTCGAACTCTTGTTTTTAGCATGTTTAAAACGTCGACCGAATAAAATAAACTTTTATATGTTTCGAACAGTTAAATCGTCGGAACGAAAAAAAACATCGCAAGACGAAAGATTTTAATTTCGATTTACTCACAATTTTTATCTTACTCCGACCGCGTATACCTATTCGTGTTTTGCATTAGTTCATGCAATCGGTGAAAATACTAAAAATGTAACCGAACAAAATGTCCAGAATAATGCTAAAACGTTTAAACCGTTGAACGATGTTCAAAAATATTGAATATTAAGAACGGTGTTATTGCCTTGAACACCAAGTGTATCAAACTATTTACTCAAGTGCACAGTAATGCGTATTGAGTTAAAAAGTAATACATTTTTTTTTTTCAAATCCTAATAATAAATTCGTTTTAAAGTGAAAAATCAATTTCTATAAAAAAAACACTTTTTTCCCGACCCTGGCCGGAGAGCTTGTTTGTATTTCGTTTCATTTCCACGATCATCGGGCGCACAATCTCTCGATAACGATCGTCCAAAAGTGTAGTGAAAAGTCTTCGTTCGTGACACAAAATGAAAAAATATATAATAAGAAAAATAGCCGTCTATCGTAACCGCGGTGTCATACTTGTTACGATCGTTTTAAATCTTTTAAGAAAAAACAAGAAAAATGCCTTATAAGAACACGATCAAATAAGTACTGTTAAAAAAAAACTGTACAAAAATGCCATGGAAATCATTTTAAACGCTGAAAGTAATCGTAAAGATTATAATTTCGTTCTCTTCACGTGCACGTACAAAACATTTCCGTCGTAACGCGAAAAACTTTCGAAAATACACCTATACGAATGGCAAATTATTTTGAAGATAATAGTGGTCTTTTTTGTTGCTTATAAACTTTCCAGGCTTAATCGTCGACTAAACTTTGTTTAAAGTATTCAAACTTTTGTTCTCAATCTACTTAAACGATAACGTGTAAGCGAAGATAATTTTTTAAATTCATGAATTTAATTAAATAAAGAAATAGGAGAAATAGAGGAAATAACAATAATGCAATAGTAATATCATTATTGTGAAAAACAACTTCGGCTGCAAAAATACGTGATTAATATCGATCTCTGTTTTTTCATAATACAATTATAGTGCAATACATTTTATTATACATATATTATACTATATTTTTTATCGTTAAACATTACCGCGTTCACAGAGTTAACCTAATAATATAAACAATATAATGTCTACGTTAATGTTGTAATAAGTGCCCGGACTTAGAAGCTTTATAATAATCAAAAAACTACCAAAAAATAATTTAAAAAATTTCATATACAATTATTTTATATTCAATTTATTGTTTTATCAGGTAGGCACTTCATTTATCATTTACAAAAAAAAAACTAATCATATCTAACAATAAAGAAACTTTAATTTGAAAAATTTGACTTGTTGCGTGGTGACTGAATGGCGTGGACTGTAATTATCTTCAGATAATATTATCAATTAGTTAAATTTAAATTATTAAGCCATATTTTGCACAAAATTATGCACCAGCACTATAAAAATGACTATTATAAATACACAAATAATAATAAAACAACGAAAAATGCAATAAAATGCAAACTAAGAGTTTCATCATAGAAGTATTTGCAGTTAGGAACACGCATCGAATTGTGTATTTGCAAATCATTGTATAAGCCCTAAAGTAATCTAAAAAAAAAAACTGCACCTTGCATTGAAATCTGCGCCACAGTAAGTAGTAATAACCACCGAGTTTACATATCGGTTGGTCAGATATTAATTCGCCAATTATTATTATTGTTCACGGTGACCGTGTAAGTTTGATTTCGAAAGAAAACTCGATACGCATTCTTAATATTTTCATATTTGATATTTACACTTTTGTTTCGCCCCGATAAAAATATTTACCGTTATAATTGCTTAATAATTATTGTCGACGCAGCACGGCGTTTGAGTTCTTCCCTCCCACGACATGTCGATCGAGTGTTGTTTTATTTTTTTTGCTTCTTCTTGTGTTTCCCGTGTCGTCGTTATAAACCCATTTAGGACACTCGGGACGAGACGCAACACAGACGGTAAGCACGAAACGAGTTCTTCAGTCGTCACGTACGCAGTGATAGTAATATTATTAATTAGTGTTTCTCGACCTATGGGTCGTGAACGGTGACGAACGGTCAATGGGTCGACAAAAGCTATATTAATTTGTAATATTTTCGTTACATTAGATCTAACATGACGTATGTGTACAAATGTAGAATTAATAAATGGTTTTTCGTAAACTATTTTTCTTGATAAACTAGTATACATATCCAGCATATCAGTACTTCAAATATCTATTCAATCGGTCGGCATTCACAGAAACGATTAAATTTGAATAGTCGTCGACGGGAAGTTGACCAGCATATTTTTCTGAGTGACATTTATCTATAGCGTGAACTTCATAGTTAGATATTTTACCATTGATTAAAAATAAATGGATTCATAATTTCCTTTAGTTGTGGTAATTGAAGAAATTAAGGGGAAGACTCCGCGTAGCCCCACCTCATTTTCACATTCAACATTATTCTCAAAAAAATGGCATGAAAATTGAGTGAACATTTTGGATAGCTTTATTACTAGGTTGCGGGTTAAGATGCAAACTGCATTTTTTTCTGAATGTCCTAAAATAATGGTTTCCGAGAAAAAAGTTCGTTTCACATATGAAAGAATTAAAAAACGAAACAAAGTTTTGCATTTTCAGAACATTTTATTATTTATAATGATTTTTTTGACATTTTTAGTGCATTATTCAGGTACATAATTAAGTAATTTCTCGCATAATTTACGTATTGAATCGAAATACTTTCAGAAATTTTGATAAAAATTCTCGTAAAAGAAAAAAATTCATATTTTTACGATACATCTATTATATTTGAAAATATTAAGAACCGTGTGATTCTCCTGTACCGTGATAAAACACAAAATAAAAAAACACAACGAATGTACCTAGACGGGTTAATTTGGTAATGATTTTCAGCGTGGAAATAAAAAAAAAAAGTCGAAGAGTAAATAATGAAAAAAGTTCTTTTTTCAGTGTTTCAAGCGATAGGTGTTGTTCAAGGAACTGCTCAACTCTTTCTTAGAAGTGCGTTTTTAATCATATCTATTTTTCAGGCGTTTTTCTTGTTTTTCGGTGCATCCGCACCCTACTTATTACCCGCAACAAGGTTGAGAATTAGCCGGTGATTCGGACGGGCGAGCGCCGTAAGCGGATTTTCTCGGTAAACGTCCGATGGTAATGTTTTCCTCGCGGATCCCGTTCACGGCGTGCACTTGGTTATCATCATGGCGTGTGCAAGCGGTAATAATAGGACGCACGGCGCATCGGTACCGCGGTTGAAGACGATTTTCCGTTGTTAACAATGGTACCGCTGCGGTACGCAATGCGAAGTACACTCGGTGACTTTTTTTTCGTTTTTTTTTTTCGTTTTTTTTTTCGTTTTTTCCCCAATAACATTAGTCCGCGCAATGGCAGTCGCAACGCGCGTTCCTTCGTCGTCGAGCCGCGTCTACTATGTGTCCGGTACTGTATACCGCGGTTGGTATACTACCGTGCTACCGCGCGCGAGCCGTTACCGAACGGATGACGTCACGGTGAACAATACTCGATCGTTGAAAAATCAAGCCAATTATTATCACGACGTGCGTGGTGTAATAACGACGTGATACGCCGAAGACGGTATCATGCGCGCCCGTGATCCTTTTCCACCCTCTCGACGAAATAACGTACACGGTCCGCGACGAGTTTATTCGTAAGCCCGGCGCGACCGATGTTCAAACCGTACGCGTGCAGACTCAAGGCCGTATCCAGAAATTTTTTTCGGGGGGGGGGGTCCAAAATATGTTTATTGTAATTTTACTGAATTAAGGTTTTAAAATTTGATTAAAAATAAAACCAAAAAAAAGTTTTAATCTTCTTTTAATAAAATATATAATTAAATAAACAAAATTACTTTGACATCTTGCCACCTTACACTATACAAAACATAAGAACAAAATTAATTGATAACATACACACATTCAATATAATTTAAATGAATAAAATGCTTCTATCTTTTTGAAGAGCAAACTGGTTTAACACTTCTTCGGGATTAACTGTAACATCTCTATGGGCACTTAATAGAGCAAGGCCACTTAGTCTTTCTTGTCCTGTAGAGTTTCGTAAAAATGTCTTGACACGTCTTAATGTCGAAAAAGTTCTTTCGGGAGTTGCTGTAGAAACCGGCAATGTGGCTAATACTTTTAATAAAAAATGAATATTTGGAAAAAGTTCAGGGTTACAATAATTTAATGATTCTATAGCTGTATTTGGACGATCTGTATCTTTAAATGCAATCCATTTTCTTTCCCACAATTTTATTTCTGAAAGTAATGAATCAGCGTTTATAATATAATAATATTCTTGAATAAACAACCCAAGGAAAACGTTTAATCCATCCTAATTGAAACTTTAATTTTTTTTTTAAATTTGTAGTTATTGGAAATTTATAGTTTTCATCTGGTGACCAATGATCAGTCAATAATTTAAATTTTATTTCATAAACATTCACCCTCCTCCCCTTGTACACGCCGCTGCGTCTGACGTAGGTGCACTCCATGTTGTCATGTTTGCGCGCGTCCGTGTCCGCGTACAGCGTACCGCAACGTTTCGACAATCGTTATCGCGAGATTATTATCGTTCTCGGCGTCGCGTACAATAATTTACCCACGCAGCACTGTGCACGACGATAGGCCGCGGTGATAATCGTTATTATTATAATCAAAAAAAATAGGATTTATAATAACACCACGGTCTTGCGCCGATCGTCGGTACACGCGTGTAATATACTCCTGGTACAGGTTAGGGAAGGGGTAGGGGCCAAGGGCGACAACTTCCCCGGGCGCCGAATCGGATATTTTTGTTCACTAGTGAAGATAGTGAATACCATAAATTTAATTTATCATTTAAAGCTGAAATTGTGTAAATAACACGATGAACTATAAGCAGGGCTCGAGTGGTATACGCTCGATTTTACTTTAGAGAAGGGGTGAGGGTTCGTGCAACTGTCAAAGAATATTTAAAGAAAAAAACTCATTTTTATAAAGCAAAATAGTTTCTTTTCTTTGAATCTAAAAAGTTCATCTCCCATAGGCTTCACGCGGGTAGGAGGTAGGTCTAATTATTTTTTTTATTTTCGCCTGTTCAAAATGTCTAAATGCCGCACTGCCCTCGTATCTAAAAACCAAGACGTTGACGATTTTTTGAAGTTGGACGTCGAGACGGATGGCATTGGATCAACCGACAGGTGTGATTCTCTGAACATTAATTGCCTCCGACGTGATACCGTTCACCAACACAGGCGTTGCAATTTCCCCGAACAAGCAGCTATTTGTCATAATATGGTGCGATTTGTTTCGATATTACGTCCGGGGGATTGCGATGGCGGGCCGTTTGACCGCACTGGATTTATGGCGGCCGCGAAACTTTCCATGGACTAGCTATCGACGATACGAAACTAATTTATCGCGTCAAATATCCCCGCAGGTATGGTATCTGAGCCCGCTAGACGCGTGAAGTGCAAAATAGTTTCGCCGATAGTTTCGCCGTTACCGAGTCTTTCGCGCACATGTTGTGTGCACGGGCTCGTTTAAGTTTGTTCACGCGTACAACACAACGAACGGAATAATGACTGGAGTTTTCAAACGGTGTGCGGATCCGTCGGGCCACCGCAAGAATGATAGACTTTGCTCAACAATTTCAAGGCCCCGTCCCGAGGGTAAACTTGTCCAACAACGACCTAGGATGACCTAGGCTTTACCCGGCACACATTTGAAGTCGCGCACCGTTTGTATAATAAATTTCGGTACAGGCACGATCAAAAATCTAGTATAATACACCTATATAATGCGGCGTTGTTTACTTATGTACGCAACTTTCGGTAGTGCAAACCTACGGCTTTCGGTAAAAAGCGCTCGCTAAAAAGATCAACATTTTCAACGTTACTTCAAGTTCGTAAAACGCAATAAACGTTTCCGTAAATAATGGTTTCGCTTTTAAGTACTTCGACGAATGAACCAAATGTGACGATCGGAAGCACAGTTGTTCTGGAGTGCACGCGAAAAAAGATTGCATTTCGCTTCGGATTATCCGTTCTCGATTGTTCGTATGCACTTGCGATATGAACGTAAGTATGCGCACGAGCAATATGGCACGACCGCCATTATTCGCCATTTTCCCACTATTCGATTACGATTCATTTCATTGTCGAATATCGATACGAATATAATAGTAGGTATTGGAACATTGCTCGTCCGATAAGTGCATAGAAAGTCAAATTTCCCGTTTCCACGTGGTAGCAATAAACGCGGTTTCTTCTTCGACTTTTCTCGCGAGAGAAACTATTTTGCAGAAACGAATCCCCGCTCGTGCAGAGTACTTGCAAGCGCACATCGTGCGTACCGGATTCGATTGGAATTTCACTGCATCGCACACTGCACATGTTACGAAATGAACGGAATAAGATTTTTTCGGTAAGAAATTATTTGGAAAAGTTGTCCGGAAAATTCGGTAAAAACTGAAAGTGTTTTTTCCATGTGGTTTTCGTATGCACTTGTGACTACGTACTATACGCGAGGATTCATTTCGCTCGAATCGGGCATACACGTAGAGTTTTGACGACAACGCTATGGCTTAATCATAAATACTTTTTACACTTGAACACTCTGTATGCAATTATAACATTGGCCACGATCGTTTATAGATACAATCACCATTAGGGAGTACGTTTTTTTTCTTCTCATGTTTACTCTGCTTAGACGTTTCCAATAACTGTTCACAAATTAACGCGCAATACTATGCGCGAAGAGCGAAATTTCGCGCAAAACGATGTTCGCCAAAAACTATACGCCCCAAACATATTGTTCGCGCACAACAACTATTACGTAAGTGCGATTAACTTCAGTGCACAGCTAGTGTTGCCCTCGGTATCTTCGTAATATAGTTTTCATATACGTGTTATACGCGACAGTCGAAAACGCGACGAGTGAGGATCCAAGCTTATAATTTCGTCTTAGCGGTAAGTGTATCGTATATTACGACCAACGCTTTACACTTTGGAAGTAAATCGACACTATACAATCGTACAAAAATCGTACTGTTGACATTAAATACACATATATTACATTATTATCACGTTGTTATAAACGCGCATATTATACTCTAGTCCGTTTTCCTCGAGGACCCGTCGCTATATAGTAATGTTTTGTTATCGGCTCACACGGTTTTAATTTTTTTTTTTTTTTTTGTTTCCATTTAATACGGTTTGGATTGTTTGGAATGACACTGATGCAGATATCAACGCGCTTACGTCATACACGCGCTTCAGAGGAATCTTAATCCGGCGGGTGGGCTGAATTCACTGATACGAATAATGGACGAATCAATGTAATAATGGAAGATACGGTTCATAATATTTTTTCATTTTTTTTTCTATTCGGCGTTGGTCGACGTTTCGGAATGTGAAAACGCGGGCGACGAATAATAATTGTGTGTTTGGAAAAAAAAATGGTCCGTTAAAACGTGTGCGTATCGTTATGATTTCCGCTAAGAACGTTCGACGTATAACGCATCGAATACACGAATCACGGTTATCTCGCACGAAAAAATACATTGTAATAGAAACGTAATATGGTGCGCCACGGATGTGCCCGTTTGTAAAAATATTACGGTAACGCACGCGCGCGTGATTACACGCGAGGATAAAATATTACGAACGAAATTAATAATTATTCATGTACTGTATAGGTATATACTGCGAGTGAGATGGTCGTGCACTTAACTGAAAAAAAATGACGTCCCTAGAGCTGTTACACGCGCGACGTTGTCACACGGAATTACGCGTATCCTCCAAGCGTTTTGTTTCGTTTTTTTCTCTTTTTCTCTTTTTTTACTTCTCATTTTTCGTCAGCCTTTTGTCTTTCCTGCACGTGACGTATCACGGAAGCTCACATTTCCAGTCGTGCGCGCACACGCGATCGTCGCGATTAATATCGAATAGGAAACGTACTATAGACCAACGATGTGTTCGATATGTTCGTATACATTATATACATTACACTCATACCTGGGGTTCAGATAAAAGTATCCTAAAAGTATCGAAAAATTACCTTTCAAAAAATACATTTATTTACCTATAAACTCTGAAAATGCCCTTTCCAAAAACTCAAAAGACGTACTACAAAAATGTCCCTTACAACATATTATAATAAAATTGTTTGGGATAAGTTTGTGAATCGTTCAATTTAAATTTTAATATGTCATGTTGTTTCAGTGCAAAATGTTTATTTATATTTATAATTTTCATGTTTTCGTAAAATTACCAAGAGTAGGTTTAAAATGACACGAAACAAAGTATTCGACGTCGAAAAATTCTCGATAAATGCAGATCACGCCCGAGAATAATTGTTATTAGAATAGTGTGTACTTGAAGCACATTTGTATCATGGAAACCATCGTATCAATCATTCCAGAAAAAAAGATGAAAATGCATCGAAATCCGAGCCGTGCTCATAACAAATAGTGATAATGTCTGAATTGTATCACGTTGTTTGCTATGGTAATGTTCACGCCTTTTCAAGTCTACGAAATAGTTTCCACGCTGTACACGAATACGTTGGCACGTTGCGTCTTACACGTCGACGTGCTAGTCGCGAAAGGCTTTTCGTATGAAACGGATTCGTCGAACATACCGACGGAAAAACGTTTTGCAAAACGAAAAAATAATAGACTTTACAGCGCGGGACAGTAAGAAAACGTCACGACAAAGATTTTAAACACAAACACACGAATATTGATTGCATTAGTAGATTATTATTATTTCCTCGGCATAACAGCTAATTGTCTCGACAAAATACGAAAAGTACGTCGGCCGCAACAATCGTCACTGCCACTGTCTTAAGTAGGTATCGCTATCGGTGTACCGTATTTTGTTTAATTCGGAAGCCACGGACGCGTTGTGCGGTAACAGTAATAATATATGTTGAGAGATATTTGGTGATAGCCATTAACGCGCTATATATCAGGGGTGGTCAGCGATAAGTGAGTCGTGAGCCGCACAGTATAAGGAAAAATATGTAAGAACCCAGAGTTGATTTTAAGGAGTATATTTAAAGACTTAAAATTACTTAAACAGTCGTTTGGATTTTTAGAATATATCCTTTTGTAGTTGATGTTGCTGAAAATGGATGCCCAATATTAAAATCTATTTAAACGGATACAGCAGTTTTGAATATTATCTTTAATTAATTAAACTATTATTTTCCCTTAGGGACGTTTTAAAGTATTTACTTTTTTTTTCGACGCAACATTAAAGTATACTTACATAGAAAATTATAGCATTTTGGTTTTGTAACAACACAAACATTATACGTGTAAAATTTTTATTTCATGTAGAAACAGTAAACGGTTTCAATAGAATTATAATAGGCTTTATAAATTAAAAACTAAAAAATACGTTAACATTTATAAAATTACTGCTTATTTTATTTCATATCAAAAACACTAAATTTTTTTAAAAAGCTGGCCACTAAAAATGTTTTACGTCTTACGGTAAGACGCGAGCCTCGATTTGGCCACCCCTGCTGTATATTATTCGATCAACTATTCCGAACAACCGATCAGCATGAATTCGGTGGAATTCTGGAGCACGCGAAACAACGAATACGTGTTTCTAAAAACGGCCGAGTTGAAACCAAAGCTAAACGAAAGTATTGTTATGAATAATACGCGATGTTTCGTACGTAGGTATTAATAGCGCAAATATTCGACGGCAGTGTTCAAAAGTTACGCGTTCTGGCAAAGTAACAACGAATATTAATGAACCAGTAAGTCTTATCGATGATCGTAATAGATTATTGTTGCAGCCAATATTTGTTTGTGTAACGCAGTCAAACGTTCTTAGCACGTGCCCGGTGCAACGGTTGAAAATGTCCGACGCATATGAAATGTTTTCTAATTGTACCTACATGATAGTACACACTGCAGGCGGTTTTCAGGCACTGTATATTTCTTCGGTTGGTCGTATACAAGGTGTCCTACAAGTACCTACTAACAGCCGCCGCTGTCTTTGAGTCTACCAGCGTCGAGTTGGCTTACGACAAGCGTATACTATATATTCCATTTATACCGGTGTGAACACGATTGCGCTCGTGTGTCGTAAGGTAAAACGTAAAAATGCATGTTATAGTGATACTACAGCTCGGTCGGTATATGTACAACAACGGAGTTGTCTTCGGAGGCCCTAGTACGACATTTTTTATAGTTTACATAATTAACTATGTACAAACATATTTTTTACGCATACACTCAATCGTAGCTACACTTGAAATAGGAATGTAATTATTTTAAAAACAGATAAAAATCAATATAGTATTATTTAGATAGTGCACCATGATAAATACTTATGACATATTGAAAAAAAAAATTTAACACTTAATAAAGCATTATTGTAATATTATAGCGTGCACGACACTTGCTATTTAGATTTGAAAATAGAAAATGTAAGGCTTAAAAAATATTCCATTCAAAGTCCCTTCGACCTGCCCTTCCGCCACGACGCTGTACGTCATAGGCGGAACTACAGAGTGTTCCAAGTGTGCCGAGGCACATCCTAATGCCAAGAAAAAAAACGCCCAACTAATGTATAAACTAATAATATACACGTAAATATAATGCATCAAAATTGATTTTCATTTTATTTTCAAGTAAAACTGCAAGTTGTGTTCGAAATATGTCTCAGATAATTACTACGTTTTTATCAAACATTATACCTAAAGTCTGGATTTCAAACTACGACATTGCTAATATCTTGGATTATTATCGATCAATAAATATTTCAGTTTCGGTGAAATTACTGTTATTATCATAGATCACCTATGTATACAAATACCTTCTGTATGAACGGTAATTATGAGTTGAAAAGTTGCGTTGAGCGGAGTGTATTTGTACACTTTTTTGAAACAAAACAGTGACGACAAAAAAAAAGTCATATATGAAATAGCACACTCAAAAATGTACGACTCCAGTTCAGCCTGTGTGTCTTACACACGACACCAACGAGTAAGATTAACCGTAAAAACGATTTGGTTGACGACGAGTGTGACGATTCGGACAAGACGCCCGGCGAGTCAATGACCGAAAAAGAATCCAAATTTTGACTACAAGAAGTGAACAACTTTACATAAGAACATGCATGTGCTCGTGTTATTTCGATGGTATAATTGAGATGATATTTTGACCGTAAGCATTTGGTCGTTTCACAATATTGATGAAAACTCGTCTGTACGATCGACGACTTCAACCGGTATACACTTTCGTTGAGTAAAAAAACAACTTCGCACGTTCGTACGCCACCGTTACGATTCTGTAAATGTATACGAAGGACAAACGAGAGTATATAGTATATACCATCGTCACAATACCGTACTGGATACAACATAATATTATGATACAAAAAGTACACGACGTAAAATCTTATCTCGCGTCGTGTACATTTCATGTCAACACTTCAATATTATACACAGGTAATTAGTAATTTTTTTTTTTTTTAATTTTTTATTTAAACTTTGTTTTACAATTAGTTTCGACAATTATGTGATAATAAGAAAGTAATGAAAAAAGAAAAGAAAACATAAGTAAATAAATAAAAAAGAAAAGAAAATCTGATTATAATAAAAAGCCTGTATGATTGAAAAAAAGATAAAATGTACAATATTATATTTTTTTGTTGGGTTGAAAGGATATTTTTGGTTTCAATAGGAATGTTGGAAAATTTTAAAAGGGAAAACAGTTGATCCCGTTGAGTTGATTGGCTGGGACAGGAGAAAATTAGATGGCTAATATCACAAACCAAAGGGTCATTGTGGAGTGAGCAGAGAGGAGAATCATTTAAAGATAGTTTGAAAGAATGGGAAGGGAGTAGTGTGTGGCCAAAACGAAGACGGGAGAACGACGGTATACTTTTCCTGGAGAGATTAAAAGGTTGTGAAACCAGGGTAATGGTAGAATGGATGGGGATATATTTCTATACCAATTAGTAATATTTAACCAGGTACATTTTTTTTTTATAATTAATGGTAACACGGCGTTCTGGAGTAATGAAGTCAAAAGCATACATAAGTATAGTAAGAAATAGGTGATACAGTTCTATACGCTTTACATTGAAAATGATGATTTGTGTATTGTTTCGATTTATTTTCGCTAGTTCTGTACGAGAAATGCCATTGAAATGATTTAATAACTATACCGAAAATGTATTTTTACTCTACAAATTCGCACAAATGATTAGCTAATATCTGGCGCAAACGATGTACTTAAAACTCATGTGCATAAAATCGGGGCCCATAGCGCGCGCGTGCATCTTTATGCTGTTCCGGGTTATTACACATTATAATATGCGCGCGGTTCTCACTGATACACGAAATTGCACAAAACGTACATTTTTTGTTGTGTGTTTTTTTTTATTATTTATTATAAAACCAACTATAAAGCGTGGTCCACGGGGTGCGGATGTCGTAGGAGCTGAATTTGTTTCCCGGATTTACATATTCTGTTTCACGTTTCGAAACGTCTAGAGCTCGTACAGAACGTAACATTCCGTTGCGCACGAATAGTATTTGTCACAGGGCTTTCGAGACTTTGCCACGCATCGGGCGACTTTAAGGTGATTTGCTACAAACAATCGTTCGTTGTACAACCGCATCACAACGTCGGACTGTTGGAAGCCGAGTGGTTTAATACAAAAAAAAAAAAAAACCCGTTTGGACGAATAATTTAATCGAAAGTTGCTCAAACGCACAAGTACAGAGGCACGTTAAGTTATTATAGTTATTACGGTAACGAGGACGATTTGCCGATGATATGACGTCACGTCCTATGTATTTCCTTATTATCGTCACGACTGCGCGTGTGCTCGGTGTTACTTGTCCGCTACATTATAACGTCCGATCGAATATATAATATTATACACCCCGGACGTATGTACGTATTATTGATAAATATTTCGTTAGAAATATACCGTGTTCTGTGCAAACGTTCGATCGGCAACAGCTCAAACGAAGGTAACGCGTCTGCACGCACGCGCACGTAATAATGATATCGTGAATACACAACAATAATAATAATGATGATGATAATACGTAATACGGTATGCCATAACGAGAAAAAAATCATTTTGTCGACGAATTAAACGTAGGTATAGTATAGTTGTACTGTGTACGTAGTGCTATCAAATTCTGAGAAGTTAAAACACCAAAACCAGCGAAAAACAAATTGATGTAATAATATCATAATAATTGCGTTTTGCACGGCGTACGGTGCGTTGCAATCGTATTATACCAAGTTTTTTATATTTTATTTTTTATTCCCTTTCCGGGAAGAACACAATAAAATACAATAAGAAAACACCTAATAAAAAAGTACCGAGATGCATGCGTATAGGAATAGAAAAAATATAGTTTCTTTTTAAACGTTGTTTTCGTATGGCTTTTTACTATTTTTTTTCTACAAAGCCACTGCACGGCTGGCTGATATGTGATACGCGTCCACGTGCTATTGACGAGTACATGATTTACGTAAATGCATTTAAAACGTAATAGTTAAGTATAATATTACACATGCTTCTCGTCATGGGTGCGTACGACTATTGTTGTTCCGAGTTCCGTACGTCGCCTACGTGATTTGAAATATAAAAAAAAACTTACTCAAAACAGTACTACCTGTGTCTATGTTTCACAAAAAACGACGTTAGTTTCGACTATAGTTGTTTCGTTTGAAATTTAACGTTGAAATCGTCTTGTAAACTTTTCGTCAGAATCGAACGATAAAATTACAACGGGACGAAAACGTGCATACAACAATAAAATATATTCACAAGTAACGATAAACAATTTTAACAAATTTGAAAACGCTCTTAGTCATTCTTAAAATCTTGATAACTCAAAAACATTGTACATTTGTACATAGGTCGAAATAGGTTTTATTTCCCTTGGATTTCGACTTATCGAAGTTTCGCTGTACATACCTACTTTCCAGAACTGCGACGGACCAGCCGGACGGTTGAGAACTTGCCGTTTAATCCTAGCAACTTAAATCATCGACATCTGAGATACGCGTCATTTAAACGGATAACCTCGAGTTGGGTCCCTAATTTTAAAATTAGCATGAATTGGGTCCGGACGTATTTTATCGAGTACATGCGTTGGGTCCCGGTACATTTTATCGAGTACACGAGTTGGGTCCTGCCTATTAACGTTATCCAGAAGACACCACGTGGAGACGTCACATTTTTTCGTGATTTTGCTCACATTTACATTTCTCAATTATGTCTAAAGTGTACGATAGTAATTTAAAAAAACACAAGTATTTCGAAAACACTTCCAACGTTGTATATCATTCAGCAACATTTTGTGGAAGCGAAATTTAAATCCGTCCTCAATGATAATTTTTTTCCCTTTTTCGCTTGACATAAAATCCATACTTCAATTTTTAACACTACAAAACTCACTCAAACTACACTACAAACGACTATAATTCAAACTTTTAGCCTTGACACGTGCCGGTCTACTGACTAATAGCTAATTTCAATATGTTATCTGACGACAACTATGGTTGTAAATCGTTAAGATAACATTAAGATAAAATATTACCGTGGGCCCAACTCGAGTATCATTAAATATTACCGCGGACCCAACTCGTGTTTATTTTAAACGATCAAAATACTAATCGAAAATCGAGACCCAATATTCAAGTTTTCCCATTTAAACGGAGCTTGTCGAGCGAAAATATACGCGTTCCTTTTTCACTTAGTGCTCCCGTTAAGCCCTCGCCATGATCTGCACTATTTCTTCGCTCCGAAATCGTTGTACGCAGGTACATGCGAGGTACTGGAACAAATTATCTAGACTACTGGGCACTGGATACAATTCATAATAATGTCGAATGATTTAAGATATACTTTTTTTTTTTTCTTATACTTTTTTTTTAATATATTTAAGTAATTTACAATCTATACAACATTATGTACAATGAGCAAATTTGATAGATAATATAATATTAAGTAACAGAATTTAACATTTGTGGGCAGGCACTCAGCAGCACCACCCGACGAGAACATTTTAGATGTCGTAGTTTTTTTTTATTTTTTTTTTTTAGTAAGTCTCTAGGACACTGTCTTTTGAGTCTTCTACGTACATTGCCAGGAAGTGAGGTGGAAGAAAGTTGCTTTATTAATGGACTACTGTGAGAGTTTAAGTTGGAGTGAAATTTAGAGTAGTGTGCTTTTGCTAATTGATTGAGTGTAGGAATTTTTAGGTCTTTGTGAAGATTGTTGTTTGTGAAATACCAAGGAGTAGATGTTATTAATCGTAGGCAGATAGATTGAATGATTCAAGATATACGCGTTTCTCAGGACTCAGATACGAGTATCTAAGATATGCGTAAATCTAAGACTCGGCCCGTCCCGTGTCATAAGAATATACACCATAATCGCGCGCACAATAAGTCTCGTATGATTTTTTACCTGGTAAAGCAACAAACGTGTGAGCACATGTAAAGCATGCGTCGTCCATTTTTTTACGAACTCTTTCGCACAGCAACGACCGAATAACAGGCGTGAACTGTTATCGCTTGGTTCGGTGCAATAATATTTCATATCGTAAGATGTTTACTATGTACACCCAATAGTGAGTCTAGGTCTAGTGTTCGGAAGTCAAGTGTCATAATATTGGACGTCATAAAATCAGGTGCAGTTGTAAAATCATCTGTTATAAAAGTAATTTCTCGTACACGTCATGTGCAATAAAATTTTATCCGGGAATATATAGGTAGAACTTGAGTACATTTTTTGATTTGTAATTATTGTAGGTCCGGCCCATGAGAATGGTAAATTGATTGAAAAAAATCCTTACATTTTGAATCAATAATACGAATATCAGAATAGTATTTTTGAAAATCGTCTGTATCCGACCTCCACAGCGACAAATCCAATAGAACTCAAGATCATCATTAGTTTTCCGTTGATATTGTCTGTTGTGTATGAATAAATAACCATTTGTATCCAATGTATCTTGATCTGTGTAAATCATTAAACAATTGCGGTCAAATTTGATTCCATTTTCGTTTGGAAAAAGTGAAATTATAAAAAAAAAAAATACGAGTAGGTTCGTTGTACATTTATAAGAAAAAAATAAATACCTACCATAGGTTTTGACTTGTGGCAATTGCTGCGTACTATTTACGAGTATAGTATCTACGTAATATTATCGTCGATAAGTACCATCATATAAACCTATAATTAATACCTACATGTGTACCGAACAAAAGTTCATGCTGTTTATGAGAAATCACTTTTACAACATTTGTATTTTATAACACTTGATTTTATGACACTTGACTATCGAACAATTTACATGGTATCCCCAATAGTGACCGGGTAGAAAGACAAATTTCTAAGATTGACAGTAACAACGGCAAATATTATGTCCGGAACTACATAGTGCGTGGTGGTATTATAAATAGAATATTGTATTTTTATGATTATTAGATTTTTACAGTTGAGTTTCAATAAATAAATCGTTGTCGGCGACAACACGTTTTTCACGGTATGTAAGTATACATTTAAATACTATAGATTGCACTTATTACGTTCTGTACGTAAGTCTAAACTTCCACTTCATGACAAGTCAACGTTAAGACCGATTCGATCACACGGAGCCCAGATGCGGGGTCGTGTCGAACCAACCCGACTAAAAACAATTGAAGCTTTCCGATCGATTTCCCTACGCGTAATCACGTCCGCCCCCTTGTATATTTCCAATCACACTCTTCATAAAGAATGTTGCACATTCGAATCAGTTGAAAACGTAGTCAAAACTCACTGTAAAAAGTTCCACTCGCCCAAATCCATTATTCACAAACGAGCACATGGCCACAATTACCCGCCATCCCGTTAGTCTCAAGAGACGTTGGTATCGTGATCTTTTAGATGGAAACGGCGGCATTATTACATTTATAGCTGAAACACGTCAAACGATTCCTGTAATTGGTTAGCTTCCCTACTCACTGTCTCCATGCCATGATAATATCATGTTAGCCCATTTGCATATTGGATTTTTTTTTTTTTATGTACGTACCGTAAATGCTATTTGTATAAGTGAAAAGGTAAGTATGTTATATTTTTAATCGAAGCACTTCAGAACCGTGTGTTTTCTACAAAACAAACAAAATGTTCGGCACACAACTTTTTCGTTCACTTTACACGCTCAAAGAATGAACATTTCCCACCCGTTCCTTTGTTCTTCGTTGAAGCGTCCCACACTTGTGCTTTATTTATATACGTCGACTATTTGGTTTTTTTTTTAGGTACACGGACGAACGCCCGAAGCGTGTGTACGTTGAACAAAAAGCGCAAATGTATTACGTTATTAACACTGCACGTTTGAAAATAAAGGGTCGAATTAACGTTATTTTTTAAGGGTTTGCTAGCGTTATTTTCACGACACCCGACGCCCGTCGTAAAATAAACCAAGAGAATTATGATATGACACAACTAGGCGAAGTGAAAATCATGCGGCTGTTTAAAATATTAACTAACAGTTTTAGACTCTGAGATTTTTTGGGCCCGTGTAGTTCGACTAGAGTTATAACTGTGATCATCATAGTTACGGGAGATTTCCGATGGAAAATAATGTCTTAGATTTAACTTATGTAGTTAAAGTTTATTTTTTTAGTGGGTCATTTTCCGTTTCATTGAGAAAAACAGAGAAAAATTGCAAAACACTTCAATCGAGATCAAGATTTAAAGATCCTAACCCGGCACCGTCTAGTTTATTTTGTCACGCGTGATTCACTTGTTCGTATTTCATGGATGCGAGATTTTTTTTATAAGATTTTCTTTGTAGCCAATAAAAAAAAAAAAAATCTACCGGAAAGTGACGAACAAATTTTACTAGCGTTAGAAAATGAAATGATGACGACATTGGGTGTTTCAACGAATTTTGATTACACGATATTAGTTTATTTGGATGTTATTCTATAAATATTAATCGTAGCGACTCGAAACATTTACTGAATAGGAGATACTTAAGTAACGTTAACGTTTAAAAGACTTCATAATTTTCGAAAAATTTTTTTTTTTGCAAAACTAAGAACAAAAGCTCAAGATAGGTTGCTACCTCAATAAGAAGTTTGTTTCCACTCTACTATATCGGCCATTTTCAGAAAGTTTTTTCGAGCAGTCCACTTTCACTGGGAAACTTTTCGTTTCACTGGGCACTTTTCGATATTTTTTTCCCCGACACCATTGCGATTATACTGTACACGTTTGGTGCAGGTGCGATCAATCGGGCGAAACAGTTTATCAATAATTTATAATAATTAAACAATCACCGGTGTCGAATGCTGCAGACGATTGCTCGAAAATTGAAAAGCATTTAAGATTTTGGCTATGTATCGTTATCGTGTACACGTACGACGCAACATCCGAACCGTCCGAACACGTTTTGACGTCCTACTGAAGTATTATAATTGCACTGCGTTCAGGAATTTCTCGACTACCGTTTATTCGTTAACCAATTATAATATCGTTTTTATCCCCCGTCGATCTATCGGTTTTTTTTATTTTTTATGTCCACAAACACGCACGTGTGCGAATAGTACACGCAGCGGACTTGTTACATTATAGTGTGCACGACGGAGCCTTAGCGATCTCGCGCACCGCGTAACAGATGCAACACGTCGTACGTGAGCTCGTGATGGATGTCTCTAGGGCAGAGGTATTCAAACTTTTTCATCCCAAGGCTCCTTTGAGTGTTCAAAAAATGTTGACGGCTCCCAAATTATAAATGACAAAATAATCAATGTTTATTTGAATTTAATTTATATTTTATGCTACTTATTTATTTACCATATTAAATATATGAAAAAATTATAAATAAGTAGTTGTTGTAGAAACAATTGTGATTCGATATTTTATGTTTGGTCTTAGTAAATACATGTATCAATAAAATAATAAATCAAATATTAATTAAAGCCATGTGTTAGCGAATGATTTTTGTAGATATTTATTGGTTTTCAATTATATGATGCGGCTCCCTTGGACAACTCCCGCGACGCACAGTTTGAATACCTCTTAATCCGTTAAAGGGGGGATTAAAAATAAAATTGAAAGTCTTAAAAATACTAAAAAATTGAATGCATGTGCATTTCGAGACCCAAATCATTTTCGGTCACGTATACGAGTGGACGATGAATCAGTTTGTTATTTACTGTATACATGTTATTATTTTATACTTAATTATATACACATTATCATCTATAACGTTTATAATATTTAGAAAAAATTATTTGTAATGTTTGTTCGTCCTCGATGATTAAGGACGGCACGATATCGAGCTATTGTTGTTAATTCCGATTACTATCACTTATCAGCATTAATAACAACACAAATGAAAAATTTTCCAAGTTCTTCCAAGAACGACGATATTCCTTTTAATAAATTAATTTTACCGTAAAAGTAACCTACATTGTTTTTATTAATAGTAGTGTTTTATAAGGTGCCTTTTACCAGTTTATAATTTTAAAAAAAACTAAATATTTATTTTATAAAAAATGTAATTTATACACAATTCCTGGTGCGACGACGATGGTGTGGACTTAAATTATCTAGATGATATTATAATTTATAAATAAGTTAATTTGAAATTGTTTATCCTTGTAATGTACAAAATACAAATATGCATTAAAACAAACAGAATTATTGAAAAATGTTGAAAATACCTAATAAGAGTTTACCTTATCTAACCTTTAGACTTTAGAGTATTTATTACCTTTCAATCATGTACTCGAGAAAGCATGTGATATAACTTATACGATTATAATGCATTTTCAGTATTCGTTCGTAAAACGAATCTATTCTGACAATACGGTTTATGCATAAAACTCGATTTAATTTGTGTTCAGCGACGACGTGTATCAATCGAGATAGAACCCGTAAACGACGTCGTAGTATATTTCATGTAATATGGCGTTTTTCTGACTTTTCATATATATTTTTTTTTATTGATACGTTTTAGTCGTACTATATACGATACATGTGTATATTTGATATTTGAAGTACAATTCATATTGAAACAGATAATACACTTCCTGCGCGCAGGTTTCAAATCAATAAAAGAAACAGGCGACTATTTGTACGAGAACATCATATATTTATATACGGGTACGACAATAATATTGGAAAAATACATTATTATTATTTGGTTTCTTGACTATGATATGTATTTCAACGTATATTATATTGATGCGGTTTGTTAGTCGTTTAAATTCGATTAAGCGAGATTAAGATCGAATGATATTCCGGAGAACTTTCCCATCGTTAAGATTTACAGAAATGATTTTGTAGAAAAACAAATAAAAAGAAAGAAGGCTGATTGAATGTACGAATACTCATTCGATTAAATTGAAAAAAAATATATACACTGCGATCAATGTATAGTTCTTGACGACGTATTTGTAATTTTGCGAACGGTGCACACACACACACACACACACACACACACACACACACACACACACACACACACACACACACACACACACACACACACACACACACACACACACACATACACACACACACACACACACACACACACGAGTGAGTAATTAAAATACAATAGTATGAATTGTATTGAAATTAATATTATAATAATGTGTTCCCAGTAAGTTTACACAATGGTTTTTATTATTTAGTACCTATACGTGTGAAGGGCCGTGTATTCGACGGCAAATTAAACATTAACATTTCGGTTGTTTGAAAAAATAAACGAAATGAAACAAAAAATGAATAATCAGCAAAACCACTGAACATTTTTTTTGTTTACATATACGATTTTACGATGCTCGTGTTGCGTTTAAATGATGAATTTCTTTAAAAAAAAAAAAAAATGAAAATATTTATTATTATAATAATAGTTGTTGTCAACTGGATCTACGTCATCGATCGCTAGAAAATTACGGAATTTTGGCGGGATCCCGTTGTTATTACTGCATAGTATATACACTCTCGAATCTCGCTGATAGGAAGAAACAACTGTTCATTTAAAAAACAAAATCGGCAAAAAGCCTAACTGCTATCTGCTAACTGCAAGTAGCTTTTCGACACAACATATTATCAGTGCGCTGTAAATAATAATGAAGAGCAAAGTTAGTCACAAAATGCATATTTTTTTAGGATAATGCTTTCCAAATGCTAAAAATCATCGAAAGAATGATCTAAAAAATATTCAAATATGTCCATAAAAATGCATTTTAAATGCATTTTAACGGCAAAAAATGCCATTAAAAAATTACATATACTTTTTTTTTATTAAATGTATTATCATAGATTAAATGTACTTAATTATATAAATATATTTTATCTTCCTATCGTATAATTTATTAAATACCTAATTTATAATTTACAAACAAAAAAAAACTAAAACTTGACATGATACGATGGCAATGGCGTGTTGACTGAAACTACCATTGAATAATAAGTGTTATTAATTAGTTAAACTTAAACTATTAAGCCCTATGGTGTACAAATATGTACTGAAACTAACAAAATGACCGAAAAATGCATAATCAGAGTTTCACCTTTGAAGTTGACTGTTGACTGTTAGGTACGTGAAACCAATTACTACAGTTCTTGGTAAGCTTTTGTTTAAGTTAACTTAAAAGACTATGCACTTTGCATTAAAATCTGAGCCCTTATCATGCCGCAGGCTATGGTAATATCTAATAAAAAAATATGGATATTGAATAGAACAGTTATAAAAAAATAAAGGAACACACGTAAATGGAATAATATAAAATGTTGATTTAGGATGTAGGAATATTGTTTTATAAAGTAATATTGTAACGGCTAAGTATAGCGTAATGTTTACAATAATCTTATTATTAAGTAGATATTATAATATATCACGATAATAGTTATATAGCAATAAACATTTAATCGTGATCGAACAATCTACGCGTAGTGCTTCACTAGACCATAATATTATTACGTTTTCAAGAAATAAGTTACGTGTTTTTGAGAACCTCACACGTATAAGGCTTCTCAATCAGCAGCAACCTTATCTGCATTGCATTAGAACTTGGGGGCATTTCGACACGGTTTTTATCGCACTTTGCATGTAATAAATTATAACATTGTAACGACATCGGCACGCACAGCATGTGTCATAATAAACATTTATATTTTGCGTGACGAAAAATTGCAACACATATCGGATCGCGTACGAGACGCGTGCGCAATGTTATAATTATTAATTATTATGTTATTATAATATGGTCACGTTCGCACTTGACCAGAAACGGAAATGGGAAATTTTGCGTGAAACGTCTTCGGAAGACCGGAGAGAATCTTGTAACTCGACCGGTGTGAAGCGGGGCTTAACGGGCAAAGGCCGTACGAAACGCGGATTCGATCGATCGAAGGGAGATCTTCGTGAGACGACTGCAGGGTTGCCATTGATGTGCCGGCCGTGGCGTTTCTCGGAGAGCTTTTTCCGCTTTCGATGATTTCAAACGATACTTACGTTGGAATTGTATAACTATACTGAAACGTAGCACCCGCAGCAAGGTGGTGTCATGACCGAGTGGGATAAGCGAGGCGCCTGAGTCTAGAAGAACGGTTGTCGGTTCGAACCCGGTCACAGGAGATTCGCTTGAACGGTCGATTTTTCTCCGAGAGAAGAAACGGCCACCTAAGAACAGAAAAAATCATCAAACCTACCGCAACTATACCGTATTACCATACTGGTAACCACCCGCGAGAGCTATATTCATTAATATGCATTAAAAATAAGGAAACCCAATACTATAATCGTAACACTCCGTCGTCGTATACGCAGGATAAATAGGGATAAAGGCACGTTAAGTATACGCACTCACGTGCATGTGTGCGGGTGTGTATGTGTGCGATTGAACGGTTATTGGTTCTCATTCATCAAACTTTATTTCACCGATCACGTACAAATATATTTTTTTATTATTTCGCTTTTAAAAAGTCAATCGTATAATAATTTCCGTACAACTACTTATGGTCCGTCTTGATAGTTTGCGTCACGCTAAGTTAAAAAAAAAAAATGAAATTTACAAAAGTGTGTCCCCGCGCAGGGCGTGAGCTTTAACTTCTGTTTTGTCATTCGAATCTGTTTGTTATAATTTTTAAAGCAATCATTGCAATCGATAATGGAGATTCGCAAATCGAAGGTCGAATGTACATATATTATACTGATCATCTAATTTCATATTATAATTATGTAACTCAAACGTATGACAACAACGTGTGAGGACGAGGGATCGGTAACTGTTGGCTCTCTAAGTACGGCCTCGACATTGAGATTTTTTTTTCTCTTTCATAATATGAATTGTAATATTTGAACTAGACATTTTCTTCGGAATACGGCCGCTACGTGGTAGAAACAACAAAAATGGCAAATCCTAATGAAATCGACGGGCTTACCTTTTCCTAACCTACGGACTGCAGTGAACTTAAGCTTAACGTAACTGGGGGACGGGGGCTGAACGATGGCTAAGAAAAAAAAGGTTGTCCAACACCGTTGCGGCTCAATGGGCGTCACTGTTGTTGTAAGATTTTAGGTAAAAGTGTCTGTATTCCACGAACAGGTTGCTGACCTCTTGGTATGGACCTAGATTGGTTGTAACCGCCGAGGCGGTTTTTTGAACAACGAAGCGTTCGCGTAATTCGTGGGGTCCGCGGCGTGGCGGTCGAACCGGGCGAACGGGTTACCTACCGGTTTCGCGAACGCTAGGTTACGAGAGAGCTGCGGCTCGCGATATCACGGATAAAAATAGTAGACGAAAATTTCGTACGAAACGTGAACGCGGGTGGGCATACCGAAAAAACAGTTACCAATATATTTGTGGTGGGCCGGGCCACGGTGCTTTTTCTCGTTTCCCGCGTTCGGCGCTCTGAGCCTTGTAACAAAACGCGGCTGGCCCATCACTATCATTATCCTGTGTCCTGCACCTTGGTCGTAAATCTGCTACCGAAAGTCCTACCCGCGGAAGTTTCACCGTCCCCGCCCCAACACCAGTTTTGATGTTTTTCACGCGAACCACCGTCGCACAACGGTTCTCTCGTCCGTTGGATCCGGAGACGGATTAAATGTTCATGACGGTCCCGGGTCTTTGTCGGTACCACTGCCTCGAGGGGTGTATAATATGTAAACTCGTCCGAGTCCGTAAAACAACTTCGATCGTAGCTACATTGTAATACTGTCGAGTTGAATATTATAGCGTAGTCTAGGTACAAATGAAATGAAAAAATCTCTAATAAAATTGAATAAACATTCAAATTGTACGTTCACGCTTCATAACAATGTGTACGAATATAGATAAGCGGTAGGAAAATCGCTCTGGAAAAAAAGTATTTATAACGATAACCACTAGGGCTCGGATTTAAATGCACTAAAAATATCGAAAAATGTAATTTAAAAAAATTAATGTATGACCCTAAAACTACAAAAAATTACTATACATTTTCCCATAGGTACAACATAACATTATAATCATTATACAGATTTTAGGATATACTTGTAATCTAAAAGCCAGATTACCTATTATGTTGTTTTATTACGAAATGTGTATTTATATTTATAATATTACTAGAAATGGGTTGAAAATAACCTCAACAAATAAATAATGCCCTATAAAAACGTTTAAAAATGCAAAAAATATGAAAAATGTTTAGTTATTAGAATATTATCCACTTGAAACACAGAGATCCGAGCTCTAACAATCAGTCTCGACGTAGTGATAACGCTTATTATTTCTTATTTGATTGTATTTGGTAAACTAAGTGCACTTACATATTTTCTTCCGGTAAACACAATGTTTTGGCCCAGCACATTTTACCATCGGAAAAGTACACTAGTTTTAAAAATCAGGAGAAGTTATCGTAGGTACAACATTGGGACCACCCCATTTATATCATTCACAATTGCGGTGGCGTCCAAACGAAGATAACATTATCATAGAGTATGAGTCATGATTTCAATGCAAAGTGCATCTTTTTTTGGGCGATCTTGGACAAACATCTCCACGTACGCAATTCGTTGCGCGTAATAGATACTTCAATTAATTTATTAGAATTGAATATAATTTATTCATTTGTTTTTTTCGTGTTCTATATAATTAGCATCTTATCAAATTTTTCAAATATCAGGTTTTTTTTTTGTAAATCATAAATGAAGTTCCTTATAAAATAATATATTTCTCGTCTCATTCTATCTCACTTAGAAATGTATTTGTAGTTTTTTTTACGGGTAGTTTGGACTATTTTCAAGCACATTTACAGATTAGCTTTTCAGGGTTTTTAGGGCATTCAAACCAGGTGCCTGGTTCATCCATAGGCGTGTCCGCTCCATATCGTGTGTTCGTATATACGAGTAGGTAACGCGTTCGATCGTTATGAAATCTGTTATTCGATTTACGGTATTATTATTCCGGCCGCGCGCTCGTACCTATAAATAAATATAAATATACGTGCACGTGTGTACGTTATGTATAAAGTTACGGAGCCGAAAAAATAAATTACAAAACTGACACGCCAACAGACTTCGCATTGTAGATCTCCGTGGCACCAGCCGTGGACTGTTAATATCGTGTATTTTTTCGCCTTGCCCCCATCGCGGTAAAAGCGGTCCGAACGTTGTGGCGCGCGCCTACCCGTAAGTGTTCGTAGCGCATTACGGCCGCGCGGGTCAGGACGTTGTTTCGAAATCTCGAGTGGAAAAAAAAATTGCGAAACCGATCCGTAAAAACGTTCGTGAACGTTTCCAGTGCGGAGAAAAAAAAAAAAAGTGTTAAAATAAAACCGTACGCAAACGTTACGATAATATGCGCATAGTACATAATGTGTAGCGCGAGACTCAACGCAGCGTTAAATGGTTTTCGGGCGAACGGCAATGAACGCAATACATTATTAGTGTACCGAACAAATACGTATAAATTATACGCGCGAAACACAATCATAGGCGAGTGTACATGACGTGTTTCGTAACGTTACAATCTTTACTCGCCGTAGAATGAATGGACGCAGGGCCGGATTAAGGTTTTTGCCGCCCATAGGCTGAAATAAATTTACCGCCTAATTTACATAGGTATTGATATTTTACTTCTATAAGTGATACGTAAAAAACCCTCCACACCACATATAAAAAAAAAGATCATTAATAAAATAAAAACATAAAACCAATACTTTATTTATACTATTATTAATGAATGAAAACTCCATAAGCATATTACAAAAGTAGTTAATTTTTATATTCTTCAGATTATAGTCTTACGCCTTGATTTTTTTTTCGCAAAGTCTTCAATGATATCATCATATGATAACTGATTAGTTAATTCATGTTCAATATTTAGTATAGCAAGTGCATTTAATCGATCCTGTGACATCGTAGATCGGAGATAATTTTTTATTCTCTTCAAGCAAGAAAAAGAACGTTCAGCTGAACAGTTAGTCACCGCAGTAGATGTATATATTCTGAGTGCTATTTCGATGTTGTATACTTAAACACAACGACAACATCATAAGTCCGGCCACGGACATCCCGATTCGTGCGGTGATGACGCGAAGTTAATTTTCCAGTTGTTATCGATGTGACGCGTTCTACGCGCAAAGCGCATAATCTATAGTTTAACGAAATGCGAGCTTTAAGTGATGTACAGTGCACACTAGTGACGTATGAAATGGAAACTGCGCTGGTTACGACCAGCAATGTATGTCATCTCCAGGTTGTACACATTCGATTAAAAATAACGAGACTGTGATGGGAATAGACACGAACAATTAACGAGTAGGAAAAAATGATTGATGTAACTTTCGTTTCTTGTACAAAATAATAAGATGACATGTTATAATTTCATTTTGCTTACTTAAAATACTTTTATAATTCCGTTTTCCATTTGAACTTCGTATCGAGGCGTGTGATAATTATTGTTATCAAACTTTCAAATGCGTCAGTTTATTTTCGGAATGTCGTATGAATCGATTGTTGACAGGTGCAAAACGCCATAGAATTCGTGAAACAAACAAATTAAACGGTAATAGTAAACAAAACCTTTTAAAAATTACAGCTGACCCGGCAATTATGCTTTGATATGGCTAGACTACAGTAATTTACTTATTTATCTATTCATTTATTTACCGAATAATATATTCTGAGCAGGGACGTACGCAGAAAAAAGTTTCGGGGGGTGTCTTGAAAATCAGTTGCTGAAAAGTAGAACTTTTTTTTTAATAAACATACGAAATTTTTTTAAGAAAATTATCTTTACTTAGTACTTACAATACTTTTTTATAATATAAACAAAAAAATTACAATACTAAATCTAATTTTTGTGAAGTTTTAGCCATTATGTTAAGAATATCTTGACAATTAACTTCTATGTCTCTATGTACATTTAACAATGTTAAACATTCAATTTCTATGTCTGCTGGTGCCTAAATAGCGCAACAATCAACATTAGAAAATACGTTAAAATATTAATAAACAAAAAAATAAAAACTAATACGCACCTCATTATTCTCAGTTCGAGATTTTTTATTTGTTGAGAAATAAGAAAGTAGAGTGTTTCTTTTTTTTTACGATTCCATACTTTATATTAGTATAATAATATTATACACCAACTTGAGAGTTAAGAAATAAAACAGTATAATATTGTCACTTTTCGTGCCTCGTTTCAGATACAAAACAAAAACATGAACTATAATGTCGATAATAAAATATAACAGAAACGTCATTATTCATTAATTTTAACACTCCAATTCGCAGTAATTGTCCTGTCTGTATAGCTTAGGTATTTCCCATGTCCGTGTACATTTTAGAATTCTTTTATACCCACGTCAATACACAGTATCATTTTATTTTATTTATAAATTTGTTAGTATGTATTATATTTTATTTTGCTTTAGTCGGTTTTTCACAAACACAACGTAATAATATTATATCTGTCTATTAAAGTATAATATAAAAATTAATATTAAAATTGAATAAATAAATAACCATACAAAAAACCAAATATTTCGGGGGGTGTTTGAACACCCAAAACACCCCCCTGTGTACGTCCCTGAATTTCTGAGTATTATAACTATCTGCTGTGTTACAATAAAATTATATGGGTTGTATTAATTTTTACATAATTACGTATATGCTGTAACGTGGTCGGGGACGACCTGTTAAATATAAGATATTCGGGGAAGAAGTTAGGTTCGTTTGAAAATAGTTAACCGTAGCTCTGGAGCATAAATGGTATATAGTATCTTAATATTACAAATAAATGTGCAGATAATTATTAATATATGAAGGTTTATCAAGACTTACTGACACAGTTAACAATCACAGGGCTGTTTCTTAGTTAAACGGAGTTCAAGTTAGCGTGATTGTAATCGCGGAGAACTGGCGTCCTCTTACATACCGATTGTCAACAAAGGCCTTACAATATAAACTGTGGATGGGGGGAACTTAATGTATAGTCAGCTTATATTATGGTTCTATAACAGTAATAGTAAAAGTAATATATATATATATATGATAGTAACGATCGTTACAATGCAACTGATAATTTATTACAAATATTATAAAATTAACGTATAACATAATAGATATTATAATAAAACAAAACCAAAAAAAAAAGTTCATTGAGAGTAGGTACATAAATATTCCAAACAAAATCAAACGATCTCATGTAACTAGCCATAAATATGATGTACATTATAAAATATAGAGTTATATTCATAATTACGTTCAAAACTTCTAGACTTACTTAGGCGAGTCAGATAGTTCAGCCATAGTACAATATGTTATATTTTGTACTTGAACGCTTTACGGGTACATTTGACTCGTTCATAACATAAGTTTGAGACCCGTATAAGGAGCCGCGATGACCCAATAACAAGCACGCACCACAATGGCCTACTGTGAAATAGGTAAACATATTTTCGTCAAACGTTTGGTTTCGCTATTACACGAAAAATACGATCTCGGAAGACCCGTAGGCTTATCTATGATTGACAATCGGATTTCGAGATCATCGTTTCCCACAGACTATAACTACCTCTCAAATCCTTGGTTTCATGCGTCTAAAATCTAAATGATGGTCGATGTTATAATATTATATAGTGACACGTTTATAGAACCCGTCCTCTTCGGTGCGACAGACGGATCGTTCGTGTCAACTGTATATTATATATTTCAAACTCTATGAGAAAAAAAAAAAAAAACTACGATCTTTGCCCGTACATACGCGTATAAAATAGGAATCGGAGATTTTCCTAAATTACGATGATCATAAATCATACAGTAACTTTTGATCATGGCGAGGCAAAAGCGGAAACAGGTTTAGCCCAAGTACCGTGAGAACGTAACGTATTTTTATTTTTTATATTTCTTTCGGTACATCCGTTGAAGACGAACTCTGGATGGCACCGGGAACTTTGGTTTTTATTTTTGTACTATACGATATTTCGTGTTACTGAGTGCGCGTCAATACGTTAAATACAATGTAACGGTGACCAAGTGATCACAGTACGGTAACCGTAACCCGTTAAGATAAATTCAAAACAAACAAAGAGTCATGTCGAAGACATCCTCGTCAAATGTGGTCACATATTATTATGTTCACGCTTACGATATAATAGCGCGACAAACCCGTTGATTTGTGAACGTACTTGAAGAAACTTTCAGCAAAGTTTTTGTAACGCTGTCTTGCGACAGAGTGGCAGGAGCGGGGAACCTTTCGTCGTGTCTAGTACCACATTTTTCAATCCGAAAAAATCAAGGTTTTGAAAATTGTTCACGTGCCCCCCCCCCTCTCCCTCAACCATAAGGAAAAAATAATGAAATCTTTTTTCTTAAAGCGAATATAAAGTCAGTGATATAATATTATTATATTGTACGTGTGACCATTTTTGCTAGCCGTTTCTTAGCGGAAAAAAACTTGATATCAGGAGCTCATGAACTTGGTAGGGTTGGAAATTTCTAGTCGAATAGTTAAAACAATTCGTAACATAAATTATATTTTTTCGCTTGCCACAAGTCGCTGGGTGGGCGCGCCGCGTGCAAACGCTCAGGTGTAAATACACTACGCATAGGTATACGTGCATACTATAGACCGACGGTGTTACCACGGTAAACGGGGACGCTGGCCTTTATCGGTCATAGATATTTTATGGGAATATTATGTAACGCGCGTGAAAATACCAGCTATGTATGTAGTTCCGGCGTGACCGGGCGGAATTGCAACCGCGCGCACTCGGCGGACACGCGTAACCGCGGTACAGGTAACGCGCGCGTGTCTCGTAAACCTGGGCCCCGGACGCGCGTAAATATACACGCGTATATATTTATATTATTTATAGACGTGTGCGCGCGTTGGTTACGGTATAATGGTATTATATTATTATCACCGTGTCATAATATGTAGGTCAGTGGCGCGATGAAGCCGCCGCCAGAGAAAAGTCGTTTCCCGCTCGCGCCGTCATAGTCGTGCCTACGACACTATTACCTACATAACGACGATGATGATGATGATAATAATAATAATAGTACGTACACGCGTTGTTAACGTCAGACCCCTGCCCCCCACGCCTACCCGGTCCACGGTCGGAACTAGGTGTTTTCACCGTCGTAACACATTTGAATAATACGCGATATCGTGGGCATAACGCCGCGGTGCGAACGCGCGTGCCTACTAAAACTGCGGTTTAATTGTGTTTTTTCTTTTCCCCTCTAATCGCCGTACGAGACGTTTTATTTTAGTTTCTTTCACCCGTGTGAAAATGCACTGCACTCGCGTTCCTCATCGTAGGCAGTATATACATTTAATAACAACGACGATAATCATAATCACTTATTCAACATTTGGTGGCGGGTAAACTGCCATACAGGGTTCGATAATAATACGCATAAGGTTGTACAACTTGTAGGGCTACATCATCCGAGTGTAACATTTTATTGACTTATAAGGTACACCCAAATATCTGTACATATATATGTATATATTATGCACATGGGAGCCCGGAGAGGGGGGGGCAAGACGGGGCATTCACCCTCCTTGGACTTCAAATATAATATATGATTTTGTAAATTTGAACTTTTATTATTGATTAAATAAATTAAAACATTGTTATTTTGACTAAATTAGTATAGATTTCAAAATTTTAAATCGACGAAGAAAAAAACCCAATACATTAGACAAGTACTGTAATGCATAATGAAATTATATGAACTTTTTTTAATGTCATTTTTGGTATTTGATTTTATTTTGTACCTCCCAGCTCCCCGAAAAGAATCCAGCGGGCGCCCACGAGTATGCATAAATATTAAATTTCAAGTTTTGGGGGATTACCTATATAATACCGCCTATATTGGGGAGGGGGGGTAGGGTACACGTCAAAAAAGGACCACCGAAGAACCGTAGAATATATACCGTTCAGAGGTCATCGCACGGACAATTTTTAAGTTAATGAGGTGTAGTACTTTATAGTGAGTTTTTTTGGTCGAAAACGAAATATTATCAGTCGGGAAAGATATAGCTGATTTCTGTGTGGCCCGGATAAAAATTCCAATTTATTCACTTCGCCCTGCGTAAATCAAAGTTATTTTTACTATAGATTAATTAAAATCGGCCGGAACGGTTGGGAAAAATTAGCGTAAACTTTTTCAAAATGCTCGTTTAAAACGTTGAAAAATTATTCGCTAAAAGCTACTTATACAGTAATACAGACTCGTCGGATCTCGTCCGACTTTGCGTATTGGAAATGGTATTATTTGAAAACAAGTAGGTATACATAATACTTACCGCACGCTTAATCCACACCGACGATCATTTGCAAGTTGCGCCGGACGACGTGCTGTTTCCACTTCCGCGAAGTCGGTCGCCCAAAGTTAGCCGCGTGACCTCAAATAGTCGGTAAATAATAAGTAAGTCGTCGGTTTTGCTAATGATCTTAGTAGCGTTCAATGTGATAAATGTTCGAAAATAAATCGCCTATATCTTACCCATTGTATACAATACGTCTCCTGTATCTCTATATTCTCATTTGGTTCAGGATTCTGTAAGGTGTATTGATTTTATTTCCGTTAAGCGTGCTTTAATGATTGTTTTCGAAATTTTAAACGGCTTCGTCAACTGCCCAGGCATTTTAATTTTGATTCGATTCAGAATACCCGATCGGGATTCACGTAATTCAGATTCGTTCTACATATACGTACCTAGATTCGAAACGAGTCGTGGGAAAAATTCCTTTTTTTTCAAAAGCTCGCCGTGTTCTTAAAGCTATAACACTCTGTTGTTTTTAAAACATGAAGCTTCGCATGTTCCTCGTGTACGTTTTCATTGTTATGCAAGTATATTTATTTTCTGTTATTTTCACGTGTTTTTTTTTTTATCGTCATTTGTTTGTCCACATTATTGCTGTTATTACTAACGGTTTGTGGACCTACTATTTTCCGAATGCCAATAACTAGAAATATGATTTCGTACGTTTTGTTAAACGGCTTACGGTCCTCGAACGTTACAATGAATAAATAAAGTAATACAAGCACATATTGCGAGCGCAAAAATGTTTCAGGAATCGTACGCCCGCGGCCCTGCACCGCAGCAGTACTGTAGATAACACTAAATTTCCGACCGACTTCCCGGGAGCCGGGTTCATTTTCACGTTTTTGTACTTTTTGCGTATTATATCATTTGAACGCATTGTAATGCTCCGGGGTTACACGAAAAACGCGGTGCACTGATCTGCGATGAAAATATACGATGTACAGTGCGTAATGATGTATGTGAAATTAAACAATTACTCGATGAGTGTTTTCGGCAGTTTCGCGATAATAGCTGCTAAAGGAAAATCCTTGTTGCAAAAAACGACATTGTCCATACGTCCCGTTTAAAACGGGATCGTCTCTTTTTTGATCCTCATGTCCCGTTGTCCTGAAAAAATTCGAACGCGACGCTTGTTATCTCGTTAATCCCATGTTATTAAATTATCAATAAATAAATATGATATTACAACCAGCAATCTCCAGAACCGTTGAAATGTATATAAAGACGAAAAAACATTTCATAAAAAAAACTAACCAGTTTTACGACACATTTTTGTTGCACACTGAAAAGTTCTTTTGAAGAATTACATATATTTCGTTAGGCCTTACTAATAAATTGTACAACGTGGAATGACGTTGAAAAAGTTCAATTTTTATTTTGTGAAATAATGAAAAACACACTGATTGGAAAGCGGATGAAGATATTTAAGTCTATGAATATAACCGTGTGGTTATCGTAATGTTATAATAGTCATCGAAAAATTGTTAGTCCCGTTTTTTTTTATATATATATATATATATATATATAAACGGTCACTCTAGTCCAGTGCGCAGTCGTCTTAGCCTGTATACCGGGCGCGGAAGGTATGATTATTGTATTAAATATAGTACACGTTCACGTTCACGACACGGCTCTAGACCGCGCGATAAATGAGGTAACCGCGCCGTTGCACGCGCCGCTGCGCAATCGATCCGGTGCACTTGTACGATCATTACATTGTGATATATTATTATTATTATTATTATTATTACTAGTACTACTGCGTTATGCGTCATCGCCATTGTGCACGACGCGTCGCTCGAGGTTCGCCCGATGTCCGTGGAGTTGGCGTCACGACCTGAACCCGTACGGCTCGCCGTGTATACGGCCGCCGACGTACGGATATTATAATGTCGTACAGGTACGAACGGAACGGAATATATTATTACGTTTTTTTCAACGTTGATAAGAAAAAGAAAAAAAAAACTACAAACTATAGTACACGAGTAGCGGCGGAAGCAGAGGGGCCCGCACGATGCAGTTCACACCCCCTCCCCATCAATAGCCTTAAGCCCCGGGTTGATGGACTAGACCCGGTGTCAGTGTTGACTTACGACCGCGCCACGAGCGACTTCGGACCATAAGTGGGTGGCATTGGTGGACTTGAAGTTTTTAAAAGACCGTTCGAAGAGGACGTGATGTGAGGTGAAAATGGAAACTGATGAAAGACCGGTAGACGTGATAAGAAATTGGTTTGCTAATCAAAGTTCTAGGCGTTTAAAATGTTACTATGTTTATAGTATTATTAATACTCACCGAAAGGCGAAAGGTATCTACGAATTTTTTTCTCCATATTTCTATAAGTATTTTTAACTTTACACATATGTACTACTTTTGTACTACTTCTGTGTACTAATTAGAATGCACCAGCCGAACAAAAGCCTAGATCCGCCACTGAGTACACGCAAACGTGACGTTCGATGATGGTGCACGAAATTATATTATCAAAATAAATTTGTACATAATCTTCCAGAGAAATGGGGAAATTCCAAACAACCCTTGAAGAAGTAAGAAATATAATGTATTTACATAGTTTTTTTTTATTGAAAACACATCCAACATGCTCTGCACGTTGTACACGTTAATGAGAGTCCAAAGCTTAAGAGTATCATGTTTTAAGACTTATGATGTTCGTAATTGCGTAGATATGTGTCCGTATCCATTCCATATGAAATGCGGAAATATTACGACACGTAACCGAGTTTTCGACTAAACTGCGCAAGTCGTTTGCAGACAGCAGTTGCATACTGACCATAATTTATTAACCAAACTGTGACCGCGATTATCGGTGGTCCGATGGCTCCAGCTCCTGCACAATTTGGCTTTCGGAGGTGTTTGAAAGAGCCGCGACTGCGCGAACGCTCTTTATAACTAGGTACAAATAATATTTATTTATGTATAATAAACGGGTAATAACCATTTTGTGTAAGCAATATCAGGTTTACATTTTTTAAATATTTTACAGTAACAATAAGAACTAAAATTAAACAATTATAATGAAGATACAGATACAGAATGATAATAATTAGACAACGGTAAATGATAATAGTAACAAAGAAGCAACTCCTAAATCAATAATAACATGAATACGGTAAATGATCACTTAATTTACAGTTGAGTTTAAGTTTAAATATGACGTAAAGAAAATATCTACGTAATCAGTGATAAGATTTTCTAGTTTTAATGCCCTAGAAAAGAAAGAAGTAGAGCTATAATTGTTATTATAAAACGGTATATGAAATAAGTTTGAATTTCTTAGACGGTGGCTTGTTACGTCAAATTAAATCATAGAAAGCAGACCTGGGGCAAAAATGTGATCATTCAACAAATCATCAATAAAGATAATATCTGCGACCTTTTTTCTTACCTCACATGATATAAAGCCCGATTCACTTATTCGCATATTATACGAGTTATTTGAAATAAAATGGAACATTTTGTTTGTAACACAATAATTTTAAGAATTTATGTTGTACATTTTCAATAAGATTTGTGATACAACTAGGTGACCAGACTATTGAAGCAAACTCAAGATGAGCTCTAACAAGTGCAAAAATAAAGTTTTCAAGTCATTAATATTTTTAAAATTGGCTGTATTTCGGTTAATAAAGCCAAGCATTTTAAAGGCTTTTTTAATTATGGCATTTATGTGAGAAGTGAAAGACCAATTGCAATCAATAATAATCTATAGATCTCTAATGGAGTGGCTCTTGTGACGGTTTTTATATCGTTATATTAAAGCGGTCAAGTTATAGCGACTGCATATCTTTCGTGAAGATGCGTTAGATTCGTGTTGACCAACGCGAGCGTAAAATGCGTTTTACTCAAGCATAAGCTTAATTTTTTTCTTATCGCAACGAAGTTCATTTTTTACAGCGTGCTTTGTTTTAGCGCAATGCCATACGATTTTCACGATTGCCGTACAACTCCAAGAACATTTACCTTGGTATTGTAACCGCATTATATAAAATAAAAATGGTACTAGCCTAAGTGGTAGCAATGGACGAAATGTACAGAAACTCAAAAATAAAAGATTGACTCGAAAAGCGTACTGTTATGGGATTTATAAAATGTTGAGCGTAGAAATAAATGTAGACGAAACGATCGACGCAGTCATGTTCTTAAGTATTTGTGGTGCGATAAAGGACGGTCGCGTTGGACATAAAAAAATCACTTTTTGTGCGCGACGGAATCACACGTGTAAACCATAAACGCGTCTTGTGCATGCATTTTTTTTATGTTTTAATTTTTTATTTATTTATTTTTTTCAATTTTTTTACATATTTTATAAATTCGACTATATGTGCTACAGCTTAAAATCGTGTAAATAATTACCATATTTTCTTGTAAAATGGAAAAATCATTAACATTCGAGAACTTAATGAAAATTGAAAAATGAATATTGAACATTTTCGGAAAAAATGGCTATCTATGAAATTTGTAAAAATCATCGAATAAAAAATACATTTTTGAACTTCTATAATAATGCACTTACCGAGCTATCGTCAACGAAATTGTCCGGGGATGCTCGTAAAAAAAGGGGGAAAAAAAACACAATACGATTGTCTCTATTAACACGGACGAGATACCGTAAACCGTGTAATATCTGTGCAAACCCCTGTGTGACACTCTGCATAGACGTGGTGCACTTATTTATTTTTTTTCAATGCAATTACCGCAGCCCTAATATTAATGTGATTACTGATTTGGGTATCGTTTTTGATCGTGAATTAAATGTTCATGCTCATCTTGATAAAATGTGTTGTAAAGCTCTTAAAACGTTAGGTTTTGTTGGAAGAAATTAGTAGTGAATTTAAATTAGTTTTCTTTAAAAACTTTATATTGTGCCTTTGTGAGGTCTATTTTGGAATATGGATCTGTTGTTTGGGGTATTTCTTGAGGTATGAATCAAGTTGAACGTGTTCAACGTAAGTTCCTTTACATTGCAGCGTACAAATTAAAAATGAATCACCCACCCCATGATTATTCTACAGTCATGCATCGACTTGGTATGAATGCATTAGCTGACAGAAGACTGGAAGCTAATTTGATTTTCCTCAGACGTCTTATTGATGGCCTCGTAGACTATCCTGAACTATTAGCCCAAATTAACTTCAAAGTTCCATCTTTTCATTCTCGTCAATTAATTATTTTTTCCTTACCCAAATGCAACACCAACTGTGCAAAAAACCAACCACTATATCGCATGATGAGTATATCCAATAAGGATCCATCAGCACTACTATATTATTAACTGTTTGTACCTAATATATAAATTTACAATATTGTAATTTGGGCATGTCCCGTATTGTTATTAGATAAATAAAATAAATAAATACTATGGTATCGTAACGCGATGCTGCCCGGGCTGGGGCTTGAGAACGTACGTATACAGCACGGGCGATTGTAAACTCGGCTCGAAGAAAAAAAATGTTCAAAAGGTCTATTTTAAACTCGGCCCGTGTTTTTTTCAGGTAAAAATGATTTAGGTGTAAACTCGGCCCGGGTCTTTTTCAGGTAAAAATGATTATCGGATTTTATTTGAGTATTCAGAGCAAAAATTATAAATAAAATGCATTTATGTAAAATCGTAAGTATAAAAAAGGATACAAATATAAAATTGTTGTGTAATCATGTATGATTATAATATAAATTAAATTTTTTAAGGAAAAAGCCATATATTTTATGACGTATTCACTCACTATTTCCTTATTTTTATATTTTTCAAGTGTTTTTATTAAGATTTCTTTTTTTTTTTTCTAGTTTTTGTATTTTTAAATTGAAATTGTGCATTTAGGCTGTTGATTTTTTAATTTTTAACAACAAAAATGATCGCGACGAGTTTACAACCGACCTTTTTTATTATGTTAAATGCCCGGGCCGAGTTTACAACCAAAAGGTAACCGCGGGCCCAGTTTACATTTGCCCATACAGCACACGCTATATTTTCGTGCGCGCTAAACGATGCCGGCCCGGACGTAACTGGGGCTCGGGCCACGGTCTGATAACCGGACGGGGATAGCTGTATGCCGTGCACGCCGCGGACGACCTGCATATTGTAATATCATAGCGCGCGTACCGCGGAGACGAGCGCGTGGGCCGCGCGGACGAGTGAGCAATATCTCGTTTCGGCGCCGCCGACACAATGTACGATTTTAACACGTACATTAAAATATCGCGCGCGCAGATGGCCCACATAGTGTATAACGATAATAATATCGTAACGATGTATATTTTTTTTATGTCCTTTTTTTCGTTTTTTTTTTTTTTTCTGTTAGTTTTTAGCTTACTCCGATAGCTGAACAATTATTAACCGTGCGATAAAAATTGAAGAAAAAAATAAAACATATGGTAGAAAGTACAAAATTATTGTATACAATTCTTGTTTTATTATGGTAAGACCAGAGTTTAAATCGAAGGTAATAATAGTAATGCCGATGGCGAATCCGGAGTTGGAGTTGAGCATGAAGTGTAGTGGTTGAGGGGAGAATATTAAAAGATTTTAGTGAAAAGAACAGTACTCGTGCGTAAGTAGACGGAGAAGGACATTCAAAGGGAACGTGGGGGGGGGGGTGCGGGAAGACGTATCGTAAGAACTTTTGGCGAGGGTGCAATGTGGATTATCATTTATCCAAGTTTGTAAGCTGATAAACGCGTTGTTTATTTATTTATTTAATAATTAACGAGAACATTTCCTTTTAGTTGTATGCCAATACTATGTACTACACATGTATAGTAACACTATAACAGATTTATAGGTACAGTCGAACTTGGTTTACTCAAAGTTGAAAGGACCGGAAAAAAGGTTCGAGTTATCTTAATAAAATTTCAAAATATCTATTTTTTTAAAACGGCACAATATATTTATTGTGATATATCATAAAAAATATTTACTATTTAAATATTATGTATGTATAAGCAAAAATTAGATTATTAAATTATTTATAAAAGGTATTTATTTTTGTTTGAGTTTTGATCAGAGCATTTGCAGTGAATCGTTTTATTTTATTTAAAGCTTCGAAAAGTTCATCACTAGTATCTGTTTTTTTTTTTTCGATAAATCGCCTCAGTTCATTATAACACATTTGTGCTTGTGTAATCGTGAGAATGTGTAGTTCAGTATATTCTTGTTCCTCTTCTTCGTCCGATGATTGAATACATCGAAACTTCGAGCTTTTAACTATTATTTTTTTGCATTGTTTAAATAGGAAATTCTAAGGACCGAGGAAAAAATTCAAGGTATCGACGATTTTGAGTTAATCGAGTTCGACTGTACTTGCAAATTTTAACTAAGATCGTGTCAAGTACATGTATTAATAGTTAACAAACAAATTTGTATTATAGTAATTTATGAAAACTAAAATAGTAACAACATTTAAATAACACAATTGAAATGGAATCAATACCTATAGATTATTAACGCTAATATTAATTACTATTATTATAAGAATTTCATAACCATCACTTAAGCTTATTGTACCACGCGTACAGATTGTTAAATGTTCTATATTAAGAAGAAAAAAAAAAGAAAAAGATTATTAAAATTATAATCATTTTAAAATTGCAATGTCTTGTATTTCAATGGATTACGAGATAGTTCAACTAACTAATTTTGTATTTTGTCGGCTAAAACAAATGCTGAAAAAAATGTATTATTACCTCAATACGAACAGTTCGGAACTACAGAGCTTAACACCGGAAATTGTCGTCTTTCTCGGATGATTAGCCCGTGAAGACCCACTTTAGCTGGTTATTTGTATCGTGTTCTGGTCCTCTCGTGATTTATAGTATTAATGTAGTTTTATTATTTTTATTTGAATTCAACTCGTAGTCATTTTACTATTGTTATAATATCGTTGTATTCAAACGGTCAGTTGGGTTGTGAGCTACTACGATTTGGCTTCGGCCCGTCCATGAAAATATATAAATAAATAAATAAATGACAGAAAGAGAAACATTTTCGAGGACGCGCGTATTGCATTAAACGCTGTATAAGAGATTGTGATAACATCATATCAGATGGCGCACACCCTATAATATGTGGAACCAGGGTTACCTATGTAAGTGCCTGCATAAACCTTATAGCAGGTTATAGCGGTTACGTACGTAAGTTCCCGCTCAAATAAAAATAAAAATACGATATTCCTACGCGGCGATAAAACTAAAAATGCATACCTAGTACAAACAGACAATGTATTATTATGGTTTTATGCACACATATTATTTTGTAGGTATTCAATATTCAAAGGAAAATTATGACAGACATTAGTAATTGTAAGTCTTACAAAGTCATTGTACGGTTTGAAACAAAAAAATGTATTGCAAAGTTTAAATAATATTAGCATTTGATTATCCGGCCGCAATCCGCAGCAGTTGATGTCCGTAATTCCATACAGGCTTTTGGCGCAAATAATATTCATTACAAATACGTGGTACGATTTATAATTATAACGATCGAAATAACGCAATATCGCAGCGCCTCGGGCGTGTCAATCCGGAGCTCTCGTGACTCGACAAATATACGGTACAATATTGTGCTGTGTACCTTAGTCCTTAGTCCTGTGGCTCTGTCCTCGTTCCGTGTAAATAGTACAATATTATAAAATATTGTTTACCATACACAAACGTACACATACGAATAGATGCAGCGTACTGGGATACCGTGTACATGCCTCGGGCGTTCACAGTTGATGAAAAACGGTGCAACCCTTGACATTTGCAGCTGTTCAGACGTTAAACAAATGTCGAGTTGGACGCAAAGTGCGCCGTACAAATGTACACACGTTCCCGGTAAATCACAATATATCCGCGCAACAATGTTTATACGAACATAAAATATCATATTAATATTAATGCGTATACACACGTGTATATGTATGTAAAACGCGATTGTTGGAAAAGTCTCTCATCGACGAGACTCGTTATTAAAATTCGAAATGATAGAATAAAATAATAATAACAATATTAATGCAAGCTATTGTATTGCGTTTCTGTTTATTTGTACTTTCCTACGAAATACGGTTATAGTATTACAAGCTGAATATCGACAACATCATTACTAAATTGCTGAAACGTAAGCCGCTAAATCGGCCGCGAACGCGATGGTTGAGCTGTTTGGGTTTTTTACTTTTGCAAGCGCCTTTCGTCCCAACAGGGACACCACCCCCGTGTACGATGGCGATTGATCTCTTATTTTATTTTAAACAGTGCGAGGTGATAAATCCGGTAAGAATGTAGAGTTGACGGAAGACGAAATCCGAGGTTTGTGCCTGAAATCGAGAGATTTATTTTTGTCACAGTCCATGCTTTTGGAAATCGAAACGCCGTTGAACATATGTGGTAAGCTTATATGATATTAGACAACTTAAGGTTTATTTATGCCTCCAATAATGCAAAACAATAATCAAATATTTTTAGTATTTGTGTTTTACTTGCGTTTGTGATTTAATAGCTTAGAATTTTTCTGCACTTTATTTTAAAATTAATTAATGGGTATTTTAGTTATTTTAGTCAATGATTTTTTGCATCTTGCTGGCATCACACACACACACAAATAGAACAAATTGAAGTACTTAATCATGAAAAACAGTAAACTGATACAACTTTCAGTTCCAAAATCCAATGATTTCAAAAACTCTGTTGCATAATTTACAGCTTCGTCGGCATCGCAAATTGTATCGATTGATTTGTATCACACAAAGTCACCTGGCAACAACTCTTGTATCTTAAGATTAAATTTTTTGGTTATCAAAGTAACCCATGAATCAAAAAATAAATTTTATTTATTAAGGGTTAAGTCTTGCTGAGGGTGGGCCACACTTAACATCTAGGAGTTTAAAAAAATAGCCTATAACCTATTCTCAGACCTACTAAATATACACAACAAATTTCATAAAAATCGGTCAAGCCGTTTCGGAGGAGTTCAAGGACAAACACTGAGACCGACGAATTTGTATTAAGTAATTGATAACTCCTTTGTTTTTAAAGTTAGAGAATTGATCAAATGCCATAAACCTACTCCGCAATAAGCTCTTAAATTTTAAGAAAAAAATCATAACGATCGGTTCAGTAGTTTCCGAGAACATAAAGAACTCAAAGGTTTTCATTTTCACATTTATATATATTATGATTGTAACGCAGATTTGCAAGTTCATTAATTAGATCTGGGCGTATGTTAGGGCTCGGTTTGTTTAATAATAATATGTGTTGACTAAAAATATTTTTCTTATTTCGAAATTAAATTTGTTATTTTTACGTGAACAATTTTAATTGCAATACTCTTCTATTGAGATAATACATAATGCCTATACTTGGGATTGTAGGTTATCGACATCTGCAATGATCCACATATATTTCCATTCAACTTTAAGTGTGAGGTCACCGCGTAAAATTATAGTAATGATTCCACGCGCGACACTTTTGTGCAGCATGTGCCTATAAGTAGATCACGAAAGTCAAGCGAGAGCATATAATACATTGCTTACATTATAACAATATACAAACCGAATTGATATCTCAAAGGACTCGCATTGTTTCCGCTCCGCGCTGTAGGCACATAATATTATAATACGCGACATCGTGCACGGACAATATGTTGCGATGGCCTAGATAATATTTTAATAACAATGTATATATTCCATATTATATGTGCATATAAAATATAAATATACCATATTCTACCGCAATCGTTTGCGGTTTTAATTTTCAATCTGTTCTGACAATAACGTGCATCCGTCAATTCACCCTTCAAGGGGTGGATAGAATTTCGTATTCTACCGTTTAAATATTGCAGCTCGTATCTCATGGAAAAATATGCTTTAAATATCTGTTTTGAATATATAAAACTAAAATATTTATGGTTATAAGTATAGGGCCACAAAAAAATGCTCTTAAAAAATTCTTTATTTCTTAAAAACTCTAAATAATGCATTGATAGTAGAATAATTTCTGGTGGAATGATATAAAATATATAAAATGTATTAAAAAAAGTTTGGTTCGATTTGAATACATTAATATTTTCCGATTATACGTATCATACGAGTATACCTATATACTGTCGATAGTTTGTTATACGTTCACGTTTTAAATCATCATGTAACCGTGTAAAAATGTTAAAATTAAATTTTAAATTCAAATGTTGATCCAAAAATAGTCTAAATTTAAAAATATAAAAATTGATAAAAAAAAAAAAAATACGCAAAATAAACTTTCGTGTTTTTGTTCAAAAGTATACATTAAGCAAATTCAGACGACAACATAATATAGGGAAAGGTGGCCCGACATTCCATGGATCCGATAAAATATAATAAAATATAATTTTCAAAATTGTACATTACCTAATTATATTGTTGTTACATTGGTGCTTATATCACCGAATTTTTAACCAAATATAGGAAAATACCACAAAAACCTGTTAATATTTTATATCTTCGGTAATTGTTGTAACCTATTCACACTTGCAACAGCTAAGTTCTCATGGTTATCAGTTTATCACCTACGACATCAGCTATTACCATCATAACACAAATTAGCCCGTTGTTCATATTGTACAAATAATATAAATGATAATAATAAAACCAGAACGCGTCCAAGTGTTCATATTTGATTATAGTATAAAATAGTACTGCACCAATAAATCGCGTCGCGTCTCTTCGAAGTTTATGGTTTATTAATCTATCTCAATAAAATCTACTAACAGCGGAGGTTGTGGAAAGTAAGCTGATTTTAAACGGACACGTTAAAAAATAAAGCTCAGGATACTCGTTATTGTTGGGAACGTCAAAAAAGGTGTCATAAAAAAAGTCACGTGATGCTTTACACAATTTTTGTAACGCTTAAGCTACAACAAACTTAAGTAATAGCATACACAATGTTCACGGAACTCCTACAATAGGTACTTACTACATTTTAAGCCACTTACCTATACACATGGACATAATATATTATTATACTTTTGTGTGGTTGTATAATATTATATGCGATAATAGGAACATAATGGGTTGAACAGAAATAATATACAATTTACAAATACAAAATAACGTATGCGGGTTAAGGCGGAATTGTGAAGTGCGCCCAAAATAGAGTACGGCTGGTAAACGCAAGATCGCACGTGCGTAAACTTTTTTAAAGTTTAAAAATTCTCTGAAATGTGAAAACGTGTACATATGTATCTATCACTGACAAAAAAAAAATACATTAAAAAAATAACATTTTTTTTTCACCGAGCCAAAATGCTCCGTAACGCTCCGACGGTATAGTTATGCACACGTGGTGGTCGTGTATCCAGTTGTAGTCGATTACGCAATAATTACTGTTCGAACTGTCCCATTAACCGCGGGCGTAGCGATTGACGAAGTCTAGTGACGAATGCGTTTCCGTGCGTTATCACATCCGTGAGTCCGACGGGTGAACGGGTCGATTAACCGCGAGTCCGGTAAACGGTAACCGCTGTGGTATACCCGTAATATGCGAGTGCGCCGAGTAATGGCTATGGTTACTGGCAATGGTACGAGAGGCTGCGAGGATGAACGGACTGCACCGGGTCGGCCTGGCGCACGATGACGGGGCTCGATGGAATTTCGACGAGCGGATGATATAAGCAACGCGGACCGTCTGAGCAAGCACGTAATGGTCACGCCGTCGCATGTACATAGGCGTATCGACGACGGTCGTGTACTATACCGGATAATGTTATTATAGTAAGGTCGCCCCCAGCCCGTTAACCGAATCAAACGAAAAGAAATAATAAACAAAAAAAACTCTTAATAACAACAACCTCGGAAGCTCGAAGAACTAAATATAACATAACGTTTATCGTTCACATGTGAAAATATTATGTCCCATGATGTAAATAAAAAATCTGGTACAAACTGGTTGTTGTACCGGAACTTCAATTTTAGTTTCGATTTCAATATTGCATAAGAACCTCCTCAGTCCTCATAGAGATTAGGAATTTTTAAATGATTCACTCCACCATAATCGTTAGTCATAGTTTCTAGTAGTGAATACAATTAAACGCGCTGTAATTTAAAATATGTTTAAATTTATTGAACAATAATAAGAATAAAGAAAACAAAAATAATGTAGATGATTTCATTGACGAACCAAGTAAGTAGAATGGCGTTACGCTTCCAAGACGTACAGTTGCCCTGATCAGCTACTGTCAGACGTTTGTGACCCCCGAATGCCTTTAAGCTCGGAGGAAAGTAAAACAAAACATATCACCTGATCATGCCCATTTCTCATTCCATCGCCATATCATTCATTTTGGGTCATTACCGTGAGGTGCCGGAATTTATAGAAAATGTACAATGATATTAACGAGGAATACAGTAAACTTGTATGATAATCCGGCATATTTTAACCACCGGCTTCGCGTATAATTTTATTTAGGATTATATATTCATATGCGCGTTTACTCGACCAAATGATGTCATGTATTCGTATTTTGTAATACTTTTATTCTTATGTTTACTATGTTCATACGAGAATAATAGTTTGACGAAAATAAATACATTTAAAGTGTTATCCTATTTCCGTTTGAGTACCTAGTTTTTTTCGGCAGTACCATTGAGTCCATATGACGTGTTGGTCTGTCAAAACGTGAGCTGTATTGACGAAAAATCAGTAAAACGATATTCGTTCGAATAAAATTAGGAATTTACGTCATCGTGCGATTGCCGTGAAAAAGAAGCCACTGCCCGCACGAGTATACCTAGGTCATAGCATCATTCGCACTGCTCTCCGGGTTTTCGAACGTCACCTGAACTTGTACGAATACCTACCGGCCGTTTAAATATGTGTGACGTGGAAAAAGAAATTTCGCCGAACAGAGAGTTCATTGGCTTCGGGTTTTAAGAGAAATCGATATAATGATATACACTCGACGTAACATAACATCATATATTATTATCCGCCGCGGTCCGCACGTGTAATTGTTTCAACTCGAAAACTATTTCCATATACATGACCCTACTACCGCTCCCGTGGTTTTGTAATACTTTATGCTTGTACATCGTTACGTTTTGTACGGAAAGAACGAGTGTTCGGGGAAAAAAAAAAAAATCGAAAAAAATTTAAGGCAGGTAAAATGCGTCTTACGCGTCGCCGCCCCCGCGTTTGATTACACGACGACTCGTATATATTTTCTCGTATAGCAATCGCATATGGCACTACCATCACTATTGTTTGTTGTTGTCGTTATTATGTTGTTACGAATTTTTTTTTCCCCCGTTTACCCCCCCCCCCCCCCCGGCCGACGGTTCTGTTCGGAATCTTTCTTTTTCGCCGCCGCTGCGTGTGACGGCGGAAGCGGTCAGGTCGTGGTCGCGGAAATGTGGGCCATAACTTTCACGGAAGACCTACATGCGACCGTGGCGGCCGTATTCACGACATTGACGCTAGAGCTGCTTTCTTCGCGCTCGTTCCCATTCGAGTTTGTTGCCCCAGAAATAATAATAATAATAATAATAATACGCCGCCGGTGATTACGCTGTAGCACCAGCACTAGCTTTGCGACCGTGTAAACTGCAACAGGTAATGATGACGACAGTATAATATAATAGTAAGTTGTTGCCGCGATGGTGGGCGGGAAAGAAAGACCCCGGGGAGAAGGAGAAATGCGCCGCGAGAGAGCGGACCCGCAACACGGCCGTGCACTTGTACGCTCACTATTGCCATTGACATCGTAAGGGGCGACCGACCTCTACGCCGCGGCCTAACTCGACACCGGTACAACATCATTATAATGATAGCGCGTTTTCAAATTCACTGCATCCGCTGGTATAATATCGTTGCACCGGTGACGACCGTATTGCGCTACTTCCGTTTTCCCTCGCCCCCCCCCCACCCGGCCCGTGGAGGCTAGGTTCGCACGGACAAGCGTACGCGCGCGTATAACCGTTCAGATGGCTGCGTACGCTGCGCGCTTCGAACAAATAACAAAATAATTAAATAATACGCACGGGAAGCGTACGAATTACTCAACTACCAGATTCCGGTTCGATTTATTGCGATTTTTTTTTTTTTGATCGGGCAAAAAAAGGCTTCCATTTCTGAGGTTATATTAGCCTGTGGTAATTACAAAATATCGGTCTTAAAACTATGGGAAATAATTATGTTTAACACAAGAGGGAGTATGTAAAATATATTATGTACAAGTGGTTTTTTTTTTTTACATTCATTTTGCTCAGCCTATGTTTATGAAGAAATTGTATATATTTTTTGAGTTCTCTTCGCCAAGTACTTGTTTCATTGTAGATGGATTACCGAGAATTCGTCTAGAGCTGTTGAACTCGGGGCTTTCTAGAATAAAATGTTTGATCGTCAGTTCTTTGTCGCAGAACTCACAGGTCGGGCAGTCTACTTTGGATATGAGATGCAAGTGTGTTAGACGGGCGTGTCCAATCCGAGACCTTGCGATAACTACTTCTTCGTGCCTGGATGAAGGTGAGGGGGTTTTCCATGGGTCGATTCAGAACTTTATTTCTTCGAGTTTGTTTGTATTTGGGGTCGCCTCCCACGTGTCTTACCAGTGACTTTTTATTACAATTATAAACATTTTTTCACTCTCGTTTTGATATGGTATTGTGTGATTGTGTTATTGTTTTGTATGGGTTGACATTGGATATTATGGTAAAGATAGTAGCTCAGGGTTATATAAAGAATCTACGTTGTATAACAAATTAACTGAATAGAAATTAGACATTCCTGATCCCAAGCTTCTAATAATTGATAATGAAGATATAAAAGTCCCATACGTAATTGTAGCTGATGGTATGACAGAAAATTTAATGAGAACTTATGGTTGCAAAATGTTAACGTATGAAAAAAAAGTTTTTAATTATCGGTTAACGTTGGCACGTCGATATGTAGAATGCGCATTTGGGATTATGACGTGTAGTAAGTGGCTAGTACTACGTCATAGTCCGCTAGATGTAAAGATTGACTTTGCTGAAACTATTGTAAAAGCCATATGTGCTTTACACAGTGGCGTATTTTCAAATTTTTCTGGGGGGGGTCCTCAGTTTCTACATAATTAATATTAACTATAATACTTATAACTTGAAACCATGCTGCAGGAACATGTATCTGTTTTAGCTGTTGTAACTAATATTAAACTATATTTTATATAATATTTTGTTTACGGGAAAAAAAACTATGTCCTCGCGACCACGCGTGCCTACATAAATCGGGTTCTGCAAATATGCAAGAATTTTACTTTTTTTTTTGGAGAGGTTCTGGGGGGGTCCAGTACCCTTGGACCCCCCCCGTAAATACGCCACTGGCTTTACATAACTATGTCTGAATGATAGATGGTATCAATTACGAAGATACACTATACACGTACTATACGCATCTATTTCGATTTCCATATTGAAAAAAAACAATAGTTTTCAAACACTATGATCGAAATTCGATCATTCGCACCGAAACGCGCGGGTCAACTGAACGGTTAGGATACATGGAATTTCAATCCGCGGTGTGAAGCGCGTGTTCGCGCGGAAATCGATTCTTGCGTCGTTATACGTATGAGAAACTCGTATATCTAAGCACGCGCGTCCATGTGGACCTACCCTTATACTTTTCCGCTGTTTTATATCCGGCGCCGGGCCGTCGGCTCGTCGTACCTGCGGCGCACCGGACGATATCGACCGACGTCCGCGGTGTAAACGTTACGCGTAGACTTGTCGTATTACCGAACACTCCCCGCCCCCGCCCCTCATCGATCTCTGAGTGCAGTAGTCTTGAGAACGAGACGGGGGATCGCATCTAATTTTATTTGTCGAACGATTTACGCGGGTGCATAGGAATGCTATTGTCCGAAAGCCCGCCGTGGAGTACCTAACCCGTACGGCATGCGAGAACGCGAATTTAAATCATAGCGTCGCGAATACCTTGAAACTTTTATTGAATCATACGGTAGTGACCGGGGCCGGCCCGACCGCACGAACTAGGCAATATAACAACGGATCCGTTCGTCGGTAATGCGGGAAAAACAACTAAATACGGTACGCGAGTAAGTGTACACCGGAGGAAACACGAGATTCGAGAACTGGGCACGGTAAATATTTCTGGTAAAAATCGTACGTGAAAAGTTCCTCTTTGGTTTGGGCACAACGAGAATGATGGTTTTTAAAAAAAAACGTTTCTGACGAGAACGAGTGTGGGAAACCGCGATCGTCGGGCGTTACGTGAGAACCGGAAAAGGCGCAGAACTAGATTCGGAAACGACGTGAGCTAGTATAGTAGCTGTGCGCACTGCGACGTTTCGCGCGAATGTTACAACGTCCGAGTCTTGTAATGATCGCCGACATACGCTCTCGATCCAGAAACACCGATGTATAACACATAATGTTGTACAGCCGAGCCTCCTGATTAAGTGGCGTGCATTCTGCCAAACTGGTTGGGTCGAACAGCTGTTTTAAACGTACGGTTCCAACGTTACACATTCGTAAATAATATATTCTTTCGCCGCGAGACAAACCGAAAAAAATTAAAAAAATTTTCCGGAAGTTTACGTGTGTCGTCTTATGGCTCCGGTGTACAATAGTTCGCGTCGGGTCAACGCGCCTTTTCATTTACTTCCATGACAACAGTTTTTTTTTTATTCTCTATTATTTTTACGAATCTCAGTGAACATTATAATGTGTGGTATCATATCTTATTATACCTATTATGCATAGCGCATTATTATTGTTCAATCCGCATGCCTTACCCAACCTACAATGCGTTTGAAAGTCTTTTTGTACGAAAACAAGACGCGTGTTGAATATAGTATGATAATATGTAGTATACCTATGCACCAACGAAAATGGTGTACACGATAAAATAAAAACAATTTTAACTGTCCTCGATTGACGCGTGGTGGCATACACTATGTGCTGTTATTATATTGTTACATGCGATTTGTATTTCGTAAGTGTACGCCATGCCCACACGTATCGCTTTAAATGGTCGAGTCTCTCGTCCCGCGGTTTGTACTCTCGTCGATTAATCTTTCCGCCTAACCACGGTACAGTTACAGTCGTAATCACGGCTTTGATAGAGTACTTATAACCAAGGCTCGGATTTCAACGTTAAGTGAGGGGGGGATTATCTTAGACAGTGCGCTTTCCAAGTACATACATAATTCGTCTCGTGTAACAGATACTTCGATAGTGAAACTTTTTTTCGCATTTTGTTAGTTTCAATTCTTACTTATTGCACAATCATATGGTTTATAATTAACTAATGCTAAAGTATCAAAAACAGTATTATCAATACTATATAAATCGAAAGATAATTTATTCATTTTATTAATTTTTATTAATCACAGCTGCATCGAGTCGTAATTTTAAAATTTCATTTTTTTCCCCCGCTACAATTGTTTAGTTTTTTTTTGTAAATTATAAATCAGCTGAATAAAATGCTAATACATATGTCGTTTTTAAAGGGATTTTCTGAGATCTTTTTGATTTTTATAGCATTTCTCGATGGCTCTTTGAGCGTTTGAATCCGGACCCTGCTCACGAAGCCATTGAACTGGACGTCCACCGCGGCAAGAGCTCAATATACACCGATCGAGTATAGTATCAAACAAATAGTTATCGTTTGTTTTGTGCCAAGGTACAGAGGAAAGTGGACGGAGACGAGACTTAGAGCTCGGCTCGGAAGATGTAGCCGATGTAGGACCTAAAAATGGCGAAATAAACACAAAAAAATTGTTAAGTCTGCACAAAAATTGTTAAATAACACAAAAAAAATAAAATATATAAGCAAAACAATTATTTCAATACTGAAAGCATAAAAAAAAATGTCGTAATTGATTACACGCGATAAACGAAATTATGAAAAATAACATTAAATAAATGTCAACTTCAAACACCGTCAAATAAAACATTTTATATAGAATAAGTTGTGAAAAATGTAATTGTAATTTAATTGTTTGTAACGGTGACTTACCTTAAGGCTTAAACATATTGATAGTGCCGTTTTTATCGCATGTTAATAGAAAACGTTTGTGCAAAAACGCTGTGCACGCGACTGCACGTATCTTAATATCGCTTATTTTTCAACTTTTACACCTAATCAAATTATAACAATAATAATTACGTTTTTCATACTTCAATATCGTCCGGCGCAATTGACGTATGTAACATTTTTGAATCTAGTAATTTTTTTTTCTTACCTTCGAATTCTGGCGAAATTCACGTACCTATACCAGCCAAAAAGTCCTGTGCGCGAAAGACTTGAACGGTCGTTGTATATTTCGCGTCGTCTATGCTCGCTGTACACGCTGGACGGACGAACGGTAAGGATACCGCGGTAGAGCTCGGCGCAGTCATACGGCCGCGAGCCACATATTACGAAACATCGATGTATCGCTATGTACCGGCGAATCTAGGATATAATTACGACGGGTGCTATTATCCGGATAACGCTCCTTGGACGTCATTATAATGTGCAAGTTTGGGACAAGAACAAACTTATTTCTGGTCTAAGCGAATGTATCAGTACTGCACGCAACGCGTATTTTTCGGTTACTCTCTAGAAATACGTATGAATCTCTCAACCCATGATGATGTACAGGAAAAAAAATCGTATCACCTTATCACGCGTAGGGCGACCGCACATGTCATAGTATCTTTGACCGAGATCAACGACCGTTAACATTGTTTTAATCCCCCGATGCGGAGACTGTAAGACTGTACAACTCGATATGTCACAGTGTTTAAAAAGCTTAAGAGCTCAACACGCGGAAGTGGTGGCGAATACGGGGTGCTTCATCCCTCTTGCGCCCACTCCGAAGGATCGCCAGGACGTCGAGAATTATTACAAATCTCGCACCGGGTGCGTGTATACATATAATATATTGTGCATCGTACATTATTATCTATTCGCGACGAAGACGATGACGACGGTGCGCCGCGTAAAATATTATGTCGGACGCGCGGTGAAAGCGGCCGCGGCTAAGGTCAATAACACTCACGCGGCGGCGGGCCATTATCTCGAGCACACACCGCGGTGAAAAAAATTAACAAAACAAAAAAAAACGTCGCCGCTCACGGAATTCGCTAACGCATGCATAAAATAATAATAATAATGGTACGATAATATAGCAATAATAATAATAATAATAATATTAATAATTAACGACGATGACGTGTATCCGGCGCTTTCCCCGAATACCGGTGTACGAAGCGGCTTTCGCGTGCGTATTATATTAGGCAGACTACGGAGTAACACCGAGTTACAAGAACGTTACAACATTTTAATCGCGAGTAAATCCTATTATAACGTCGAGTTTCGAATAATACGCTGAACGCGAGTGAAGAATGTTCAAAACGGTCAAATGATTTTATTTTATTTTTCAACAAGTATTTATGATATACCCCGGGGCAGCTCGTTCATCCCGATTAATACGAACTATTCAATATGCCGAGAGAAGAGAGTACGCCCGTTATACACTTGAAAAGCAAATCTGGAAACACTCATTTTTCCTCTACGACGGTATACAACAATATAATAATATAGGGACCGGATTTATATGCACAAAAAATCCTCAAAATATGCTTCTAAAAATGCTGTAATATGCTACAACATATGCATTTATTTTTAAATATGCACTTAAAATTGAACTGAAAACATTTTATTTAAAATGATTTAAAAATAAGTATTAACTAATTAAGCATTAAAAAAGGTATAAAAAGGTTTAAAATATATAAAAAAGTATTTTGTCGTCTTCACTAAGTTCGCCATTTAACAATCTTTATCTTCAATCTATAAAATATTAGCCCACATTAATAAAAAGTGAAAACAAAAATTGAATTCATATTTTACCTTATTGCACTGGATTATCAGAAGTTGCTTAATGTGTTCGAAAGTCAAATTCCTCCGATTATCTGTTAGTATATTTTTATATTTTGAAAAACGTGAAAAACGTGAAAATACCACGAAAAACAAATATATGTGCTATAAATAGTAATATGCGCTATATAACTACAAATATGCAAAATACAATAAGTATTGTTTTAATAAGAATGATCTAAATCGGGCACAATTCTCATCAGATTTCAAAAATCCTTATTCCAATACATATATGCACTTGCATATAAATCCGGTCCTTAATAATATATATTGGTCGTTTGTTTCGGGCGCTGACTTGTAACTCGTTTTATCTTAATCTTGAAATCCCCGAATCTGTTCCAATATCGAGACCCTATTGTCCATCACCTTGGTCTCTATCCCTTGCTTCAATACCAACGCGTGTGTTACTGTCCCACGGATCGGTCCGTTCTCACGAATGCGATCACGTATAAATGTATAATCCCAACGGCTTTCGAGTAACCCGCTAAAGTGTACGAATTGTAATTCGGTCAGACATTCTACAAATTGTTCTTACCCACTATAAATACACATACTGCAGCTCGACGTGGCGCGTATTGAAACGTTTGCCACTTAATTTCGACTGTAATAATTATTGGTCAATTCAACAAACCATTTATATTTATGCCGATGTAGCTTGACCCGACGGACTACAAAGTCGGTATAACGTTGAATGGCGCTGAAGCCACTGCAGGACCACTCATTACAGGGATTTTAAGTTGTAGCGTTGATTTCACGGTTATTATATTATCCGTGTATGCTCAGCGATAGGCACCTGATCCCGAAGGTGATACGTATGATACACATGATGTCCGGACAATAAGTATTTATTTTTTTTTTGATTTGCAAAATCTTTTAAAATAAACCAACAACAATATTAAAGCTATCATACCCGAAATAATCAAAAATATAAAATAACTAGAATTTACTATTTAAAATTCACTATTTACCATACGGCTGTTTTCGTTTTAATTTTTGGTACCGATAGGCAATAATTTACATTGAGTTTGTTCGAGCATATTGCTGGTAACAAAAAAAAAAAACTACTAAAAAATCAATATTGAAAAACAAGCTGTTCCTTTTCCTTGTAATCGTATTCAATTAAAAATGTCTAATGTTACCAGAATAAGACTAGCTACGTTTTACAGTTGCTCGAGTAAAGTACCTATCAGGTAGCTAATTAGTTACGAATAATAACTATATTAAAGTTATTTTCCAACTACAGTTAGTGCCCACCAGCTGTACACTGTATATCGACGAGGATTACCATTATTATGGTCCACGCATGCAAGTGATGGTTATTTTGATAAATTATTATTTTTATTTCCTACTGTTATTATATTGTTATCCGTTGAAAATCGGACGAAGCTGTTACACGACCGACGTTATTAAAAAATACGAAAACAAAAAACCACATGATAGTAATAATAATGCTATTATTGTTTATTCGCGTGTTTTGAACTTTTCCTCGTAATACAGCGGCGATCGTGCAGCAAAATATGTTGAAAAATATCATTTCGTTTCGTAACACTTTCGGGGGAAAAAAAAGAGAAAAATAATTCCACTATACAATGCCATTGGTGTTGCTCGACGATTTCGTGCGTTTGTGCACTGTAAGTAGCCCGTCGATCAGTCGACGTGTTGTTCGCGGTGGTTCCGGCGACTCGTAAAATACAAACCCAAACGATATCGTCGTTTACTACAACACACCGTCTGCGCGGTCTGTATGCGCTGCGCGGTAAACAAAACAATTTATGTTATGATTACATTGGTACATGTACTATCGGTTAACCACTAATATTGGATCAGGGTCTGAACGGCCGATTACCAACGAAAATCGGAACAAAAAAAAAAACATTGCGATCTCAATAGATCTGCTTGTAACGGGCTCCCTATAAGACGGAGAAATCTCTTTTTAACGGAAAAACACTCTGCACAGTCCTATTTCAGATATGCGTGCTAAAAATATGACTTCTCTAAGGCGGAACCTTCGTCAACCGAAAACGGAAACATTTTATTTATGCGATTTTAACTTGAAAATCAAAAATTTTAAAATTTAAATCCTTAAAAATGAGCCCACGAAAGTTATACGCCCGGGGATAAATCCTTGAATTCCCCGTCCCCCAGTTCCGGTCCAGTATGTACCAAAAAATGATTTTGGTTTTGAAAGTATTCATATATTGTAACGGACCTATTCAAATTCAAGCATTTTTAAACTATTTTATTTTTTTTTAAAACTTTTTTATTACAGAAAACGAACTGCATCTCGAGCGATTCCGTTATAAGGAGGTTTCTCTGTGCTTCTAATGATCTTGCGTGTATATAGACGTATAAGCTGACACCAGAAAATATCGATATTGTAATAATAAATGAACATGCGGTTAGTTAAGTTTTTTTTCAGTCCATTACGATAACTGCGTATGATCATTATAATGAATGCGTTGTTTTCTCATTGAAAAATGAACGCGTCATAATATATTATAATACACGACGTACAGACGAGTCTTGTCATTGTAATCGAATCCGATTTCGTTTTCTTTCTTTGAAATTCGTATTTAGCTCTACGTGGTTTTTTTTTTTCTTTATTTCTTTTCTTTTTTCCTACCGTTTGTTTTTATTCGTGCACTTTGCACGCGATCCGCGCGCAGTCACCGAGGTCCAGTAACACTTTCAAAACGAACGTTGAACGTACTCGAACGCGACGACGACGACGACGACGACGACGACGACGACGACGACGACGACGACGGGTTCACTCGAGTAGCGTACCGCGGTGCGTTAATGTTATAGTTTTATAGCCGCGAACGGTACATCATACAATAGGTACCCTATCATACGAGAGGATCTTATGACGGATTTGGTCTCTGGCGGACTAATTCCCCTAAAATGTCCTATCGTGTGTGATGTTCTAGGATTAAGTCCGCCTAGTATAAAAATCCGGCAGATTTAAACGATCAAGTCTCTCGCTTCTCCACACACTAAGAGCCCGGATCCGGCGGACCTTGATAAGAAATTTTCTTTTATCAATATCATTATTATCATACAATAGGTGTAATCGGTCGTATAAATCCGCAGATCTTTCAGAACGTCTTGAAAGACCAGAGGACTAGGTCCTCAGTACAAAAATCAACGGATTTCCTCCACCAACTAGCGGACTTAGCCCACTGGTGGATTCGCTCCGCGAAAAGTAGCAGACTTTTATTTTCACGTTAGTGGACACACATTAGGATATAGTCCGACGGACCAAATCCATCGAGGACCTAAGGATTTAGTCCGTTGGACTAAATCCGTCATAAAATCCTCTCGTGTATGGGTACCTATTGAAGTGTACAATGTTCAATGTAATTTTCGACTCGAAGTAACGAACGCGAAACGGACACACGGCTACACGGTCGTACGGCCAGTGGCGCAAATCCTGGGGAACAGGGGGTGGCAGTCGGCCCCCTCGAAAGTTTCGGTGGTAGGTGTGCAGAACGTGGATACTTCATATGGCTGACAGGTACTCACGTGGTTAGTGTCCGATCGAGCTATTACCCATGATTCATGAAGTCGGTCATGTCCGAGTCCGGTGCCATTTAATTTCGCGTTTCCGTGGCGACAATGAATAGGTTTCAGCTATACGGTAATGAGTAAAGTTGCGCTAGGTGTTGGTGTGTATTAGCTTTTAAAAAAATAATATATTGTTATCGATTACACCGTCAGCGCCCGGAAAACTTGACATTTTTCTTGGGTTGTAGCAGTTACTTTGAAAAATGATGATAGGTGTATTTGGATAGGAGGGTAGGTGGTTATTGTCAAAGTTTGTCCGCGGTAAAAAAAGAAAAATGATTTGCGCCACTGTTCGTACCCATGCACGTGCGGTTTTGAACGGTTCGACGCGAACAACGCCGAATTATCATTAGTCATTACCTAGGTCCTAGTACATTAGGTACACATAATGCTCGCGTGCGCAGATATAGTAACGACCGGCACCACGATCCACTTCGTGACCACCGGTGTAGTAAAGACGCACGCGTCAGTGGCAGCGTCATATTTTGGACCGCGCTAGGTATTAGCGTATTTAGTAGCGCGTGTTCAAAAATCCAATATTATGGTGTTTCGGCCTGCTTCTTAAAAAGTCCTCGGCCTCCTCCGTATAGGTTGCTAAATGAATAGCACTGATATGCAATGTTATTATACGTATACATAGTGATGTGAAATTTACGTAGAAATGTTTTTGGGTAATTTACCAAACGATTATATCAGTAAATTTACCAAATTTACCATGCTTACTAAGACTCTTCAAACTATTGAAAGCTTATCTTGTTTTTTTATTTGCAAAACTACTACAAATCTCGATGTGATTGTTGTTATTATAATTAATAAAATATTATACTATTATTACAATTATAATTGCAAATGGGATGCGGTTTTCAATGCTAGTTGCATTTATTTATAAATGTCCTAATAAAATGCTTTCCAAGCACAAGGTTCGTTTCATATATCAAAGAATTAAAAATGAAATATTTATTTTACATATTAGAACACTTTTAAGTTGTTGTATTTTTTCTTATATTTTGCATTTTATAAAATTTATTTTGGGAATAAATCTACCCTGCTGCTAAAACGTGTTCAGAATGCTATGATTCGATTTGTGGCGTCATCCACGTACGATTTTCAATAACTTCCGAAACACCACGTTGAACACAAGTGCGAGTAAAAACAACAATTTTTTTTTATTTCTTTTTTTCAGTTTCTACTCGTTATCCATCGACAGCCGTGATGCAGTAGCGTAATTGTACATAATGTGCTGTGTCAGTTGCCACGTGCATTTCCGACCGACTTATTTTCGTATTAAATTATATACGCGCGGTGAAATGCGCGCGTATTACTGCGAACGACGAATATTATTAATTTTGGATTCAATCACGGGGTTATTCGCGCAGTTCTTCACCTACATACTTGGGTGCAGTGGCGCAACCATGGGGTGGTTTTGGCTTTTTTGGGTGTCTGGACACCCTCCTTGAATCGAATTGCTATTCAATGACTATTGCGGAAAATATGTTTATATTTATTTTTAAATTTACAACGTTTAAAAATGCCATCGAAATGTACAAGGTTTGTTAGACCGTATGTCGTTTGTGCGCATAATATTATGCAGTCTTCAGCCTATCGAAAGCCACCTGCGGACACCTGCAGCAGCTGTGTTTTCGGAAATCAGTTACAGTGGGGTGAGTTATTGAATAGGGTAATACGATAAATGTTAAGTGCTAGTCATTAACTTTTTTTTTTATAAATATTGAGGAAACCAGAGCAGTGTGCATACGCCACTTGTGGACAACCCAATTGGAAATATCCTAGTTGCATCACTGCACTGCTCGGGTGTGCATGATACTAAATATCATTCGTCCCGTAGCGCTCGTTTCCGCGTTTACACGCCCGATCGGTGTTATAATAATAATAATAATAGTACGCGACAAGTCGTTTCGACAATCATAAATTATTATAATAATAATTATAATAACAACAACAACAATAGTATGTGGTGTATAATAATAATAATCGTACAATATCGAGAGTAACAGAACGTTGACCTTGCCCGCGTGCACATTCTATAATATACCACGTGCTTATATGTGTACAGTAAGTCCTCGTTTAACGTCGAGGTTAGGTTCCTGGAAAACACAACGTTAACCGAAAAAACATTAAGTGAAACACTTTTTAAATACACTTTATTATAATGGGTTCCTGCCGATAAATAACAATGTAAATATGTATTATTATAGTTATTATAATTGCACGATTTAATTATTTTATTCTTACATTATTAATTGTTTGTATTAAATTACATATCATACCAAAATTAATGAAAACTTATTATTAGATTTACACACGTATCTACGATTAAATTAAAATTAAAAATTAAAAAATGAATCAAGTGTTGACTGTTTTACTACATTTTTCTTATCATGATACAATTCTCATTAACACGTTAAGCTGTTCAAAACATTTCGCTCAACCTGCGAAAATCTTTCATGATTTGAATCTTCATCGTTTATAATTTGAAGGCCTTCATCAATTAATTGGAAAGCTTTAGATAATCCTTTTACCGTAAGAACTTTTTCATTCGGTTTTTCACTTACTTCATCTTGAAATTAGTTGAAATGTTGATTTTGATTTAACCCTAGTAAATCTTCGTTACTTAGTTCTTCCTCATAAAAACAAATTACTTCATCAATATCTTCTTCTTCTAGCTCGGGAAATGTATTACGCGCAATCTTTAGGGTATCTTGATTTATTGTACAAACGGGTATGGTTTCGGATCCATCGACTACACATTCCTTCCAAATTGTTCACCACGTTGAATTCATACAATTTTGAGTTACTTCGTCCCAGGATTTTCCAATGTTTTGAATGGCGTGAAAAATATTATAACTCCTCCAAAAATCAACAATACTTGATTTGTCTCCATTATCTGTGGCTTCAATTAATTGTCGAAATGTGTGACGTAGATAATATGCTTTGATTGCTGCAATCACTCCCTGATCTATTGGTTGCATTAAAGCAGTTGTGTTTGGTGGAATGAAAATAACTTTGACATTTTCGTCTAATTCATCTAGATGTATAGGATGTGATGGAGCATTATCAATGAGAAGTAAAATTTTAAAACTTAAATTTCCTTTTTACAATACTTTTCAGTTAGCCAGTGACTGAAAAGAGAGCCAGTATAATCCACGCCTTTTTATTTGATTTGTAAATTACTGGTAAATTGTCTTTCGAGTAATTTTTAAAAGCTCGTGGATTTTCAGCCGGGTGAATTAATAACGGGTTTAATTTAAAATCACCAAAAGCATTCCCGCCTAACTGAAACCGATGTAGTGTTAAATGAAACATAAGGACTTATACGTCTACGACGCAATAGCGAAACAACGCTAAATGAGGCGACGTCAAACGAGGACTTACTGTATTACGTTCTAAAACGTACCCCGACGCAATAGTAACATCATAATGTCACCGCGCGCACGCAATGTGCCACAAAGGATGAACATAAAAATATATACAACGCTATATTGCGCTTGTACGAACATTTTAATTATAATTTTGTTGCGATCCGTTTGGGCGCCGACGATTTGGCTGCCGCGGGATCATCGATGTACAACACTAATAATATTGTACGCTTTCAGGTGTACTATACCAGGGGTGGCCAACTTTAATCGAACTTAAGATCGACTTCTTAGTTTTCTCAGGCTATCGCGATCGACAAAAAAAAAGGAAGTCAATAAACAAAAATGTTTATGCGTGTTACACTTATTTTATTACTCTTATTTAGAATATATATAAGTATTAATGACGTAGATACATAAGATAATATAAGATATACAAATTTACGAGAGAAACTAAACATTTTGCTTGTTTTCTGAAAAAATTTCAAGAAAATGCGAAAGGGAGTCGCGATCGACCTGTTGGCCACCCCTGTACTATACGAACGAAACGATGTATCATAATATTATGTTTGTCGTCGCGGTACGTTATCAATATTATTTTTCGCATTATTTTAAGTTGCAATAGTATTGTTGGCTGGATCGTTCATGCCATAACAACTGTTGATTGCGCGGTTATGGCATTCTTAGCGCAGGTTACGATTTACCGAGGGAGTTCCGTCGAAGGGCACCGAGTGCGTTTCATTCACACGTGAGACCCAAAAAATGGCGGTACCCGATTGAACGCGGTCCATACATTAGGACGTTTTAACGACGGAAAAAAAATAAAAATATTCCCATTGCAACGGTGTCGATTCGATCGATTTTTTTCTTCAGTTTTAGAATATCAAATGCGGCCGAAAGTTTTCACAGAACTTACAATCCCACGTGCCCACGTATTTTCGGTATATACTTGGTAGTTATGGTTTTACCGGAAACTCGGGGGGGGGGGGATTCCGATGAGCTACAAAAATATTTACTCGTAGAGGTACCACTTTCCGACCAAGACTAAGCCGCTTATGTACACTGTATAGACATTTTTAGTACATTTTTTTTTATTATTATTTATCCATCACAGGTAAGTACAATGAACAGTTGCATTTTGATTTTACTCTTATAGGACGAAAACGCCAGTATCTCGAAGCAAATGAAAACAAATACATGAAAATTGGTTTTTTTTTCAAAAAAATATTCTTTTAACTTATTATAGACCAATGGCAATTGTACTGTATTTCGATTCACAAAACGGTTAGTGATGAAACGTCGCGCGTGTTCCTCACGCGTGTTCGTCCTGCAAACAAAGGTTTGCGCGCAGGATCGCGGTCGAGTAGTGTCCGACCGCAGGTCGACAGACTCGCCGAGTAGAAAGGCGCTTCGGGCGTGTGGAGTACGGAAAATGTACTCGGAAAAGCCCGGTCGCCCGAAACGGAAATGGGCCGGAAACTCGTTGCGGGTGCAGGTGGCGTAACGGCGTTGGATTACCGTGGTTCGCGACGGCAGCAGTCCGCCTACTCGTCATGCGAGACACGAGACTTTGCACAACTTTCTACGCTTACGCCGCGGACTGAAAACAGGTATCGTAACGCACGCGCCGCGAGATGAATATTTTCCCCGGCCGGCGGGAAAAAGAAATTCCGTCCGGAGGAGATGAAAAAATAAAATAAAAACCATACGACGGGCACGTATTATATTGGTTCGACGCGTCGGCACGTAATCCGAACCCGCGCGAGTAGCACGCACTATAGCACGCGTCGATACGACCGAACTGCTAGGTACACCGGAATTCCCTTGTAAGTACCGTCTGCGAGTTTATGCGAGTGAAAACGGATAAAACAGTGGTTGAGCGGCGGAGGGGGTGGGGGGCAGTAGGGAAATGAGCAAATGTGTAAAGTGACACAAATCAGTGTACGGCCACGACGGTTGTAATATTACGTTTGAACAATCGGGTTAAACTAATTATTTACAAAATAGTAGATCACGAACCTAATGATAAGATTGGACGTGTTTAACTTGCGTACGGTTTTTTCGATTTTACCACGTCGCGGATTTTAGAAAATATTTCCTGAGATAAACGAAAGCCGATTCGACCGTACAATGTGATGGAATGGTGATATTTTGACGTTCAACTTTATACTGACGCGATGAATTGCATCCATGTCGAGTGGAAAGAATATCCGGTATCAATGATAATACTTATAATACACGTGTAAACTATGTACATTTTAATAATTATGAGAATTTATTAGAAAAAGGTTTTTTCGCCTACTAGAAATGCTGTTTAAAGCTGCAGTAGACAACGTTTCCGATTTCATAGTGTAGAGAAGATTTTTTTCCCAGCACGATTTCGCCATAATGTTTTCGTGATTTGTAGGGTTAGGATTTCAAGGCAAATGCCCTTTTTTGAAAAATTGTTTCATTTGATTTCTAGAAATATCATATTTTCCACATCGTTAATAAATTGTTGGTCACTAAATGTATAAGTTCAATACAATTTGCTTTATTTTCAATATGAAATAACTTTTTTTGTTTTTGTCACATTTTAATTGTTTTTTTTTCTCCCCGTTATTTATACTGTATCAAAATCCGAACCCTAACGATGACGTCTAGGCGCGTTTCGATTGATGCCGATTCGACGAAAGCAAACAATCGTACGCCACCGGACCCTCACTCATCAATGTTTGATCATTATTTGTGTACGTTGTGCGGCCACGCGTTGGCACAGTTGTTATTACAGGGCGAGAATGAAATTTATATTACCTATATATATTATATATATAACCTTATACTATAGGTATACTCTTTACGCGTAAACGAACAACTCTTCCAGTGTGGTCGTTTAAATTGTCTCGACGAGTCAGTCTAAGAGTACTACGTGTCACTCGTTACGATTTACTGCAACATTGTGGTATAACGTTAATAACATGTGTGACGTGTAGTGTGTCTGTAGGCGGCTAGGTAAATTGGGTCCGCAATATGTTGTGTACATTTCGAAAGCGGTAAATTGAGTCCGGGGGTAAGAATGTAGTAGCTGTAAGTTGGATTCCGCAACCACTAACTCTGGTCGTAGCCACTTTCCTTCAAAAATATAGACACAGTTTTCTACGAAAAAAAAACCATTGTTTGGCCTAAAATGATGCTAATATTTCTCCAACCCTTATAATATTTAGTGTAATACAGTGTTGTGTTTTTTGTGCCGTATTAAAAAGGGAGAGTAAGGCTTTTGTTGGTTACCGATTTCATTCGCTGGTCTTGTTTCACAACTTAGCCTCCTTAGCATCCTAATATTTTTAACTTGGCTGACGAACTATTATTAGAAATGCAGTCAGAGACGCACGCAAAATTACGAAGCACAAAACAAAAACACAAAAGTACGCTCGGCAAACAACAGAGTTTACGAGGACAAATGACAAAGTACTCTACTTACAACACGTTTCGATTTTGTTGAATCCGTAAGATTTGAGTTTTTACCAATAATATAACATTATACAATATTAATATAAAATACAATTATAAAATTTGACTTCGTATAAAGATTATTATAGACGTTAAGAAAAAAACATGATCTTTTTTTTGTTTGGACTTTACCCACACCCGGTTTTTCCCGGGACTCAACTTATCTACTATCTTTTTTTTTTTCGGGGCCCAATTTACCACTGCCGGTCTGCGTGTAGTGTCTACTCGTGATCTACGAATGCGAATTTGTTAATTTTTATAACGCCATTATGTGACGCGGACTTGAGAACGAAATTCTTATTCCTGCAGTACACATATCGAAACGCGTAAAAGTTTCGAAAACAGTTTTTCACAACATTCCGATGAACAGTGGTCGATCGCCAGTTCAACAATCAACTAACGGCACCTACAAATATTTCGGAATCTCGTCGGCGAATCTCGTCTAACAGCGAAACAATAAAACAATTAGTTATTATCTCTTTTCGTCTTCGAGTCCTCTTCGTACGTCCCATCACGATATAATCTCGTTGAATTTTCGCGAAAAGCGGTTTGGTTAGGCGAAATAGGTTCGAGTGTTCGGCAGTTGACGTGCTCGGGCCGACGGATTTACCGAGAAAACCGTTACGTCACGAACACCTGCGGGTATAATACCTCCTAGGTAAGTAGGGCACCGTGGTCATTTACATGATACGCGCAATGATTTTATTTTTCGAGATCGCACCGATTGTTTGCTCTGAAATTAAATCACGTGTGCGGATAAAAATACGTCGATGGTTGTACACACACGAATTATTGCGATAATATTAGAAATATACAATCGATTAAATTAAATAACGGTCGAAACCCTTATTGAGGTCGGAGACGAGGCACGGAATCAACAAATAAAAATAAACGGTTTTGACACGATGAAAAAAAGTAACAGTATATCAACGGTATAGAATATTATATTGTAATCAATTCATAAATCGGCCGCGTGAACTTTCATCAACTGCTAACGGCTCGCGATGGGAGTTTCGCGAACGTGTGAAACAATAATATCTTTTCGTGTATTTTATCGGATCACGGCGAACAATGGAAACAATAATATTATATAATTGCGCGTCATTGAAAACGCGCGTACATTAAAAAATCAAACACGTCGAACCGTATACGCAATACGCTCTGCGTGAACCCGTTTCATGAAGTATTTTCATGCACGTACCTCTCGAAACGGAGTGAGTACGACACGTACGTGCTGGTACTATTTCAAACTCGAGCAGCTATTAGGCTACGCGAAATAAAAGTTTCTATGAAAACCCCTTAGAAACTCGAATCCTTTCCGATGTGGATAACTAAACGGACTTCCGCGGCCATTGTACATTGGATGTTGTACATAGAAAAACATTAAACACATATTATGCGGTGCACATTACTATTCTAAACAAGTGCTGCGAAAACAGAAATAACCGCTTTTTTATCAATTCTACGAGTTAAATCTTTTCAAACGTATAAAACTGACAAAACAGAAAACCGTTCCAAAAATAAACAGTACAATTATGTCATAATGAGTTGTGTAACGGATTTTGCAAGAATACTGAAACAACGGATAGGATTTTAGAAACAACTATTTAGTATTTATTTTGCTATTCAGAAACCATATTTGTCAATAAGCACGTACATACATAAACAATTTCACTCCCCCCCCAATGACGCCTATGATTATTCCGTTCCGCGGACGCAGAAGTTAAACAATATTAGTATTCTATACGATTATAATAATATGATGTTATGTACGCGTTCGTGCCACCGACGACTGCGGCAGCTGTTCCGGCCACGTGAACTTGAACTCGCAGTCGTGTTTGCCGACGACGGTCGCGCGATGATAATATTCAATACAACAATATCACAGGCGCTTTGTAATCGTTACGTAAAACATTATTACATAGTTCATCAGCGTTTCGGTTGCACTGCACACTGTTTCCCGTCATTCTCGACACACTTCCTATTATAATTTAAATAAACTCGAGTGTATTCTTATAGAAGTTAAAAAATAAACTTTTATTTTATAATAATTTTTGTGAAACTCTAACTTTCCGGTTGGACACTCTAAAATGTATAACAATATGTCATATTAAAAAATTATTAAAATGCTAAACGCGCGCGTCCTATATTATTCGCAACGATAACACTATTAGATTGCAGCAGTTGGGGGGAGGGGGGAGGGAGGGAGTTTGATTTTCGATTGTTTTTAATTTCGTATCGTTTCAGAGATGTTGTACAATATCATAATATCGCCTTGGATACACATTACATTGAGCATTACATAAGGAAGGATCGTGCGAGTCGAACGAAAGACATCAGTCGTAACGACATTGCAGTAATGATATACATAATAAATAATATTACACTCGAATCGAATATTTGGAAATATTTGACGCGTAACGACGGATTTCGCAAAAGGACCTCGTCCAAAACGGCGAATAATAACACATTATTGCATTGTATACTATATGCGAAACACGCGCAACGCGCGATTACACTGGAAACAATGAATAATCTTCGACGCTGCTTCGGTACGGTTTTTTTTTTTTTTGTTTATTTAAAAAACCGTCGAGTCGACGACAAATTTGTGTTTACGATTCACAACGTTGCGGCGGGTTTAGGCTCCTATGATTATAGTAATGGTCGCTCGAGTCCAATCAGTTTTATAGTTACCATATGCGTTTCGATTAGCATCGTAATATATTTCAATAATCATTTTCAAAACGATAAAATTGTCGTTAAACGTTCAGTGTGGACAATACGTATAGTCTCGTATCCGTTGTTTTTGTTCTTGTAGTAGTTGTACCTGCCCATTTGTGTTCCTCGAAAGCGAAACACCAGAAAAATGGGGCACATCTGCGCTTAATATTTGTTCCAAGCACTTTTATTGCCAACGCGCGTAGGTTGAACGAAGTATAAATGTATATACACTAATGTGTGCATGTACAATCGCGGTGTCCTGTCTCGGTTTAATCGGGTCTTTCGAGTTATAACGTCGAAACATGTGCAATGTGCTCGTTGATTTATGGGTACTACTCGTATAATCGATCGCTGGATATGTTTTAAATGTGTTATGAAAACATAATAACAATATGTTCAACGGGTCGTGTGATATTTTCCACTCTAAAACGAACATTTTTATTCCGCTCTAACGATACTTAATTGAATAGGTACATGAACAAAATGTATATCAATAAATTAGAATTGACGAAACCATAAATATGTATACAACTTTAAAAAGTAAAATAATATAGGATTGCACTTTATACGTCGTAATGTTTATTTAAATAAATTTAATAATTTATTTCACTCATTTATATTAATTAATCCATTCTGAATTTCAGGTTCTGAATAATTTACATGTAGGTGTTTGTTTAGAACCCTTTCTACGTGATATTTCAAAACATTTTCAAATAAAGAAAAATTTCAATAATTTTCAAAAAATTGCCACGATGTTGAGATTATGTACTGAAAATGATGTCCCACGAATTGAATAATTTTGTGCAGCCATACGTTATGTAGCACATAACCTTATAAAAAGTGACCTCCAATGTTTTATTCGGATTCTATTATACGTTGATTCAATCTTTCGACCATTCCTTGCCAACATGAAAAATGAAGGATATTTGCGTTTGAGGTTTCGGGTATTTTTAAATGACCTGACCAACTTCTCCAATCATTATAACCAAATTCAGAGACCATCCCTGAATCGGATTGCTAGGGACTAAACATTCTATTGCAAAAACGATACACAATGACGTTTTTTTTTCAAATATGAAAATTGATCATTTGCAGTCACAACTAGAAAGCGTAGATACCTATACGATAACAGTGCAGACGCAAAACTAACATAATCGCCTCTTTTGGACGATCATTGATTTCATTTTGCCGCTTTGATTTCTTTAAAATGTTATGTCGCCCTAAAGCTGCGTACGAGTTGCTCGTACCCCAGCGACGGGGGTCGCGTACAGCGATCGCGCGTCAGAACATAAAACTAACATTTTGTGACCGTTGCGACGACTGCAGCCGCAGCGTGTTCGAGTGCAAGACGCGAAGACGCAAGACACGTCTTCTTTAGCGCAAACGAAAACGGTCGAACTGCGCTCGGGTCAAAAGAGATGACGCGTTGATAACCGGATCAAATCGTATGCCCGCGATAAAACGCCGCGAGCGATTTCGGTCGGTTGGTGATGCAAGAAATAATAATGGAAAAAAACAACGAACGCCGAACGCGACGAAATAGCATTACGTAAACCGCGGTAATCGGCAAGGTCGTGTTTACCTATACGCGCGTACGTAAATCGGTCGGAACCGCGTCCGTCCGTGCGTCCGTCCGTCCGTCGTAAAAAACGCTACAAGGGCCGGAGCGGGTGCACATCGATGCGAGTCCCGAGGGCAAAGCGAGGAAACCGCACAAAGGTCGGCAACAAACGCGTATAGTGACCGAGCTAAGGGAAGACGTGCACCGCGATTATGGTAAAACGCAAATGACGAGAATGTGATTATTTCGTTCTTCGACAGCGGTACACCCGCTACGCAGGCTCCACGTGCAGTTATTACGACCTGTACGATTAGCATAATAATAATAATATATTCTTACATCATGATTCGTGCACGTATAATTTGAACGTGATAATTAGTCGATAATCTTTTATTTATTTTTTTTCTAAACACAAACCGCTCACGATATTACATAATACACACACACACACATATATATTATATATATATTACATAAATGTAACCTTTTTTTCCGTACGCCAACCCGACGAATGTTACATAACATTGTAATCGCCTTCAATATACAAACAAATTAATGAGCATGAAATAAAGTACGTAAATTGGTTTTTTTTTGTGATTCGTTGTATTATTACAATAGATTATTATTATATTATAATTTTGTATCTAGAAACGCTTATTTCAAGCTTTTAAAATGTATGAATATGCCAAGAGTTCTCAAACCCTGGTTATAATATTATACGTGTGCGCGCTACGACGAGGTGTAGAGGTCGCGTACCACTGTCGCAGATTATATAAGATCGCACGGGGAATAGTAAGTTCCTAGACAAGAGTAGCAGGTACGTATGTTAGTTCCTATACGGTGGAAAAAGGTACATATTATATACCCAATGAAATATGTATATACGAATTTTCAAAAATAAAAACATATGATGTAAAATAAAATTTGCACATGGACTTCCTTTTCTCAATCCAAAGGAAGTGGCAGAATGTTTTACAGAATATTTTATGGCAGACAAACCTGAAAATACAGCCATAACAGAATTTTGTGATTATTTGATACACAATTATATATTAAATGAATTATATATCAATCTTTCCTCCGAAAATGTGGGCGCGGCAATGTTCCGATAGAGTTCATACGACAAACGCATGTGAAAGTTTTCATTCAGATTTATTATTAAAATTATTTCTTATTAAAATAAGAACCGCAATTAGTAACACAAAACCAAAAATCAATAAAAAGTACGCCGAAAAAGAAGATTTTATAAATGAAAAAATTTCAGATTATACAACAAACAAAATTAGTCAATACGATTTTGTTACATTTTTAAGTTATAGAAATAAACCTCATAAAATATAAAATGTCACAATATGCAATTTTTATTATATTTTTTATCATATATTATTTTTGAAAATTTGTATACACATATTTAATTAGGTATATATATATATATATATAATATGTACCTTTTTCCGCCGTGTGGGAATTAACGTACGTACCTGTTTTTTACCGTGTAGGAACTTACATATGTACCTTTTTCTATCGTGTAGGAACTAACGTATGATATTTTTTGTGCCTGCTACCCACGTGTAGGAACTTACATTCACCACCGATCGCACGGTGCACTTGAGAATTTTTTCCCGAACATTCGAATCAACCTCAATAGAAATTGGACCGCGGGGAATCGAAATATTATCGTACAACTCCTGTCCGTCGAATAATATTTCAATGCGTATTACTGTGCGTTCTGCGATGATCGTCGTTTTAATCTGCGGCTGTTTGTGCTCGATAGGTAAAAAAAGACTTTTTTTCTCAACCGTGCAGGCGACGCTGCCCCGAGGTTGACTTTTGGTTTGTTTACATTTTTGATTAATCGCACGGCTTGAATAATACGAACAGGAAGTGCACCATCTGGTTTTATCTAACGATCGGCGCTCTACTGCTACGCGCGTGTTATTAATATTCCGAGATACGTATCAGCTGGGACGCACCGCAGCGGTCTAACCTTAAAAACGCACTAAAAAAAACAACAATTATACGATTTGCATATAAATAACACATGGGTGCCCGCATGTCGGATCGTGTTTGTACACGTATACACGATAATAGCGCGGTTCGACCGCTGCAAAAGTGCACGCGGAGTCGGTAAATAAAAAATAAAAACGCGCAATAATATCATATTATATCACTGTAGTGGGTAAATTAACTTTTGCGCGTGTTACGTAATGCTTGTGCTCGTCCTGCTACAGGTGTACGCAGATATATTCTACACACTACGTTCTACAGGTAGTGCGGTCGTGCATATTTACAGTTATGAGTTACGACGAACTTAAAGATTTTTCGAAAAAATAATTCTTCGGATAGACACTCGTAATTGGTTTTCGCTTAAAAACACCTCGTTCTAAGTCATTTAACGACTCGACGGGGAATGATACTAATTTTTCTACTCGTTGAAAATCCATAGTTCGTTCCGAGCGATCGACTTTGGTATAATTTGTGTTGTCCACATAATATTATAACCTGCCTCGAGAATCGGCGGACCGCATTGTAACGCGATGATTTCGTACCGCTGGGTACTGCGTGCTCTTCGACAAAATGAAAAGTTCGTTGTTCGCGCACGATATTTGCGCGTACATACGCATCGGGGAAGTGTGCAAGACGAGTAGATTGCGCGTTCCACGACGGTTGTTCGACAATAAATGGTTATCGCCGAGATAAAGATTAGCACCTGCGGTGTGTGCTTAATTTAGTACTACCTATGGCGTGCGCGCTCGGTGTCATTAATTCAATAATTCAATAATTCAATTATGTCATTAGTGTTATTACCATGGGCGTAGAGAGTGTGGGGTCAGGGGAAGGCAAGTGCCCCCCCCCCTGCATTACAAGCTAAATTGTATTTCTTATACCACACGTGTAAGTTTTACGTGTAAGATTTTGCCAATTATTACCAAATTAAAGACTTGGAAAGTGAAGCAGAATTATGGTACAACATCTGGAAGGAGAAAAAAACTGGCTAAAAGCAAACTATCAGACATGGAAATGAGTGAAGTAGTAGAAGAAACAGATATTTTCTTTCCTAAAATAAAACAAGCCTTGCATATTTCTTTAGCTCAGCCATGTACAACTATTACTATTTAGAGGTCATTCAGTACGTTAAGAAGGGTAAAGACTTGGTTGCGTTCGACGATGACGGAAAATCGTCGGAATGGTAAATCAAAATAGTTTTTTATATCAATGCAAATTAATAATTATATTAATCATATACAATGTAAATTATTTCAGGTCTATGCATACTAAGTGTGCATAGAAAGCTGCTAGATGAAAAAAAGGAAGAGATGCAACAGAAAATTCTCAGCAGATTTTGCGAAGACTCTAGAGTCTAGACGATTGTCATTGTTATAATTTGAAAATAATGATTAATGAATAATATATTATAAATAAATACTTTAAAAAAAAATTGAGTTTTAATGATATAAAGTTGGCTACATCACTGCCCCCCCCCTGATTGAAATCCTAGCTACGCCCATGGTTATTACAATTACAATTTTTTATAACGATACAGTCCACTCATACTACATTATGAGATTGGATTATTCATTTCAATAATCACCCCCATCCGTGTCAATGCGGAACTAAACAACGGTTTTAACCGTGTTCATCGAAAACGTACCGGATCGCAAGGTGCGCGGTAAAATCATACGATTTCGAATGTTCATCGGTCTGCGATCAAAATCCGTACGCAGCCGTGTATAGTCTTACATTTTCCGTGTACACACGTGCAATCCGTTTGAGCGCTTGGTTATCGTATTGGGAAACGCGCGTCAGATGTGTCGATACGATTACACAACTCGATGGTTCTCGGTACGAAGTTTGAATCCGAGTTTTCGCAGTATTACACGCTAAACCAGTAGTTCTCAACCTTTTTTGATTCATGTCACCTTAAGCCACTAGAATCAAACACTGCGTCACCCTAACATCAAAATAATAAAAATCTTAACTGTATATTTTAAAATTGAAAACCGTAAGTATTGGTATCGCAGCGTTATCGCACGACAAATTACTAGGTACATGTGTTTATCGGACCAAAATATTAAACATAAATAATACAAACTATTATAAAGATACAAACTTTGAGGTATGTTATGTACATGACAGTGGTGGTATAGGTGTATTATAAGAAATGATATGATTGTTTGCGAAAAAATTTATTTTTTAAATTTTTTTTCTTTTCTTGTCAAAGTTCTGCGTCACCCCTAAGCTAGGTCCATGTCACCCTAAGGTGACATTTCACCCCGGTTGAGAACTACTGCGCTAAACCATGGCGCAGAGGTTCTGTGGGCCGCGTTAAATTTCAAAATTTATAATTTATAATGTTTAACATTGGATTAGGTAGATTTGAAACGCACGCGTTAAATGATGAAAAAAAGAAAATATTTATTTGACGGGTGGATACGAATAACGGAATGGATCGAAACACGAAAAAAAGTTGGGAACCTCTGAGCGTGGCATACGCCAGGCATAGTTCATTTTTTTTATAAAAAAAACGTAATGATAACTGTCTATGTAATTAGCTCGAACTCGGACTACTCGCAGCGGAACGATCCTGCAGCGGCCGCACATGATCATTGGTCAACAATGAAGCAATACTTCACGAGAGCATATGATTAGCGTATAGTAATCATCGAGTAATACGCCACTTTAGTACGCCGTTCGCGCGTAAATAGAGGCGTTTATTGATTCGCTTACGGGGGAAAACTTTCGTCTTACGTCGGAAAGTACCGCTTGAACTGATCAGTTATTCCATGAAAAATAAAAAAAACAACCACTTTCCGGAACGCTGTCCGTCACGTGTACGGATATATTATTATCATACCGACACGTAAAGGGGTGACCAACAAGAATATTAACGTCTCGCGAGCAGCTATACCCACTAGTGCGTTACACAATATAATGTAATGTTGTGGTCGGAAAAAAATAAGTTTAATTTCACGTGTCTAATCATAATAATTATATACAGTTTATACGTCTTTAATAATTGCAGTTGACGTTTTAACGTGATTAAGTACAAAGTTATACAGTCATAATATACTAATATATTAGCAATTAGGTATTAGGTATTATCCTTGATTCGTCATTGGCACGTGGAAATTACCATAACATCGGAAAACACGTAATTAAATACAAATAATACGTATTATAATAAAGTTTTTTCCTCGTTCAATTGGGATTTCCGATTCTTGACCAATGTAAGCAGAACTGGTCTTCAGTCCACGGATAACAGCACAAGTCGTTTTTCGTTCGATAATACATTATAAACTATAACATTGTATTTTACAGGTGCACGATACAAAGAGCCGCTTGATGAAATGAATCATCGGCAACACTACAGTCTGTCATAAGAGTTTAGGACTCTAAGTTGTCTACACGCATTGAAATACGTATTTAAATGTACCTACTCACGTCGTACTCTCGATAACTGTATTATTATGTTTGAATACTTTTACCAAATATTCGTGCTCGGGGTGTAGTAGTTTTATCGAAATTTAACTAACTGTTTTGATTAATAAATTATAACGTTTAGCTAGATTATATTGTAGATCTTATGTAGATTATAAATCTCAATAGATTTTGCAATACATCAAGTCACCCGTTACGAGCTACATTGCTGCACGAAAGCTGTACATACTTGGTCAAGAACTTTATGTCAGCGACTTTTGTGCCATCAAGTCTGAGTACCTACCCATGTATATTAGATGGAACGGTGAAAGGATATTTTTTCGTAGGAAAATAAAAGCGAGAACACCAAAAGTCATTGCTGAAAAATACTATATAATTATACCTAAAACTCGTCCACAGCCATAATTCGTATAGGCTTCATGTAAAGTTTCGGCTAGAGATTATACGGATTGTGTACCAACATAATGTTATGTATAATATGTGAAATGGCATTTTGTTGGTCACGGGTAATCTTGGAAACTACACATCCAATCGTCACGCGTTTTTTTTCAAACGACAGAGTATATGACGGTTCTAAGCTTAATTTCGATTTCCCGAGCTCATCGAGCGATTACTCATAGCGCGTTCAATAATTATGTACGTCGCACGTTCTCCAGTAAGCTCGAAGAGTAATTTACAGTATATATGTGTGCGCCTAATCTGAAAAAAAAACTAACAATTTACTACGAGAAGAAGTGCTGTAGATTTGTATTATTATATGTCGGTATTAAAGTATAGTAAAGTGTAGCATTCACAAAACGATTTTCGTGTACCTGTGTGTTTTTTTCTACAAAAATCAATACGTAACTCAGACGGAGCCGGATGATTCGTCTGGTATATTATAGATTCTATAAAATGTCAATAGATTTTTCGATACCTCATGTCAGCTATTCGATGTAGGTACATCGGTGCACGAGATCTGTGTCCGTATAAACCAGTGGTTCTTAACCTTTTCCGAGCCATGGACCCCTTAAGGGTATAAAGTATAGCCTCAGACCCCCTCGCCCCTTCAATAAGAAAAACCTTTAATTTCGGTTATAATTTTAACATTTTTATGTTAATTTCAAACAGCGTTACACTGTCATTATCTAACTATTACACAAGTTACAGATTGTTTGTAGCCAAATAATACTTGTAAACTGTAATTTTCATGTTCGTTGAACAAAAATTTTAGAGCCATTTCACGGACCTCCAAGTTACCATATGGTATACCGTGGACCACCGGTTAAGAAACCCCGGTATAAAGTTTATATATAGTTACTATAAACGATAGCGAAAGACCGAACCAAACACCTACCTATATACGTGATCAAGAACTTTTTTCTCTGTTCACATGTGCACACATCGCGTACGTGCGCATTAGACGAAACGATGGAAAACGTATACGTTTATTCGGGGCAAAATAAAAGCCGGAGCACGCGCTTAAGGGCCACTATTGAAAAATAATGCGTAATATTCTTTTTTTTTTTCCCGTAAACAGCCATATTATTATCTCGTGTAAGCCACATTTTTCTTAAACCTCTCTACGGTGCGCACATAATATCACATTATACCGTACGTGGTGCGCATAGAAAGTATGAGCGCACAATATGCGTTATAATATAATACTGGCGGTAGTGTGTAGTAGTGTAGTACACGGTGCAGCGATGAATCTTGCGCTAAGGACTCCTCTTGATGTCCGCTACGCCTGGAAGAACTTGGGATTTGAACATTTCCCGTCAAAACATCGCGTGCTGCCGAACATAGGTGTCGGCGAAATAAATCGGTTTCTTTTTTCCTCTTTGTCCGTTTGTGCCTTTAAAGAACTTATGCGCGAGTGCAGCAATTCATCCCGTTCGCCTTTGATTGAACACTCCGGTCGGACACGTACGCATTTAGATCGTAAACAATTGGACTTACCGACGGCGTGCCTCTCGCGATATACACATTCACGTGTCTCGCTGCGCGATATGACGGACGAACCAAAAGCGGTACACGTGCACGACCGACTTTGTGTCTCGGGCACGCGCGCGTTCCATCTCGCGCAGGTCCAACACGTTGAATACAATGTATGTACGCTCGTTTTAACGTAATACATTTTAAGTCGTGTTCGATAAAACATTCGACCCCGCGGCGGTGGGGGAGGGACGAAGAGTCGTGTACACACGTTACGGGTCAAACGGGATCGACGGATTACGTATAGATTATATTGTATATTACGTGTACGTTATCGGGGTATTGTGAACTCTATCGCGTAATTAGTTAAAATATTACCGATAAGCATGGATGTAGTCGTAAAATTATTTGTGAGTATGCTTAATATGAGGCAGCTTTAGGGGGGCTTTTGTCATCAACCCCTACCACCCCTCCCCCCCTCCATCACCGTTCTATTATATAAATTAATAATAATAATATATGATTTTATCATGTTATCGATAGCGCCGATAGCGGCTAATCTAAAAATAGACTGTTGTATACAAAAATCCATTTAAAATATTATATCGTATTATCTACGAGCAATGGGCATTCCGTAACCCGCGTTTCTCGACAGTTGAACATAATAATATTATGTTATAGAGTAAAATGATTACTGCCTACTGACATAAGACAATTTTTGTGAAGTGACCAAGTGGCTAATTCTGGGTATACGCACGTTTTTCAGAGCATACTTGCGGTCTCTAGTTTTTTTCTTGAGTATGCTCTCTTTTTAAAATTTGGAAAGTGGGTATGCGGCGCATACCTGCGCATACCCTCCACTACATCCCTGCCGATAAGATTCGTTAATAAGTCCAGTGCGTGAACGAAAATGTTCAAATTAAAATCGGATTTAACAAAAACACTCCAAACGTTAGAAGAAAAACTAAAAATTAAAAAAAAAACGGTTAAATTAATATTAATAACGACTATTTTCGTCCTCGAAACTTTAACGTGTACTCGCTGTTCCCTGTTGCAGCTGTCCGGTTAGGACTCAAACACGCATTTGCTCGGGACATTGCCACTGTTGTTGGACACGTACTATGCGCGTGCACTACTCGTATACATTGGTATGCGACGGACGGTTACACGAACCACAGCCACGATCCCTGTGCGTTTTAACCGGCCCCGTACAACAATATTATATGTGCATTACGTGGACTGTACACAAACATACGCGACGTGTGCACATTTCCACGGGTAAAGTACGAAATAATGTTTTACGTTGCCCCGGCAGCTTACACGTTATCGACCGTTGAGCTCGGGGTGAAATGTTTTGATAGCAAAAAAACGTCCGCATAATGCACTGTACGCGGTCGTAAAACGGTTAGGTTAGTGATGATCAGGGCTCGTGAGTTCATGCATTTTCATATCAATCTTGTTAAGTCGTATTTAATGCTAGGTGACATAGAAATCCATTTCAAGGTACTGTGGTTAGGTATGTGAAATTTTATGTTGCATATCTTTGCATATTTCGAGGTTTTTTTAATTATTTGGCATATTTATGCATTTTTCTATTTTATTGTGCATACTTTTACCGAAATTTGATCAAAATGCAATAATTTATATTTCTACACAGTATAAAATATATGGGAGTTTTCGCAACATCAAGTTATTAAAAATAAAACGTATAGAGCAGATAAAGCGAGTACAAACGTACGTATACGAACGTATTATGATATGAATGGACATTTTTTTGTTATTCCAAAATTTATCATAGTATTTTTATTTTTTAATCTACATATTTTTGATACATATTTTTAGATTTATAGTGCATATAAATGCATATTTCTGAACTTTTAAAGGCATATTTCAAAGCATATTTTCCCAGCTTTTAGTGTAAAAGAGCATACTTATTTAGGCATTTTTTAGAGCATGAACTCACGAGCCCTGGTGATGATCAAACAGTTTTGTACGAACTAGGAAATAACAATGGCACTGACTTTCAAGAAACCGATTTACTGTGTACGTCCCGGTGATTTCTGAACTATAACGTACGGCCAGTAGCCACGTGCAGGGCGACTAATATTACTATTTACTTGGGCCCTTCGAATGTATTGTGCGACACAATTTGTGTCTATTACGTAATAATCTCGTGATGTATTGTCTTCTTGAACCGTAGTAGTATAAGGTCCGTATGGATTGATGACAAAACTATAGGTTCAATGAATAGGTACCAATAAAGCGATACGACGAAGTAAATAATAGCGGCGGCTCTAAGATTATTATTATATTGTCTAACCCAGAGGTATTCAAACTGTGCGTCGCGGCGTCATATAATATTGAAAACCAATAAATATTTTTACGAAAAACGTTTATTATTATCATCGAGGCACACCGGTTGGGAAACGTTGAACCGTCTACAATAATCATTCGCTAAATATAGCTTTAATTAATATTGATTTATTATTTTATTGATTTATATTTACTGAGACTAAACATAAAATATTGAATCACAATTTTTTCTACAATAACTACTTGTTTATAAAGTTTTCATATATTTAATATGGTAAATAAATAATTAGTATTAAATATAAATTACGTTCATATAAACATTGATTTTTTTTGTCATTTATAATTTGGGAGCCGTCAACATTTTGTGAAAACTCAATCGATCCTTGGGATGAAAAAGTTTGAACACCTCTGGTCTAACCGTTTTCCAAGCTTAAAATGGACGAAACCTTTCGACTCGTAAAAAATCATCGCTACGCGGTACACACACATATATATGTATATTGTATATACTATCGATGATAAGAAACGTGATTTTTATATGTTTATGCACGCACCTCTTAATTATCCGTAATATGTACAAGTATTTACTTTTTGGGTAAGTTGTTTGTCACAATTATTTTTTTCATCTAATAACTCGTACGAGAGATTATACGTTCCCGGTCGGATTTCAGGTAAAACGCTTTACACCGGAAACGATCATATCGCCGTGTGTCTATGGTATATCTACCGTGAGATCGATCGACTGTTTTGAATGGTTAAACGTAAATCAGCTATCGGCTATAGTTTTGGCCGCAAACGGTTTGCGGGATTCATACCCTTTCAACTCACCGCGTCAGCGCACGTCGATTCGCGATCGGACGAATCGCGATCGGCGAGCACAAACATTCCATATATAGGCACAAAAAGTCGGAACGGTATTGTAATATTATAAGTACTGTCGTGTTTCGTGTGCGCGAACAGTAGCTGAGGCACGTCGACGTATTGCAGTTACAATATTATCACGTGCGTTGTATATTCGCGTACACATAATATATAGTGTTGGTCGCGGGAAAATTCGTAAAAAAAAAAAAAAACTCGCAGAAATCAAAATAATACTACACAAGGCTAGAACTGCAGTATAAAGGAAAACGTTTCAACTGCAGGATATCGCGTACGTATAGCCAGTGTCAGATTTAGAACGGGTGACGCCCCTACTCCAAGAAAAAAAAAATGTACTACTAATACGATTAGGTGAGTAGTGGTTATAAATTCTAATAAACAACAAGACATTTTTAATCTTATATGTTACCTACAACATTATTACGACGAACTTTTTTTAATGGGAAATCTTCGATTGTATCGTCATAGTTTATACTACTGTCGTATACCGCACTTTCGTGGGTATCGTTCTATCCTTTTTTTAGTAACCAAAACTAATAGATATTAGTTCAATTATTAAGAGTCGACGGGTTTTTAAAATAAAACAATAATTCACACCAGAAGCCTATTTTAATTAAACACAATATAAAGCGTGGCGTCGTAGTCGCTACACATACGTGCTTCAACCGAAACACACACACTCTGCCCCGGTCTCGTCCGAACGGCTGTCTTGAATATTAATTTACAATATACTTGCTACCTCAGCTCAATTGCTTCACTGGCCAATCGTACTAATAAACTTTGTCTATTTGACCATTTTTATAATAATTACATTTTGGCTCTGTTGGCACATACAACACTACGAAGCATCTCGACTCGATATGTAGGGTTGATGTTTTTTTTAAATAGAAATATAAAACATTGTATACTATTGATTTACGCGGCTACATAAATCCATGACTGTTTTATTTTTCAATTTCTTACAAAATTTGACGCCCTACGCGTAAATCCGGCCCTGCGTATAGCGGGCGATCGACGTCTGTAAAACCGTCGACTTATGTGTCCAGCGCGTAATCCAACGGCCTCGTCCGTACGTATTGTACACACACAATCACGTACACACACGCACACGCGGAACGTGCGAGGAATAAAAGCGAGTGAGCACATTAGTGATTAGCATGTACAGAGTATTATCTTAATAGACCCACTGATCCAGAGCCGTTCGCGGTTATGATGCTGCGGGTATTAGCGCGTACTGGACATTTGTACAAAAGCGTCGTGATTAAACGGATCGAACTCTTCCGGCGCGTACGTTCCTGTACCATGATAATGCATACGATATTCACAAATCCTATTTAATGGCATTTTAATCGTCGTCCGAGAGTGCACTACAACAGTGATCATTAAAGCTGTGCCGCGCGTAAGTCCTGCAGCGCTGCGCGTCCTGATTTCCGGGAGCTGCTCGTTGTATTGTGCGTTCGGGTACACAAAAGGAATTGGAAAATATCTCTTGTGTACACACGAGAACCGTAAGGAAAGAAACTTAAGGAACGATCGAGATAAATGAGATTCGTATACATGGTTTGAAGTGAAAATAATTACACGTTTCTCGTTTCTGTCCAGAAATTAAATATTGCTTCGAGTATTGCGCAAAAACTACGTACAACCATTACGGTAAGCTACAGCGATTTGCATACACATATATCATATTGAAGGGTATCCGGCGAAAAAGTAGGAGGGGGAGGGGGGAATAGCTAGAAAAAATCTAGTGTAATAGAAATATCGAAAACAAATTTAACGAAACTGAATTCGTAATAAAGTAATTCGTAATTATCGTGTACATGTATTAATATGACGGTACGCAATACCTTTTGCGAATAAAAAGAACAAAAATAAATGATAGTTTTCGCTGTACTGGATTTCGTCATCACGGCCTAAAACCATACCGACCAACACTGACGCGTGGGCCGCACAGGTCCGTCACATATTTCGTCATAAGTCGCGAAGTGACCGTATAAATAGCACGACCTGAAAATAACCCGTCCGAGGTCGAAACCGTTTGGAACAGCTGAAGATTATGGCTATATTCATTAATCGCAGGCTTCTTCACGATCACAATGTAACAAAATCCATACATCGCGTTTGGATACCTAAATTATTTGAATGTGTATATTACTAACAACACGTTGTATACGATAAAACCCCTGAGCGAGCCTCCACACATGTTTTTTACTCAGAGGGGCCCCAGTAATCTTTTTGGTGTAAGAATAAAATAAAAAATATAATATAACATAGTAATAACGCTGTCTTTGTAACGAAACCGTATTTCACGTGATTATTTTTTAGCGATCGCTGCGGGCGCGTTTTTTACGGACACATGTGTCGGGCGAATCGCAGTTGTGACAATAATACACTATTCGCAGTTATACATAGTACCCACGGCCGGAGGATACAATGCGAACGAAATGCGCACTTAAGAAAGCGGAAGGAGCGCGGGCGCAGTGGTCGATTCTCAAAAATCGTCCTTGTTAGCCAAACTACTGCACGTGCGGTACGACTAACAGCGTTATAATGGGTAGGCCATCCGGTACATTAAGATTCTACGGGGGTTGCACGCACAATGGTCATTTCAGAGGACGAAATCGCTCCCAGCTGGGTATAAAAGGCCGCCGGGAACTCGAGTCCCGGCGCATTCGCAAAAAATCACGCGTTCAAGTCGAATCCCTGCCGGAGGACAACCGCAGGACACTCGCTCACGTATACACACGCGCGCACGCGAATCCACAGACTGTCGGACTATCATCCCGGAAGCACGACCCCGGGATCCACATAGGCGGTTCGGTAAGTACTTGCAAAATTACCCTATATTATAAGTGCGGCGAGCGCGGTTAGGTTTGCCCTCTACAAAATCGGGTTTGGGCCATTTTTTACGATTAATTTATTATTGTTTTGATACGACGTACCTATATGTATTATTTTTTTTCGTCATCCTTAAAACGGTACACGTTATGCACAGATTTTACTCTGAACGTATTTTTGACGTATTTTCATAATATTACTGTTGCTCGTAAATAAGATATCGTATGAAATTTATTCCCCCGCACGGGATTTTGTTCGGTGATTTTTCATTTTTTTTTTCATTTTTCAATTCGTTACGTGCGAGTTCCATCGCGCCCTGCAGTTTTAGTCGTCCGTTAAAATATGCAAAATAAAATAACAAGCCCAGCTTAATGTCGTTGTACAATTTTAAATTGTTTTTTGTTTTCAATTACAGCTCATTAGCTTACTTTTTTAATTATAACTTTTAAATTAAAAAAAATCTATGTGCATTTATTTCTATAAGTGTTTAATTTCGAAAAAAATCGATTTAATGCAGTAATAATAACAACAGTATTGTCATACCTAACGTAATACTTTCCTACAAAATATGTATTGGTTTTTATGTGAACATATTTTCTAGTTATCGCCCTGCTATGTCACGTAAACATTGTATCGCCCGCGGCACAATTGTTACTAATTATTCATAAATACCGTTTTTTTAGGAATCAATGATTATCGGTCTGGTTTTAATTTTTAACGCAAATTACTAGCCCTCCCGCAACACGATCAAGGTTATGACTTTATGTATATAGATCTAAGTGGTCTAACGCTTTAAAGTTATACGCTCGGTTCAAATATTATAAAAAAACAAAAATAGAAATTGGGAGCGCGCATTTATATAATGTGTAGATAGGTATACATCTAGTAGATAACTATTTTTCCGTAACAGCATAATTTATTTATCCGTATAACAACGTATAATTTGATATACTTGTGAACCACCGATAATTCATGCGTATAGATTATTTAATGCGCATAACTTATAATAATAGTATTTATTATGAAAAATTTTATAATTTGGTTAACCTTATTTTATTTTTTTATGTTTAACTTATAAAGAAATATTCAACGATTTTTTTTATGCAAATAACATAAATATATTCCACGCATATTTCTCTCTATTGTATAACCAGGGTTGCGTTTAACGAGGTTTAACGATTTGGCATGTGGATAAATATTGTAATCGAAAAACAAAAAAAACTAGAAAGATAAAAATCTCATTCAAGTCCCGCCGATTCGACGCGTATGAAATGTTGTGCCTCATACACGTGCATAATATAATCTTAGTCATGAATGTAGTGTACACATGTGTACATAGGTTTTATTTTTTTTTTGTTTTCGATTACTTATATAATATTACCATATTTATTTAAAAGTTATTTATCACCACAGATGTATTTTAAGGTATGTAGTTTATTCATAGGTATATATATAATATGTATATACAAGTGATCAATAGAACATGTTTTGTTTTTAAATTTTCCGTGCAAACTCGTCCATATAACTTCGAAATAATCAAGTGTAATAATAATAAAAATAATATAGTATTTTTTCTCACGCTTTATATTCGTTGTAAAGTTGCGTTCAATAACAGGACATCGTGCAAAATGCATTTATAACTCATAAGCACACTTCAATGCATATTTTTACATTTTCAACTCATATTCCGCTGCGTTTTAGCATGGACTAGTTCTCATGTACGTGCTTTCCGCCGTTCCTCGATAAATCATATAGCTCTGTATATAACGTGAGCTGTACGTATGTAAGGTAAAATCATACTTATTTTAATCGAGTCAATTTTAAAGTATAATATTATTATTCAAGTAAATATATTGGTCATACCTGGTGTTTTCGTAGAGGAAAAATCCTACTTTTAATGACTAATCGTTTGAGTCGGGACACGTTAGAAAATCATAATAATATTTTTTGGGAATCGGACATCGGGAACCGTAGGATATTAGACATAAATATAATGAAATAATAATATATTATAGTTTAGAAAAAAGAATATATATTGTAACGCCAAAAATAACATGTATCCCCTGGTGCAATAACGATTAGCCATACTACGAGTACACAATGTCTTCTGACCCGAGTGCAATATTATTTGTCATCGTCATCGTCTCGGCATATGTACTCGTACATCACCTCGCGTCCTGCACGCCGTCTCGGTTATCGTCACGATTGTTCACGGAGAAGACCGCGAGAGCTTTCGCCATAAAACCGTCCCATAAGTTGTCGGGGGGAAAAAAACTAATAATCCTCTCGGCCGAGTACTATTACACCACCTAGCGTTGCTGTTACACGCGCATTCAGTACACGCAGCAGACGCACATCGATCGGGGGTGTTGCCCACACCAGCGATTCCGTGACCGTGGGCCTCGGTCCCCTGTAGAGGGCCGCACGTAGACATGATGGGGGCTGTGAACTATTTGTGCAGCACACCATAGTTTCAGTATGTTGACGTGGCCGTAGAAAAAAATCCGTTAACATTTCGACGATTTGTATGGATGAAAATGTCTACACCCTGTGCGTGGACCTCGTCAAGTCCGGGGGGGCCTGGATATTACATTACACTTTGAGAAGCACTGACCTACGCGTTGCATAATACACCTATCCATCATGGCACACGCGTATTATGCACCTGGCCTCGAACGTAGCGCGTATAGTATCCCGGCGGTCGCACCTCTCCTCTTACAGTATGCATAAACATAATGTTGTACACGTGACCCGAGCGGTTTGCGCATTATGTAACCGCGCGGTTGGCCGGTCGGTTACCGCGGTCGGTGTCGTCGCCGTGTATATAGTGGGTGTAGTAGGTACATCGCAGAAGACACGATAATAATCAAATACGCGAATTTTTTTTATTTTATTAAGTTACGCGCGCACGCTGCACAACGGACCGTATTGCATTAGGTGCAGACCCAGTACCATCCATAGGACTCAACCTTTCTCTTGCAAGTTCACTGGAACGCCGAAAACGGTACGATCAAAATAATCGCTCACGTTAATAATCACAGCAATTAGTTGTACTCACTTGTGGAAAAGATTTTAAAAAAAATTGTTTTATACATACACTGCGGTTTTATCAATACTATTATTTGCATTCCGTCCGCGGCCGACCTTATGCACCGGGAAACACAGTGAATTACACACGATAACTAACGCGTATATTGAACATCATAACCAAACATTATATATTTATATATATATAACACGATTGTAGGTGCACCGGACATATAACTAATATAGCTAATTAGTAATTTATCGTTGATCGCTCGAAACGATATGGAGATCATAGAGCTTCCGAACGTTTTCGCTACTTTAATCCCTTGCAGGTGCGCAGTGCAGGGGGGTGTTTTGAGCGTTTAAACCCCCGCTCCCCCGTTTACCATTTTCGGGAAAAACGTTTGTTACATGAAATTATTATGTTTTATTTCCGCCCCCCTCCGGCCCTCCCCTCGCGCTTGAGTTGTATTTAAATATACGCAATAATTAGAACGCCCGCATTTTAAAAATACTGGTCACGCGGTTACGCGGTAATAGGTAATTGGCTACAACAATATAATGACCATAACACGTAATGATGATAGTAGCAGTGGTAGCAGTAATAATATGTAACATGAACGTGACATTGCGCCGAGGACAACACCCTCTGCAGAAAGCAGTCGACCGGCGCGCGTTTCGTGCGATTACGCAACGCCGACCGACGCCATTGACATTGACCACCACCGCGCCACGGCCGTTCCCGAGGCGCGCGCGCGCGCCCACGACACGCGAGACGTTGAGCGTTACATATTATTATTACTATATTATTACATTGTTATTATTATTATTACTATTATTGTATTATTATTTATCAGTATTCTATCTGGTCCGTAGCGACCTGATAACGATATCGTTGACGGGCGCACCAGCACGGTTTCGCGTTGAATGTCAAGGGCGTGTGAACGGGCGAGTTGAAACGGCCTTTTTTTTTTTACGACAACACCATTATGTTATACACCGTATGAACGAAATCGCGTGAGTGCAAGTTCCCACACGAGATGCAGCAGGTGAAAAACGCGCGGTGGCGGACTTAAGGGTGTCAGAGGGGTCCGACGGGCGCCACCTACCCTACCACTCCCCTCCAATCGCCTTAGGCCTCAGGTCAACTGGACCATTCTTAGTCGTGACTTACGGGTAACTGCTCGGACCCGAAGTGGATGGTACTGGGTCACACAAGACTGCAGAACCGTAGTTGAAAATCGATTACTCGTGCGTAACGCGCGTTTGCGATGAATAAACTGGTCGGTAGAATGGACAAAAACTGTGCGGTCATTAAAATGCCTATGACTATGACTGATCTCTAGGGCCCGGATTTCAACACAAAGTGTATCTTTTTTCGCGTGACCTTAGACAATACTTTCCAATGACATAACTTATTCGTAACAGATACTTCAAAAGTGATTGCTATATATTTTTCGATGTGAATTTCAATTTTTAGCCGTCGTTAGCAATTTATTCAGTACATTATGCGCAGCTATACATAAAAAAACAATTTATGATATTATCTAAATATAGTTTATAAATTTGTTTTCTTGGTGTTTAGTTTAACTATTTGGTATATCAAATTTAATTTGATTTGAATTTCAGTTTTTTTTTTTTATCGTATAAATTGTTTTGTTACCCTCTAATAAAACACTAAATACATAATAAGAACAATTTTAACGGTTATTTTTAAGAATATTTTTGGCTAATTTTTAGAACATTTTCGTCACTGTTTAGGGCTTTTGAATTCGAGCTATATACTGATCACATACTACGTATACAACATTTTTATTCCGTCCGATAAAATAAATATTGTCTTCAACTATTTGTATCGATATTGTACAATATGTAATCATAATAAACTAAATCGTCACCCGCAGACGAGTGACGTGTAATACGTGTTAAAGGACGAGCTGCAACCGGACAATCGAGATTTTACAATATGACGTACAATAATGAGCAGTGCTCGTTCGCGGCGTTTCGTGCGCATATATAACACGTACAATTATTATTAGTACAGCGCAGTCGAACGCGAGTTCAGAGGCCTGGTTATTTTCTGTGTCTATAACCGTATTTTCATTCCGGTGGTACCAAAGTACTAGACCGATCTAGTGATGCGATGATTAATCTAAATACCGATACTTGTCTAACCGAATTTATAATTTATAATATTTGTTCTAATCGAATATTCGTTGTCGTCAACAAAGTTGGTTTTAGGTAGACACTACTACTTTTTTTGTTTCGTCTCCCCGATTCCCACAAGAAATAAAATTAAACAAATATTTAAAATAGGTATCTAAAGATCGACAAAAGTCAATATTTCATTGAAAACTTACCGTAATTAGTACGTAGACTCTTAAGTTAAAAATGTACTAAAAAAAAAAAAAAACCAACACACTCGTAATGTACTAATGCAGACATTTATATTGATACGGTATAAACTTTTTTTTCTAATAGACTTTTCGGTATTTTTGTTTTCATTACGTGCCTCCCCGATAAGAGTGCTGCGGATGCCCCATGCGCATCGTTATGTCGATCGGAATGAAAATCTACGGTGGGCGCGCGACGGAAAGAGACAGAATATATCCGTCGCGCCTCGTCCCTTTTAAAACGCGATTCACATTGGGTCGACCAACGTAGAATTCTGGACGAAAACCCGATTTTCAATAAACAACACTTTGTTGTAACTCATCGACATCGCGCTGTGCGTGCGGGCCGTTTCCACTCGCGTTTAAATCGTTTAGATTGTAATTTTATCGTAATTCGACTGTCCAAGGTTAGTCGCGCAAACGCATATATTATGCATTATGGATGAGCTTATGACGCTCGCGTCGTCTGTTCCGAAAAAAAAAAAAAAAAAACGACAGTGCACAATCGAATAAATTAGCATAGTAAAAAAATATCGTATGAATAAATATCGTATAGCGCAAGTTTTCCACGCGCGGTGCTGATAAGAAAGCGAATTGAACGCACTCGAACGAAACTGACATCGTTCACGCTACAATCTAATTGAATTTTTTACTCCGTCTAAACTTCCGTCGAAGTAAACAGAGTTTTACGCAACGATAAATTAGCATTATACTTACCACGCGCATATGATGGATGTGCGATGGCATTTTATTATAATAATACGCGTCATGTCTGTCGAACGCACGTGATCAAAAGTCTGCGTTACACTGTAAATACATTATGTCTGTGTTTCACGTCTTTTCTATCGAAAGTCTGCGTTACACTGCCTGAATTTGCGCGCGATATTGTTAATATTATAACTATTATAGCAATTGCTTGTTAGCTATTACTTATGATTTGTACACTAAATCTGTGGTGTAAAAATAATGTACTGTACCGTGTTTTACGGTATAAAATTCAAAATTCGAAATTACATACGAAAAGTCTATAACAGTTTGGAGACATTAAAAAATTCAAATAAAAAGAAATAATCAATGGACAATGACTAATAAATAGTAAAACTAATAGCGGTTTTAATAAATATACTTTTGATTTTCTCACTTTTTTAGTTCTGTATGGATGAATATAAATATTTGTGTAAGTACTACACAATTATAAAGTATATACTTTACGAAATAATGGTATACACCGTTTAAAAATCATGTACCTATAATACAATATTGTATATTAAATAATGTATTTTGTATAATACAAATTTACATCGTTACTCATTACTCATTACTAGAGTACTGATTTAATAGGCATTTGCTTTCTTTACTATTCATTAAAATGTTTTTAAAGTTAAATCTCAAACGAAGGTATAATGGTGTTATAAGTGTTAATTTTATATAAAATATATATGTCATATAGGCTATAATGTGCTAGCTATAAATTAGATTCTCATTACTACGTAGAACGAAATAATCGAAATATTATTTTGTTCTCTTATAACTATTTTTTTTTGAAAAAAAAAGTTTATTTTGGTCTTCTTCACTTTTGAGTAGATTTTTTTTGTATTAAATAATATGTTCTAGTAATACGTACTTGAATATTGAAAGGTCGAAAGGTATTTTTATAATGTGTTACATGGTCACCCCGATTGCTCCGGCTCAATCAGTAATATCTCATAATGTTTGATTTAATGGATTAAATAAAGTTAAATAAAGCTATTAGTTCTACATTTGTACTCTTTTGAAATTTATTATTTAAGATCTTCGATTGTTGTAATAAAACCTGCTTTCGGGTGGTTTTAATTGAAAGTTCTACGTTATTTTTTAGCCAAACGTATAATATCACCAATTCGCCGCAGGCTATCATTTGACGGGTATCTATCCCCATCAACATTTTAAATATAATCTCATTTTTTTTTATTTAAATTTTCGCGAGCAGGTACCTTTTGAAGGATTGTAAAATGACTATAACCTTTTACATTGTTGTCATTATATTATTGTATAATTTAAATAATGAACATAAGGCAAAACTATAATACGACTATTCTAACTTTTTTCGGATTTTTGATGCTTTAGTTTGAGTGCTTTTCCAGTGTTCTGTAGAGCTACAAAATCCTAACCCTTTACCCATTAGTAATTACAATATTATAACAATACGCACATGCGATTACGGAATCTCATGTTGAAATAAGTGCGCACTGATCGGCACAAACCGTACGTACAAATATTACGCGCGCTAGGACCGTCCGATTTGCCGAAGAGATGACAAAAACAAGTTCGTATACGTTGTTGCATGGTCTGCAGGTCGTTCGGAAAAAATAATGAAGAAATAATCGAGTTGTTATTTTTAATATTATTATTATTATGTATTTAATACGGGCGTTCGGTCGCGTTGTTTTCCATACGGACGACGACGCACGAGCCTAAACACGCGTCAATAATTTCGAAACTCTACGGTTCGATTGGGAAACATTTTGAAATTACGGTTTTTGATCGACAGCCCAGAGTATTATTTTTATTATTACTATTATTAAGTGTATCATTAAATTACACGTTTAAAGTTCGCTCATAATATTATCTCTATAACATTATAATACAATTTAATATTAATTATTAAGAAACGGATTTATACGTAAGTGCATGGATACATTTATTATAGAGTAAGTTATTTGAAATCAGATAAGAAATGTGCATGTCATTCTTAATGAAATAACATAAATTTTATTTAACATATTTTGCATATTTTCATTATTTTAATCCGATGAAATAAGGTAAATACCAAATATTGATGAATATGAATTCGATGGCCCATAAAATATTTTCATTTTTTTAAACCCGGGTTGATTTTTTGTAGACCGACTTAGATTCATAGTATAATTAGTAAGAGTTATGATACAGTTCTTGGTGAGGACGACAAAATAACGAGAGCAGTAAAAAAAACAAGTTTTCAGACACTTTAAAATCAATTGTTATCGATTATAATATGATATTTCAATTGCATGTCTATAGATAATATAAATAAAGGCAATATTTATAGAAACATATTTTAAGAGTCATTGCGCATATAAATCTGTTCCCTATCAACTGTAATATATATATTTATTGTTGATACAATATAACAATATCCTAATCCTGCAGTGCTCATGATTTGTACAAACCAAATTCGCGCCGTTTACACACTGTTGTGCAACGGAATTCCGACCGTGTCGAGGTGGGTGTGCGGAAAACAATCATGACGTATTGTTCGCATAATATGACGTCCACTCGGGCTATATTGAACCGTATTGAGCCATTGCCACGGTGTTCGCATTAGTGGTCCAACAGCTGCAGGTTTAGCGGTTCGTCCAACGAGTAGATCACATTTCGATTTTTCTGCGAGCTTTGAGATTTTCGATTAGCCTAGCCATTAGGGCTCACGATTCATTCGCGTTTGCACTTACAGTGCAGTGACCAGTGACACTGAAATTTAAGATGTTCGGTTAAAGATACAGGACCATGAAAATGTTTTTTTTCCTTTTTTTTAAATTGTTGATTTAAATCTTTAATAATAGAAAATGTAAAACAAAATATATCTGGTGTATACAATTATATACAGTGAAAAATTCGAAAACAATGTAGTTTGCCAACACTTGAGTTAATATGTCATAGTATAAATAAATAAAATGTTCAGTGTGAGTACCTCGGAGTGAAACTATTTTCAAATTGTAAAATCGAAATAGTTTCAAACAGGTACCTACATTGGTGTAGGCACAGTAGGTTACGTTATTATCGTGTCTAGTCGATGAAAACCCGAAGGACGGTTACTACTACGCTTATTGTAACATCGACATGCCTACGTAGCGAAAGAAGGAGAGGGGTGAAAAACGAGGAGCGTTTGTCCATGCGCGGACGCCCATTTAAATAAGTCTCCATCCGTGTACAATAAATTATCTTGTATTAGTGTGCGTATAACGCAATATACTTTTTCCAGTTCACCCTGTACCGCCGCTTAGTATACACGCTCGTATGTTAGAGAAAGCGTTCCGGACGCGCGTGTTTATCGTAAAAGAAAAAAAAAAAGAATAAATATACGAAACAAATAATATAATATACTCGTGTATAATTTAATAACAACAAAACGAGCATGTATTACGTCGTCGTCGTTCGGTGAGTGTATTGTGGTGGCATAGTGCAGTGTACGTAAAATACACACGCACACACATACCTATTACATGTACACGCACGTATCGTTACTATGAGGGTCATCTGCTTCGGGTGCGAGGTCGAACGGTGTCCGCTACCCGGATATCACCCGTAACGAAGAAAACCGTCACAACTGTAAAACACCATATATGTATGTTTTAATACGCATACTATTACGTCGATTGATAATGGTGTGCGTGAGATTATTACGGCAAAGCGCCGCCGCCGCCGCCGCCGCCGTGTAATGCGATCGTGTTTCCCGTGCCCGTGTTCGAACCATTGATTTTACTATGCATAACACGACCGTTATGGTAATACGCGGTATACGCGCGGTTAGGCGCGTGTGAGGGCTATAAGCGCGCAGGTAGATTGTTGGTGCTGCAGTGACGTTTACGCTGCACTATGAATACGTATATATGTATATGTACGCAGGGCAGGTGAGAGGGCGAGAGGGTGAGGCAGGGGGGATAGAATCACCCGTCATCCCGGTCCATCGTGCAAAACAAATTTTATAAAATTAAAAAACTTTTTTTAAATAAAATATTTGTATATGTTGTGAATTAAATGTGATAAACTAATGAATAGTATAAATATATTTCCTTATACTAAAATGTATGACCGATGAAAAAAAGAGAGCTCCCCCCCAAAAAAAAAAATGTTGTCTGGATTCAACAATGCTTTCAAGCTTTGGAGTGTTAGCGTTCGAGGAGGAACTGAATAGAAATATCAACTTGAAGGGCATGATCAACGACTTTACTTTATAGAAGTCTAGAAAGGGAACAATAAACTGTATTCATTTTAGTTTTTCTTTAATAATTAAAATAGTTTTTTTAATGGAACCAAATATTGTTATTTATTCATATTAAATTTAAATACTAGTATTATCCTACATTGTTTTTATGTCTCAGTAAAATAAGTATAAGCAAAGAAGGCCCAGAATCGATCAGATCCGGGGCTCTATTAAGCCCTATACATATACTGCACTTTGTCCACCGCGAGTTATTCTCAATATTGTGCACTCCGTATACCTACATGTAATGAGCTGCTCTAAGTCATCATATCTTCTTCTGTTTGTAAAAAAATTACCCAAAAAGTACCTACATTGATTCAAAATACAGCGAGTTCTTGACGCGGACAACTAAACGTTTTTTATTGAAAATAAATACGATCCTACACTGAATTGCGTACTTTTTAGGAATATATACTTCACCTTTTATTTCAAATATGTGTTGAGTAACAACGATTTATGTTATATAATAGTGCATGTCTTTTACGCACTCGATTTTGATAAATAAAATAATAAAACTTCAAAAACATTACGATAAAAATTGGTAAGAAGTAAGACAGTCTTTTCCAAGAACCCATGTAAGTCGACCGGGAAATCAGTGAGTATCACATGGCTAATCTTCGTACTCATTAGCTTACTGCAGCACGATGCTCGAGGAACGTTTATTTTCGTTAGTTTACATACCTATATAGTATCGTTCTTCTTCGCACGCGGATAAAATAATCATTATATATTAACATAATGCATTATGCATTTATGCGTTCGTATAAATATATAGATATATTATCACTTGTAGAATAATGTATCACGCACGTACGGTTGTTGACGACAATTATTATTGAACTAATCGACGGCAGTGCAACAGTATACCTCATGCACTCCTGCAGTGGCGTCGGGTATCGACTGTCGCGATATTGCATTGTGCTGCTCGTGATCTGTGATCTGCGGTGCGTTGTACTGTACAGCTGCGACTAATAAAATGTACTAAAACTAAAACTGCAGCACGGCGTGCACGTACGATAAAATATTTGGTGAGTGCAATCCAGCGTCTCCGTAGATAATATATTGTACTCGCCCCTTTGACAAAAGTTGAAACGTAAAAAATATGTTCACCGACTCGTATCGTGACGATATTATAATATGTGCAGGGGAGGGGGGATATCAATATGCACATACTGAATACAGGGGGGAAACTGATAGTTAAGCAACACGCAACAGGTATGTGCCTCGTAATATTTCGTATTTTCGATGTTGTCGCTAATGCATTAATCATAACAATAATTATACGAAGGGTTTGAAATACCCGTGTACATATGAACTCTTAAATTATTTCGTACGCACGAGTGTATCTATGAATTAATTACAACGCTTGAGAAAGGTTGTCGATATAAATAGGTATCTATATTGGTAGACAACAATGATGGATTTCCGACTTTGTTATTATTCCGGCATAATTTAAGTGACCATCAAAACGTAATACTGCTGCGTATAAACGCTCATAGTATATAGGGTGATTTTTTAGACGTGCTCATCCCCTTTTCTGGCCTTAAAAATGGTTCAATTTGAAATTTTTTTTTGTCAATGTTCAAGTTACCTTAAAATCTATGTTTTCCACTTTTTTTTCATACCGCCCTAAGGGTGTCCAGTCACGATGAAAACTTTTATTTTTCAAATGGCAAGACCATATTATTTACGTAAAATATTATAGATTAATTTTTCTGGAATTTTACGTAAGAACGTAGTCAAAATTCGGACCAATTCTTTCGGAGTTATTTAAATTTAAAATCGCGTATGAAAAGTGTAATATTCGCATTATCTCGAATTAATAGCAATTAGGGATAATATGTAATTACAAATTATAGCATAATATCAGGTGTCATAATGCTATTTTTCTTAATAATTTTATTAGAATAATTCAAAAACTTCGAATTTTGATTTCGGTACATTAAAATTCATAGAAAAATTACGACAATGTAATACTGATATGTGGTGTTTTCACTTGAGAAACAAAACTTTGATTTTGCCGCAGGACATACTTATATGGCAGCAAGAAAAATAAATGATGGAAAACTTTTCTTATGGTAACTTGAAATTAAAGCACTTTCAAATGGGTGAGCACGTCTAAAAAAACACCCTGTATAGCGTTTAATTAAAACCTAAGTTCAGCGTGTGGTCGTCGGTTCAAATTCTAACCAAATTAAACGTGCAACGTTGGACTGGCCGTGTTGTTTTTAAAACGTAGTTGATCAGTCGTAAAATAATATGTACACTGTAATGTGTTGTAGATGTTATTACGACGTGTTAATTTCCAGTGAAACGCAAATAACACTTACGCGTCATGCGTCAGCACTAGGAGACTTGGCGGTTTATTTTATTTTTTCCGTATTTTTTCCACGCGGGGTTGGGGGTTGTTGGAAGCATGATAGAAAGTCGTGCGTTTTAGAAAGTCGAGTTCATTGAATGTCAAATCGGTGTGGGATACGTTTCGGAAAAACACGTGTGGGGCAAAGATAATTTTAACAGAACCCGTTTGTAAATACTAAATCGTGACGCCCACGTTCGAACGTTAGAAGTACAGCGTTTCGATAAACCGATGATTAACGCGCGACAGTGAAATAATCGTGGTCGTGACCTATAATGTAATAATATGAAATAACGCGTATTTTTGTTTTTATTTCTCTTTAACCGCGGTGCTGCACGTTCGTGTTCTACACTGAGATACGCCGTTTGAGCGCATCGCGGACAACACCGGCCAATATTCGGATATTGCACATGATCGATCATCGCACGGCGTGTGTAATATTATGGATACAGGTAATATCGAAACGCGAGCGTACGATCGTAACATTATGAACGGTTTACTTTCTAAAACACCATTTTTACGGAAACACAAAAACAAAAACCAACGTTCCACCAAACAACCGTATGTGTAGGCATAGATTTACCGAAAAACTCGACTGCATTATATTATTATCTCGCCGGCGCGACCGAAGACATCGTTCTCGAAAACTCACTGGACTTTCTAAAAACACGCGCACGTCACATGGCGGTGGTGTAGCGCCGGAGAAAAAAAAATTCAAGTGTTATTGACACGCGTCGCGTCGTACACATTTATTACATTTGACCGTGCAGTCGAAAGACAATAAAAACAATTCATGTATTTTAACACGTACCTATTATTATTATTATTATTATTATTTTTAAATCGAACCGCGAACCGGTTGCGTATTATTACAATGTAAATATTGTTATAGTAATGTTATTGGTTGTGCAGCGGTCGATAGCCATAATATCTGCGTTATCGTTCAGAAAACTACCCGCGTGAAAGTAGTGGAAACTTGCGTGCGTAGTGTACCTATACGCGTAGAAAAAAAAAAAAAAAACGTTGCGATATCATTATTAACGGCGTGACGTGCGCAGGGTCACAGTATACGTTTTACCGATTACGATATCGTGTATTATTGCCCGTGAGCACTTTGAGTGCACACAAATCTCTTGTGTGATAATATCCGCTCGGCACGACGAGTGCGTAATTTGGACCCACCATCGCGTGCCACAGCCAGGGGTGGTTTGATAACGTTAACTTGCAAATGTAATTATAATAATAAACAGTCGAGTCTCGACTGTTCGAGCTTCCAGAACTCGAAAAATCCTTGATGACTCAAACTTTTTATCTCACTCGAAATTCGAGTTGTTGAGGCTAAAGGCTGTAAATCGATTTCGTAAGACACACACACATTAATAGTATACATCGATAGAATTCGGAGATGTTCAATGCCGCCCTAACAAGAATGATTTACGTCAATAGTCAACCACTTCCCGGATAAACTCGTACTTACGTCTACCCTAATACTTTAATTCTTGTATCGTTTAACACTAATTAATGTGTCGTATTCATAATATCGTATATTTTACAGTCACGGTTGTCGTAGAACGATAACAAAAGTCGGATGCCGTTAATTATATGAAATAAAAATATCTTAAATACAGTATATGTCGTCACCACCTCCCCTTGAGTCCCGTAGGAACGTGCTTTGTACCAGGTCCTTCGCCGGGTTATTGCTGAGCAAACAAACATATTGGGTTACATAACAAACCGTTCAGTGAGACCGACGTTTGGGGTCATCTAAACATCCATAATTATAACACGTGTGTTTGAACTCAATTCGCACTGGCCACGGAAACAAGAAAAACACAGCTAACGGCCAACTTGTTGACCTGCAGCAATTCTAATTATTTCAACAAGATTATTGCTCGTATACGATCATTTTCCGAAAACATTTTGAATTGACGATGACTTATACGGATAATATAAGCTCCGTGACATCTACAGCGGACGCGTTCGATGCAATTATTGATTTTCATTTCCGACTACTTTCGAAAGCAATGTTTTCTTACCACCAGATTGATCGGATGGTCCGGCAGAAGTAACCTGCGAGTAGTCTGTGGTATAACGCTTGGAGGGCGGTAGGGGAAGGTGGAGATAATAGATTTAAACACGTGTCTCTTGGGGTGGAAGGACAAAATGTCTACACTTCCGTCGTACTGCTTTAAGGATTATTAAAACCATTGATTTCAAAGACGAGAAGAAAAATGTTAATGTAGAAAAAGACAAATCGAAGCTGAACCCAGGACGGGAGGTGGAGGTCTATCCTTCATGACGTGCCGCCCACGTAAGTATGCCACCGTTTTTGTGGTACACCTCCTGTATACCGCGGACAATAAAAACGTAAAACGTTCGTCGCAATTATTATTGTTACCAAGATACGCGTCCGCTGTGTATACACGTCGGATCGATCGACGGACCGTATACCCGGTATATAGTGCACATGGCGCGGTATAATAGAATATAATAATAATAATGACGATAATAGTGATAATAATAATAATAATAACAAAAATAGTATAATACGCGTGCACGCGTTGCGGCGATAATTCGCCGTGCACTCTAGATCTCGGCACCGCGCGGCAATGTGTGTCAAGTTACATGAAAAGACGACGATGACGCGCGCGTAGTATTTACCGTATATGTAGGTCACTCGCACTGCAGTGTACCTACACGAGACTTCGGCGAACGTCCGTACGACCGCACGTTATATTATTATGTGTGTTACGCGGCTACACGGTGCAGGATATAATATAGTGTTATCATCGTTACCACCGCCTGCGCGTGTGTTACGACGAGGCGAGCTGTAATGGTAACACGACGGTGATGACAATCGTATAATACGAATAATATTAATACAAATACATAATGCACTAGACGGCGCGTATCACCGCCGTAATAATAATAATAATATGTACATAACACGATAATGACGACGCTCTAGTGCAGCGCACATTACGCGTTTACGTTGTACGGTCGTAATGATTATGTGTCACAACGCGTTGTGTTCATCAGTTTCGGTCGCTACTTATTTCGAGTTTTGTCATCGTTCATCCCAACCGATGGACCGTCGTGTTGAGTACGTGCTAGGTACGATATTGCTTTAGGAAGCCTAATTCGCCGAAAGTCCACGATGGTAAATTCTACGGGAGCACGAAAGAACGTACCTGTTTTTAACACGAGTGCACGCGTTAGTGAAATAAAACTTGATATTTTTTCCTCGGACCAAGTGATTATATATTATTTTTCGAACATATTGTATCAACCTCACGCTGAGTTTAATGTAGGTAGGTAACGAATTACGTAACACAATAAATCAATACTATAATTATTACAGTTATAAATTAAGTTTCGGTTGTAATGTCGGACGACGCAGTTATTTTTTCTCGGTTTTACAAACAAATGATCCCAAAATGAAAAATAATGGAGATGGTACCTTTGCGATTTAGGCCAACGACGTATATTACGGCCCGATGTAATAATAGTATACATATTGGACGACGGTTGATTTGCATAAGTAGTTGCCCAATTTGTATAACTCGAAAAAACGATTCGAACGGAACATAAAATATAGGTACGGCTGGATTAGAGTAACCATTCGTCTAGTATTTCCACTTTTTGTCCCGTTATCTCAACGAAAGTTATACGGGACGTGTTTTGTCCCGTTTTTCCAAGTCTACCCTGTTTCAATCCCTTCTTAACTGCTTATGTAAAAAACTATTATTCAATAAAATCTCTACTTTAAAATGGTATTTTTGCGTTGTTTTGCGGGTATCATTGTTATTTTATTTGTATTATAATTTAATTCGTTAGTTTAGTGAGCAAGAAAAGGAGTTAACTTAAAAGGTGCGTACCGTATTTTCTTAAAAAAATATGGTCACCCTAGATTATATACAGAGTGGGATAGAGAGAAATCCAGTTAACGTAGAATACGAATTGTAATCGGGCATTTTCTGCACGTGATATTATGGTACCAAAATAACCGGGTCAAAAGTCAAAATTGGGAGTATCGATCGTCCGTAAACGTCTGAAACGATCGGTTTCTGATTCCTTCTTACGCTCGTACTACGATAAGACTATTATTATCATAATTTGTCGTGTCTCCGCGGTTGGTCACGAGTCCGAAATTCGTTTCCGTCCGGCGTTTTATGAACAATCTCTGCGAAATCGTAACAAGACTTAATACATACACAGACAACCCGAAAACGTAAGGTTACCACGTCGGAGATAATATATATTTACGTATGACGCACAAGGCGTTATACGTTTGGTTACGTTATTATTATTCTTATTATTACTACGGCTTTGTGCCCGCGTGCGTTCGCGTAAACCGGTTCGGAATTTTTCGTGGCGATTGACCTTTTTCCATTGTAATGTCTAAAAAACAATTATCATTCGGCAGAAAAATTGTTCGCACCGGTTACCGCAAGACTTTCGCGAATGCGAGCGACTTCCGCACGCGCAGTGTGCCGCCCATATAACCATGTGTGTTTACTGGCGCTTCGAAACCCGTTCCCTCCCCCCTCCGCAAGCTAACCAACGTGTAATGTGTAGGTACGAAAACAATACCACACGACCGGATTCCTTGTCGGGATTTTTGTCATTTCGCGCGCTCCAACTTCTGCCCCTAACCCTCGTCCACCTCGTCGTCCGACCGTTTCCTGGTTACCGTGTACGCGGTCGACGTTGTTTCCTCCCACGCGTAAATCTTTCCGATGGCTAAACGACGAGCGTGCAACCCGACGTCCCCGCAGTCCGAAACTGGAATAACTCGAAAAACCATAATCTTATTACAATATCATCGCATGATACCGAACGATGGATTTGGGCTTGGGTGAAAACTTAAGATCGTCTAACGTTCGGGGTCGCCCGGACGGACGCGCTTGCAATCATTTATGTTTGTTGATGATAATATAGTTTAGTATAACTTTGATAATATACATATATAATGGTTACCAACGAGAATACGATTCCCAAGATTCCTATAGAATGCCATTGACGTTAAGCGTAAAGTATGAAGTTTATAGAAGTGTTTATTTAAAACAGGTTTATCATTAATATTGACATTCACAACTGCATAAAACATTTACGTATGCACAAACACTTTACGATTTTTGACTCGCATGTGCATTTCACAAGACCTGCGATAAGATAATTTTTAAGATAATATTAATTATCGAACGCACTATTAGTATGTTTTTAATGAATACGCACTTTTCAATTTAATGTATAATTTTATGTCAATCGTGTACACCTCCTATGTACACGAGGCGCGGCTTCATATAGATTACATGGTCGTTATTTTTGTACTTTTCCTGCTCATTTTAGGCATATAGAATACTTTTGTATTCAACACTTTGCCGGTAAAATATTATTTACAAAAGCCATATACCTATCACTCGTTGTAACTGATCAGCGTACAGCCAAAACTACCATTCCGGTTCATTTGAAATTGTTGAGGGAATGTACTGATATCGTGCTGCACGTGTATATAAAATCGCATTTTTCAGGGTGGAAAAAGCTCTAGGCTCCGCCGCTCTGAGGTGGCCTTACGGCAATACAATGTTTTTCACTTTTTGATTACCTAGGAAATATTTAAATAAAATAAAATTTAATGCAGAATGTTTTTGCGACGCTTTTTTCAACAACTACGATTTTTCGAATTTACATAGAATTAGTAATATCACTCTAATCTGGGTTAACAGTAATAAATATATCTCGGCGGAGCCCGGCGGGTAATTCAACTACATGGTATTGAAATAAAACTATAATTCCTTCTCCTTCTTCAGCTCTGTCTCATCGCGAACAACATGCGTCTTTTCGATGGCATAATAATCGTGCGCACGGTTGTAAACACCGAACACTATACGCTTGACGTATTATTTTGTACCGAGTTACACGGTGTTCTGAGGGAGCCGCCGAGATTATGGTAATTATTGGAGACGGAAAGAGACTGCAGTCGTTTATGAAACATTTCTTCGGCGATATGTTACGACGATAATAAACTAAATATAGTTTCATTAGCTATGGTTTTGCATACATTTTCATTTGAATAAGCAGTGTACACGGTTTACGAACGAGCGCGGGACGCCTGAATACTTATTTCGTCCTCAAAACCTGCACCCTCCCCCCACCCCTCCCCCCCCCGGTAGAAAGCCAATCGTACGGTTCGTGCAGACTGCACATTACAATATTCGAATCCGTTCACGACCGCAATACGTTTGGAAACGAGTATTTATTTTTTTTCTTCCACTCGCATATTATAATATGCGGCTGATGACTATTACAGATAAATACGCGTACCCGTACACAAATACCCGCCTATTCATTATACATGCACAATGTACTTGTACGTATTTGCTAACTGTTTTTCGGCGGTTCGACGTGAACGTAATTGGCGTGATAAAGCTTCCCCGACCCTCCGTCCGCCGTTCGAAACGAGTTTCTCGTGTCCCCCGAACGAAACATACCTACCGCGGGCCCGGGCACGGATTATAGCGCGCATTGACGAGGGGCGACACGACCGTGCGATATATTTTCGGTAGGTGTGTACACCTGTTTGCGGGCCGTTCGTCCACGTATTATTGTTGTACAGTACGCGTTTGACGTAGTCAACAGTCCGCAACACTTTTACGACCGCCTATCTCATTGGACTTGAACTTTTACTACTCCGCATCGATACGGTGCCGTCATACGTTTTCTGAATTATTATATCCACTGTGAAATCAACGCTAATATTCTCGCTGTGTGTTGTGTGTCTTTGTAAATATCGTCAATGCATTTAGATCACATATTCAATGGGCTTTGGTTCGTGAAATGAATTATATTATATGAAATTAATAATACATTTTCACCGTGTAAACCGTGGTACGCGGAAGGCAGTACATTATACGTAATATATAGGTGCGTGCGACGAGACTGCATCGTCTTCCGAAGCTTCCTGGAGGATTTATAGCCAGTGGTGCGGTAAGGGTGGATCGCGGTGACTTTGACTTCTTAATAATAGTAATATATTAATCTCTCGACACATTAGCAGGAAACGTGGGTAAGAAAGGGTTCTTTGAACACGCAGTTCCATGGTTAGAACAGCACTCCAGATTTCGACAACGGTCTATCGCTCCATTGAAATCTGCTGTACTGCCGTTGAAACGTTAATATCGTAGGCTTTCGATCATAAAAGACGTGCTGCGCGATGGGCTTGTTTTTGCTCATTAATTGGTTTTATGCAACATAACGATAACATGTTACGTTTGCATTTATATGATACTTAAAAGCTATTTGCACAGGCCAAATGATAACCGTGACTCGAAAAACCTATTTGTATAGATCGTTGGTTGATCCTGTTCTACCAGTCGATCACGAACGACTGTTGAAAGTCAATATTTTATTTTTGATTAGGTTATGCGTTTTTACACATTTATCGTTAAACTGATGATTTGAACTCGTCAATAATCTCTACCGTCACTGAAGCTCTGGTCGAATCGTCATTCGTCTTAGGAGAAATGTTAAATCTCTGAAATTTCTTGGTCGATCTCTACTCAAAAGAAAAAAAATAGTTCGGCCGTCCCTGGTGTAAGTGTATACGTGCCGTAAGTGAAACGTATATAGATGATTCCGCACTCTTATTGTCTCCTCCTACCGTGCATCCTGCCTGCAATCGTCCACCGTGTACGTGTAATAACCATGTGTAACTATACTCCGATATCGTATATACAGTATGTAATTTCGCCTCAGTCGTGGCGGTCACGATTTGCAGTCCACTTAGCACGCTGCAGTGCCGCCGAGAGTTTTCAGCCGCGGGAAAATTTGTCTCCCAAATGTATGCACAAGATTACGGGCACGAACCGTAGCGCTCGATTATGTTCTACGCGGTTTTCACTCGCGACTTCGCTATGTACTGGACGTGACCACACATTGTTTATCCGCACGCGTTTGCGAGATGAACGAACCAATATCTTCGACCGCGTCTATAGTAACGATAAACACAGAAAATAATATTACTATGCCGGACTATGAAATGCACAAGAGTTGGTCCGTCCGCCTGCGCGTATTATATTGTTTCCGTCGTAATGATCGCGGAGGTCAACTGCAGATTCGACATAATGAAAACGTTTAGAAGTATAATAAATAACGCCGTGGCGTCATAATAACGTAAGCGTTCGATCTATTTCAGCAGTGCCATGGTAATATGCATTGATCATCTCCAGTCCAGACGTAACGGGATAAAGCCCGCGATAAAGGACTGCGGTGTATACCTTTACTGTACAATATTGTTGCACAGTAAACTACGTTCGGATGTCTCCCAGTGGCGTTTGCCTCGGGACGAAATAAATGGCGAGTTCACGAGTGATGGTAGTGTTAGACAAATTACACGTATGACGTTTATCAATCTAAGTTTAAAGTTTTTAAAGTTTCACGCCAATTTAATTGACTACGATTCGTCCGTTGTTGTATGGAGATGAAAAAAATATTTGGTCCTTCAATGTGTATAGTTTCGCCACTGATTTCTCAGTTCTTATCAAACATGAAATATATATATATGGGTGCGGTGTTGTACACTCATTTGATTTTCTCCTAATTGACAACGCATAATAGTCAGCGCTAAGGTGAAATTCAATAGAAATGTAGTTTTTGGGATAATCTATCTATATTCTATAAATACCTATATATCAAATTGAAAAGGTCATCGCGTCCATGGAAAAAAAATCATTTTAAAAGAGCTATATAAGCGTATACTTGTTTGTGTTTTCCTTTTTTTTCCTTCTCGATATCGTGGGAGGCTGCGGAAAACACAATGCGCGTAATATTGCGTTCAAATGCGTAGTGATTGTCGTCTAAAAAGACGTCGAAAGGACAATGGTCGCATAAGTGAACCGTTTTATACGATTCGCGGTTCGCTACCAAAGCGATGTTTATCGTCGTCATACTTGTAAATATATTATATCGATTACGTGCGCTGAGATCGCGAAATATATGGGTGTAGCTCATCATTACGCGTGTAAGAAAAAATCCTGAAATCCCACTCATGGTTCGTATTCCGCACCGTCCGGAACTATACGCATAACATAACCGTTATACACCTTCTGTATTAGTCTTATAACTTCGGGGAGGGGAATCAACTTCTTCACGATTCCGCTGTTATTTTTTCGTTACGAGTACGTTATATTTAGTAGGTGTACACGTATAATATTCATGTACGAGGTACGCGCAGTTATTATAAATCGCACCTGCACGTATCATGCGAGTACGGTCCCGCGCAGCATAACGGTTCTGCAAAATGTGATATTACAATATAATACGTACGTGTGCTATGTGCGCGCGCGAGCAACGTTCGCTAATCTCGAGAAATATAATGATATATTAACCGTATGAACGCATATTTGAATATACGCGTGCGTGCGTGTGCGATATTACCGTGTACATATTATATCCCAAACAAGTATATAACATCACAACGTGTCGGAACAATATTCTATATACGTGCTGCTGCGGGTACTCGAAACGGCGCACGATGTTTTATTACGATATTTTCGTGAGTGTATTGCCTATAATCAGTGGCGTAGCAAGAGTATGGCAAACTGCGCCTATGCCAGGGGCGCAAATTATGAAGGGGCGCAAATTTGTGCTTTAAAATTGGTACTTATTTTTATCGATGAATTATCTAGCCTTAAAGCAAGAAGAGAACATTTTTAAAGCTTGAAATTTACATTGTAATAATAACTGATAATTATATATTGTTGTATTACCTAATTATATATACATAAAAAATAAATTTTCAAAATTATCATTCCGTATTTTCATCTACTTTTTAATCGCTAAAAAAGCGCATTTTTTTAAGTTTGCCAGGGGCGCTAACGAGTCTTCCTACGCCACTGCCTATAATGCGATATTATCACTTAACATTTTCAATAATAACAACACGGTCGAGACGATCGCACGGAGTCCAGTGGTGGGCTGGTCTAGGGCAGTGGTTCCCAATTAGAGTGAAGTCACGGACCCCCTAGCTATAACTTAAATTGGTCCGCGGACCCATTTTTTGTAAATACTTACTTTTCAATTTTATTTAATTATGAAAATGAAAAATAATTGTGTACGATTTATTTTAAATATGATTTAATTTTTAATTTTATAAACATTTTCGTAATATAATAGAAACAAAAATAAAATACAATGTATAAAAAAGGACACATTGCACCAATCGCTGACCAGAAATGACTGAGACTACTATAACTAATGTTGTGATAACTAATGTTGATCATTTACTTTAAATTATATGACCGGTTAATGGAAAGAAAATAATCAGTATGGTTTCACGTTCTGAATTATAGTAATAATAGTGTAATAGTGAAGTTAATAATGATATTTATTCATACGAAATTGACTATCCATTTTTTCGCGATAATCGAGTTTCAATAATCCAAAAATACTCGGAATTGCATATAACTACAAAGTTAAAAATTTCACTAAAATAAAATAAAAATATCACTGCAGTACAACACAACCGCGGACCCCCTAAAATCAACACGCGGACCCCTGGGGGTCCTTGGACCACCAATTGGGAACCGCTGGTCTAGGGAGTGTCATAGTCAGAACGTTTTTAGCACGCACGATAAAAACGTTACCATTGCCGTTTCCAATTTTTCTTCTCTCTTTACAACATCCTACTTTGATTTCTTAATATCCTATGAACATACACACTACAGTACAGGTACCACAAGTTATGTTCGCTAACGAGTTCCGGAAGAAAACATTTAAATGGCATTCGACATTGTGTACAGCCGCGAATTATTGTTGTTGCACGGGTACGAGACCGAAATATTGTAACGCACAAGTAAACGGGTATACGTATGGTTGTAATAACATAATGCGTGCATAAATCGTCGGAACGGGTTTTAAATTCGGATATTGACCTTCGCGGCGGTCCGTGAAAAATTGGCCCGGTCTCCGGACAAACATCATGACGAACGTCTTGATCCGTCCCCCGGACCGCGGCGAGTCGAGGATGGAAGATGTGACATAACAGGCACGATATTATTGTAATAGGTAATATTACCATTGCGAATCCGTCGCATAGCAGCGCGTGCGCGGCAAAATAATGTAAAAGCAGAACGCGTCGTCGGTCGTCGCACATCGTTACGTAACGACGTCGACGTGGCCAGAGAGCACAAGAACAGCGAGATAGACGGAGAGAGAGAGAGAGAGAGAGAGAGAGAAAGAAAACGGTTTTCATTGAGCAGAAATAATCGTATTATCGTACATCATCGTCGTGTCGTGTTCGTGTAAAATTATGCGAAACGATATTGTTTTTGTCGTCGTGTGTCGCGTACAACATAACATTAAAGTATGCAAAACACTAAAAGCGAATAACTTATTATTTATTTTCAATTATATGAATGTTTTATATCGCACGTTGAGAACTGCATAAGTTATGTTTTTATAAACGTTTTATCGATAGGAGAAATAAAATAAATAATACAAAATAAGAAAAATCCTCATAAATAAGGATATCTAATCGTTTTCTTGTTCGAGGCAGATACTGTTGACGATGTGCTTACACTGTACGCGTTTCCCACCTCGACGTAGTCTGTATCGTTACGCTGCGACAAATAATTTACCTTTTCTTACTATTACCATAGCTTCTAACGGTCCGAGACCATATGAGCACATTTTGCACCAAACAAGAACGTTGTATTACAACTTATTCACCCCGCGATACACGTATCCAGGATGTAAGCCTCAGGAGGTCAACATAAGTCCCTCAAACGCATAGGTCTCCAGCCCCATAGCCGCTTGTGTACGGCTAGGATGCCTGTGCTGCCACTGCAGTTCTTGAAAGGCATCTCTGGTCAAATGCTAGTTTTAAGGTAGGGTGGCCCAGGGCTGCGAATGTACTAAAAGACTCATAATAGGCGTGTCATAATTATGCACTAACTACTGACGAAATATACATATAAAATGCTCTTACAATTAATTTTTCTTAATTCATATCTTATGAGTTTATGAATTTTAAATTTAAAAAAAATATCGGTGTATTTTAGCAAGTTAGCTTATCTTTATTATTCGTTGTAGAAATTGTCTTATCTTCTGGATACTTAAACGACTGTTTTAGTCGTCATTCTGAATATCATTATGAATGGATGTTTTTTGTAATACCAATAATTGAATAAATTTATTTTTAAATGCGATAGTTAGATGCACGTTTTAAGCGCAAAAGTGCGTGTTTATTTAAGAATTTCTAGACATGAAATTATGAGCTCCGGACTTATGACTATTCGACAACACCGTTACCAAGCGATTGTTTTGCTCGGAAATTAAATGTTTTCGGTAACAATTTTATTCATATCGACGAAACGCGTAGGCGGTGGATTATTATTCAAGCGACAATATTCATAGCTTACTTTGTTCTTGATTGGGATAAAAAAAATAATAATATTTCATATGTTGGCCTATTAATAAAGCGTGGCTCATGCGCGTAACTTTTCGGCCAAACTGGTTGGTTTCCAACGATCCTTCGAGATTTTATAATATCCATACCAGATCTCGCGTATCGCCATCATATCACGTGTTAAATAATAATTTATACGTGCATTAGTAACTGTGCATCGCATATTGTAAGACGTGGAAAAAGCAGGCACAGACGTCAAACTCGTCATAAAGGGCCTGGACACAGATTCCCCAATAAACCATCGAGAGTGCTTTAAAAAATAGCTAAAAATGACACACTCCATTTTTTAGATTAAATGTATTGTTTTATAAGGTACATAATTTGTAATTTATAAAATTAACTAATCATTTATAAACAAAATTAAAAAAAAAAAACTATGAAATTTTAAATATTTGACTAGATGCGGCTTACATATTTTGTTCTTCCTTGGTTTGCTGCAAAAAATGAGCTCAGAATAAAACATGTAAATCCCATAACTTAACTGCCGTAGTTACTACTTATTAGTTATTATAAGCCTACAGTTGTTCTACGTCGGAGCGTTCTCCACGTTACGTTTAACATACCTGTAGAATAATGATTACAAAACATTTACAATCATAAAATTGATATAAAATATAAGATATACGAAAATCCTACGAAAGCGCATATACAGGCAACTCGTAGAGCCCAAGTTGTCGGGGTGAATTGGAAACAAGGGTAACCGAGTAAACGATATTTTTTGTCGAGAATTAGACAAAAAGTGTGTTTGATCGTCCAGGACATACACTGTTAATCGCTGACAAAATGCATAAACGTTAAACAGAACATGTGCGAACGCGCTTATGTGTTTATACTGTACTGTGACAGCAGTGTTGAAACAATTGAACTAATCTACTGCGGTGTATCATGCGCAAACATGTGTTTTCAAAGCACGAGTCTGGCCTATACCAGTAGTTCTCAATTAGTGGGTATGGAGCCACGGACTGAAACTTAAGGTGCACCGGGTACTTATTTTCTGTGTGATATGCTTACGGAGGATAACTACTCGTATTATTTTCTTGACCTATTCCGCGATTTTGCACATATTTTTAAATTATTATATTGACACGCGTTTTCTTAAAAAAAAGACCTCTTCGGCAACACAAGTACCTATAACGATTTAACTGCTAGCCAGTTAAAGATCATGTTAGTTATTGCATTGATTTATGCATACGCTACTCTATACGACGACGCGTCGTAACGTCGTATCTATAATAATAATAAAAACGTACTCGAACGCATATATTACACATTATTATACGATATGAATTGAATATGATATAATAAACGGTACAATGTGTGAGCTTATAGATTGTTACGTGTATGTATTTCACAGCGGTACATAATATGAAAATAATAATAATATGTACGCCGAAACAATAACGGGGAAACAGTATATCTCAGGTTTCGGCCTGATACGGTTCAGTGTTTTTTTTTTTTTTTTTACGCACTATTAGCATATTTTTATACGATTTCGTCACCGCTACGTCGTCGTCCAAGTGTCCGGTGAACACAGACGACGTACTGATTAAGAAGGATTTTCGTGATGTTTAAACAGTTGTTGAAAACGATGATATACCCAGGCCACATATGATATAACGAGGTTCACAGTACCTACATAATTCTATTATGAAAGAGCTCCGCGTCCCACCGAGGAATTTCGAAGTCAAGCATATTATATTATTTTACTAATAGTGTATAACAAATGCTTCGTCGGCCCCGCCGCTGAGCTCAACCCTTTCCAAGTATATCGAATTATAGAGAACATTGCGGAAACAAAAACGTTAAACTGTTTTTGTGCGTACTCGCTTGTACTTTTGGCTCCCATGGGTCCAAACAACCCATTCGTGCGATGATGATTTTGCAGTAGAAGCTGTAAAATTAAATATTTAAATATGAAAGAAATAAAGCGATGCAATATTACAGTCGGTCAGCAACTCCTGTAAAAGTTTACATTTGAAATATGAAATATTTGCGATCACATTTTATGCGCGAACAAAATGACGTTTTTCCTTTCCGTTTAATCTTTTAAGTGCGTTTCATAGTATTTTTTGCACACAAGCATAAAATAATTTTGTTACAACACGCGTTTGAGTTGCGAATTTCCGATTATAATATTAGATAAGAATATATAAATATATAGTATATATAGTTTAATATACTATTACGTACTTATTACACTGACCTTGGTTAATAATAATTGTTATAATGCGATAATTTATCATTGCTTATTCTAATGTATTCAAATAATGCAACTAATAGAACAAAGAACCGTACACGAGGTTCCAATTTTTCTATTCGTTCAAAGTAGAAATGATAAATTAAAATGAATAATGTTTAACAAATACGTACCTAATTAAAATACACAAATTTAGGTTATCACTTTCCTTCTATGCATAGATCTAAAAGTGAATTATTAATTTTTAATATTAAACAAAATATAAATATATATATATTGCACGATATTAATATATAATTTATAAATAAATTCGTCAACAAAAATAATATTACGATGTTATATTTGTTTTAATTATTTTTAAATTTTTTAAATATTACTCGTATGGTTTTTTATCGAAGTGTTAATGTATTAATGAATAATTCCACAGTGTATCGTGACGTGCAGTCGTTTGTTAAACAGTTCAATTTTTAATTGTATGCACACTGTTTTATCATTGAAAAATAATGAATATTAATATAGTCAATTTATAGGTACCTATACTATTAATTATTATTATTTTTTTTTTTTTTAAAGATTCATAATTCGTGAATAAGAAAAAAGGAGAATAATAATAATACAAGCGTCTCTCTGTCGACGTAACTTCAGACATCCTTTGTATAGTTCAATTTTGTGAACTTGAAATGTAAATGTTTAACTTACATAATTGCAGTCGACGTATAAAATAATAGCTAATAATAACGGATATAATTACCGAGTTCAGCGTAGAAGTTTTGTTCGATACACAAAAGAGGACAGAAAAATTATGTAACATACAGGTTTGAGATATTATAATATAATATATTATATTATATTATTTAGATTGCGATAAAAGTACAGAACCATTGTACGACAGTAGAATTTCGTCGATAATAATTAATAGTTTTATGTTCGACACATTTTGATCATCCGAAAACCATTGTCTTATCGTAACGCGCGCGCGCGCGCGCGCGCGTGTGTGTGTGTGTGTGTGTGTGTGTGTGTGTGTGTGTGTGTGTGTGGTGTGTGTGACTTTATTCATCATATAAAATTTTGCACGTGTTTTATGAAAAGTCTTGCGGACTAAACGATGATACGATTTTACTATGTAATACCTATGCGAATACTGCGGGCGTGTTTCATCACCTTTCCACTAATTATGTAACGCACGCGTCACCTTGTATCGTCTGCATAATATAATATAAATATATCATACACAAAAACTGTCTTGAAAGATTTAAAAATACCCGCAAGCTAATTATAGTCGCTGAATTGATCTCCACACAGTGCTAATAGTTAAAACGGGCGTATTATATAATATACTAGCTGAATATTACCCCGCGTCGTCCGGGAGATATTTAACTATATTCGATTTGAACAATATTACTATACTTCGATGAAGAAAAAAAATGTTAGGTTGATAAAAACCGTACAGCTGCCGTTTATTCGAAAGACATTTGTTATTCAAACATTTTACATAGATATTTATTCGTCAGGGAGTTAAGGATTTTATAATTTTAAAAAAAGTTGGATAAATAATACTGCTATTACTATAATTTTTTTATATTTCCGCGCAATTAAAGGAAATAAAATATTTCCTAGATGAGCAAAATGTGAAAACGTTTATGCGTCCAGAAAAATAAATACATAAATATTGTCTTGTATAATATTTATAATTATAAGTTTCAATGTGAAATATACTATTGTTTCTTTTTTTCATTTAGATAACCATACTTCGATACTTGGTTTGATGGATAAAAGTTGAAGGCACGAATATACACGTATATGCATGACATATGTATATAAACGCATAACAATAATTTAACTAATTATTATAGTTATATCATTTGTATTTGATTCCGACGTGCCCGAGGAACCGTTCGTTTAGATATTAGTGTATTACTCTTGCACAGTTTGAGAACCACTGTTATGAATAAAAGCATATTTTAACTGTGCACAACGACCGTAATGGTAATTTTAAATGTAAAAGAGAGGAAAAAAAAAACAAAACGATTGTTACGTCGCACACGTACCTACATACGTGTATACCGAATGTGTAATACCTCCGTCTGCGTTCAGCCCCCGCAGTGTCGTCGTCCGTCTCGCGCGTAACCCGAATAATTTTTCTCGGCCCGAAACATTTAAAACGCGAGAGACGGAGTTCGATCAGTTTATATCGGTTATAGGATACCTCTGTACGATGTGCAATAAGAATAATAATGATAGTAACATCAGGCTCGTGTACTACTGGAGCGGGGCAAGAACAAAATACGTGTACAACGTCGGAATTATTATCGTCGTTGTTACGTCAGGCGGCGGGCGACATACGCGTGGTGCATGGTAATATTATACGAGTATTTGGGAGGAAGAGAAAAGTGCACCAGCGATTTCAGCTAGTGCCGTCGACGACGACGTGAGTGAAATAGAAGGATATCGTTGTTTTTTTTCCATCGAACTCGCTCGCGCGACAGGGACGACGGTTAAAATGTAATGTTTTCCATTAGACTAATTTCTACCGACGCATGGAAAACATAATAATTATGCGTGTCTTATCGCTGGGTGTCGTGTTAACGTTTCGTTCGAAACGTCACGCACTGGATGCCAGTGTCATATACATTTTATGTGTCACACTCGTCTGGATAAAAGTACACGAATGAGTAAAATGCACCGAATTCCTATGGCCTGCTGCAACGGTTGACTATAAGACTTTTATGAAATTAGGATTTTTAAAAACTTTGTAAAGATTTCGACGACAAATCAATTATATACTACACTCATTAGATCGGTAAACATTTTGATTATGCTTCTTTAATTTGGCACACCATATCACTCGCAGAGTTTAGAATCAAAGTTTATCTTCAGTCCAAAATAATGTCCCAAGTTATTTATCGTATAAATGTCTGAGAATTCCTCGTTCAGGTTAAGGTAACACTTGTAGTCATTTTAGAATAACGAATATTCATAAAAGATTGATTATTTTAACTCGTTCATTTCTGTTAAAACTATTACATAACATTATTCGAGAAATAAAGCAGTATTTTATCATTCATCCATTAGTTCAAAATACATTGGCCTGACAAATACTCTCCACGTGCAATTCAATTAAAAATTTAGATTTAATTAACACTACGATATTCAATTTGTGAAATAATTTATATTTTATCAAGTCAATATTATTTACTACTTTTAATTAATTCCATTTCGATTTTAATTTTTATTAAAATGTTATCCTTTACAACGTTTTATGGTCATAATTGTTTTTATTTATTTTCACATCTTAGTCTCTGCGCAAACATATAGGTACTTAAGTCAATTATTTCTTATGCGATTGGAATTTATTTACGGAAACAAAACTATTATTATTATTATTATTATTATTATTATTAAGTAAAATCATAGTAAATGTTGCGTAAATATTTTAATGATAACGGAATCGGTTGATATACCTGGGTTTTGACTGTGACAATCAAATCGTTGTTACGTAGTTTTGCTCGTTCGTGTTGAATGTGTAAGAAATGCGTGCAGTACCTACAGCGTGGTTACTCGACGACGACGAGTGTGACATAATTTATAAACACGCGCTGTCAATGCGTACACATTGAACATACAGTGTTGGGACCGTAATAATATCTCGTATCGCAGCATTGTAATATATACGTGGTTACCATTATTATAACACGTAACTTCTTACCGGTGACATTAAACGAAACTCAGCTGCAGTAGCGCCGACCATGAGCATTGATCAAGATAGTTATGTAAGAGTCAAAACCGTGGCGGTTATGAACCATTACCGTCTCGGACACTGGTACACAGAAAACTGGGTAGAATAATATGTAAAACATCGAAAAAACCACGTTTATTATATCAAAATAGGAACGCAGTAGTTTTAAATCAGTCGCAGTATTACTGAAGCCCGGTGTCGGGCGAGGTAAGCAAATGTTCCGAGGGTGGTTGCGAACTTATAGTATTCGCTTTGTAGACGACCGCGACTTTAGGTTTCTTATTCCGTTCGTATTGTACTTATGCCCATAGACGCCCATCGGGGAAGGGTAAAATACGGAGTACTTGAGACGCCCCTGAAAAAAAATATAAACTCGTAATTTATAATGATTATCATTATTAGTGTTATTAATACATTTGCAGCTCTTTTGATTATATATTTATGTTTACCATTACGTTTCTTTTGCCCTTATTAAAACTCATGATATACCGTATATTTAACGTGTATTTAATTCACATTTTGAGCATTTTGTTCGCTCCCCCCGAAAACTTTTCCAATACGGGCGCCCATCGTGCGCCCACGTCGTTTCCCGCCGTTTCCGGTGACCGAAATCAGATCGCGCACGATTCGGTTTTATTTGGTTTGGACGTCCTGAGCGATCTGAGCTGTGCAAAGAGAACCGATTTGAAACGATGATCGTGACGTGCGCACCGCGGTAACGGGAATGCGGTCGAGAAAACGGCTTTATTCTGCGCGTACAATGTATATCATACATACGTAGGTACTCGAAATGCAACCGAGTGTTTGCGATGACAAGCACGTGTAGTTGGCTGCCCGAGTCCAAGAACCGTGAAGTCAAAACGTTCGATCAATCTGCACGTATATATACACGCATTGCATCATGTGTCTTATCTATTATTATTATTTTTATACATTGGTATTGTGCAGCAACACTATTCGCCTAACCTGAACCGCGATTTCGCACGCGTATAATAAAAATAACCGTCGTCGTTAAAATATGACCATTATAGTCTTGACGGTGTCACGTGAATCGTCGCGTGGTCGAACGCAGGGATTCGTATACTGCAGCAGTGTACGCGTGGAAAAAATGACCTTAAAATATAAAAATAAAACAAACGATTTGGCAAAAGAACGGCGCATTATTTATTTTAGAAAATGAAAACCGTCGTGATAATATGCTACACCGCAGATACCTCTATATACATATACCCATTTAATATAATACACTCGCCGCTCCATTGTTTTGTAATAATTTATTCGCGGAACGTTAAGTAATCCGTTTCGTATATTGTATTATTATTGTTCACTTCTTTTGGACATAACGACATACTTTACTGTAAAGCAGCACACACAATACGGTAAAAATAAATGCCGAATCGTCACGCGTCCTATGTGGAATACAAATGTACAGCAATACCGAAGTCATGTCACTGTACGTACACGTTATTGTAAGCCCATAGTACCACATGTTGATATCGGTTACCATATTGTACTACAATATTATGTATTATACGTGTTGTACCTGTAATACGGCGAGCTGGAAAAATAAAAAATAAAACGATATCGCGGGATCCGTAGTAGAACTTATCGCGCGTCCTGTTTGTTGTGTCGGTCTCCTGCGTTGTACCGCCGCTGCAGCATCACATCCGTTGATCCGAAACCCGTTCCAACGTCCTCGTGTTATTGTTGTAAATCGGTGTTGTAATGCAGTCGCTCGCGCTCGGCTGCAAGACGAGTGAACGTCATAATATACAGGTAACATTGGTGTTGTTATTATTCATTGCGTGTATATATTATACATATATCTGTTGTACGCGAACAAATGAAACGCGGGCGATCATAGAGCGTGATATTATTATAAGTATTTCCTCTGTCGACTGATCGGAGGATGTCTGATCGAACGTCTCGGGATGGTTTGCGCGGACAAAACCGACGACTGCCGTTTTCCGTTCGCTCAATTTCCGCGTACATAAACCTTAGCTGGATCAGCCGGACGGGTTTGTAATATTTGCATACGAATGTATTCGAAGTGTATTGAACGGGTCAATTCGTTAGTATTTAACTAACTCTCACACGAGATACGAGATAGAGATACGAGACATGAGATAACCGTTGTAATGATTACAAACTTCCTTCCCAACTTATTACCACACAGGCGGACGGCTAAAATGCGCATAGTTGGTGTGGTCAACGTTTTGCGTTACATAAAAAAAGAGTCTTACGAGTATATCAAATACCAATATTAATTGAGCATAGAATATTAATATTCAATACATCGTTAGATTAAATATATCAACAGTGCATTATATATGTTTTCTTATACAGTTCGGAACAGGAAATTCATGTGTTTATATCGACACGTATGGAAAAATTCATATTTATATCTTTGTTTGTGTACGAACTTACGTACCGGTATATACTATTTTCGTGTTGAAACTTACGTATCGCGGTATATAATGTTGTTCTTGTCACAACTTCTACGCTATTATGTAACCGCGTACCATGCTATACGTTCCGTGTACGGGAACTTACCGAGCTCAGAGTCGTCGGTCACCGGTTTAAATATCCTAAACGAGTCCCAAGGGCGCAAGTACATCACATGCGATTTATCTATTGCAGTAGAGAAAAGAGCGATTTCACGGGGTACGGAATGTTTTTTTTTTAAAGCGATTTCAGTTAGTCAAAACACATAGATGTTCGTTACGCCGTACGTATTTCCTCTGAGCGACGCGCGTAAAATCATCGCGAGAAGAGAAAAATCCAAAATAGGTTCGTTGTAATATCATCATGTTGCTGTCTAATTCGCGTTTAATCATGCATATTCGCATATCACTCCGATTTACGGTCTGTCTATCTATATTGTTTTTCCAAGGCCCGACCGAAAAGACTTGTTTCTCTCTCCTCATCCCCCCCCCTACAGGATGCCTGTGCACGCGTCTCTTGTGTCTTACTAGTGTGTGTCTGTGTGTGTGTAGGTGTACGTATATGTGTGTGTGTGTGTGTAAAGTCGTAATTTTTTTCGGATGATGAGAGAGGAGGAGCATCGCAATGACTCATTGCTTCTTTTTCCTTAACGTTTGTCTAGTATGTATTATAATTTATATGATATACGCTTGCAGTTTTATTATTAACTGCGTAGTTTTTGTAAAACACTCGAAAAAATAGAAAAAAAATTTCGAAACGTGCAGTTACGGGAAGCCGAATGCGCGCACCCATACTACGACTGTGACCCCCTCCACGTCGTAGTCACGAGAAGCTTTTCCACGTTGACCTCGAATACTGCACCCGCGTCGATCGTATAACGTCATAAACGTTGCAGAAAGAGGTAAAAAAAAAAAAAACCATTTATCATATTATTTGATTTACGTGCGCGCAACGACTGTACTGTTATTATTATTATTATAACTATTGCTGCTATATTATACAGTCGAGTCGTGATAACTTGAAATTCTCGACGGTTTCGATAACTTTTGAGATCCCTTCAAACGCGGTTTCATTGTGCGATGTTAACCTGGAATATGGATGGCTCGAATCTTTCACTCGTTCCAATTATTTCACGAACAATATTCTCATAGTTGGCACGCGGCCATTACGTGCGGTATAGTATCGAATTATTGAAAAGAAAAAAAATCGATTTATACTTAAAAAATTGTAGTGATTAGTTAGATTTGTAAATTTGTTGAACTATATTCGGTATATTCGGTATATTCGGTATAATCACTCGTCGCAGCAGCTCGTAACCACTAAATGACGAGTAGTTCTTAGTTCTCAATATTCTTTATTGCGTTTCATTTGTTTCCGGACGGTGATACCTCCTGAACAAATTTAAAACTCGCATGTGCAATCGTTGTATAAAAAAAATTTACATGTCGAGATAAATAGGCTGTTTTTATTGATACTTCAATACTTTTTCACAAATAATTATTATTATTTGCACATGTATTATATATAGTAGATGTATAGAATATTGCTATTCCCTGTCCTCACTAACAACACTCGGAAACATTTGGACTTTGTTGCGTTAAAGGTTTTGAAATCTCGAAGTGTTCATACAGGAAAACGTGGAGCTCACGTCCAACGCGACCAGCAGAGAGTCGATCGACCACATTTTATTACAGTTTTCGTTCAAGCCGAAGCCTAAAAATTAAGATTAGATTAAGTGGGGAGGGGGGGGGACTTTGAAGTTTAAGACACCAACACTCTCTCGAGTAAGTACGTAGTTCCTAAAGACTTAATAACGTCATGTAAACCAACAATGTTTTTAACGGAACCATGTACTTGCCGAGTACACTCGTTCCGGACTTTCTATATTTTCAAGCGTGTATATTTTAAAAATTATGCTCTTTTATGCGGAAAACTATTTCGAGGTGAAAACATCAAGCATTTAGCTTATAACCAAGAAGAGACTATGAAAAAAAAGTTGTCATTTGTCACATATAAAGTTCGGAATTCGATGAAATAATCGAATGAAGTGCGACTACTGTAATTACTACAAAGTATATAGTTGTTAAAGTGTAGTACGCGAAAAGAAGAAGCTATTTTAAGAGTGAAATCCAAAAAATCTCTATAGTATTTTTTGAGAAAATGTGTTAGGAGAATAGTAGGGGGTGTAAAATCGAAATAAATCATAAGAATATAGTGTACAAAGCAAAAGTTGCCCGGACCAATATTTAAGTCTAGAAGCTAGAGGCCTGTTCGTACTATTCGGGAGCCACCGATTGGGAGCGCGTACTCAATACATCAGGTGCTGTACGTATAGACGTATGGACGTGATTTGAAAAAATTAAGACTCTGCGCGATCGGTTGCCGCTGTTGATATCGCTACCTATTTTGTATCGTACCACGTCTCCGTCGGTCGACCGGTCGGCATCATCACTGCCGCCGCCGAAACACGCGGTGGCCGCGGCGGACTGACCTGACCGCGGTCGTGGTGGTGGCGATGGTGGTGGTGGTGGTGGCGGTTGTGGTGGTGGTGATGGTTGCGGTATGTCGGTCGGCGGTATAGGTGGGGTTGAGGGGAGGGGGGCACGGTCGAGTTGGGCGGGAGGACCTGTGGCCGGTCGCCCCACCGCCGTCGCGTGTACCCGTGTAACAATATACGCATCGTACACGACGGCGGCGTCACACAGCATAACAACAAACGCGTAATAATAATAATAATAATAGTAGTAGTATAATCGCAGCAGACGACGAAGCCGCCGCCGCCGCCACCGCCGTACGACGCAACGCACCGGGCCAAAGCAGCAACGGCGGCACCATTGGCTTCAGTCGGCTCTGTCGCGTTCGCCTACGAAGTACCGCACACGCGCAACGCAACACGCGCGCGCGTTCCCGTTCAGTCGTCCGTTGGCCGCGAAACGTCGTGGTTCTCGTCGCTCCGTACCGCGAACACGGTACACACCATTTGCGAACAACGAATTCTGCAGTTGTTATTATTATTATTTTTTTTTTTTTTCCGTCATTACCATCACCGTCGATCGAGTCTCGAAAACCGACGGCGGCGAGGTTGTTAATCGATCCGATTGATTGACCGGGAAAAAAAATTTTTAAAAAAAAATCACGATTTGATCGCGTTTACGTTTGTAATTTTTCGACGAAGAAAATATTAATTTTTCTCGCCGCCGCGTTGTGACTTGGACCGTTCGCGTGCACGTCTCTTCACGTTCTTCACGTCTTCCCCGTCCTCATCATTACACGTCGCGGCTATACATGGATACTTCGTTCTGATCGCCGCACCAACACGCACGCATCGCATCGCATCGTAAGTGTACCACAGTATTGTTACAATATTATGTTCGTTCCACCAGCACGTGTAACACGATGTAAAATATTTCACAACAACTGCGCTGTGTCTACTGCGACCGATTTTTTTTTTTTTATTTTTTTTTCCCAACCACCCTCGGCATAATAATAATATTTTTATGTTTATTTTTATTCCTTTTCGTTACCGCTAACGTGTTTCACGCAGAGGTCAGGTTTATTATTATTATCACAAAAAATATGTATTTTTTTTTCCATCCCCGCGCCCCGACCGTGCGGTACGATAATAATATACAGTGCTCCGGGCGAGCGCGCGGGGTTGCTCGCCCGTTTGACGTCCGCTGCGCCCCAGCATTGAAATCTCCATGCGACTCCCCGTCGTTCTCAGAAACAAACGCGAGATGTTAGTAACCTATACACACAGTCAGTTTAGTATTAGCATCTTGTCGTTTTCTCGCAACAGAAACAACAACACATGGCCGGTAGTACGCTCGCACGCGCGTTTTGGGCTTGTTTTTAGCTATAAGACCAGTCGTGGGTAATGTACGGTGGATATGATGTTCACGCGCAAGTTACACGGTTTGCCGACCAACACACACCGCATCTTATTTGCCCTACACGGTCTTCGGGAGATGGGGAAGAAAAATCATCTTTAAATTTCCACAGGTGTTAAACTGTCGGCATCGCGTGTGTATGAGAACGTTAGAAAGTTTTTCTTTTGCTTTTATCTTAGAAAAAAATATGTTTCCGAGTGCCCGATATTCTATTATCTTCAATTATTCTTGAATTGCATTCTATTATTTTTTTTTTTAATCTTTTAATACGGCTAGGTATTTATTTATAAATATATATATCATACATCCGTAAATATAATTGCATGCGAATCGTAGCCCATTGAATTAGTTGGCCGTTCGCCATAGGCTTTGCAGCGTATATAGATAGTGTCTAATAGTAATGTTTACTTTTATTTATTTTAAGAGTATTTTTTTTTAAATCACTAGACGATATATATTTTGACTGTTGTTGTGATGTGCAAATTAGCTTACATCGTTTACACCACCGAAAAAACAATATCTAGTTAATTTCTTGAACGTTCTGCCATACACTATAATATAGTTTCTTTCACCGCATTATCGAAGTTTTTTTCATGTTTTATATTTTGTAGATTTAATATATTATTTTTATACATCATTGGCTTGTTTTTATAAGTATTAAAGATAATGATTTTGAATTTTTGATATTAATATTAATTTTATTGATTAATTGTTTGGTCGGTCTACCAAAGAAAAATTAAAAAATACATTTTATTTATGCCTATAACATAATATATCGGGATATATAAAATATTACTCGTATTATTATATTTTTAGTATAGAATAACTTACAAATTACGAAAATTTTGCAATATCCACGTCGTGCCAATATTACGACACCCAATCCACCGTGCAACTATAGGGTTCAGTCGAAATCCAATGGATTGGGTTCATCGTACTTTTTGTCATAACGCAATTATAGTTCAAGGTTGCCTGCAAGAAATAATCAGCGTTTGTTTTAATGTACGTGCAGACCAAAACGGTTTTCGCAATGAATTGAATTACACGCCGTACCTACATATTTTTTCCTTGTTTTTTTTTCCATACCAATTTCGTCTTTTTATTTCCCGAATACGAAATGTTGTCATCATAACGTTATCTGTATTCCTCGGCCAGGCTGTTTATTGTAATATGTGTGTCGAAAATAGTATATATGTTGAAGAGGCACGGTCTAGTGGTACCATATAGATATTTATGTATTCAACAAGGTACTGTGTCAAATCAGTTGGAAGCACGCATACCTTGACTAGATAAATATAGTAAAGATAGTAGGAATATTATTTAATTAGTTCGCAGTGAAGACCTTAGCGCTTCGTGTTGCCATATTGGCATCATCTAAATTTATCGAATGTTTTGAACATGATATAGTGATAATAAGTCCATTTAAAAAAAAGTAAACATAATGATATACATGTTATCGATCGTGTTTTATGTTATTAAAAATACGATAAGTTCTAGAACAGATAAATATTATTTTGAGTGTCGATGGAAAAAATATATAGACGCGTACCTACATGCGCAACAAATACTTTCAATTTATAATTCACGCACGCGCTCGTATCATATTTAGTTTTTAGACATTATTTTTCATTGACAGGACACAATACAAGAAACTACATATTATATGTAGAACGGTTAACTGCATTTAACCGGTTTGAGTAAATTAAAATAATAATTTTTATCCATCGCGATCGGCCAAGTTATTGTCAGTAACATTAGCAATTATTTTTGATCGGTGTATTTAGGTTCTACTTGAGTATATTTTCAATTGATGGAACATGATTATTGTTGAAACCAAAAATTCTATAAATGGCTTGAGTATTGTAAGATAAGTATGTACAATTTTTTGTATGGCCCTACATGTACCTAATGCAGCGTATTTTACCCATCATATTCACGGGTAAATCTTACCTCGGCCACTATGTAACCGCCGTCGACTGTATCATATATTATTTAGATATTTCATTATTTCGGATTTCACACTTAAAGCAGTATATTGTTCTTCGGGTGTATATTTCGCTGTAAGAGAATATGTATGTATACGTTTTTTTTATTTTTAAATACTTACATTAGTTACAAAAGGAACGGTTCATTGTTGTGTGGGCCCATACCTCGTATTGTGTGCTGCACCGAAATGATTATTTAGTTTGTTGGCGTTGTCCTCTCGCGACGATGATGTTTGTTTTTTTTCCAAGCACAAATAATAAAAACAGTAATTATTCAGACGCATGACGCTTTTGTCAACAGTTTGTAAAATAAAAATGCATATTCTCGACTGAAATTAGCATCATAATAGTGAACATAATATACATAAACTTTGTTTCAACTTCACAAGTCCCGGAATGACAATATTGATCATAATATGTCCATTCTAGTCATTAGAAGATGGACGCGAAAAATGAATAGTAGGTATTACTGATGGGACGGCAACGGGCAGAAATTAATAAACAGGATGGTGGGCTTTTGCAGTAGTTTAGCCGGCGAATTATATTATTTAAAACAGCCACCTTTGAGTCGTCACGTATTGCAATGCTGGTTTTCATTGGGAACAACAATATAATGACCGTTCGTTTCAATTGCACGTCATAATTCGCTGCGGATACTCGAGTCGGTTCTGGAACAGTGTTGGGCTAAACAGCATGTAGGTATATACACTTAATGACGTCGTATGCAGGTCATTTCCCTCGAGGGCAAACCCGAAAAATCATCGAACACTGGCACACTGCACGGTTGACACAGTGATTGGCGTCTGTTGTCACGATAGAACACAAGCGAATCTGGGTTATTTCAATTAACCGAGAAACTGTACATCGCGTATTGTGATTTTTTTTTCCCCCCAATCGGTCACATCAATATAGAAGAACACTGTACGTACAAGAGCCAGGTACATAATATAACAACGACCGCGACGGTTGTACGTATGGACAAATTATTATTACAATAATATATATACCTACTATAAGTCGTGCGCGAATACGCGAGTATAATTTAACGCAGGCAGAGCAAGCACTGTAGGAGGTAAACTTCTTTATTATTATAATTGTTATTTATTTATTTCTTTTAACTATATTGCGTACAAAAAATACGGAACGACTGCAGTGCGGTTCGACTCTAGGCGGTATGTTTACGAGCGTGGGCGTCAATCGAGATCGTAACGCGTGTATTTTCAGCGTTATAGGTATACACATTTATATATATTTTTTATCTGCTCAATCCCACTTGAAACCCGTTACGCAATTACTACAATGTAATTATGTCGTGAAATTCATTCGTATAATTATCACATGTACTGTGGCAAAAATAGAATACTCGATAGCGTATTAGCGCGTGCGTGTGTGTATGTGTGTACGTGTACCTAAACACACGTCTTGTGTGTAAAGCTTTACATTGTTGATCCGTTTATTATAATATATTATATAGACCTCGTTGAAGGTTATTCAGCGAATTACTTCAACGATCACTGTTATGTTTGAACAACAAAATGTAATTATTATTTTTTTATAACTGTAACCGAGCATAGTTTATCATGTATTGGATTCGTTAAAGCAAACCTATTAAGTTTCATTTTTCCGTAGGAAGTGGTGTGTCGTCTACCTATATACATGATGCGGGATAAATATTTATATTTCATCGCCATTCACTCGTTCTTGTTCATTGGTCGAAAACGACTTAAATGTATATATAATACATTATAACATATATGTACGTACATATTAAACACGTAGATCACATACCTAATTTTTGTTACGAAAATATCAATACTTATGATAATTTAAATTTAGCCTTACTCAATCGCTCTTATCGATACGCGCGAACTTAATCAACTGAAAAAAAAACTACAAAAAAGATAACAAATAGTATATGTAAACGGGAATTAGACTTAAAACAATATAAATGCTATAGAACAATATTATTTTATAAACTATTTTTAGAGCGTTGCGATATAGTAATAATTATCTAATTTGAATAGAAATGTAACACCGGTGACGTACAGCGTAGACCTGAAGTAAAAAAATAAAAAAATAAATAAATTAAATATTACGGTAACCGTGGTGGTATTACACATCAAAAACTTGTTAGTTGTTACAGTTATTGTTTACCTATGTTATATTATTAATTCTTCGGAACAAAGCGATAGTACTCGAACCGCAATAGATGAATTTAAAACGGTTTGGTGTTAAATAATCATAACGTTCGTCTTTATGAAAGTAGGCAAATGTTTGACCGTTTCGCTTCTCACACACACACACACACATTTAGTATTTTCAACGTACCTACACTACGTGGGTATGTGGTATTTTTTTTTATTAATCGCACAGAGACGACGCGTGAAGGGTCTAGTGGGCACTGTACCTAAATGTGCGCCGGCGTACGCTACGATTTTGTTACATATTATAAACATATAGTTCAACCTTCATAGTTCGAGCGGATCTAATCCAATGCGAAGAACTTGAAGCAAATCGATAGAGGTTTTTTCCGTTGAAAATGCAAATGTTAAACTGGAGTAGAGTACGATATCACGATGTGATTGAATTTAAGTTTGAATCACGTGGTGCAGATAGTGTACCCGATAATCACGCGGTGTGCGAGCGTGGGCCCGTTAAAAGGGTGTGTGTTTGGACCGTGTTCCCGCGGATCCTTGCAGCTACATCACGATAGCGTAACCGTGCGCGTTCTCGGCTTACCGCGTTTGAAGTATTGAAATTGGCGAACGCCATGTCGTCAGCACCGGCGGTGTTTCGAAATCGTCTCGAACCGGTTGTGGCGAGCGCGCGCGCGATGTGCTCGTCGAGTGGCCACTCGGAGCGCCCCGCGTGCGTTTCACGTGCTTCGCGAGAGGCTCGATTTGGGCACGATGAGGCGTCTACCGCGTCCCGTTTAAAAATCCAATATATATCGTCGGTGTGGGTTTCCGGTCGGCGGCGAGAAGACCGGAAACGGTGGCGATCGGAAAAGTTGCGCACCGTATCGTAGGCGAATGGGGATAAGTCCATGTTTTTTTCTTTTTTAATTTACCATTTGGAATCAGAGAGAAACCGCTGTACCTCTCTGTGCGGTGATCAGAATCTGCGAGATTTTCAAAAGTGGACTAATCTGTTCGTGGCACTGGACCATTCAATGATGTTATACTATAGTTGGTTTATCGTCGCTGTTTGGTCGCATGCTGAACATCTGGTGGCGGGTGCGCTGAACGTTGTGTTATAAGTACAATTCTATTGTTACGGTGCCGACGTGGTATCGTTCGTCCCGTCGTTGTAACGATATACCCGGCACGCTGGAATCGAACCGGAGCGTGTAACTGGAGCGCGGAAATGGAATGGAACGGGGCCGCGCGCGCATTATTACCATCGTTGCGCTCTGAACCGCGGTCGCGACACACCACTCGTCTCACGCTAACGCGGCGGAGTGTTTTCGCGTTCCGATTACCGCGGGCGGTTACCGCGCCGCCGCGCCCGCTAGGAACCCGGTTTCCGGTCGGCGAAATGAAAAACCGCTCGACGATCAACGGCTGTGGGAACGGGGGCCGCTCATCGAAGTAGCTCACCGTAATGATAATCGTAAAAACACTCTAATATCTCGTTATCTGTGAAAACCGCGATCCGAGACGGGCGAATGGTATATATGATGGTACAGATGGTATACGTTTCTCCGTTTCATCAATGAATCGCTACGATATTATGGTGGATCGAGGCTCCAATATTTGTGTGGAGTCGCGGGGAAGTCACCCTAATAACTCTTCGAGACGTGTCAACCGTGTAGGTACTGCGCGCGGGAAAATATTTGTTGATAGTTATTTGTCATATAACTGCATGGTCAGTTTGGCGAACGGTTTAGTTGTACATGGTCAAACGATGTTAAACGCGGAAACAGCGAAAATCCTTATGATCTTATATAATATGATCTATTGCAGCTTGTAAACGTTCCGATTGATAACATTTAGTAGCTTCAACAGCTCTTAGTGTGTAAACTTTGGTACGTCTTAGTAAGTTCGAATAAGAGAAATTCTTTATAACAGATTTATTAGTACACGCGTTTTTTTCCCGTCCTCTTTAGTTTCGGTCACGAACAGCCGGAAGAATTATAATATTCCGTTTTGCAGGCCATACAGTTTCCGGCGTATCACCGTATCGCGTACACGCGATGCGGACAATATAATATATTCCCGACCCCGGGCGACGGGTTCCACACTCGTCACTCACTCCGCGGGACTTACAGTAGTACATGCGAATAACACGTATAATCAGTACTATAATGTAATAGCATAATACGCGCGTAAGGTCAATATCTATAATATCCGTTACGTAACCTCATGCGTGATACACAATACAAATATTATGCGTTTATACGTACAGTACACAATATGTCAATATTGTTGACCTTTTCGCGTGTACACAGCTTACAACACACGAGACAGGTATAATTATTTTATTAGGACGTGTTGTCGCGGGAGATCGTGCAGGGTTAAGAAAATCCGTGTGCCGTACGACTTTTTCTCGGTTCCGTTGGTTGTCTACAATATTGTCACCGACGAAACGCGATGGTAATTAAACCATGGATTCGACGTTTAGTAGTGTACACGTAGGTAGACCACTGCCGCGTGCCAAATGCCGGCGCCGTCGACGACGACGACGCGACGACGACAAACAGCGCGTACAAATATTCGCCAAATGAATAAGAAAAAAAATAATGTATAAATAAATAATATAATTGGTCTGCAAAGATTATTGCACACATTGTGTGTTATATAATCGTTATGACGAAGACGATGCTTATTACACGAGTGTTATGCAAAAATAAAAATAATAATAATGATAAAAAAAAAAAAAACAACGAGGAAAACAATCGTTTTGTAAACTTCACCTTGAGGGTGAAGGCCAAGATGTTGGAACGAGTTGGCCTACAAGATCCCACATAATAATGTTACTAAGTGCGCACATATTATCTTCGCGAAATGATGTAAAGAAAAAAAAAAACTAACACGCCCAACACGACGACGATTATCTCATACAGTCATACACACTCGCGACGCGCTCACAACAACGTTGGCTGCGGCGGCGGCGTTTGGCAGTGTATATTTTTATTTATTTATTTTTTTTTTTTTATAATCTTAGTAGTAAAACGCGCACACTTGCACGCATACACGCGCTCGCGCTCGCGTACATCCAAGGCTGTTGGGTTTTTTTTTTTTTTTTACGACGCGTAAAATTCAACAATGTCATCGGACGATTTCAAAACGAAATGCGCGTGCAATGGGTCTTATATAAATATATACGAATATATAGGTGCACATCCTCCGCATATGCCACGCGCGAGTTGTACACCAATACGTGTATATCATTCTCCCCGGCAATCGTTGGGTACGTACGTTATTCCAAAACCGATGGCGAAAAGATCGCCCGCGAAATACGACGGCTTTTCCGATACTTCTCGCGGACACCGCTGTCCGTCATCGCAAAGGGTAGGTGACGTGTCGAATACATTTCGATTCGATTCCGTCTAGGCGATTTATTCGTTTCGTTCTCGTGACGTACGCGCACGAACGGTGCACCGTTTGAAAGTTGCAATTATTAAAACAACCGTTTTACCCGCGCACGGTCTTGTACACCGGTTATTATAACATTTGGTGGCATTTCAATACTGTTCTCAATAACGCTCTACGCCAAACGTGGCCAAAATATAGTGCACATACGATTTCCGCTCACTCCGACACCATCCCGCTGCAGTTGAAACGCATAGGATTCTCCGTTACCGAAGTCCATGCGGCCGAAATGTAGTATAACACAGTGCATTTCGTCCGCAGCACTCCTTATCATAGCGTTCATCCTTATATTTTTCATCAACTTGCTCTCGATGCACATCACCGAGCTCCCCGCGGACGGTACATACGAGTAACATGGTATAGTGCGCGGTGTTTACACGCATATGTTCGGCCGTGGACAAAACGCGATCAACGTTGGGAAGTGCATAATGATAAGTGTATGTTTACACGTATTATATGTATATATATACTGTAATATACAAGAACTGCAGTTGTTCAGAGATAAGATATAATTAGTTAATATTCGCGCCCTCCGCAAACGTCTCGCAGCCAGACGCGCGACTCCGTGATTAATACGTATATACAGAGTGATTTTTTAGACATGGTCACCCCCTATTTTGGTCGTAAAATTTTTATATTTGAATTTTATTTCCCCAATCTTCAAGCTACCGTAAGAACTATGTCTTTATTTTTTTTCACGCCACCTTTAGTATTTGTTCTGTGGCGATATTCAAATGGGAACACCCTCGGCGCAGTATTTTATTTAGGGCATTTTCTGTGAATTTTTATGTAATGAAATCAAAATTCGAACGAGTAGTTTTTGAATTATTTTTATTTAAGTATTGAGGAAAATAGTATTATGATATCCTTTATAATTACATATCATTGCTGATTGCTACTAATTCGATAACGCGAATTTTCTATACTTTTTATACTTATGCAATTTTAAGTTTGAATAACCCCGAAAGTATTGGTCTGATTTATGACTACGTTATATCAAAAAATCTAGAAAATTTAACTGAATAATATTTTGCATAAATAAAAAGGTGTTTCCATTTGAAAAACAAAAGTTCGTATTGCAACAAGACATACTAAAGAGTAAGATGGCATGAAAAAAGAATAAAAAGTGGAAAACATAGTTTTTATGGTAACTTGAACAAAAAATATGTAACTACTACGGCTAAAAAAAAGGGGATGAGCATGTCTAAAAAATCATCTTATATATTTCAAAGAATTTGTTACCTGCGTGCAACGATTTTAATAATAATAATATGCCAACGGTGGAAGGTATTCGTCGAAAGGGTCTCATCGCGCACGATATTATGTTTACTATTATTTGTTTCATTATTAATTCCGTCAGCTTATTTATGAGCTCATGTTTATGCGAAAAAGCATCTCGCTAGTACGCGTGTCGTCGAAGTCGGGTGGATGTCAGGAGGAAAACGACGACTGAAACGAAACGGACAAAAATAAACATAGTTTACTCAGTATCTCATAATATTACCAAACAACGAATTATCCAACATAACGTCATAGTATAATAAATAATATAATATACCGTAACGATATCTTTACTACGTAGTACTTCAGTAAATGGTTAAAGGTTGAATAATCCGTGCAGTATTCCGTCCGGTGTTTCCGTACGCACTTCGCTCTGCAGTTGCAGCTTCAAATTGCATATTTTATGTTTCACCGAACCACCAAAAACTTAGAGGTGTTGTTTAGACCGGCACAGTGCACATATACATTGGTAGCATTTAGGCAATCCGATGACCGCGTTATATTTTACAAACAAATATCGATTATTTTCATAAATATAATTTAGTACTTATAAAACTTTATATATACATCATATTGTACTAATCTCAAACTTATATACCACCAACACATGCGCTATATACTTCAAGGGAAGTTGCATACATGTTACTAGGTACTATATTAATTATATCATGTATCTCAGAATGTCATTATTTGTTATTGCTAAATAATTATTATTATTTATATATACAAAAATAATATCGACAGCTTTGATAACGTATTAGCTTTGATAAGCTTTGACGAAAATGTTTAGCACTTGGACACTTAGTAGAGGGGAGTATTACCCATTCTCTAACCTTTGACCGAAAAATGTCAAAAAGCGTCAGCATAGTAGTACTATAATAATACGTTCTACAACACATCAGGTGCGTGCGGTATTGCGCCATTAAAAAAAAACCATCTCGACAACCGACCACGTACGGTGTGAAATTATCGAATTCAAAGCCCGATTAATGTGATACAATATTATAAATTAATAAGGATGTTTAAAAATAAACGATAGTGACCCGTGTTGTTGCAAGTTCTTCTGCACGTCCTATCACTGTACGGCTGCAGATAAGATTTTCTAAGGGACATAGTGTGCCTCTTAATCATTTACTGTATAATACGTGTACGCGAATTTCGAGACGTACAGATTTTACGTTTTATTGTTTTGTCGAAACGAGTGAAAAAAAAACCAAATTAATTTCAAATACAATATTATAACAAGGAACGCACGTGAATCGTATATCACGTTCATTCGATTACCGCACACCACCGCGACCTGTGAGACCGAACGCGGTTATTCGATAATATAATAATAACATCATAAATAATGCATAATGTAATATTTTTTGTGATAACGTGTCTTTCAACAAATATACGTGTCGTGTACGTATATGTATATCGTATATACATGTACCTTAATACCTAATATGCACATGCGTTCATATATTATATTCTTATAATAAATATTCGCCGTTTTACTTATAATGATAACGCCGCAAAGTTATGACACGAGCAGTTACGTAAGTCTCGAGTGCGTGAAGGAATAAAAACAACAGCTCGGCTGATAAGGAACAGACATCGGTCTGAAAATGACGAAAGTGTTGTTGACGCGTGTACAAATCGTTTTTTACTACGATCGAAACACAATTATTACGACCGCATTATTGTATTGTACGTGTAATACGATTTTATACTTAACGGTAAAAACCGCGGTGTTTATTTTGTTCTTTTTCTTTTTCATCGTTTCAATGTTGCCACATTTTCGAAAAGAGCAAAAAGTGCACGGCCGCGCTTAATTTCTGCATGAACCTGCAGCAGCGGAAATCATATTATACACGTATACGAAAATCGGACGATCGCATATTATCCGGTTCTGTGGATTGATAACACCACTCGTCCTGCGGTTATGTTATCGCCTACATATTAATATAATAATATGTACAAGTTAATAAATAAAACTATTATGTGTTTAGGTTTATCGCGATTCTTGACGATTTCCGTGTAAAGAGGGGGTAGGCCGGTATGGGGGGGCAACCATTTTCTTACACCCAGATCATATTATACGCTTAAAGCTAAAAAGTAGAAAGTATCAGTAGTATATACTACATTTATTATGTTTTCGTTTTGGGAGAGTTTCGGTTACGCGATAACATTCATTAATTATAACAAACGTACTGACATATTGCACACGATTATAATATTATTCGATAAAACTAATAATTGCTGAGCATGATGTACCACCGATGTATAATATTATTGTGTGACTAAACTGGTTGTGTTATTAATATTCGACTGGTGATTAGGTTCGAATTTCGGCAACACCGCGGTAAAAGATATCCGTAATAATTATCGTTTTCGAATTGGTACACCGCAAACACTATATCGTAATATCGCGAGTTCGCATCGAAATCCATATGCTATTCGGTTCGTGCGGTCATTCTAAATACGTATAGTCATCATGTTGTACGTCATGAATTCGCGATAGAGCACGCGCCCCGGTCACCGGTGTAGTAAACCGAATACTCGACCAGACGAAACGTCCCGGGTAAGAACAACGCTAAGACCCGCATGCATAATTTCAGTACGTCTCCACCGGTAATTGATCGTGTCACAGTGCACACAGTACGGTATTATCATCGTGATCCATCCCAGTTATTGTCGTTATTGAGCAAGTGACGTTGTAACGTCTAACGTGTACGTACAGAGCGATACCCGTACCGCGGTAGCGGTATGTAGTACCCGCGCGTGCAACGAAACGATCTATATGTGACGTTATTCAACTACCGTTTTCACCTCGATGATATGTTTTAAAAGGTCATATTAATAACAACGATTACAGTGTTATATGCATACACGACGAACCGTTTGCCTTTTACCACACGAGTTAACATACACACACACGCGCGCAGTCATGAACCTATTATGTGACGATATGTGTAAGTGTGTTTTTGTGTGTGTGTAACAATATCGTGAGTACGTTTATTACTGGGGAAATAAAAAAAAAAGATTCGCGCCGGACAAAAACCGCGAGCGTAACATATTATCGAGCCTTGCTCGGTTTAAACACGTATATAATATAATATTTCCTCGATCTCGCCGCCGTCCTTCGCCGGAACGACAGAGATCCCCATAACGATATATTACGACAGTCACGACGATCATCTACGTACTCCCTGATGCTGACGTTTCGATAATACTATGTATCTACACATGCGTTAATTTCGCGCGACCATCATCGTCATGATCTCAGCCGAGCCCGAGTAGGCAAAAGAGGCGTGTGTTAATTGCGAAAACTTTACGCTGCTGAAGACGATCGGTGTAAAACACTCGGCGATCTGACGCATAAATTATTTACGTATACTTTGAACTTTCCATCAGTACAACTAAGAGACGCCGTGAGTATACCGCGGTAACGCTGCGCGATCGTAGTAACCGTGTTTGGTCGCGTGATATCGAATCTCGTAGAAAATTGATATTTACTATAATAACCAGGGCTCGTTCGTGGCTTGCATAGCATTTGCATATTAATGTTTGGAGAAGTTTTACTGAGTTTTCCAAGTATACTTCGATACTATATAACTCGTGTAAGTTATAAAATTATGTATTCGTTTCGCGGGCAACCGCATGAAGTGAAATTATACATTTCGTTGCGCGTTTCGCATATTTTCAAACGTAGACGGTTTTCTCTACGATCTTAGCGCCGTTTTCGCGCATATATTAGTGTCAGTTAAGTACTATAACGTTTTTAGCGCATACGTTCAAAGGATCGTACGAACGTTTTCCAGCGCACATACAATAACTGCGCGACCTTATTTAAAGCCACGAGTCGTACGAGCCCTTCAAACCTTAGGCGCGACCGGCCAACACAATTATTTCTAGCCAGTGCGCAGGGGTCTATCGGGGGGGGGAGGGGGTTGAATAACATGCGAGTGCAGCGGTAAGAATCGCGTGCGTTTTGCATCTAGTTTTGCGAAATGATGTTATATTGTTTGACACACGGATCGGGGTCCCCTTTTCCGACCTCTTGCCGCGACCAGGCCCGCGTGCTTGTTTTCGACGCGCGCAAGGCACGTGTCGGTTGCGAAACGGTCGCGAGCGCGCGCTTTGGAATTCCGCCGCCGCCGCGGACCACGCCGTCGTCATCGTAGTCCGGGCGCGCGTGCGCAAAATTATAATAGTAGCATAGTAATAATACACGTACGTCGTGCACGGTCTTCAAGGTCTCGGATCGCTACTGCCCGCCGCGTGTGTTTGATATTTGCGTATTAAAAAATACAAATAGCAATATTTATAAATCTACCGCACGGTACACACGATACCTCGTCAGCGTGTTGCGTCAGAGTCTTAGTTCGCTCCCCACCACGGTAGTGGTAGCGCCGGTGTCGGATTGGTCGAGCACACACGACGGCTAGAACCGAGATGGGCGGGGGAAGAATAGGAAACGCGAGCTTCGGAATCCCCGCGATAGGTGGACCCGGTAGTTCCGCACGGAAATCTCTTACGGCCCGGATTTTTAGACCACGCGAACGTCCGTACTTTAATAGATCCACGGTGCGCCGCTACAGGTATATAGTACTCGCGACCTGCACCGGTTTCCACCTACGTGACGAACCGCGGAATACGTCGATTGTGCTACAGCGTCGTTAAACTCTCGATCGAGCAACAGTCCGTGTCGCCGTTTACCGCAAACGTATCAATGGTATCGAGTGAAGTGGTTTTTCTCGCGGGCTTTATGGGGAAAACCGCATAGTCAGATCCTATGCGCACAACCGATGTCGTATCGACTTAGTACGCGACGGCAGGAGACGGTTCCGGAAATTATGCAGGCGATATGATGATTTGATAGAACTTTATATTGTACAATGTCGATCGTCCCGTTTGTTTCTTCTCCTTGATGTCATATTCTCGAACTATGTGTTCGCCAATAACAGGACCCACGAGTCTCGACGTGTAGCTGATCGTTTTGTTTTGTTTTGTTTTTTTCGCAGATTGAGAAATGGTAGCGGACACGGCTAGCAGTTATCATCATCAGAAAAGCCAGCAACAGCAACAGCAGCAACAGCACCACCATCAGCAGCAACAGCAGCAGCATCTTCTGCAGCAACACCACCAACAGCAGCAAAACGGAACCGGTGGTGGAGGCGGCCAGAACATGCCGCAGTATTGCAGTGACATGGAACAGTCAAGCAGCATGAGATACGACGATTCGGTGTCACCCGGACCCGAGTCCCCGGGGCCCGGCGAATCGTACCCACCCGGTTTCGACCTGTCGTCGCACTTGCAGCGCAAGGAATTCTTTGCGCAGCGCAAGCAGAGGGAGTTCATACCGGACAACAAGAAGGATGAGAGCTACTGGGACCGGAGACGGCGCAATAACGAAGCGGCCAAGCGGTCTCGCGAGAAGAGGCGGTTCAACGACATGATCCTGGAACAGAGGGTGGTCGAGCTGAGCAAGGAGAATCACGTGCTCAAAGCCCAGCTAACAGCCATCAAGGACAAGTTCGGCATCAGCGGCGAGGCAGTCGTCAGCGTGGAACAGGTAAAAATCGATGCGACTAATAATACCACCTAAGACCAATCGTAGACGAGTATAAAACGCCCCGAGGCGTTATTTAGATTTTAAACATACGAAAACAATTGGAGTTTTTTTTTTTTTCAAAAATTGCCGAGAGAAATTAATAACCGCGATCGATGCGTTTTCATTTTCAACAACTCCGAGATAGATATTTACAATACCGAAAAAGTCTGCAGTTGATTGCTTAAGGTTTTTATGCATGAAAATATACTCATATGTGCCTCCATACTCGGACGAAACAATTGATTTTGACTTTGCGTAAACATTTCCACCTACGTCTTGCAAAACACATATTTCCAAAAACCTACGAATCTCATGGCAAACCAGTTTCAAACGAAATGTTTTATTTTTTTATTTTTTTTTCTAACAACTCCGAGTATCATATTATAATCGACGAGACTCTATGCCATATTATTATATTTATACGGTCTGTAAGCACAACCTTGCGCGCCATAGTTTATAGCAATCAGACACGTGTTATACCAATAGTTTCTGGGTAGGGGATTCGGCGCAAATAATATAGCTAATGTGAAAAAAAAAAAACTATAATAATATATTTCAAAACATTTTGGAGGAAGAGAGGGGGACGGCGAATCGCAAATTTCCCACGTATATAAGCAAATGTCTTCGACTACATAATACATTATCGTTTCAAAAGAATCTCGCGAAGGAGATTTTATAATACACCGTCGATAAGGTCAAGTAATAATGAACAAATATTTCGAGTCTCAGTATAAAAGAAAAAAAAACGATAGGATATAAAGATATAACACCGGGATGAGTCGCTGACGAGAGAGGAGGGATATCATTATACTTGAAAAACGTTATTGATATGCTTCATCGCGTTGAAAAAATGGTTTATGTTGTACAGACAGGTTTATTTTACGCAATGTACACTGGTATACTCCGGAAATCATTACATCTATGCACATTTGAGATATTTAGGTGCTAAAAGCAAAAAAAAAATAAAATAATTTCGGGTTTACTACTCGGGTTAGTTCGTTCACCGGAAAACTGTGCTGCAAGAGTCGAAAACGTCCGGTATGTTATAAGTTATAAGGATATTCTACATTGAAAAAATCGATAGTATAATTAAGAGCTAGGTAACGGATTGTGACGATGACGAGTAACTGTCAGTTAATGATTTATCTAGGTTTTAAATATGCACCAAATATAAATTGTAATGTGGAAAGAAGTTTTCCCAAATACAAACGTATGCTTCGAGATAATCGTAGAAGTTTTCAATTCGAAAACTTGAAATCGATTTTTATAACTTCATGTTGGTACTCGTCGTATAATGATAATTTAATATAAATACTAAGTAGTAGCCAAATTGCGATTATATACTTACTACTCAACTCGATACTAGAAACTTTCGGTCAATATATTTTAGAAAAGTTGAGAGAAATTAAAATATAGCTTCAATAATTTTAGCAACGAGATTTTTGCGTGGCTCATGTGCATTAAAAAAATTATCGAAATCGTCATACACACGATTTCCGGTTAAAAAAAAAGCATTGAAAACCGGCTCCCCGATGTCTCGTGTAAAACGATATATTTGCTGTTTTTTTTTTGTATTTTTATAATATTTTTTTTTTTATACTATTCGAATTCAATGCGAAAAATTCAACAATATTCACAATGCGCGGGTAAAATAATCAGCGTGGGGGGCTGCGAGTGAGGGCAACCGTGACCGCGCGTCATACATCCGCCGCGCTATAGTGTGTACATCGTACGTGAACGAACGTGATTTATACGAGAGCAATCATATATCATATTGTATTATGTATACACAAAATAATATTACGTGCATTGAGAGATATGTACGTACAAGGTGATACACCATAATATTATAATGTGATCACTGTATTACGGCGAGATAAGCTGAAACTACTACATTCCCCCTCCCCCACCCTACTGACCGGGGATTACAAGTGAACGCACAATAATATTATACATCTAATATACACATGATATACGTGTGCGTGTGATAATTAATTACGTCATCTATATGTGTATAAATATTAAATTGTCTACATGCACGTATTGTATTGTAACACTTCGCGTATTATACGTACCGTACGTACCGAACGGTCGACACCGAGGTCGATAAAATCGTGTCGTTTTTCGACATGGCGTACGCGGGTGACCGTGTCCGCGTGGCTTACACGATTTGTAAATATCTAATAGTTATTAATTTTTTTTTTTTTTTCTAAATACCCTTATGTAATACCGCTCAAGGCGCACTCGTTGTCCAACGATCTAACACGCTGTGTTTTTTGTTTTTTTCTTTCATACCGCGGTAACGATTATAACATTATAATATGCTCGAACGGGAAACGCGGTACGCGTACTACAAGTTCTAATTTCGAAAGCTACCGATGACAACTTATCGGAAGCCGCGTGTAGTGTTGGGGGTTGACGAAAACACCTATACAGTATAGTTATGGTCTGCACGTTCGTACGCTGAAGCGCGTTAATAGAAACCGGAAAAACTGTCTCATTATGTAGTTAGCGCATGCGAGTTTTCCACTATTTTTTACGTCCGACAGTCACTGCAATATTCGAAAGCTGCCGGTCAACCGCGAGTTTTAAAGCAGAATGGGTTGTGAGTTTGTGACCCGGGCTGTGAATACACTAAAAAACCAAAAGATACGCATGCAATAATTTTTGTGCACTATGGTACCCGATCGTAGCACGAGTTCTAAAAGCTTGTCTATAGTAGCTACATAGTAGTCAAAGACGTTTAGATCAGGTTTGGCGGCTATAACCACCCCCGTTGTCGGACACCTAACCGAATAAACACTTTCAAAATGTATTCAACTGCAGAATTCCTATTA